>JAPDVU010000003.1:215475093-216075093 GCA_026230045.1 Corynorhinus townsendii
GGCCAGTAAACCTCTTCCGAGGTCTCTGAACAGGCGCCTGGCCCTGCGGCCGGCCTGCCGGCCAGCCAGTCTCTCAATTTGTTTCCTTGAAGCCCCTGGCAAAGTCCTACACTGACTGGGCGGAGGCCTCGTCAGCACTTCCAGTGAAGCAAAGTAAGTGGCTTGCTGATCATCACTCGAGCTGGAAAAGACTCACAAGGTTGTCTGGTCAACCAGTTGGCTTCCCGACACGCAAATCTCAACAGCCCAGCACTTCTCTCTGAGCTTAAATGCAGAGTGGACTGTGTGGCGCTCCTCCTCAAACAATGTGGATACCCACACGCACCTGGACAGACCCCGGGCTGAGGATGGGGAGCTCAAGGAGCCAGGTCTAATGAATATGCTCTGACCTGCCAGGCCCCAGGCACTGTCTCCAGCTCCTCTACAACTGACCTCAGAGGAACAGTTAGCACTTTATCTTGTCAGAATCCAGGCTGGGACCGCCAGCCTACACTGCCTCACTGAGGGGAATAACAGGCAGGAGCAGGGAGCGGCCAGACACCAGTCATTCCTAATGACCCACCCAGGGCTGAACCCCTGCCTGCAAGATCCGAGTCTGCAGGCAGAGAGCAGTGACAGGCGGCTGCAGAGAGTGAGCTTCTGTGAGGGTCGAGGGTGAGAGGAGTCCCCCCAGGCAAGATGCTTGGTGCACAGCAGAATTACTGAGCCACACAGCGCCTTCCCCTTTGGTCTTACTTGTGGCTCACTGCATTACCAGACTCACGTTCTCATTGCTGCATTTCCCACCTGGAGCCAAACCTGGTGCCTGTGACATAACAAGCCACACCAAACAGCTAACCATGGTGTCACAAGATGTGGATGCGTGTGGGAGCGGCAGGTGCCATAGAGTGGTTTCTACGGAGATATCCCCAGTAATGAAAGTTTCTCTGAGACACCAACAGCTCTGAAAGGTTGGGAGGTGGGCAGCAAGGCAGAGGCGAAAATGGCCAACGTTTCCTCACTCAAGAGACAAGGGACTCTCAGACCTGGGACTTATTTTCATTATAACAGGAAAGAAGGTCAATCAGTGACTGCCTCTCCGGGGTGCAAGGGTCCTTCATACACAGAAGGGAATTCCTGAAGACCCGGAGGGACAAACACTAGTACCTGCCTCCCAGAGCAGCACAGGCCTCTGGGTCACTGTGACTCGAGTCATCAAAAGACCCAGAAATGCCCAAGACTCTGTGACCTTGTGAAGCTGCCGCAGCTTCCATCACCCAGTCAGCCACACCCTCCACCCTCTCCCTGCCAAATCCACAGCGAACCCCACCTCCCAGAGTCACACAGCTGCTCCCAGGGAAGGCATGTCCCCTCAGAACCCAGGAGGATTCGAGAGGTAACAGGCACCACGCTGCTTGCTGCATTGCTCCTCTCTCCATTTTCTCTCCCTCCCTGACCTGCAAGCACTGGATGAGGGCCAGCTGGGTGAAGGTGAAGGTCTTAGACACATCTCATGCTCACAAAGTAACTGGCGAAAACACCCACTGAGGAGACACGAGGTTAGAGGCGAGGATCCCCCCAGACTGCTGAAGCTGATTCAGAAGTCAAGCCTTCTGCACTGATCACTGGACGGTACTTCTTGGACAAAGGGTTTTTCTTCCTTCAGTCATCACACGGCCAAACACTGCTCTGATCTCTCAGTGGACGTGGGCCCTTCATGGTAAACACTCCACAAACTGGGGACACAGGGAGCTTCCTTAGCCGCTCGAGGACATCTATAAAAGCCCACGGCTGTCATACTATTTAGTGGGTCAGAAACCAAACAAGGATGTCAGCTTTGCCACTTCTACCCAACATTACCCTAGAAGTGCTAGCCAGGGCAATTAGGCAAGAAAAAAAAAGGCATCTGACTAGAAAGGAAGAAGTAAAACTTGATGCAGATGATATCTAACTAAAAACTTTAAATCAATGAGTTGAGCAAAGATGCAGGATATAAGATCAATATAACAAAATCAATTGTTTTCCTATATACTCACAATGAAAAATCTGAAATTTAAATTTAAAATTCTAATTACAATACCACCAAAAATTTAAAAAATACTCGAGAATAAATTTAACAAAAGAATGAAAAACACACTCTTGAAAACTACAACACATCGTTAGAAGAAATTAAAAACTGAAATAAATGGAAAGACATCCATGATCATGGGTTGGAAGGCAGACTATTGTTAAGATGGAAATACTCCCTAATTGATCTGCAGATTAATGCAAGTCCTATAAGAGTTTCAATGGCTATTTTTTACAAAAATCTACAAGTTGATCTTAAAATTCATATGGAATAGCAAAGGACCCAGAATAGCCACAACAATCTTAAATAAAAGGAACAAAATCAGAAGGCTCATACTTCCCAATTTCACAATGTATCATGAAGCTACAGTAATCAAGACCGTGTGTACTGGAGTCCAGAAATAAGCACATATTTGTATGGTCAATTGGCTTTCTTTCTTCTTTTTAAATATATTTTTATTGATTTCTGAGAGAAAGGGAGAGGGAGGGAGGGGAGGGAGGGAGGGGGAGGGAGAGAGAGAGAGAGAGAGAGAGAGAGAGAGGGAGAGAGAGAGAGAGAGAGAGGGAGATATCGATGAGAGAGAATCATTGATCGGCTTCCTCCTGCATGCCCCACACACTGGGGAGATCAAGCCCACAACCTGGGCATGTTCCCCAACTGGGAATGGAACTGTGACTTCTTGGTTCATAGGTCGAAACGCAACCACTGAGCCATGCCAGCCAGGCTGGTCAACTGGTTTTCAACCAAGGCGCCAAGATCACCGAATGAGGAAAGATTAGTCTCTTCTACAAATGATGCTGGGGCAACTGGAATCCATGTGCAAAAAACTGAACTGGGCTCTTGCTTCACACCATGTATAAAAGTTAACTCAAGCTAGATCAAGGACTGGTGTAAGGACTAACATTATAAAGCTTGCAGGACAAGACATAGGCATACATCTTGTGATTCTGGATTATGCAACGGTTTCTTAGATATAAGAAAAAGCAACAAGTAACAAGAAAAAATAGATAAATTGGGCTTCACCAAAGATGCTTAACATCATTAGTCACCGGAGAAATGCAAATCCAGATCACAATGAGCTCCCACCTCAGATTCACTGGGATGGCTGTAATAAAGGACAAGCACGCCCCGGTCGGGTGGCTCAGTCGGTTGGGACTGTCCCGTACACTAGGAGGTCGCCGGTTCAATTCCTGATCAGAGCACGTGCCTGAGTTTTGGGCTTGATCCTCAGTAGAGAGCATGCAGGAGGTAGCAGACTGATGTGTCTCTCTCACTGACGTTTCTCTCTCTCAAAATCAATAAACTCTTCATAAAAAAAAATGTAACAAGTGTTGATGAGGACATGGAGAAACTGGAACCCTCACACACTGTTGGAGGGAATGTAAAAGGGTGCAGCCATTTTGAAAAACAGTTTGGCAGGTCCTCAAAAGGTTAAACATAGAGTTATCATTTATCCAGTCATTTCACTCCTAGGTTTACACCCCAGAGACCAAAACATTAAGTCTGCACAGAGACCTGTATGTGAATGTTCACAGCAGCATTATTTGTAATAATAAAAAGGTGGAAACAACCTAAATGTGCATCAAATGATGAATGTAAGTAAATAAAAAGGTATCTCCTTATAATAAAATATTATTTGGCAATAAAATTGAAATACTGATACATGCTACAACATGGGTGAACCTGGAAAACGTCAGGCTAAATAAAAGAAGCCGGACACAAAGGCCACATATCTGTCTGATTCCACTGATGTGAAATGTCCGAACAGGCACATCCATGGAGACAGAAAGCAGACCAGTCGTTGCTCACGGGGCGGGAGGTGCTAGCTAAAGGACGCAGGGTTTCCTTTTGAGGTGAGCAGATGTACTAACATTGACTGTGGTGATGGTTGCATATCTGTAAATATACTAAAAACCATTGACTTGCACACTTAGGTGAATTATACAAATAAAACTGCTCTTTAAAAAAAATTATTCCATTTCACTCTTCTTTATTCTCCTCACTGCATTTCCTTTGGAATTTACAAACAGAACAGGGTCAAAACAGACAAAGATCTACAACAACGGGAAAGAAGGCAGAGAAAGCGTACGGCCCACCCTTCGGACGCTCTGACACCCATCTTACCTGCGTCCATGGCACACGGGTAATGGTAGCGGAAGGAGCAGCCTTTGTTGTAGCAGCCCAAGGTGGCGCCTGCCTCCTGGCAGTGGGAACATTTCTGAAAGGAAAGGAGTCACACCGGTCAGCACCGCACACTCAGCCCTTCCCCAGGCTGCCCCGACCCCGCTGGTCAGACGTCAGCACGTGTCCCTGTCGTGACAGGAGTCTGGTGGCAGGAGGAGCGGGCCAGTTTCTAACGCCACTCACTGCCCACACCTGGAGGAGACCCAGCAGTGAGGACTTAGGGCGGGCCTCACAATAAACAGAACAACAGAGCGGGCGAGGGTGCGGCACGCGGCCGGCCTCTGATCCCGCAGTCCACCCAGCCACGTGCTCTCTCGAACCGCGTGCAGATCTTGCGTGTTTATTTCTGCTGTGAACGTCCTGGGTAGAAGGCAAGGGTAAGATAGTAGAGTTATATATAAACCTTGTAGAATTAAAAGTGGAATTTGGTTTTCAATTCTTCTATTTGTAAGATTTTATTTTTATCCTACTTACCCCAAACGCCCAATACAAGAGTGTTTCCCTTTTCAGAAAGTACGGCTCCTGTGAGCCAGTGGTATTTTACGCACAAACCCTATTTTAAACGCACTAGGAAACCTGCCATGGGTTTCTGGCCGAGTGAGACGTTATTCTGTAATTGAGCTCTCCTCCTTATATGGTCAGGTTTTCTTAAAGTGGGGCACTTCTCCATCATCTCTCTCAAGTGGCTACAGTGAGCTCTCACTCCTGTCGGCTCAAGGAATGAATGTGTCCCATCATCAATAATCATATTTATACAAGCAACCACATCAGCCCACCGAGGAGGGACGCAGGCTTCTGGTGGCCACGGCACACCCCGGTAAGGCTACCTGGGAGATGCGGCACTTGTTCCTGATTCTAGGAAAAAGAGAATAAAAGTGAGCCTAAGCAGTTACACTTGGGGCAAAGAAAGGCTCCCCACACGCCCACACCCTCCCCAGGCAAAGTGACTAAAGGGCAACCCTGCTGCTTCTTCCCAGGCAAAGGCAGGCCCCGGAGGCAGCCTCCAGGGGTCAGTGTGGCTCGCAGCCTGCAGCAGTAAGGTCAACAGGGAGCCGGATAAAGTCCCCCAGTGCTGATGCTGAAGGTAAAATCCCATTAACGCAGCCCGAGTGCTCACCACGCACTATACACGACTGACGTGGACCAACTCATCCAGTTTTCCTAACTACCCTGTAACATCCTCGTGCCACAGAGGTGCTCGAAGCACCGGAAGGGGAAGAACCTGCTCCAGGGCACAGCTGGTCTGGGCTGACCCCTGGACTCCTCCAGAGACAGAGGGGCAGGAGTCCTATGTAATAAAAGGCTAATATGCAAATCGACCAAACAGAGGAACAACTGGTTGCTATGACGCACACTGACCACCAGGGGAAGCACCGCTCGGCTAGAAGCCCTGAGCCAGGCTCATGGCTGATAAGCACAGCAGCGGTGGTGGGAGCCTCTCCCACCTCCGCGGCAGCACTAAGGATGTCCGACTGCCAGCTTAGGCCTGCTCCCCGCCGTGCTGAGGGACGCCCGAGTGCACAAATTTTGGACTTCAGTAAGGCTATAAGACAAGTCCTTCCAGAGCCTCACTTCCTCTCAGAAGCAAACATCCTTCTGGGTGCACATGCCCTCACGCCCTTGCTAAGAAAAAGATGACTTGGCCTGGAGTAAACCAAGGACAGCTGGCAGCATTTTGGATAGCCCTGACTTCATCTACTTTTGTCCGTGCCGGGGAGCACTTCAGAACAAAAGGACCCACCGTCAACTGGGGGAGGGAGTGCGGCTGACTTGTCGGTGGCCTGTCCACTGCCAGTCCTGCCCTTACCCCTTCTGACCAACGGAGCCCGAATAGCAAGCTACCCAGAGGACTGTGCTCCCGGCCCTCCCCACCCTAGCAGGGAGGGTGCCATTTAGGAATGGGTGTGTCAAGCATTTCTGGTAGGAAAGTCTGCAGGGAAAGGAGCTTCTGGGAAAGTTTCGTCACGAGGGGACAGCTCTAAATACAAAGCTCAACCCATGAGGGCAGAAGTGACAAGACGGAGAGAACCTGGATCCTTTGCCACTACTGAGCACTAAATGAACCAATCCCAGGACCACCCCATCTCCAGACTTGTTAGGGAAAAGGCATTAAAAAAAAAATCACCTTTTAGTTTAATTCTGCAACTTGCAGTCAAAGTGCTCAGTAAATGCGACCTACCATGACGATGTGCCAGACACGCACACTAGATGTTCCACACAGACCAGCTGCTAAAAGCAACCTGCAGAGCAGATCTTGTCATCGCCTGAGTTTACAGACAGGACAGGGAAGTGATCGAGCTCATATCTGAGCAATGTCATTTCTTTTTTTTATTTTTCAAATGTATTTTATTGATTTTTCACAGAGAGGAAGGGAGAGGGACAGAGAGTTAGAAACATCGATGAGAGAGAAACATTGATCAGCTGCCTCCTCACACCTCCTACTGGGGATGTGCCCACAACCAAGGTCCATGCCCTTGACCGGAATCGAACCTGGGACCCTTGAGTCCGCAGGCCGATGCTCTATCCACTGAGCCACACCGGCTAGGGCTGAGCAATGTCATTTCCTTTCCACCTGCACACATGCCCCTCTGTCCCCTGCAGGGCATCCAAAGCTCCCTAACCTGGAATAGCCCCCAGACCACAGGTCCCATCTTCTTCATAAAGAAAGGAAACTCATTTACATCAATGAAAAGCTTGTTGCTTATTGCAATTAAAAAGTACAATTAATTTACTACATGGCATTCGGAGAAGAAAGACCTTGCATGGCATATTAGAGCCTAAAGATAGAACCTGAAAGAGTTATAGTTCAGTCATTCTCAAAGGGTGGTCCTTGGACTAGCAGCATCAGCATCACCTGGGAACTGGTCAGAAACACAAATTTGGGGATTATGGGAAGATGGCAGAGGAGGCAGCTGTCTCCTCACCTGGACAACAACGGCACTGGCAGAAACTGATTAACTATTTTGAAACTCTAGTCTGTTCAAGGGTTGCAACTTACAGGGGAAGACTTGGTCAGTGTCTGCTCTTAGCACAGCAGCAGCTTGTGGGAGCCAGGTGAGCCAAAGAACCCTGTCCTTCAAGTGCTGGGGAACCTCTTCTCCAGAGGTGCAGACTGAGAGGCGGGCCACCATTGCTGCTGCTCCCCCTCCCCAGGGATTTAAAACAGTGACTATTTCCTACCCCTTCACTTTTTGCTTTCTCCACTTTTGGGAGCCAGACAGTAAAGACTATGACATTCAAGAACCACCACACACACAGAGGAAACTGGAAAGGGACTGTGCACACCAAGGGAAGGGCTGAGGAAAGACTTAAGAAGACCTTAAGTTTACACCTCAGGCTGACCCTAGGCACAGAGACAGCCTGTCTGTAACCACCACCACCACCAAAAGCAAACCCTCGTTTGCAGTCACCACACCATTAGCTTCACATGTCCAGTGTTCAGCAAACACTCACAGGCATTCAAAGGAATAGGACAGCACGGCCTAGTCAAAGAAAAAAATCAATCAACAGAAACTGTCCCTAAAAAAGACCTAATGGACTTTGGAGGCCAACAAACAGCCCATCAATATATTCGAAGTGCTAATCCCCACCCCCCATCAACCAAGAACCCTTTACTGGCAAAAACTGTCCTTCAAGAGTGAGGGAGAGATTAAGATATTTCCAAATAAACCAGAGCTGAGTGAGCAGGCAATGCTCAGGGGTCCTGCCCTGTGAATGGAAGGCACTAGCAGTGTACCCACTGCCCGGAGAAATGAGATCTCAACAAGGCAAATACATGGGCAAGTACAGGAGCAAGTATTCTTGTAACAGTAGTCTGTAACTATGTTTTTGTTTTCTACATGACTTAAGAGACTAATGCAATTAATAATGCATTTAAAAATTATTAGTTTATGTTTTGGGGCATATAAATGCAATTGTGTGACATTAACAATCAGAGAGATTGGAGCTGTAAAGGAGCAGAGGTTTTGTATGTTATTGAAGTCACATCAGCATATGAAGAAAATAACCACATAATCATGTTCAGTCGATGAAGAAAAAGCAGTTGAAAAATCCAACACACTTTATGATAAAAACACACATTCCATGTTCATGGATTAGAAGACTTGATATTATTAAAATACCAATACTACCCTAAAGTGATCTGCCATCCCTATCAAAATCCCAGACCTTTTTTTTTGCAGAAATAGAAAATTTTATCCTAAAATTTGTACTACATCTCAAGAGACCATGAATAGCCAAAATAATGCTGAAAAAGAACAAAAAAGGAGGACTCATACTTCATTTCAAAACTTTCTATAAAGCTACAGTAATCAACAGTGTGGCACTGGCAGACAGGGAATAGAACCCAAAAATAAACCCTCAAAGACAATGTCAAATGATTTCTGACAAGGGTGTCAAGATCATTCAATGGGGGAAAGGACAGTGTTTTCAACAAAGGATGCTGGGAAAGCTGGATAGTCACATGCCAAAGACTGGAGTTGGACCCTTCCCTAAAGCCACATATAAAACTAACTCGAAATGGATCAAAGACCTAAAAGTAAGGCACAAAACAGTATTTGGTGCTATGACACCAAAGGCCCATGTAACAAAAGAAAAAAATAGACAAATATGACTTCATGAAAATTTTAAAAAATTTTGTGCATCAAAAGACATTATTGCCCTGGCCAGTATGCTCAGTGGTTAGAGCGTCAGCTTGCACACCCCGGAGGGCTGCATGTTTGATTCTGGGTCAAGTGCACATACCTGGGTTGCAGGTCTGATTCCCACTCCAGGTCAGGGAGTGAGGGGTAGGCTACCCACTGATGTGTTGCTCGTTGCTCTCTCCCCCTTCCCTTCCCACTCCCTTCTACTCTCTCTAAAAATTAATTGGAGCCCGGCTGGTGTGGCTCAGTGGTTGAGCATCGACCTATGAACCAGGAGGTCACAGTTCGATTCCTGGTCAGGGCAAATGTCAGGGTTTGTGGACTAGATCCCCAGTGTGGGGCGTGCAGGAGGCAGCTGATTGGTGATTCTCTCTTATCATTGATGTTTCTATCTTTCTCTCCCTCTCCCTGAAATCAATAAAAACATATATTTAAAAAAAAATCAATGGAAAAAATACCCTCACTCCTTGGGTGAGGGTTAAAAAAAAACAAAAACAACACATTACTGGGAGAGTAAAAAAGCAACCCACAGAATGGGAGAAAACCTCAGCAAATCATATATAGGATAAGGGATTAATATCCAGAATATATAAAGAGCTCCTAAAACTCAACAGCAACAAAACAACCCATTTTAAAAATGGGCAAAGGACTTGAATAGGCATTTCTCCTAGGGAGATATACAAATGTGAAGATAAGCACATGCGAAGATGCTCAGTGTTGATCAGTAGGGAAATGCTAATCAAAACCACAAGGTACCACTTCATACCCATCAGAGTAACTACCGTCAAAACAGAAACTAAAACAAGAAAAAGTACAAGCCCCACCAAGTATTGGCAAGGACGTGTAGGTAGAAGTCGGAACCCCTGTGCACTGCTGCTGTAAATGAAAACTGGTACAGGTGCTGCAGAAACAGTATGGTGGTTCCTCAAAGTTAAAAATAGAACTACCATATGATCTAGCAATTCCATGTGCCAGGTGCCAAAGACAGAAGAGGAAAACTTATCTCTATAATATCCTGCTTCTATTCTCCCCTTCTATACCCCAAATCAATACCTAGGCTAATACCATTTCTAATTAGATTTTTATTCTTTACTTTTTACCTAAAGAAACTAATTACACTATCATTCTCCCATAATGCAAATAACATTAATAGTCACTGCAGAGCTAAATGCCCTTTGTCTTTGACTACACTGCTTATTCAGTAAGTCCACACAACACTGCTCCTCACACAAATCAGACACACTGGGCTTCAGTCATGGTTTCTAAAGGTATGTTTTCAAACAAGAAACGACCCAGTCTCCACAGTGCATCTTTCACTTGACGAGAGGAATAAAGGCTATTTCAAGCAACTCAGACAAGAATCCTACTTTTATTGATAGTGTAATCTTGGGACATAAATGATAAAATGTATGCTTAGTTTTTGGACAACAGAAAGTGGCCAAACACCCTCCCTGATCTTTACAGCAGCCCTTGTCACGGTCCCAGAGGCAAGCTCACTGACAGGAGGTGGCAGATTGCAGGAGCTGAATCACCTAAAAGCAATTTAATCCATACCCAACAGAAGTGCCCCGGGAGAACTGTGCCTCTTCATTCACAGAAAGGCTTTCCTATGAGTTGTGACGGCGACCTGAATAATCGCCCTGTTTAATAAGCATCTCCATGCAGCCGCAGAGCACCAATGCATTTGGGTTATAGTATTATTAGTGCAGGTGACGGTCAGTTCTGTTCGAGCCTTAAAGATCACACGTGGGATGGGTTTTATCCAGCACTGCACACACCTCTGCTCACGCTCACAGTATTATTCATGTTTGTCTACCTCTCCTAAACTGTGAGCTTCATTCTCGTGTCCCCGGGGCCTGGTACACTGTAGGAACCGTAAATGTGGGCTAATGGAATGAATGCAAGGTCTGACAAATTGGAGAGCTTGGAGAAAACTAACGAGGCTGCTCTCCAACGTGAGTTAAAAAGCTGATGCTGGTAGAGCAAGGAGAATGTGGAACGAGGCATGTGTTAATTTTCGGCCAACAGCAAGAGCTCTCTTCCCCTCTTAATGAAGCCTTCTATATCTAGGGCAGAAGCCGCCACTGCTGAGCCTTGGACTGTTAGCTCTGAGGCAGCCACACGGTCTACATAAAGCAGCTACCCCTTTGAGGCCCTGAAAACATTTCTTTGAGGCGACTCTGCACCTATTAATTTTCCTTCAGGAGCGCTACAAGGTGTTGGTTAAAGCGATACATACAAAACCCTCTATGTTTTGGGTCCCTGCTTCCTTAGCGCTGGAGTTGCTAGACAACCGTATGTTCCCTCACAAAAGCTCAGGAGACCAGCTGGGGCATCCGCTGCTGCCTGCCACGCTCAGATCGGGAGAAGTATGGGCGCCGGCCTCCGGGACCTTCATCACAGCCCAGAGCGCCACCCAGGCTTCCGGCCAGCCTTGGAGGCCAGAGAGTTGCCCAGTTCTTCTCAGGCCCATTTACTCAGCGCCATGAGGCACAGCGCATGGCTTTCAAGCTGCGTTTATGTCCCGCAGCTGTTCTAGCGAAGGCTCCAATTTCAGAAACGGCACCCACTGAATGCACCTCCACAAAGTGTGGTGATCCCAGCGTAAGTGCCAGCCAGTCACGTCAGCAGCATCCACTGGCTGCCGCTAACTGTGTGTGCCTTAAGACAGCAGTTCCAGGTTTGACTGGCTTTTTAGAGTAAACCGGGATGGTCTAACGTGAATGCTGACCAAATGTCAAGCAGCACAAGGGTCGGTGGAAAAAGAACCCACGGGCGTCAGCTCTTGTGGGAAAACAAAACAAAACCAAAACAAACAAACAAACAAAAGGCACCCCATCCATTTATCCTCTGTAGAATGGAGATAACCATTTTACCCTGCCTTCCTTACACAGTTGTTGTCTGAAATAAGTGTGAAAGGGTTTTATAAACTAGAATGAGTTACGTAATTATTAGGACTTAATTAAGACCAAGTTAAAAGATTATTTTCTGGATCTAATTTTCTCCCTTAGATTACTGCCTGGAGGCGGAGCCCGGTGGGCCTGAACATGCGCTGGTACCATCTTTTTGTAGGTTAACTGCCGTGTGCATGTTTCAACGTTAGTTCACCTAGGAAGGTGCTGGCTGCATGGCGGGCTCTTGCCAAATCCCTGAACGCTGCATCTCTTAGCTACTCTTCCGCCCTTCACCTTTTCCCCTCCTAATTCTATCCTGAACAATACACATCAACGGGAATTACTTTGAATGTTTTGTGAAGCACTGGGACATTGGTGCTAAATAAATGGGGGGAAATCACACACCATCAAGTGCAGATTCAACACTAGCAGGAGATCAAAAGCATGGAAACCTCCCCCAGAAGGCACACTGGACACAAGTGAAAGGGAAAAGGGCCCCAGGCTGGTCTGTCACCTGCCATGTGCTCCTAGCCAAGGTTCTTCTCTCAGCCTCCCTGCTCTTGCAATGCAACCTTATTCACTCACCTTAGAATAATCTAGAATAATTTCTACGTGCGGCCACGAGGGGCTGAGGCCCAGCAGGTGGTACTGCTTCTCAGTACACACCCAGGGCCTAATAGCCCATCTCCTCTGCCCCCCGGGGCAAGGGACACACATACACAAGCCTTCTTCAGTCCGATCATCATCTTGCAGATTTAATCATCTGGAGTAAAATCATCCATTTAGACCCGTTCCCCTCCCAGAAAACTCCCAATCAAAAGTGGCTCTGCTGCTGGCCCCGAAAACCATGAACTTCTTTGGGAAAGCTTTTCAAACCACATTACAAAACCTGTAATAGGTTAAATGAATGGGCGGCTAAATGAATGGGGGGTGAAAGGGTGGCTGGCCACAAAGTGGAGAGAAACGCATGACAACTTGACCAAGGTAAACATCTAGGTGCGGCAGCCTGGCAGTGTCTCCCGCTGCATTCCTGGCCTTTTCTGATCCACTAGGAGAGCCTGTTCCCTGGATCCCCTTCCTCTGATCTCTGTACTCGCAGGTGCGCTTACAGTGGAGTCAGGATGTTCTGCATCAGGCTAGAAGGCTTGGGATTAAAGACCTTTTTTTCTTCATTAACAATGTCCTTCCCTGTCTTTCTGCACTTCATCTGTCTAACAGATGAGCCAGAATTTAGCCATAACCTTGATCACATGAAGAATATATCCGAAGTAGACATGCCTTTCTACAATGAATGTGTTCACTTCACTATTCAACAAACAAGTAATGAGAACTTTCAGGTCTAAGATGCAGGTGGGGAAGGTGTCTTTCTCTAGCAGATTCTAACACATATATCCCTTCTTTTGCTGTTGCTGTTTAACAAATCCAGATGTTCACACATTAGGTGAGTGGGAAGTTAGGCACATGCCCAGCAGATGTGAAGGTGACCAAGGTGACAGAGGTACAAAGCCGGCTGGTGCTTCTTTACAGAACTCTAAAGTGCAAGTTGTTCCACTGAAGGCGGGGGGGGGGGGGGGCGCTCTTATTAATTTGTCAATTTATGAATCTGGCTTATTCCTATGTCAATTCTGAATCTACAGCATAAAACCAAAAAGCTCAGAAACTGCAAACACAGGCCAGCAGAACATGAGTAAGAACTCCATCAGTGTGGTCTCTATGGACTCAGTTTTCTCCACCCCTTACCCTCCCTCTAGCATGCTGGCTTCTCCAAAGGTTGTGAAGGAGCAGATGATCAAGGTGCCTCGGATTCTCAGCGGTCTTTGCTCTGACATTAAAGTTTTTTAAAAAATGGCTACTTCAGAAATGTAATAATCTTTCGTTTCTGTTCATTCAGCAACTTCTTCTTGCATGCTGAACGGAGGGTGGCAAGTCCATCAGGTGTTTGCCCTCAGGGGATTTACAGAATGGTCAGGGTAAGACACCAAAACTGGGCTGTTATGATGTAAACAGTACTTCAGAGCCTAGAGGTCCAGTGAGACCTGGTTAAGGAGGTCAGAACCATTCTTGTTGCTGAGCACAGTAGAGAGAGAACTAGTAGGAGCTACTGGGGCAGAGGGGGAAGGGAAAGTGGGCTGGAATGAGCTCTCAGGATGTGGAGGGTGCACACAGCGGAACTTGATCCTGAGGGGTCCACAACAGTCATGGGTCAGGGATGTCATGGAAGAGTTTGGGTGCGTGTGTAAATGCATGCAACTGTGGAGGTAAAACCAACAGGACTTGGGGATGAGCTGCAGCCACTGGGATCCGAGTGACAGCAGCCCTGGTGTGTGGTGGTGCCTCATGTGGTGGGCACAGTGCAAGGGGGCACAGTGCAAAGCATCAGTGTAGCAGGATTCCGAGGAGAGGATACACGTGGCCCTCATTCTAAAAGCTACTTACTTTTAGGAACATTCCACTTGCAGACAGAATGGTCTGGATTTAGAGCAAAATTTCAACTGGAATTCTCAGGAATAGGTTTAATTTCAAATGACATTTTCTGGGAAATTGAGGTAGGCTAGAAACCTTTCTGGAACATCTCAGTCCACACTTTGTTGGATTAAAGTGATTACTCTCTACTGCCTCAGAGCGATAATTCTATTATTAGGAATATTCTTGTAAGATGCTAGGCAGAGACTAAGCTTTATCAAAGTGACCCCAAGATATAACTTAAAGCTTGCTTTTAAAAATATGTCTCTGGCCCTGGCCGCTGTGACTCCGTGGGCTGGGCATCATCCCATGCAGCAAAGGCTGCTGACTTGATTACTGGTCAGGGCACCTGTGGGGGTTATTAGCGTACTCCCCAGTGGGGGTGTGGGAGGCAGCCAATCAATGTTTCTCCCCCCCCCCCCGCTTACTCTCTCTCAAAATCAATAAAAATATTTTTACAAAATACATCTCTGCTAGTAAGCTGTTTTTCTTATCATTTCTTGTTTACCCTAGAGTGGAAGAAAAAAAACCTAGCTGAAACATGTTCCAGTTAGCTGACATCTCTTGTATGTGCCTTCCTTACAGTCAGTGGGGTTATATGTTCTCGGTCCCTGCCTCAAATACAGGCAGTCTGAAAGGAGACAAAGACATGAAATGAAAAAATGGAGAGAGCTGGGTGTGGCCCTGCAGCCGGGACTCCACGAGAGGAAGGAGGCGGCACCTGGCTTGTCTCCCACCAACTGTGGGCGTGGCCCAGTTAATTCATTTAAGCTCGATTTTCTCAACAGTACACTGGGGATAAAATACCCGGCTGGGGCGGGGGGTGGGGGGGAGCATAGAGAGAGGAAAATCAATCTCTTAAGATCATTAATGAGGGAACCCCCCACCCCCAACCCTGAACGTGCTCACAGTGAGGGAAAAGAATATTTAAAAATGAATGCAGGGTATTCCTAAGACACACTGTATAAACGAGAAGGGGAAAGAAGTCCCCGCAGGGCTCTCACTCCGGACGGAGAGCCCCGGAGAGCCCGGGAACAGAGGCCGGGCCACGTGCAGGCCGTGGGGCGCTGGGGTGAGAAGCAGCACAGACATCAGGGCTGGCTTTTAAACAATCCGCTCCTAGTGATGAAGCTTAAACCCATCAACGCTGCAACTTTGTGCAGTTGTTCTGAACACTTAGGTCCGGTATCTAAACCACACTTTATTCCCAGCCTCAGCCACCTGTTTCCCTACAGACGCTTCTTACTGATGATGATGTTTTCTAGACGAGCACCAGTACAGGGACTAGTAATCCTTTCTCCCAAGGTGTCCACAAAGCTGAAACTGTTTAGAATGAACTTCATCAGTGATGCGCACACCTGTGATGGGCACAGATGCTGGCTACTCACTGTGGGTGGTTTTGTGTGTGTGTGTGTTTAAATCTTACCCAAGGATATGTTTTTATTGATTTTAGAGAGAAAGGAAGGGTGAGGGGAGAGAAACGTCAGTGTTAGAGAGAAACAGATCAATTGCCTCCCACATGCACCCTGACCAGGAATGGAACCCACAACCTTTTGGGGACAACACTCCAAGCAACTGAGCCTAGATCTCGCTGTGGGTTTTAAATGTCCTAGAATTTCCTGACTAATTCTAATTCTTCTGGGTTTATAGTCTTCAGGTTCAACAAGACTAAATTTACAGAGGCAAACAAAGCAATTTCCAAAACAAAATGCTTCTACTTGCCACAATTTATATGAGTACCAGTCTTCACCTCCACTTTCTAGAATATTAAAGCATTACAAAAAAGATTTGGTTTAATGGTTTTCTCTTGCACAAAATGTCTAGTGTTAATACATATTCTCCATAACTTTATCAGAGTCAACATAGATTTCATTAAGGAGGCTTCTCTGGGCAAGCCACACCTGGGTTTCTGCCTGAAACAATTTGTGCTATATCTTGCCCACAGGTGCAAATACTCCATTAAAATAATTCTAATCAGAGGTTTTCTTTTGTAATAGGGGAAAGAAGCTGTGACTGTTTTTTTAAAGCAATATACGGTATATTTTGTCTAGGAGAGTTTTTACATGTTATGAAAAGGGGTTTGTCATCCTAGCCGGTTTAGCTCAGAGGATAACGCGTCTGCCTGTGGACCGAAGGGTCCCGGGTTCCATTCCAATCAAGGGCATGTACCTCGGTTGCAGGCTCTTCCCCAGCCCAGGCCCTGATCGGGGTGCGTGCAGGAGGTAACCAATCAATGTGTCTCTCTCACATCGATATTTACCTCTGTCTCTCCCTTTCTCTCTGACAATCAATGGAAAAATATCCTTGAATGAGGATTTTTTAAAAAAGGAGGTCTGTGCCCTTTAAGAAGCTAAAAAGGAAAGGGCGAAGTTCAGGAGGTTTCGGGCAGTAATTAGCGTTTGCGGAGAGCCAGGGAAAGGTGGGAATCCAGCAGGATGAGGAGCCCCTGCAGCCCCGGGAGAAGAGACAGAAGGGCCTTTTCTCTAAGCATGGAGACTGGAAATTTAGGTTGCACAACACTACGTATTAGCTTATTTTTATTTTACCCTTCGCTCAGCCATGGATTGGCTTCTCTGGAGAAACCCTTACCTTTTGTGCTTTCCAAGTGCTAGTAAAAAAAGGTGCCTTGTGAAAGAAATTACCTGCCAGGGAAGTGGCTCTGGGTAAATCCCATTTCTCTCCCCAGTGCATCCCACCCAGGAGGTGGGTCTATGCTTCTGAAAAGCCAGTTACGCCGCTCGATTTGCGAGGCACCCAGATTTAGCTCTTTACAATTTCAGCTGCAGAAATGACTTAATTTACTGCCACAACTGGCCTATTTTAATAAAATTTCAAATACATGTGGCTTATGCTGGAACTTAAATCGCCAAAGCAGCTCCAAATTCTTGGCTCTGGAGGGCTTTCTTATCTTTACTGCCTCGCTTTCTACTCGCCCAGACTGACTTCCACCTTAACCTCACCAATCCTTTCACCTGCTCATCTCCTTGAGGGACCTGAGTATTTATGAGTTAAGGCCTAGTTGGGCAAAGCCACCCTACTCTGGAAGTTCAAGGGCAGGCGCGGCCTGAAAAGGAACCGACAGCAGAGGCGCTTTTATTTGGGGCCAAGTTCCAGCGGAAAGGAACTTGAAAAACGAGCCGGCCTCGGCGGATTTCAGCTCCCGCCAATGCAACTATCCACAGGGTCACTGGTCCCCACACCCTAGAGCTGGCCTGCCGGATCCGCCAAGCCTCTGCGGGTGGCTGTACGGGCCACTTAACGAGGTGATAATAATGTGTGCGGTACCACACAGGGCCTTTCAGGTCACCCGGCTCCCACAGCAGTGCTTTGAACCCCCGTGCCTTTCCTTCCAAGAAACACTGCACTGGAAGGAAAAACTTTGTCCAAACCTGGGCTGGCAGCTCGGGTGCCACAGTTAGTGGACTAGCTTATGCTTGAACTTCGGTGGTCTCTAGCTTTAGCTGACTGAACACCGAGTTTTCAGAGTCGATTTTCGTCAATGTGCAGCAGCCCAGGCGGTTTTCATCCCCAAGAAAGTTTAAGAACTACTGGCTCAATCCATCTTCACGGATATGGACACTTTTCCCTTCGTTTCTGTTTTAGAAACTTAATCCCAGAGTAGGAAAATACTCAGGAAGAGGCCAATCCTCACTTCAACAGCCAAAGAAAATGGAAACTTGGAAGTAACAGGACCAGGATTCGAAATCTTGACTCAATTCAATACTTACCTCCTCCACCTCCAACTTTTAAATGTCAATAGACTGTCATGACATGTCCCATTTTCCCTTACAACAACCTGATAGTGGAGTCCAGTTATCAGCTCCATGAGCATCCTGACTCACCTGGGCCCTTGGTCAAGTTAGCACAGCCTCTGGGAGCTTACACAGACCTACCCCTCACAGCACTCACACGGTGCTGATCTAAGCTTAGAATCTATCAGAAATTCCTTAATTCTGAAATGCTCATACTTCTCTCCTTAGACATACATGAACACAACACACCTCCTGGCTTCCCCAGCAAACCCGTTCCTCCTGCAGGCCTTCCTATGTGAAGACATGGCACAGTCACCCAGACCCTGTTTCCACTCCTGGCCCCAGGCATCAGCCTCTCCGGCGGCTGCGTTCCCCTCTCGCTCATTTGATACTGTGTCCACACACTGGCTTTGTTCCTGATCCTCCTTCAGCCCCGGTACCCTCTGCCTAAAAACCCACTCTTGGCACCCTGACCCAGGGGCTCAGTTGGTGGGAGTGGTGCCCATGCACCAAAAGGCTGCATGTTTGAAACCTGTGGGGCACACATCTAGGTTTCGGGTTCCATCCCCAGTCGGGGCACGTACGGGAGGCAACCAATCAATGTTTCTCTCTCACATCGATATTTCTCTCTCAAAATCAGTAAGAACATATTCTAGGTGATGATTAAAAAAGAAAATTAAAATGTGCTCTTGTCAACTGTAATAGAAAAAAAAGATAACTAAATAAAAATAAAATGCTCTCTAGTCTCAAAGGCTGGCTCATTATTCTCATCTCGGCTTCTCAGCGAACTTTACCCGGATTCCCAATCGAAGGTGATTTGTTTCTGACACCTAACAGATGCCAACCAGAACGGCTGAGTGAATGAGGACAGGGTGCCAGTAAACCAGGGTGCAAGCCGGCATTGGCATGGCCATACTTGGGTTTTTAGAAAGATCGCTTCAAAGTAGAGGATGGACTGGGAGTGTTCAAACTAAAGGGTGTGGAGACCAATTACTAGTAAGATGCTACTGTGACGAGAGAGGGTGACAATGAAGATAAAAGGGATGTGAGTTACAGAGGAAATAAAAACAGGATACAGTGACCGCCTGGATGGGAGAAACAGGGAAGGAGAGGCGTCTAAGATGGCTCCACGGTCTTTGGTTGAGCAGAGGACACGGAACTAGGTGGGGGACCCTGGTTTTGAGTGAGGCCAGTGGGCAGCTGGACAGATCTGGAACTTGTGTTTTGAGTCATTAGGTCATGTTCTCATACAGTAACTGTTCCTCTCGCTTCTTCTGAGTCAAAGTGGAGGCTGTCCTTTGGATGGTCAGTCTAGAGCAGTGGTCGGCAAACTCATTAGTCAACAGAGCCGAATATCAACAGTACAACGATTGGAATTTCTTTTGAGAGCCAAATTTTTTAAACTTAAACTATATAGGTAGGTACATTGTTATTAATTTAATTAGGGTACTCCTTCAATCACACTGTATGTGCGCGCCCGCACGTGGTGTTTTGTGGAAGAGCCACAATCAAGGGGCCAAAGAGCCACATGTGGCTCGCGAGTTTGCCGACCACTGGTCTCGAACAACAATCACCAGTGTTAGAACCCTGAATCTCACATTTTTCCCAAGAGGCACACACTGAAATACACCACCAACAAAACCTGTGCAGATGCCCTCTGTAATGAAGCGATGGTCCCGGGCAGACTGTGCCTTACACAGAACTACCAGGACAAGCACTTAGGACACCGTGTAAAAGACAGATGTAAAAGGTTTTGGTAATGAGACTGAGTGACAGTTTTTCTATATGCTACTTTATAGCTTCAGGCAGAAATTTTTTCTTTTGTTGACCTTGGTCTTATGCATCTGCTTCTGTGGCAGTTCTTCAGTTCTGTTCTCCCACTACGCATTACTTTACAGCGGTATGCTGCCAACACATTCAAATCCAGTGTCCGCTCAGAAGCACACGCAGCCCAAACCACTCCACTTTCCCGGCTAGCAGGAACAGGGTCTCGTGGGGTTGGCTTTTCTCTTCAGCTTCATTTCTCCCCAATACGTTCAGTGACAGGACACAACTGTACTAAAATGTCATGTGAGAACACCTTGTAGGACAGGCACCAGCCCGCAGTACTTAGTTCCTTTAAAGTGACCTCAACTCAAAAGCCTCTAGGAACAGGTTAGTCCCCACCAAGGAAGCTACCTGATCTCTAATGAGGTGAATTTTACTCTTAACAGTCCTCTATCACCATCCTATTTATAGGTGAGAAGGCTGTATCTAAGAGCTCTCCTAATGCCTCATTTATGGGGCACTCCTGAAGAAAGGACTTCCACACATCTGAATTTTCCAGACAATTGAAGTTATTCAGAATAGAAAACTATGCACAGAAAAATGACAACAAATTGAGGAGAAATGCTAAAATTCCAAATTAATGATCAATGGACATAAAACATTAGAATTAATAGGAAATAATAGCAATATCACCAACACAAGAAATTAAATTAAAAAGAATTACATGGGGGTTAGGGGAGGTTGGGGGGAGGTCAATGGGGGGGGAAGGAAACATATGTACTACTATTTATAATACTTAAAACAATAAAAAAAATAAATTAAAAATAAATAAATAAAAAGAATTACATATTTAAGGCCATCCAATGCCATTGAGGTTTTAGTAAAATGTGGGAGAGGGAGAAAAAGAGAGAGCGAGCAAGAGAGAGAAACATCGATTGGTTGCCTCCCATGCTCACCCCAACCAGGGCTGGGAATTGAACCTGCAACCCAGGTACATGCCCCTGACTGGGAATTGAACCTTGACCCTTAAGGTGCATGGGCTGACGCTCTAACCACTGAGTGACACAGGCCAGAGCACCAAATTCAGATTTTTAGTGATTTTCTAGCAAGGACTCTGCCATCCTCTGCTGATGGGGATTGAGCCTACAACTGAGGTATGTGCCCTTGACATGAATTGAACCCGACACCCCTCAGACTGAGGGATGACGCTCTAACCACTGAGCAAACAGACTAGGGAGACCTTGTTGGCTCTTTTAACATATTAGCAATAACTAGCTTACATCACAGGAATGATCTCTCTACACCTAAAAGAAATAAACATTGTAGGAAAATTAAGAGTCTTACAATTTGTCACAATTTATTCTGAAGGTAATATAAGTAATACAATTCAAAGCTGCCAATTTCACATGAGATTCCTTAGGATTTAGAAAAGCCAAATTCTGCGTTTAGTCTCAAGGTCATCCATCGTGTAGTGTTAAAGAAGAAGAGATAGCTGTTGAGAGCAAGAGGCAGAAGATGCTACACAACTTTCTGCTACAGCTGACAGTCATGGGGACAGAGGTGAGCAGGCTGGGTGCCTGGATGTGTGACGCAGCCAGGCTGTGCAGAAGTGCGAGCTTTGGTAACAAAGACCAAGTGACTGCCAGAGAGGGGCAGGTGAAGGAGGAAGTGTGGGGATGTGAGAGGGAGGGCGAGAGGAGAGGGAGTCCAGCAGAGGTCACTGTGGAGCATCTGTATGGAGATGGGAGGGGCAGAGGGACACCGGAGTGAAGAACCGGACCTGGGCTGGTAGCAGCATCCTTGCTAGGCTTCTCACTTGAGCACAACATAGATGGGAATTCACGGAGAATCTGAATAAATCCTTTATTTCACAGAGAACCAGAAAGGGGAACTGACCTTTCTTTTTAACATGTGGTCACATTTTATTTATTTTTATTTTTTTAAATATATTTATTGATTTCAGAGAGGAAGGAAGAGGGAGAGACAGAAACATCAATGATGAGAAAGAATCACTGATTGGCTGCCTCCTGCACGCCCCCTACTGGGGATCGAGCCGGCAGCCCAGGCATGTATCCTTGGCCAGAATCGAACCTGGGACCCTTCAGTCTGCAGGCCGATGCTCTATCAACTGGGCCAAACTGACTAGGGCACATGTGGTCACATTTTAATAATGTAATCAATGTATTAATACTTTTATGCTTATCAGATAATGTTTTTGTCACAATGTGAAGTAAATCAAGGAGGATGTTAGGCTATTAGCTTGGGGGAGATAAATTTTTTCCATTATTTAAACTTGTATTAAAAATACACTTTAAATATTATTTTTAATATACTGACCCCAATTTTTTTTTAACTAAAACCAGTTCTTTAATATATACTGTGGGCTAAAACAAGATGAAAAATTCTGCATGGTGTTGTCAGCCTGGCTAGGGAGGAGGGACCGGAACAAGTACAGGCAAAGCTGGGCTGTGCTGTCAAGGGACACACCAGAGATCCATGGTTACCAGGTCCCCGTCTGATGCCACATCCTCAAGGCCTCACATTCCTAAATGTGTCAAAGGTGATTTTTACATACCAAATCACATGTGTGCCTTTTAGAAGCAACTGTCACGCCATTCATGCCAGAGGTCACTGTGGATTCACATATATAATTACACCAAGATAAGTAAGCAGAGGTCAAAGTTAGACAAAACCAAAGAGGACTGTACAGAAATGAATGGATTAAGTCCTACACTCTGAAAAGGAAGGAGAGTAAAGGCTGTCTGTACAAGAATGTTCTAGTTTTCAGCGTAGTGTTACACTTACAGGAAGAGGAGCTACTGTCCCTTGAGTACTCCATATTATTTTGTTATATTATGCTTGTCAAAACACCTAATAAATACATAGGCCAAAATGGATCTCTAACAAAATATATGTGGCCTTATCTCAGCATAACAGGATTGAGAGCATGCTTATTAAACAGACCAAAATTGGATGTATCGCCCTAGCCGGTTTGGCTCAGTGGATAGAGCGTCGGCCTGCGGACTCAAGGGTCCCGGGTTCGATTCCGGTCAAGGGCATGTACCTTGGTTGTGGCACATACCCAGTAGGAGGTGTGCAGGAGGCAACTGATCGATGTTCCTCTCTCATCGATGTTTCTAACTCTCTATCCCTCTCCCTTCCTCTCTGTAAAAAATCAATAAAATATATATAAAAAAAAATTGGATGTATCTGCTAAAATCTAAGGTAAAACCAGACTCAAATGACCTTGACAAATTGAAACGTCATCAATCAAATTAAATGAAAGAAGCCAAGTTAGTGTAATTTTAATCTGCTCGTGAGTGCATCAGAATAAAAGCTAAGCAAAACAGAAAAAGATCTTGTCGTCATAGTGGAACATCAGCTCTAAGAGCCAAGAAGCATAACTTTTTAAACCATTTTTTAAATCAACACATCACTAAGTCTGAGCATGTGTCACTAAAGTTGAGTCTTCCTTTATTCTAAGGGTAATGGAATGGTATGTTCTCCCTTTCTATCTCACTGAGTGGCTTGGGAGAATAAAACAGATGTGCTAGTCTTCTGAAAAATTAAATTCAACATAAAACCTACTCTATTCTAAAAGAGGGAAGTAAAATAAATAGAATAGGCTTGAGGAAAGAGCAAGTTAATATTTTTAAAGGTTACTGGCAAAGTGAGTAGGTACAATCCTCCTATATAATAAAAGCCCAGCAACCAAATGGTGGAATGACCAGAACGACAGGTTGACCAGATGCTCAATGCAGGAGTTGCCTCCTGGTGGTCAGTACACCACCACAGTGGCAGTGCCGCTCGGCTGACTGGGATGAGTGGCTGCTCCTGCTCCGAACCCCGGGGCCGATGGGCAGGAACCCGGGCTATGACCATCGCCTCCTCACCCCAGGCTTCTACTCCTTACTCCTTGCCACCTCCTCCTCTGGACACCTGCAGGCCGCCGCCGGGCTCACAGAGCTGACCCAGGAGGCTGGGAGGCAGGTTCATGGCCGCTGTGGGACTGAGGCCTACTCCATCACCTCTCAGTGCTATTGTCCCTGGGTCTGGCCTCGACCGGGTCCCCTGGAGAAGCGAGTGCTCCAGCTCCAGAGAAGATGCCGGACTAGGGAGCAGCCACTTAGAGGGCGGATCCGCAGCTGCTCAGCAGACTGGGATGAGTGGCACTCCCACAGCGGCTGATCCCCACAGGCCACGTCCCCCACCAGTGCACGAATCCCATGCAACGGGCCTCTAGTATCTATCTATATAAAAGGCTAAGCGACTGGCTGACAGGCTAGTAGGCATGATGCACACTGACAACCAGGGGCAGAAGCTGACGAGCGACAGCAACTTTGCCGAGTGCCCTCTCACACTCCGGGACCTCTTGAGGGATGTCAGACTGCCGGCCAGATCCCCGGAGGCCAGGCCAAGGGACCCCACCTGCTGGAGGGACCCTGCTCACTCTGCAGATGCCCTTCAAGCCCTGCACCACACCAGGTGAGGCCAGCCCGGGAGGGACCATGGGAGGTTGGCTACAGGGCATGTCTGGCCCGTCTTGCCCAGCCCCACCCCGCCAGCCACCTTCTAATTAATTTCCTTTGAATGTGCACAAATCCGTGCACCGGGCCTCTAGTGACGTAATAAGCTTAAAGCTGCAATATGAGATTTAAGATTGGTCATGAAACTAATGTCATATATCAATTATATCTATTAAAAAAAAGATTGCTCGCCCTAACAGGTTTGGCCCAGTGGATAGAGCATTGGCCTGTGGACTCAAGGGTCCCAGGTTTGATTTCGGTCAAGGGCATGTACCTTGGTTGCGGGCACATCCCCAGCAGGGAATGCGCAGGAGGCAGCTAATCGATGTTTCTCTCTCATCGATGCTTCTAACTCTCTATCCCTCTCCCTTCCTCTCTGTAAAAAATTAATAAAATATATTAAAAAAATAATAAAGATTGCTCAACTGTTTGTGTTCTAAAACCTTTCATTAAAGGAGATGGTAGAATTTGCAGCCCTGATGAAGCTATCAGAAAACTAAAACATCTAGGTGTACAGACTCTATTATATAGAAGCGTAGGGACTTTTTACCTTTAAATAAAGCATTCCAACTTTCATCCCTTAGAACACATAATTAATTTGAAGCGCTAATGAAACAGTTGAGGCTGCAATTAATATTTTAAAAAACAAAAAAATTACTTTCAATGTTCTGTACCCAAAATGCTTCATGTTAGTCAATGCGGGTTATGGGGGATGGGTTAGAAAAAGGCCGATTTATCATATTCAGTGGGTATGTTCCAATTACAATATTCCAGATTTTATTCTGGGATCAAACCTGACAAGTAATAGACTAAATTGTCACTTCCTGAAGACATGGATTCCTGATTAGGAATTTAAAAATGCAAGCTCCACTGTTCACCAACCCTTGGGGATGATGGGAATTGTGATTTAGGGTGGTCACATCATTGTTGGGTACCTTCTACTTTCTATAAACTAGACTTTGATTGATACACAGGATCGAAGGCTTTGCTAGGCAGGAGGATTTAGCTTGCTGATTACTGGTTACCCATTATTGTTATAGAATGTTCAAATGTTTATATGTAAACATTACTCTGAGAGATGTTAATAATAATCTATGTTGTAATGAAGAAAACCCTGATGGATGGACAGGACACACACCAAAAAGTAACAAATAAACAAGACAAATCAACCCACCAAATATTTTAACTTTCTAGAAGAAAGTTGGCAAGCAGGCCATGAACTGGGACAAAATGATGATTAATGGATTATTGAGTGCTTAGACTTGACTATTTTGAAAAATTTTGTACTTTAGCGTCTTAAATGTTGTATCACTTTAAGACTTTTGCGTTTTAAAATGTCACTGTGTTTAAGAAGTAAATCTATTTCAAACTTGGGGTGTGGGAGTGACATCGACGATGGAGACAGGGCAGGAAACAGAAGAAAGAAGGTGTGGGAAAGACAAGCCCCTTGTGTTACAATTAGAATGTTCGAATTTAAAAAATATATAAATTTCACATTAAATGCATTTTACTATAGCTTGAGTGCTTCCTTTTTATCAGACACTGTTATAAATTCTGGGGGTAATTCAATGACAAAGGGGTGGAGAGGACAGTAAAAAGTGTCCAAGTATACTATAACTCTGGCTGATAAAATCCTTATTATGATAGAAAATCATGTGTATAACTGTCAACTATAAGTTTTAAGTATAAATTAATACAAAAATCTCTCACCTGATTAAACATTGTAGTTCAAACCATACATTTACACAATATTTTCCCTCCCACAGAAATCAAGGGATAAACTTGTAAGACAAATTCATGAGGACATGAAGAATGGGAGAGGGACAAGGAACACACAAGAGATGCCCGGATTCTGTGGAGTATCATGCCAAGTAAAATAACTCCGAGAAAGACAGGTATCACATGATCTCACTCATAAGTGGAATCTAATTAACAAAAGAAACTGATGAATGGAGTGGATCCAGAGACATGGAAGCATGGAGCAGAGTGTGGAATCTCAGAGGGAAGGTGGGGGAGGGGTGGGTGGGTGGAAGGTAATCAACCAAAGACCTTGTATGCATATATGCATAACCCATGGACCCAGACAATAGGGTGGTGAAGGGCTGGGGTGAGGTGGGCTGGAGGGATCAATGGGGGGGGGGAAAGGGAGCACATGTAATACTTTCAACAATAAAGATGTCAAAAAAGAAAAAAGATGTCCAAATTCTGGAAGCTGGAAATAGAATAGACACAGAGTAAGTGGTTCAGCAGACAGAAAGGAAGCAGAGAGAATAGGGGTTCCTAGAAAGCCAGCCCCTTGTGGTACAGATCCTGAGAAGGCAGTGTCTCAGAAAGTGGGTGGTGTAAGATGGGGCTGGCAACCAGAACATTAACTCAGAGTTTGTAAGAGGAGTTGGATCCCTAACTCAGCCCAATTCAACCAGGTAACTGTCTCTTTAGAGGAATATTCAGAGAAGAGAAAGCTCTCCAAGATATCAGAAATTAAGATAAATAAAAGGTTAGATGATAAAAGTTGAAGAAAACATGGAGAAATTAGAACAAAAAGACAGAGAGATAGAACACAGAACAGGAGTGAAAAGATAAAGCCGGAGGATCAACCCAGAAGGTACAATACACCTAATGAACAGGAATTCCAGAAAGAGAGAACAGAGAAGACAGAGGGAAAGAAATCATGCAAGAAATAACACATGACAAATTTTCCAAACTGCAAGGCATGAGTTCACAGGTGGCGGAACCTCAGAGTAGCCAGCACAATGAATAAAGATTGACCTCAATGCCTATCATCCTGAGATGTCAGACCACAAGGGAACATGAGAAGATCCTCAAACCTTCCTGGGAAGAAGACAGAACACACATATAGCAAATAAAAGTCAGAATTCCAGGGCCTGGCTGGGTAGTTCAGTTGTTAGAGTGCCGTCCTGATATGCCAAGGTTTCGGGTTTGTTATAGTAATATATAGAAATGTTTAAAAAATGCCTAAAAATGTTAAAAAGGTTTTAAAAGGTTTGAGTTAACTTTCTTGAAATGTAAAGTGTGATATTAAGGACACATTCCCACTGCCCTGAAGCGTGTGTGCCCCCAGAGACAAGGACTTGAACTTCAGTTACTGACTCAGAGGGACTTGCCAAGATAGCCGTATGTGTGAGTGATGTACTCTCCCTAGATAACCACCTGGAGCCCCTTGCCCCGTTTGAGATTAACATGCGTGCGTTGACGTCATTCACTGACAGCCACCTGAACTGCTACGAGTATGAAACAGGCTTTAAAAACGGGTCCTGACCAGCCAGCAGTGCTCGCCTGTCGAGACCACCACAAAGGCACGCCCTTTAGTCAGTCCGGTAAGCGATGCTGCTCCATGCTCCTCTCCTCGCCAGACCACAGAAGAACGGCTAGTACCGCCCGATCGACACCCGATCGAGACGCGACTGAGCTCTCAGGTGAGGACTGCCAGCCCCCTGCATCCGGACCGGACCAGCCCAGCTGCTGGACCCCAGAGGACAGCACCAACCGGGAGCCCCTCAAGCCTGTACCCGCAGCATCAGAACGTTTGTGAGTGATAAAGTGCTGTGTGATCTGCAACTGCACATGTGTCATGTGGTGGAATTCCTCCAGCAGTTAACGGAGTCATTCTGCGTACGCTTAAAACTGAAATGAAAGCTTCTGGTCTTTTCGGTCCTAGGCCTGCCCTTGGTCCTGCTTGCGAAGGGCAGCCTCTTCGCTAGCACCTACGTGAATGTCCCAACACCTGCACGGTGAAAGTTTATCTCAAGGGACGCCTTAGGTAAACACCCCAGATCCTTTCCCAGGATCTACTTGGGACAGGGTTCAATCCCAGTCAGGGCACATACAAGAATCAATCAATGAATGCATAAGTAAGCGGAACAACAAATCGATGTTTCTCTTTCTCCTTCCCTTTCTCTCTCTGTAAAACCAATCAACCAATAAAAAACAAAACCCAAAACAAACAAATAAAAAACACCCCTCTAGTCCTCTCAACTGCAACCCTAGAAGCTATAGGACAAGTCAGGAGTCATGACACCAAGACAGTGAGAGAAAATGATTTCAAATCTAGAATTCTATACCCAACCAATCTTCAATTAAACATGACTGAATAATGACCTTCTCAGTAGGCAAAATTGCAACGTATGTACCTCCCACGCACCCTTTCTCAGGAAATTGCTTAAGGATGATATACTCCTTTAAGTAAGAGTCCAGACTAAGAAAGGCAAAAATACAGGATTCAAGAAAGAGGATTTACACGGGGAAAGAAACAAATGATGGTGACGAACACGCTAGTGCAGTGAACAGAGCCAACTATCAACAGTACCACGATTGAAATTTCTTTTGAGAGCCAAATTTTTTAAACTTAAACTTCTTCTAACGCCACTTCTTCAAAATAGACTCGCCCAGGCCGTGGTATTTTGTGGAAGAGCCACACTCAAGGGGCCAAAAAGCTGCCCTGTGGCTCGTGAGCCAGTTTGCCAACCACGGCCCTAGTGTAACAGTTATGAAACAGACCTAAAGAATAAACATTTCAATGGCAAAGTCTGAATTAGAGAGATGTGGTCCAAAAAAATAAAAAGCAAATAACAACATGAATCAGTACTTTTAGAGCTATGAGAAGTTTTAGAAAAAAGGAAAGATAGCCATAGCATATTTCGTTTTTAGTCAGATGTTGAGAAGGGAAAACGCATCAGTAAGTAACACAGACAGCAGAAGCTTATTGTTTAGAAGGAGGAAGCCAGCAGAGGAATGAACCGTAAGTCGATCTGAGGGGGGGACGCCTATTTTAGTAAGCTGTGTTGCGCTAGCTTGACTTTGTAACCTATGAACACCTCTTATTGATAAAATTAAAAGTTAAATAAACCTTCCAAATTTCTGCCCATCATTTGGGCCTAGTGAGTTTAATCTGGAGGAATTACATGATATTAAGAATAAAGCAGTAAGGCTGAAATAGGTAAAGATGGAAGAAATAGAACCAAAAAGAAGATAAAGAGCAAGCTGGTAAGGATTTCTCGTACTCACCATCTCTCTGGCTATTTCCAGCGCTTCTTGCAGGCCATAGAGCCTGCCGCAGACCAGGTAGATTCCATTGGCCCAGAGAATGCAACCCTCATGGACCCAAAATTCATTGCTGTCAAGAGGTAGTTCAGGGATTTGTAACTCCAGCTCAGGGCCACCTTCTGAAGTGGTGGGCACAGAGGGCTTTGAGTCCAAAACAGTCTTTTCGCTGCCGCCCTCTGTGGTTGCTTTTTTACAGGGAAGTCCCCGGGCCAGGGACCGAGGGCCTCCACCACAGTCTTCCGAGCGGTGCCGCCGCTTAAACCTGGGGTGGGTGGCCAGGCTCCTCTGCTCTTTCTGCTGCTGCTCCTCCTCCTCCTCAGTGTCCGTCTTGGAGCCGTTGGAAGCGCTTTTGTGCCGTACCTTCACTTTGCTCTGCATTTCCGTGGCCCTCTTAGGAGGTGGGTTTTTTGGGAGAGTGGCTGCATAATCTTGGGGATAAAAGGGTCCAAAGAGGTCACCCATGTTCCGGTAACTGGCCCACTTGCCGCACAGACAGCAAACCAGGTGGCCCATCACAGAAGACTCGGTCACCACAGGTCCCTGCAGCATGAAGGACGAGGCTGGGAGCGCCTTGCTCTCAGTGCTGCTGGGTGGCGGGGTCAGAGACCTCTGCCCCTTCCGACCCCTCACCAATTTGGTCTGTTCTTCTTCTTCAGCATTGATGATTGTACAAACGGCTCCAAGTTCACACTTATTTACTACATGAATATAAGGGAAAAAAGACTTGTTCTTGGCATCACTTTTATCCAGTGGCTGGGTGGCATACTTTAGTTTGATCTCAGGTTCTTGGGGTTCTACGATGGGAACTGCTTGTTTGGTTTTCCGCTTCCTTGGCTGTGCCCCAGGCTTCCTTCTCTCCCTCCTTTGCCTCTGCTTTTTTGGCTTTGGCTCTCCATCTGCAGAACCTTCTGGTATCTGGGGGGGCTGAGGGGGTGGAGGTGGTGGCTGCTGCTGTTTCTTTTGCTTATTCACACTACCAATGGGTCTCCCCTTCTTCTTTCCTGAAGGGAAATACCCCTTTGGGGGGAAACCCTCAGGTTTGGGGGAAATTGTCACTGTATCCGTCTCCTTCTCTTCAGCCTTTGGATTTGCCTCAGGGGCCAGTCCTCCAGCTGCAGGTACATTCTTTGAGTCAGGAAAGATTAAAGGCGCTGCCCCACCCAGGGAACCATCTGGTCTCCCTTGGTTACTCCCAGGTTTCTGTGAGGTTGCGGATGTCATGGCGCCAGGGGGTTCCTTTCCAGCAGTGACAGTGTCTGGGTGTGTCTCAGTCTTCATTTTGTCGTCCCCACTGCCACACCACTCCTCTGAAGACCTTGCAAGAGGCTTTTCTACGTTCAGCTCCTTGTTTGCTGGACAGACTAGGTCAGAAACCACCTCACCTTTTCTCTTCTCCATCTCGGCATCCTGAGCAGCAACACTCCCACCTTCAGGAGGGCCACTCTTCAAAGACAGTATGTCATCCAAAGTGACTGTGTCTCCCCCAGCCTCTGCACTGTTCGAGGACGCACTCCTCCTAATATTTGGGGAAGTGATCTTCTGAACTATAGCTTCCAATTTCAGTCCCCGTCCTTTGCGTGGAGGCAGTATTTTGGTCTTAGCAGGGCTTGTGAGGGTAACAGGAGGGCAGTTTCTATTGTCTGAACTTGTGAGGTCCTTGGTGGATTCTCTCTTAGGGATGGACTTGAAGTCCTGGCTGTGAGAAAGATGGGCATAGGAGTTGAACGCTTTATCGGCGCCTTCTTTTGATGGGTGAAGGAGGCGTCCTCTATCTTCAGTGTTGCTGTTTTTCGCGTCTTGTGACTGTCTCTTACTGGGAATGGGAGAGATAAAAGAGCGGACACGCCTCCTCATGATTAGGGGGTTTTGGGAAGAATGATCCTCTTGCCCTGGGAGCCTCAGCATAACATTGCCAGGTTTGGATGGCTGTGTGGACTCAGCCAGTCCGTGCCCATCAGTCTCATGGGGCGGCCCGTATCGTTTTTGATTGGACAGTCCTGGAGGGCAGCTGCTTTTGGCTGGGGAAGTCTGCCGAGAAAGATCCCAGCAAGACTCTTGCTGTAACTTCTGGGAGCCATGCTTCAACTCGATGCCTTTGTTAGACAGACCATCACTAGGCAGGAGGCAGCGCCCACCTTCCTGGCCGCTGGGGTCATGGTAAGTCCCCATCGGTGGGCCATACATCATACCGTCTTTGTCATTTTTCAGAGGACTTCGCACTCTGTCCAGGAACTGCTGCTGCCTTGGGCTCTTCCGGGCCCCCTCCTGCCTGTGCTGGGCTGCAGCGATCACTCCCTGAGTAGAGCTGCTGCTCCAGTCCTTATATTCCTCTTGTTGCTGTTGGTATATCTGCCTCTTGTAATGGAGCTGAGAATTCAAACCTGCACTGGGATCCCCATAAGCATGAGCTCGCGTGTTTGTGTGATACGCAGAGGCCAGGCTTTCCGAGTTGGGAGAAAAGGGAGCATGTAATGAACTCCGGTTGGCCCTCTCTGAAAAGGTCATATGTGGGTTCATGTGATGAGGGTCTCCCCCTGGGCCCCTGCTCCTCCCGGGAGACATCTTCAGTTTTTCTGAAAAGTCATGATACTGAGAAGGGGGCCGACCCCTCATGCCCTCCCGACCACCCATTCTGCCAGTGACCCGCCGCATGGCCGTGGGTCTGCTGTCTTGAGGGCCATAGTCTGAGATGGAGTCATGGGCGGCGGCTCCAGGGCTGGCATTGCCTCGGTAAGCCTCGTGCTTGATGCTAGCAGGATGGCAGTGGTCTCCAGATTTCTTGTTGTTGAAACTAGCTTGGGATTTGGATTGCTCAAAGTCTTCCTCTTTTATCTGCCCACTCTGGGATTTTAGTTTTGTTTCCATGGACACCAAGCCACCTGGAAGAATGACCGACTGACTTAAACTTGGATTGAGACGTTCATTCCTCCCAAGTCTGGTGTCAGCACCCATGTGTCCCAGTGAGTGAGCCCCTGGGTCCCTGACAATCTGTCTTAGTGGAGAAATGTCACAGATCACTGATCTTCTTTCAGAGAGGGAACCCCCGGGCTCATGGGCTGATGACTGAGGCTCTATTTCAAACTTTCTGGGAATTGGATAGTCAGCCAAATTGATCTGTTTCATTTCCGGAGCTGAGCTGCCTGATTTCCTCTCCCAGGGGCCCCAGTGGGGGTTTTCCAATAGGGACCCAATGCTTTTGTTCAAAAGGCCCCTGCTAGCTAATTCATTGGTTTGACTAATTAAGACATTAGGCCTCGTGGTTCCTTCTAGACCACCAGCCATGCCCTGATGCTCCTGAGTACTCCTAGAGTATCTCCTGTCAGGGTGGTGGTGGTAACCCTGAAGCACTTCCTGCAGGAGGCTGGGGAACTTCTCATTTCTACCCTTTCGCTCCCCGTGGCCAATGAAATCCCCCTTATCTTGTCCTGTAGGGTACTGAGGAAAGCCACTGACACTTCTTGGCATGGCTGACCCAAAGCTGTCTTTGTAACTATAGCGCAGGCTTCCGGGAGATTTGCTAGGCTCAGTTCTGCCTATGAAGCCAGGGCCTACTGTGGGGTGCCCGCTCTGACCATTGCCCTCTCCATTGTGGTTGGGGTTATCGCCACTCTTGTTTCCTTTGCCCCCTCCTCCTGGAGGCTCCGGCTGTGGAACTGATGCATGACTGATTTCCTTGGGCCCACCCGTGCTGGGTGGCCTTTGAGTGGCTGTGGGATCATCCTCTTGAGAGCCTTTATCTTGTCCACCAGGCTTTTCGGCCCGAGTTGTCATGGCTTCCCGGGAGACAATCACCCCAATGGTCTTCTCATTGACTTTTGGGTTGCCCTCGGATGATGATGGCGTATCCTTAGCACCTGGCGAGGCCGCCTCTTCTCTGGCTGCAGGACTGGCACTGAGTCTGGGGGCTTCATTTTGAGCGCCTTGTGCTGGGGAGGAGCCGGCTTTCTCTGAGGCTCCACCCTTATAGGTGGTGTCAGAGCTAGTGCTCTGGCCACTCAGCTGCCTGACTCTCTCACCTTGATCCTCAGAACTGCTGGAGCAGCCTCCATCCAGTGACTCTGCCATGGGGGACTTCAGCTGTTCTTCAGGCTGGGAGGAGCCTTCAGAGTTTGTGCAGCTGTCTGCTTTCTTGGAAGAGGAGGGCCTCTTGGAGGTCTTCTTCTGAGGTGTCAGGGCATCAGAAAGTAGCATGTGCTGGACAGTATTAGGAAGATTGGCCACTTGAGTACTCAGGGCACTCAAACTACTCAACCCAGGGTCCGTCAGGCGCTTTTCTGGCACTCCTTCTAGTCCAAACCCTTTGAAGCCGGCAGCATGAGAATTAGGACTGGGCATCATTGATGGGGTTGGGCTGAGCTGAGGCATTAACTGTAGGATTCTGTTTCTAGAACCCATGGGCACACTGCCTTGCCCGCACTGGAGATTCTCCCCACTCTGCATAAGAGGAGATGGGGTGGAGCTACAGCTTGGAGACTGAACCACAGAGGCAGCTGGGGAAGGGTTAGAAATGGGGCTGAAGTTCTGGTGAAACTGCATGGGGGACCTCACAGGAACCTCGGGCTGGTTGTACTGCCCCACCTGGCTCTGCAAGGGCAGCTTGGTGGCAGCGTTGGAGTACTGCATCACGTGCTGTGGAGCGTGCTGCTGCTGCTGCTGCTGCTGCTGAGGCTGAGGCTGAGGCTGCTGAGGCTGCTGCTGTGGCTGCTGCTGCTGTGGCTGCTGCTGCCCCTGCTGGGTTCCTTGTGGAATCTTTGCTTGTTCAAAATTTTTCATAGATTGAGGCTGATAGCTGTAATTTGATTGTGATCCATAAGCCTGTGCATTAGAACCCACATTATGCCCTTCATACTGGGATCCAGCATTCACACTGTAACTGCTGTCATAGCTCTGCCCAGACTGGCTGAAACGCTGTGGTGACGGGAAGGAGGAGGAGGAGGAGGAGGAGGCAGCAGAAGACTGGTAGTGCTGGCCAAACTGACCCACTCGTAACTGGTAACCAGCAGCAGAGGATGGCAGAGTTGAGGGCCTCTGCATCGGCTGCAGATGGGATGAGCCTGACGCTGGCTGGCCCGTGGCTTGTGGCAGAGGCTGATGGGACTGGTAAAGCTGTTGTCTCAGCTGCTGGACTTGCTGCTGCTGCTGCTGGCTGGATGCCTGCTGCTGGTACTGAGCGCTCCCCGGAGAGAAAGGCCCCGTGTAGTCCTGCTGATAATGAGACACACCACCAAGGCCAGAGTGCTGTGCTTGAAACTGGCCCACATGACCCTCACTCCCATACTGATTGCCAAAGCTGCTCCCCTGGGGGGGTCCATAGCTCTGCACAGGCCCAGAAGGCCTTCGCTGAGGAGGCTGCGGGGTGCCTGCCGCCACGGGGTCTTTGTTGCCTGCCATGTAGTAGAAGTCTCCAGCCTCTTTCCTGAAACCCTGGTAGCCTTGATGGCCAGAGGTCTCGCTAGCCATCGCTGCTGCAGCTGCTGCTGTCCCTCGCCGCCCACCACCACTGCTGCCGCCACTGCTGCCACCACCACCACCTGCGCCCCCAAAATTCTGGAACATCTGGGCCTGGCGAGGGCTGAACTCTTCTAGCCGGGAGGAGCCGTGTACCTCCTGTGGGTAGCTCTGCTGGTTTCCGTGGTAACTGCTTTGCTCCCGAAAGGACTGCATACTGTTCAACAGCACAGTGGCGGGCCAACAGCCCTCCTGGAAATGGAAGAGAAAAAAAAAGGAAGTGAGACATGCGTTCTCCCAGTACAAATAAATCAAGTCTAGGTAGGTGATGGAGTGGCTATGATAATCCAGCTGTCCAGATGAAACTGACTGGTTTGAATTTCATCTCCTTCTTATCCTATCCATTTATGAAAATGAAAACATGCAGAGAAATGGTCTAAGAGTGAGGCAGAAGTCTATGCCAATATGAAAAGAAACAATCTGGGTAAAAACAAATTCAATATAGTAAAAACCTCATTATTAAATGAGCCCCCTCCAATTCAACTGGGTAAAAATATAGGACTGTGTTATTACTCTCAATAAAAAAACAAAACAGCAATTTTAAAATATTTTCCATTATGGAGGGGAGGAATGAGAAGAACACTTGATTTGCTTTCATGTTATTAGACTGGTTACTGAACTAAAGAGTCTCAAAATAATGATGCTATTCCCCTGGCTAGCCCCTCTTGGAATTTGAGAAATGGACTGGCCTGAGAACTGAAGTCAATCCCTTGTATCCAAATGCATGTTACAGCAGGTTTACTGTAATTACCAACTACTGCAGGAAAGCCTTACTGCAATCAGCCACACAAACTTAAGTTAAGGGTAACCTCTTCTTGGCACATAACTGTGTCCAAGGCACCCCTCAACCATCCATCAACGCACAGGTACAAAGGACTAGGCTGCATAAGTCAAATAGCCATGACTATTCTTGAAGATTCTTTTTGGAGGTCTGCAAGATGTTCCAGCATCTCTGATCCCTACATTGGTTGTTTATTTGGCAACCAGAGTTATTAATTGTGATTACTATAAAAGAGGGAATAGAAACAGTTGCTTTGGAGGACAACAAAAGACAGAGGAAAATAAGAATTCATTAAGCCTAGGACCTAGACTCTTCCTAAAGTCACCTGATTGCGTCAACACTTTGTAATACCTCTGCTAATGTAATTAGCACGTAACAGAATGCTCTTTTTAAACAGTTAATCAAGAGCTTATTTTACTTTGTCTTTTGCCTGGGCCTGCCTAATTCTCTCAGAGTCAGAGATGAATAAGACAAGGCCGAACTGTTTCAAATGACTTTAAAATCAATTATTTAAAAAAGAAGTTATGACTCAGCTGGCATGGCCCAGGAGGTCACAGTTCGATTTCAAGTCAGGGCACATGCCCAGGTTGTGGGCTCGATCCCCAGTGTGGGGTGTGCAGGAGGCAGCCAATCAATGATTCTCTCATCAATAATGTTTCTAGCTCTCTCCCCCCTTCCTCCTCCTCTCCAAAATCAATAAATATCTTCTATATATATAAAGAGGTAATATGCAAATTGTCATTACTTCATCACAGTAACAACCCGTTCAACAGGCTGTGCTCCCAGCAGGAGCTGGTGGGCGGGGAAGGGGGCGGGGACTTGCGCCGCTGGGACATGAGGCTGCCTCATTGGCTCTTCATGTGAAAGGTGAGCTCGGATCCTCATTCTTATTCAGTGTAGTGGAGCGTGGGAATTGGTTTATAGGATCCAGTCCCACTTGAGAAAATGTTACTACAGTCGGAGAGTAGATGTAAAATGGGGATCGTATTTATTCGCTCACAGGCTTGCTGTAAAACAGTCACCATCCTCACAGAATTCAGGATGCCCCACATGCAAACCTAGAATGAAAAGTCAGCAACACCCCACATGGCCAAGAACTAGAAACTGCCCTTTGAAAGGAGCATATGCAACAGAACTGTGAGTCCCAGGAGGGCGAAGAGGGAAGCTGTTCTTGTGGTTAATTTGAGAGTTTAAGGTGCAAAACTGGCATCAGGAAGTAGTGGCATAACACTGAGGCCATGCAGTCATGTGGTAACACTGAGACCGTGGGAACCTTGGGACGAGCGATTTCCAACACCGTGGGAACCCCCTGTCCCAACCCTGGCCTCTGGGTACCTGTTACAGACCACCACGTGTGCAGGGAGGAGGGCTCCTGGCCTGTGGTGGTGGAGTTAGGGGACAGAGGACCTCCTCCCATAAAGTCTCCCCTAGCCTGCGCAGCATCAGGCTGTGTGGCATGCCCTGCTAATGGTGTCACCAGGTGATGTCACCTAGAGAGGCTGCTCAGGCGGTTTCCCTGAAGAGGGGTGCATGCCCAGCTCACACAGGCTTGGGGGGCCACTTGACCTCCCACAGCCCTTGCAGCACAGCCGGAGCTGAAGCTGCAGGTCTGTCTGGCTATTGGGGGCCTGGACAGTGCAGTGGCTCTGGTGCTGGAGGCATGAATTCGGGGAGCCACCCAGACCCATGGGCATTCCCAGCTAGACCACTCCCCTCCTGCATCCCTCACCAAACCCAGGTCTGACCCTCATCCTCCCACCAGACCCCAGGGGCCCAACCTCCCAAATGGTGACCTTTGACTGCATGCCCTCACCCTAACATTTCAGTCTCAGAACCTAACACCTCCCTTAACCCTCTCACCTCTGATCTAACCTTTAACAGGAGCCACTGCCAACCACATCTGGTCCAGCACCACTCTCCCCGGAGTAGTCCCCACCTTCCTCCATGGAAGCTGCTATTGCTTCCCATGAACTCAAACAAAATAGGATTACTCAAAGAAGAATATGTCCAAGCAAAGACAATGAACTAAGGAAGAAATAAAGTAACTAATATACATGAGAAAAAGTTAACTTCAAAGGTAATCAAGTAATTGCAAAGGAAAGATACCTGGAACTTTTAAAAAATCACAATATTCAGTGCTAGAGAGGGTGTGATGAAACAGACACCTGTTAGCACTGCTCTGGAGTACAGGGGACAGCATTTCTGGAGTCAGTTTCACAGGATGTAGCAAATATTCAGGCTCCTGGGCTGGGTGATTACATTTCCAGGAATTTATCACACATAATAATCGAAAAGCTGGGCCAGATATCGTCATCATAATAAAAGGCTAATATGTAAATGGTCATCACGCCATGACGCCGTAAGGACCGAACAGCAGGAGGCTGCGTGCGAGGCAGGTGGTGGTGGTGGGAGGGGGGGAGGCGGGGCACGGGGACTTGCAGCATTCGTGGGCGGGGACTTGTGCCAGCCTGGGACATGAGACTGCCTCCCTGCCCAACACCAGGCCAGGGGACGTGAACAGCAATATTAAAATATTTCCTCTAATTAAGTCCCTTTTAATGTGCACAAATTTTGTGCACCAGGCCACTAGTCTATATATAAAAAAAGAAGTTACGAAACACACATGAGCTAGGGTAAGTTAGGACAAATTTTTCTACAATGGCTTATGAAGTTAGTTTCTTAGTTCCCTCTTAGAGGGAGCTGGAAAATGGGGTTATTGGCAGAATGTTGGTGATACTTTTCAAAGGTAAGTCAGGCTCCTATGTCCAAGCCCTGCAGCAGCTCCCATCATATTCCAAGCAAAGCTGGCCTGGAAGTCCCAGCTCCCACCCCATTACCTCTGTGAGCTCCTCTCCTACCCAGTTCTGCTCTATTCCACACTGTCTCCTAGCTCCTGGGATGGGCCACTGGTATTTCTACACAGGAACTTGTTTCTTGCCTGTGCTGCTCTTCCTCCATAGCCACATGACTTGTCCCTCTTACTTCCTTCCTCTCTAAGCAAATGTCACCTATTAGTAAGGCCTTCCCTGGTCATTTTATTAAAAAACAGCTAACTATACTATATCCTTGCCCAGGCTTTGCCAATCTCCTTCCCCCACCTTAGCTCCTCCCCAGTGCTTACTCCCAGCAGACACGGATATGCTACTTGCCTACTGTCTGTCTCTCCCCCACTAGAATTTAAGTTTCCTAAAGGGCAGAGACCTGGAGCCTTGCTGCAATCTTCCGTCACTGAAACAGTAAAGAGCACACAGCAGGCCTTGCGAACCAGTAAATGGTACAAGAACTAGGCCTTAGAGAACTAGGCTAGAACTTATATAAATAGAACATGATCGATCTAAAAGCAGAGCTGAAGATGCTAAGACCTTGCCTGTCAAATTCTCCAGGTTCAGTTCCAAGGGGAAAAACCCAACTTGATCCATACAAGAGCCATGAGGAGACTTCAGAAAGTAAACGCGGATCAGGGCTGAAGATGGCCAGTAACTCCAAACCCTAGAAGCTTGACTCACTTCTTCCTGAAATACCTTAAGTCTAAAACAACCAGATGAGGGGCTATTACTTTGGTATTAAAGTTGATTATAATCACATGACCCAAAGCCATCTTTAAACGTTCAAATAATCTCAGAATCTAAAGAAAACCACGTCTCATCCTCTTCAAAATGCCTTTACAACAGACTACTGTCTGTGTTCCAATGAATCTGCTTATTGTAATGCTTGACCTCACACACTGACCATTAATGCACAGAACACTACTCTCCTCACTTTACAGATGCGGAAACCAAAGCACAGGGTTCATTCCTGAGCAGCAGCAGTCTGCCCCCACTTGGGCCATGTTCCTCGTGCTGCATAACCCAGAGGGTCTGTGATAGTCAGGGACAGCGGCCCTTTCCCCCTTCTCACAAAACGTCCCTGCCACCCCTCCCCCCAATTACTTCTAGAACTAGTTCTATCCACTTAGGTACTTTTCCTGTTTGCTCTGTGTTTCTGCTCTAGCTCTTAGTGTCAGTGGCCTTCTCTACATGATAAAAGGTGGCTGATGGTTTAAAGCCAACAAAAAGACGAAGTCTGGCAGTTTAATGCAAAGCTTCCTAGAAAGAGAATCATTCCATCAATAAATACATGGTTGTTTAACTAAGCCCGAGCTCCAGAAAAGAACATGTTTCCTTCGAAGGCCTGTTCTCAGCTCCTCTCCCCCTGTGGTTCTAGTTCTAGTTTAGGGACCGGATGGAGAAAAAACAACAACAGAAAACAAACCCACAGCCAAGCACCTCCTGTGAGGTGCCAGTCAAGCCAAATATTCTTAGTATGCAGGAAGTATGTGACACCAGAAAGTGGGTCCAAGCCCATCTTTCTTAGGAGGCCCAAGTAAAGCAATAGAAAACTAAGTATACCAGCACGCTTTAAGAAAGTAAACCCCGTAATTTTAACATTAGCATATAAAACAAGCTACTAACAGATCATTCCAATGCTATCCCAACTTTAATAAAGCAAAGCATCAGTGTAATCCGTTTTAGAGCATCGTGATTAATAACGAGAACTGCCTGCATTTCCTTGTTTGAAGGACTACAGATACAGTTAAAATCTGACACTTCAAAGGAAGTAGGTCACCCACTGGAATCTGTACACATACTCTGCAAATGAGGTTCCCAATGCACCTCCCTCCCAACTCTCCCTTGCCCTGATTTCCCTTTCCTGGTCTTCTCACATTTTCCTAACGTTCTGAATGGCATCAGAAAGCCTCTGGCGGTGACTAGTAAGTGAGGTCCAGAACTTAGTGCCCTTACGTTCGATGGCCCGGAGTCGACATGTTGACCTCGGGACAACCACGGCAGCCACTCCCTCCTAGCACGGGGCCTGCTGTCTATAGGAAACCAACATCACTGTCTTTTTCCTTCACAGGTCGGACATCATCCCACTCCCCTCCACAAAGTTCTCCCAACTGTCCTCAAGGCAGTTGAGCTTTTCCTGGAGAGAGCTTTTCAAGGACTCGCTTCCTTTAAAATAATAATAATAATAACAATTTTTAAAAAAAATTGATTTCAGAGAGGAAGGGAGAGGAAGAGATAGAAACATCAATGATGAGAGAGAATCATTGATCGGCTGCCTCCTGCATGTCCCCTACTGGGGATTGAGCCCGCAACACTGGCATGTGCCCTTGACCGGAATCGAACCTGGGACCCTTCAGTCCGCAGACCTACGCTCTATCCACTGAGCCACTGCCTTTCATTTCAGGTTTAACTAATGATTTTGTGCTCATTCTCCTTCTTTGCCCTGAAGGAATGCTTCAATCCTCAAGACATTAACAATATACCTGCAGCCCTGGCCAGATAGTCCAGTTGGTTAGAGCATCGTACTGATACGCCAAGGTTGCAGGTTCAATCCCAGGTCAGGCACGTACAAGAATCAACCAATGAATGCATAAATAAGCAGGACAACAAATTAATGTTCCTCATTCTCTCTCAAACAACAACACATATGCTTCTAGTTATCACCTGGTGGATTATTCTCTTTGCCCTCCAGTCTCACTCCTCAGCCATCTCCTTTCTACTCTATGCTCTGGGAGGGGGCACCACAGAGATTGTCAAGAGGCTCTGCTGCCCCTCTGGTGTCTGGCCCAGTTTGGTTGGGAAAAGGCAGGAGGAGAATGAGGAGGAATTCACTCTCCCGGCTCCTACCCTGCAGCCCCTGAGGCTGGCTGATGGCTACCTTCTGGTGGGGCAACTTAAATAGCTAGCCACCTTCTTCAGACTCCAGGAACCGCTTCCTCCTCTTGCCTTTCAGGCCTGTGGGCAATAACAAACCCTGCTACTGCTAGCCTAGTGTCCCTAAACCCTGATCTCCTTTATAAACTGTCCCAGTTCTGCGCTGGTCAACTCAGCAGCATCGTGATCACCCTCTTCCTAAGTTCTCCTCTGCAGAGCAGGAGCTGGGAGCTACCTTTCCAGAACCCCTTTCCAGCATGGTCCTGGTTAGCACTGGCAAAGAGAAGCACCAGAAAGATGTGGAAAGCAGAGGAAGGGAGGCTGACACACCCGCAGGCCGCTGTAGCAGGCACAGGCGCACTGTGGCTTCCCCTGTGCTCTCGTCTCAGATACTCAGGAGCAGCTTCCCTGACCTTCCAAGGGATGGGTAAGCCCTTAATCCCTCTATCAAAACGCTTCAGACCTGGCATGGAAAGCTCCCCTCTTCCTGAATGAACCAAAGATGACATACTAGTAATTAAACGCTCCTCCAATTCCCCAGTTTGAGTGTGCCATCTGTTTCCTACCAGGACCCTGACTAATATAGTTCTTCTCTCATTCCTAGTTTTTCAGAGTAGAATATTATCACTCGGGGAGTGAGAGACTTCTGTTTCATGCAATATGGCATACCAGAGGGACTGGAAATCCTCCCTCAACAAAACACCTAGAAACGTCAGACCAAATGTACAGCCGAACAGCAAGCAAGACATGCCCAAGTTCAAAACCGGCGGCGGTAAGGAAAACAGCAGCAGGCAGGTGCTGGCTCCAACTGCCAGGGTGGGGTAGGGTCTGCGGGACTTAGTAGCCACGAGGCAATGTCGTAATGACCATGCGGGGACAGAAGACAAGACTCCAGACAAGGCCTAGGTGGTAACGGGGAGACAGAATAATCACTTCTGCACAGGAAGACTCTGAGTGAGCAGTGTCACTTGTGGCTAGACTAATTTCCATAAAGATGACAAAACATATCTATTCTTGGGAAATCACCAACTCAATTTTAATGACCAAAAAATGTGGTTCTTTCTTCGACTGACCCAACTTACCACCTTCAAGAAAAACTACAATCCTCTTAGATACTCTAAGTAAGCAGCTTTAGAATAATCCCAAACTCCTTTAACTCTGCACTTAAGACATTACCCAATCCTGCTACTCCTCCGTCTCCTGTACCTGCCCTCACCTCCCCATTCCTGCCCCTGACATTTTCATCTTTCTGGGAGGGGCATAACATCTCCAGAGGGTCCCTCTCCCAGCACCAATCACGTGGAGCCGCTTCTCGCCCCCTGCCATTCTGACAGCGCTCTCTCCCCACAAGCTTAGACCGCTGACATCTTCCAGCCCCGGTTCTGCTCCTCTCCACCCTATCCACAAACCTGCTTGGCGCCAGGCGCCCTCTGCGCATCGCCCCGCCCACTCTGAGGCCTGCGCTGAAGCATCCCTAGGTCCACAAACTCCTTCCTGCCCCGCCAGGCCACATGGCTCTCAGGATCTGAAGAGGCCCTGAAATGTGATCTTCTCCACAAAGTCTTCCTTAAAGCAGAGATTTTGCTGGCTTTTCTCCCCTCAGTAAAAATAAACAGTGAAGTGAATTTGCCTTTCATCAGTATATAGGTATGTGCTACTGATGAAGCAGTGTCAGATTAAGAAACTTTGTGGTACTTATTTATTTTCTAAAAAGAGGGTATTAACATGGAGAGGGCGTGGTACTGAGGACTCAATAGTTTGGAAATGTTTTTGGCTCCACTGACCCTATGTGGCACAGAGGGCTCTCTGGCATTGAACTGAAGAAACTTATCTGTGCTTTACACCATTACAACCTGAACGTATTTCCCAAGTACAGTGGCAGGCTGGTGCCATGCCACAGAAACCTTCACGCAAGTGGCAGTGGCACTGACCCTTGGTAAGGTAGCTCCTGTGGACCTGTGCAGAGGATCTTGGGTGTGCTCTGGGAGGCTGAATGCGCAGTGCTGGAGGGACGGTCTTCCCTGCAGGGATACGGGTCAGTGGCCAGCAGACTAGGATGTAATCTACGTGCTCACAACTGAGTGCTGTGAGTGAGAGGGAACCCTCTGCAAGCCCCGCAGATGCTGTCCTTTCAGGGAAAGGGAAAATGCCGCCTGGAGCGCAGAAACTCAGTTCATTCTATCTCAGGGGCCACTGTCTTATTTATATGTGGTCCACTGCTGACCGAAACCTTGTAATGCAGCATATATATGACTGTAAGTATTAGTATCTTTTGACCAGTAATTCTATTTACTAGATTTTTATCCTAGGCAAATCGCAAACCAACCAAACAGAAATCAAAGTACCAACACTATTCACTCCAGGGATGTCTAAAAGAAAAGGCTGGCAGAACCTAATTCTTTATCATTTGAAAATGATTAAGCAAATCATGATATAGCCTCACAACAAAACAGTACATGCTCATTAAAAATAATCATAAAGATTCTAGCACCATGGGAAACGCTGATTAGGTGTAGTCAGATAAAGAAAAGTAGCACATAAGCTCAAACCCGTGCTACAGTTACAACTATTTAGAAATCAGGCATCTGTTTTGTCCAAGCCCCCCAAAATAATATGGAAACATTAAAACTTTCTGACTACTCAGGTTGGCAGGATTGTGGATTAATGTTCTTCCTTTTCATTTCTACTTACATTAATGCTTGTGTAGAAAATAACCAATTAAAAATGTTATTAGTCTCATTTAAAAAATATACCCCTCACTCTACCTCAAAAATATCTTCGCTCTATCTGCTCCGACTGGCCAAAAAGCACTTCCCTGCCTGAGGGGAAGAAAGGGAGGCACCAGAGACCCCACAGTCCAGAGGCAGGTGGGGGAGAGAGGCTCGTGCCAGGAATACTCTTTGCTCCAGGAAACCTGGCACCAACACCACACGCACGTGGTGCCCAAGTGAGTGTGCACACAGAAATACTCGCCTCTGAGCTATTTTTCAGAATCAGCCCTAAAAACAGCTGAAATCCACCCCACAGCGGGTAGGCCTATTTTTAGACCCAATTTCCAACAGCCAGGAGGCTGCAGCACCCTATCCAACGCATGCTTCTAACTGCAGGGAAATGCCTCGATATGCCAGGCTAGCCCAACCAGCGTGAACCATGAGGTGACAGTTTGATCCCTCGTCAGGGCACATACCTGGGTTGTGGGCTTGATCCCCAGGGGAGGGGGCGTGCAGGAGGCAACCAATCAATGACTCTCTCTCATCATTGATGTTTCTATCTCTCTCTCCCTCTCCCTTCCTCTCTGAAATAAGTACAAATATATATATTTTTTAAAAAGCCAGACCAGAGGAGCCTGGGGGCCCCCTCCCCACTTAATGGCTACCTGTCAAATAGTGGCAGGGGCATCCCAATATTAATTTAGATGACCAATCTGTGGCAAAATGGCCAAGAGTTCTTGGAAAAGGGGCAGGAGAAGGTGGGAGGGGGGGGCAGTAGGGCTATCTCTGGGGCCAGCTGGGGCTCCCTGCGGATTTTCCCTAATTGTTGAGCTTAAGCTCCTAAGATGTTACTGAATAATTTTCTCATTCGAAGATTGCTGCGTACATAATTTCTAAACCTTCACAGACAAAATCACAGCAAGCAATTAGTGTTGCCACTTATTGGCAAAAAGTGTTTCATTTTATAATAGCAACAAAATTAAAAAAATACCAGAGGACTAATCCAAAGCAGAATTGGGCAGAAGCTCTATGTTGAAAATTATAAACTTTACCCAAGGACCCACAAGAAGAGCTCACAAGAAAAATAAACAAGCCTAAAGAATATGCAACACATCTAGGTGAAAAGACTCAGTATCATAAAGAGGTCAAGTTTTCACACATCCATTTATAAAATCTCAATTCCAGTCAAAATCTCAATAGGGTATTAAAAATAATTTTGAAATAATTTCAAATGTACAGAATAGTAGTGCTTACATACATACCCCTTCAACAAGATTCCCCAACTGATGTTCCACGTTTGCCCTATTGCTCATACACACTCATTACCTGTATGTACACATATTAGCTTTTCCCTGACATCTTGAGAGCTGGCTGAAGACCTGAAGCTCAGCCACTCCTAAAGACTAAAACGTGTATTTCCAAAAGCAAGGACACTCTTCTAAAACTAGCCTATCACCCTCTACACCAGGAAACCAACGTTCACACCGCACCACTGATCCAATCCTCAGACGCCATTCAAATGTAGAAGCCATCCCAACAGCGTTCCCTTTTCCTTTCTGGCCCCGAATCCCACCCAGGAACACAAGTTGCCACGTCTCACCAGTGTCTTGTTAATCTGTGATGGTCCTCAGTGGTCTCCTGACTTCCGCGTTCCTGAAAGCACAGCCCTTTCGCTCTGTAGGATGGCCCTCAGTGTGAACGTCCAGACTCAGGTCCCGCCTTCCTAGCAGCAATGCCTGAGATGCGGAACTGGGCTCCTTCTCGTGCGTCAGGTCAGGAGGCCTGGGTGGAGAGCCTTCTCTCCACTGGTGATGTCAACCACATCCACCTGGTCTAGCCCCTCTCTGCCAGCCTTCTCCACTGTCAAGTTACCACTTTCCTGTGTAACTGGCAAGTATAAGCATCTTGTGGGGAAAACCCTGAGATTATGCCAATACCTCGCTCTTTGTCAAACATACACCAGTTGATGACTCCCGCATGAATCAACCACCTCTATGATGGCTGCCTAATGGTGAGTCTCCAGCCATTAGCAGGGAGAGCTTACCTCTTCATTCCTTCATCCATTCATTTGATGCTCAAACTGTGCCCGTATTGGCCAGTGGGAGCCTCTTGAAACGGGCTGCCGTGTCCGATTACTAGTACATGTCCCATTCTCCGAGCATTCTTTCCCTTCCTGGCACCAGACGTACCAGGCTCATCTTGTGTACTTGCCCACCCCAAGCCCTGGAACAGCTACTTCTCCAAGAACACCTGATTCCTTTCAGAGGAGGAGAACATATGACAACAAGAAGTGCATACTAGGATTGTTCATTGTTACTGGGCAAGATGTAGCTGCTTCTAGCTAGAAAATCACGTACGTACATGAACAGCCATACCTATAACCACTTCTCTTATCTGCTGTGTACATATGTAAAAGAAACATGAGTTTCATCTTGATAGCTCCAATTCCAACCCAACATGCTCAGGGTTCCTTCTAACCTTGCAACTTTCCATGTTTATAATTCCCCCCACAGACAGTTAGAAACCCTGCTCCCATATCATCAAACCATGCTTACATATTTGCCTCATTTACTTGGCTTGCTCAAGGTAACAATCTCCCCACCTCTGCAGCCTCATCCTTCACCCCCTTGGCCGAGGGACCCACCACTGCCTCTGTAGAGCACCTCCCATTATGTTTTTCTGTTGTTGCTAATCATTACCCAAGGATATTTTCCTTTCCTTTTTTTTTTTTTTTTTTTTTTTGAGAGAGAGTGGAGGGGAGGAAGGGAGAACGGGAGGGGGAGAGGGGGCGGGGAGGGGGAGAGAGAGAGAGAGAGAGAGAAACACTGATGTGAGACACATCAATTGGTTGCCTCTTGTATGCACTTCTACCAGGACTGGGTATTGAACCTGCAACCCAGGTACATGCCCTTGACCAGGAATCAAACCCAAGACCCTTCAGTGTGCAGGCTGACACGCTAACCACCGAGAAAACTGGCCAGAGCAACTTTTGGATTTTATTCAAGGCTTTGGACACACTCTGGTTTCAACTCTTAAATGGCCACTCTGGCTCTTTTGTGGAAAATAGACTTCGGGAAGGGCAAGGGCAGAAGCAGGGAGTTAGTAAAGAAGCTATTTTGGTCATCTGGGTAAGGGATGTTGGCTGCATAGATGAATGTGCTGTTGATGGGGTGGTGATATGCGGTCAAATAAAGGACGTATTTTGAAGTTAGAGCCAGCGGAAATTGTTAATGGATCAGAAGTGGACATGACAGACAAAACAACGATGACAAACAGCAGCAGCCAACTCCAGTTGGGCATCAGCCCTATGTGCCTGCCACTGCTCTATTTCCTTTACAGGTAAAAATCCATCCAATCTTCACAATGTCCCGTGAGGAAGGTATAGTGGGACACCCCCACTTTAATAAAATGAAGACAGTGAGGCAGAGAGGGGTTTAATAACTGTCTAAGGCCTCAAATCTTGTCAGATAGCAGCATGAGGCCTGAGCAGGCAGTGGGTTTGGGAGCCTGTGAGCCAGCACTGACCCTTACTGAGCCACTGTGGACATGGCACCACTCATGGGGAGGGATGAGGTGGGAGTAGGACAGACTGCAGAGATAAAGAGTGCTTTGCTGGACATGCTAACTTTGCAATTCCTAGTGGACATCCAAGTGGAGATGTTGGGGCACGGTTGGCATGTCTGGACCTCGGGAAAGGTGGGGATAGAGTTATAAATGGAAGGTCATCAGCATGGAGACAGTATTTAAAGCCGAAGGAGTGGATGAGATCACCCACAGCAGCTTTTCAAATTGAAGGTTACGAAATCAATTTAGTGGGTCACGAACAGCACTTCAAAAAAATGAAATAGAACAGAACGGAAAATAACAGAGTCCATGGTTTATAAGAACTTTTTGTGAAACTTTGTTTCAGTTCTGAGTGTCTATGGGCGTAAGTGAAGACAGTGTGTGTTTGGTTAAACAAAGGTTTAGAGCCACTGGTCTAGAGATTAAGGGTAGGGTTGATGTCTCAATTACTCCAACATTTAGAGGCTGGGAGAGGGCAAGCCAGAAAAGGAGAGTGAAGGGAAGACACCTAGTGAGGAAGGATGAAAGGCAATGTGGGGTCCCCAGAGGTGAGTGTGACATGCTAGGCACCAGACTATGTAAATGTCAAGCAGTATGACCCCAAACGGTGTACAAAAATGATTATGGAACGGAGCGGTAAGCACAAGTGCCCAAGGAGCACAGGGGAGCGTGACCTGTTTAAGGCTTTGTGGCTGAGAACAGAATGAGAGGGAGGGGGTGAGAGATGAAGTGAGGATTTTATTCAGACCCCGAGTTTGAGGGGACAGGATACCAGTCTGTAATTCCCACACACAGAAATACCTGACCAGGCCTGGGACTACAGGGATGGCGATGACAGTTTCTGGCCTAGAAGGGCTCACCCTCTGGAGGCAGGCAGACAACTGCGACATGCTGAGATGAGGGCTGAGCAGGTTTGACGAGGGCATTGGCAGTTTTCCTTTCCAACCTGACTGCGCACTTCTGACAACCCAAAGCCACCATTCCGCCCAGGCCGGGCACTCAATGCCTGTACTCCTACCGCTTGGCTTGTGCCTACCCCTCCCAAAAATGTTTCCCAAATCTCCGTCATTCTTCAAGGCCTGGCTCACATCTGACCTCTGGCGAGGAAACAATCAACGCCGTGACTTTGCCTTGCCTGCACAGCTACAGCATTTCTTGTCCACATACCACTCCCTGGGCGTGGGCCCTGCCTTGTCCCTACTTCCCTACTACCTGTGAGCGCCTTGGCTCCCCACCTGGGCTGTGCATTGCTGAAGGTGTGTAACCAAGGTGCCTGGCATTTGTGTGGCGCTCTAACAGCCAAGCAAATACTCACTTCCCCGGAATCCAACTTGTATCTCAGCACTGTTGCTGAAACAGCTGAACTCACCTCTGATGTCTGAAACCTTCACTCGCTCCTACTTCAGCTCAGTCTCGTCTTCCAAGCATGCCACACAGCCTTCCCTTTCCCTGCCTCCCAAACTGGAACAGTGATAATCAAAATAAATACAAAAAACAAAGATATGCAGAGATAAAATGGAAAGGGAGACATTCATCAAACTGTTGACAGTAGCTGTCTTTGGGGTGGGGCTGAGGGGGCAGTTATCCTCTAGGAACTGGTTTAATGAACATGTTAACTTTAAAACAAGAAATAACATTTAGTAACGGCAGCTTTTTTTTCTTTTTTTTTGAGTGCTTCCACTGTGCGCCAGGAAATAGTCTCATTTAACCCTAACAGTCTGTGATGTAGTTGTTAGCCACTCTGCAGGTGGGGAAACTAAGGCTCGGGAAGTGAAGTATCTCACAAGGTCACGGAGCTAGTCGGCAAAGACGAATGCTAGGACTTAGACCCAGGCCCAGCAGAGGTGCCCTTCACTCCTCCTGCTCTTAGTCGTGCTGTGTGCTCCCCAGTGGCTCTGGCTTGGACCTTTCGCCGTCTCTCCTTTGTCCTAGCTGATCCTTCTGCCTGAGTAACATTAGCTGGCATTCCACTCACCCTTTCAAGTCTAGTGCAAACCCTGCCTTCCCTGACTCTCCAGCACACATCATGGTCAGCCTCTCCTGAGAGGTACTTACGCCTGTATTTCCTCCCCAGTGTGGGACTTTGTCTCCTACTGCCATGCACATAGCAAGCATTCAAATGCGGGGAGCAGTTGACAATGTATCAGATGGAGACAAAGTTTTCATCTCTGAGAGGAGACAGTTCCAAGAATAGATGTCTATAACCCTCCCTCGCCCTGCTTTGTGCCTTGCCCCTCACTGAAGCCTGCAGAGAAGCAGGCAGATTTGTGCCTTGGCCACAGATCACTACTTCGGATGAATAAAATCACTTAACTGACTACTTAAAAATGTAAATAACGTGAATCAAAGGTGTTTTTCCTTTTTCAAAATGCATTTAGAGTTTTGAAAATTAGTTTCCTTGTTCAAAGTCTCTGACCTTTGGAAGAAAGTACTTTTGAGGTTTAGCACAAAGAAACGTAAAAGTATACTGTACAGCCTGGCCCAGGTGACTCAGTGGTTAAGTGTTGACCTATATGAACCGGGAGGTCATAGTTTGATTCCCAGAGTACAGCCTGAGTTGCAGGCTTGATCCCCAATAGGGGGCATGCAGGAGGCAGCCGATCAATGATTCTCTCTCATCATTGATGTTTCTATCTCACTCCCTATTCTCTTCCTCTCTGGAAGAAAAAAAAAAAAAAAAGAAAGAAATATATACATTTAAGATGCAAAAATCACCTTTAATAACCACTGACCACATCTGAGGTTATGAACAGAAGTGGAATCCAAACAAATAGCACATTATAAACAAAAGCCTGGTCCCAAAAGTCTGAGAAAGGAGATACAGGAGGGGACACACTGATTTTAACATGTCCTTGGCCTTCTTGGGCAGAGCAATGAGAAACGCAGTCAACTAAAGCATTAAGACTGGATTTTATTGGAGGTACCAACACCATACATAGGTCAACCTGTCAAAATGAAGCAAAAAGCAGAACTGAGTTCTGTGGGTATAGTCCACCCCAGATAAAAGCCAATGGACCTTTTTACAGTTTAAGGGACCCTCTCCGTATGGCTGGGGATGCAGGCATAGGAGGAATACTGTCTGCAGGATTAATTCCTGTGAAAGAGCACAGGAGTTAGGAGGAGCAGAGGTGAGCGGACACTCTACGACTTGCACTATTGCCTCCAACTCACCACACCTCCAAAATACTGAGAAACAATGTGTTCTTGTTAAATGCATCTATAAGTTCTTATTAAATGCATCCTTCTAAAGATTACTGACCTTCCCATTTGAAAACAAACAGAACTTCAACCCAGAACTAAAGAGAAAGACCCACTTCTATAAGTCTCCAAGAAAAGCCTCAAGAATTACACTGAGTGGTCAGATTATTATGATCTCTGAATGCATAATAATCTGGCCACTCAGTGTAGTTGGCCTGGCCGGCATGGCTCAGCTGTTGAATGTCAACCTATGAACCAGGAGGTCAGGGCTCAAGTCCCAGTCAGGGTATATGCCTGGGTGTGGGCTCAATCCCCAGTGTGGGGCGTGCAGAAGGCAACTGGTCAATGATTCTCTCATCATTGATGTTTCTATCTCTCTTCCTCTCCCCGCTTCCTCTCCCTGAAATCAATAAAAACATACTTAAAAAAAACAATTGAAAAAGAAGAATTTTATTTTAGCAAGGTACAATTGCTCCCCTAATGAACTAACATGAACTACTATCATTAAAAATATGTATAAAAGTTAAAAAATGAAATAATTTGGGGAAGATTTTAAAAATAAAAAGGCAGATTATTTCAGTAGCAATAAGATCTTTGTGAATGGCCTGAACTCTAGACTGTATTTTAGGTTATTTCATTTCAAAAAGGAAAAAAAAGGGCAAGACACACCGCAAGGATGGTCCCAAGTACACATACAACAGGCACTGAGAAACAAAAGAAACTACTCCTGACAACTGTCTGCTGTCTCTCCCCAAAGATCTGAGAAGCAATAACCATAAACCCCCCTTTGATGTAGGGTATTAGAAGCTTGGGCACCAGTCAGCAACCATCTCTCCCTATGGGGCAGTGAGACCATCGAGCATTGCTTTCTTACCTAGAGTCGAACTAAATGTCTTGTAGAAAGAGACCAAGAACATGTTTTAAAAAAATCACTTGGAAACAGAATTTTATTTTAGCAAGGTAAAATTGCTCCCCTGATTAAACTTGTTTTCAATCAAATCTCCTGGGTGATGCACTGGAAAACATACTACAGAGGAGGGCAAAAGTAGGTTTACAGTTGTTACCTTTTGTTTGCCTTTTACAGCTGTAAACGTACTTTGCCCACCCTGTATACACTGAGCTGCCAGATGATTATGATCTCTGAACGCATAATAATCTGGCCACTCAGTGTATATCCTATATAATAAAAGGCTAATATGCCAATTGTCCCCTCCACCAGCAGGCAGGCCGGCCAACCGCCCATGCCTCCTCCCCCTGGCCAGGCTGCCTGGACCCCACCCATGCATGAATTCATGCACCAGGACTCTAAAATACACACGCACACACACACTGAGTGGCCAGATTATTATGCATTCAGAGATCATAATAATCTGGCCACTCAGTGTATTTGGAATCAGGAAACCTATATTTAAATCCTTACTGGTTTTGCCACTTACTCTGTGACTTGGGCAAGGTTACTAACCCAAAAGTCCCACCTTCCTCATTTGCAAAATGGAATTAACCTATCTTGCTGCCTCACGGGAATGTTCCACAATATATTTGTGAACTGCTAAGTACCACATAAATTAAAATAATCATTATTCCTATTACCTTCCTCTCTCACTTTCCCAGGGAAAAGTCTAAACCAATGACAAAGCAGGCAAAAGACAAGCAACAAGGAAAAAAAAAAACAACCCACTGGAGGAGGGGTTAGCCATCAATCTGATCAATCAATCATGAAAAAAATACAAAACCCTAAAAAACAAAATAACTACCATGACTGACAGAAAGCCATTCGGTGACAGTTAATTTCTATGTCATTCTCTAAGAGCGCACCCACATCCTGGAATCTAGAGTCCATTCATAAAATCACAGCGGGGTTAAATCCTCATCAGTCCTCCTCATTCACAAACCAATGCCAACAGAGCACATTCTTACTCTGTAGGCGAAAGCCACAAGCCACAAGACCAAGCCCCGCTCTCCCCACTGGCCTAATGCTGGAGACCCACTCTCCCCAGTCACAGAAAGTTATTTGCTTACGGTTGCAGTGCTAGTAAGTGGCAGAGCTGGGATTCAAACATCAAGCAATAGGTGTGGCTGCCATGGTACACTCCCTGTCACGGTGAGATGTAAACAAATCCATAGCGCAGTGTCTCTCACCTTAGTGGTCCAAGTGAATGTTAGACTATCGGGAGCCTGTAAAAATAAGGTCTCATTTTCTGCATCCAATAATGATGGACTAAATGATTTGCCAAAAAAGGGATGAAACAGACATACTTCTTATTAAAAGTAACAAAAGACTAACGGGATAGTAAGGAATTACCAAATTAGTAGCCTGGAAAGAAATCTCTCAACTTGGAATGAAGTGATCCTGGCTTGCCAGTGCTCTCAGGCACCTGGAAAAAGCAAAGGAAAAGCCTTCTTGGAAGAAGACATCCAAGGCCTGTAATTATTTCTATAAATAATGTTCCAAGTACCATGTCCAGTACACAAACATATGAAGAGACAAAACACCACGAGTAAGGACCATTATAAACAGTCACAGACCCAAAGAGACTCAGTAAGAGAATTGACAGACTATAAAACAACTCGATTTACTCTGTTTTAAGAATAAAAGGCAAGCTCGAAAAATTTAGTAGGGAATTCGAGTCCATAAGCAACATAGCAGATTGAAAAGAACCAAAATGGGGAAAATCTACTGAGTTCTTAATTTCAATGAAAGGTAGATTAGTCGAAGAGAGAACTAGTCAACTGAAAGATGGGTCAAAGAAACTCTGAAGAATGAAAACAGAAATGAATAAAAACGACGGGAGAAAGAGTAAGTGACAAAAAGGATAAAGTGAGGTCTAACATATCTGTGTGGTAACCAAAGTCTCAGAAGGAGGAAAGAACATGAGCAAAGCAACGAGAACTGCTCTGAGTTCTCTAAAGAGAGAAAAGATACCAAGCCACAGACTCAAGAAGCCTGTTGAATACAAAGTCAATGATCTCTATTACCCTAGAATGTCTTCTGAAGACGGCATGACTTGTTCTGTGTAAGCATAGTGCCAGAGCTAACCAAACAAATGTCTACTGTGGTCCTACTAGGGCCGGACACAGAGAATATAACAATGCTCCCAGCATGTGGAGGAGCCATAACAATCTAATACTCCCCCTATCTATGTGCTACCAAAAAGAAAAGGAAAAGTCAGGGAGGAAATGCTAGAGAGAAGTAGTAAAACAAAGTGGGCTAAGCCCCGACGGTGTGGCTCAGTGGTTGAGCATCAACTTATGAACCAGGAGGGCACGTGCCCGGTTTGCGGGCTCAGCAGGGGGCGTGCAGGAGGCAGCCAACCATGGATTCTCTCTCATCATTGTTGTTTCTATCTCTCTCTCCCTCTCCCTACCTCTCTGGAATCAATAAAAATATATTAAAAAAATAAAAATAAAGTAGGTTAAATTTAAAAGCAATAAAACTAAAAGGCACTTGTAGGAGTAGCAATAAGGACACGCCAATGTTATCCAATGGTCTGGGTCTAGACGTTATTTCCAATTTCCATTCCTTTCACTGTGCAATTAGGGACACCCACACTCTAAACTGAAAAGTCCTTGGTATAAGGAACTCAAAGAAGAATCTTTTCTTTATGTTCTCCCCCCAAGCCTATCATGGTGACATAAGTAAGGCTAATGAGCACCTTTTCCTCTATTACTCTAACACGGAGACCAGGCTCTTGGAAGACCAGGCAAAGGAAGGAGTCCCACCAGGAGCCAGCTGAGCCAAGAGCAGTCCCTGGAAGCACAGTGTACTAGAGCACATAATCAGAAAGTGAGTGTCTATAATACGTAAAATCCTCAAGTCATATGAAAATCAATCTGGTCAAAAGCCCAGAATGCTAAATGCACCCTCTCATCCAAGGTAACATACAGGGAAACAGCTTCTGTAGTTGCCCTTCCCGCGAGCTTCTGTAACATAGTACATCCCCACATACGGACTCCAGTGGGAGAAGAGCTGGCTGAAAGGTGAGTGTTAACGCATAAAACCCTGCACACATCAATGTGTTGAAATAAAATGAACCCTTTCTGAAACACAGTTCTACTGAAGTTTCCAGACAGGCAGTCCATGACTGGGGAGTGCTCCTGTGATTCTGTGTTTGGAATATGACCTTCAGACTAAAAACACAGAGACGTGATTCAATACATAAGTCTAAATGTCTCAGTCTTAGAAATAAAGTGGCTTACAATATTTTATGCATGCTGGGACTGACTCTTGAAGTTTGGTTCTCCAGGTCTCATGGGTTTTGTGAGCTGTACAGGCTTCAAAGAGATCAGGAAAAAAATACAATGACTAAATAAAAATGTAGGCACCGAACAAATATCAAAATCACTCAAAATGTCTCCTATTTCTGGGCTTCCATTACTGCTTAATTCTGCATACAGGTTTATTCATATCTAACCCAGTGTGTCTAAACTACCTTCTTTCAATGATACCAACAACAGAAAAGAACTTCAAATTGCCAGACAATCAAAACCACATATCTGATAAGGGTCTAGTACTTAAAGCATATGAAGCACTCTTACAACTCAACAACAAAAAGACAACAACCCAATTAAAAATAAACAGAGGACTTGAATAAACATTTCTCCAAAGATGATATACAAATAGCTGACAGGCACTTAAAAAGATGCTTAATATTATTAGGGAAATTCAAATCAAAACCACAATGAGATACTGCCTTACACCCACTTGGGTGGCAATAATAAAAAAGTAGGAAATTTTAAGTGATGGCCAGGATGAAAATTGGAATCCACATACATTGCTGGTGGGAATGTAAAATGGTGCAGCCATTTTGGAAGCCAGTTAAGCAGTTCCTCAAAAGATTGTAGTTACTATATAACCTAGCAATTCTACTCCAGGTATACACCCAAAAGACTTTGAAAACAGAGATTCAAACAGATATCTGTACGCCAAATATTCGTTGTAGCACTATTCACAAAACCAAATGGTGGAAAGAACCCAAATGTCCAACAACAGATGAACGGATAAACAAACTGTGGTATATACACACAATGAAGTATTATTCAGCTATAAAAAAGGAATGAAGTACTGATACGTGCTACAATAAGGATGAACATCAAATGTGGATAAATATCAAAATGTGGGTAAACCTCAAAACATGCTAAGTGAAAGAAGCGAGGCACAAAAGGTCACCTATTGCATGATTCCATTTATATACAACTAGAGGCCCGGTGCACGAAATTCGTGCAGGGTTTTGTGTGTGTGTGTGTGTGTGTGTGTGTGTGTGTCCCTCAGCCCAGCCTGCACCCTCTCCTATCTGGGATCCCTCTCACAATCTAGGACTGCCGGCTCCCACCCGCTCGCCTGCCTGCCTGCTTGATTGCCCCTAACTGCTTCTGTCTGCCAGCCTGATCACCCCCTAACCACTCCCCTGCCAGCCTGATCGATGCCTAACTGCACCCCTGCTGGCCCGATTGCCCCTAACTGCCCTCCCCTGCCGGCCCAATTGCCCCTAACTGCCCTCCCCTGCAGGCCTGGTCCCTCCCAACTGCCCTCCCTTTCAGGCCTGGTCCCTCCCAACTGCCCTTCCCTGCTGGCCTGATTGCCCACAACTGCCCTCCCCTGCTGGCCATCTTGTGGCAGCCATCTTGTGTGTTGGAGTGATGGCCAATTTGCATATTACCTCTTTATTAGATAGGATAACCAAAGTAGGTGAATTCAGAGAGAAAGCAGATTGGTAGTTGCCAGGGGACTGGGGAAAAAAGGGGACTAACTAAGTGCTTAAGGGGTATGAGGCTTCTTTTGGGAGTGATGAAATGTTTTGGAATTAGATAAGAGGTTATGTTTGCACAATGTTGTGAATGTACTAAATGCCAATGAATTGTTCACTTAAAAATGGTTAATTTTGCCCTAACCGATTTGGCTCAGTGGCTAGAGCGTTGGCCTGCGGACTGAAAGGTCCCAGGTTTGATTCCAGTCAAGGGCATGTACCTTGGTTGCGGGCACATCCCCAGTAGGAGGTGTGGAGGAGGCAGCTGATCATTGTTTCTAACTCTCTATCCCTCTCCCTTCCTCTCTGTAAAAAATCAATAAAATATGTATTTTAAAAAATGGTTAATTTTGGTCAAAGGGTACAAATGCTCAGCTGTAAGATAAGTTCTGGAGATTTAATGTACAGCATGGTATTATAGTTGATAATATGTTAAAATAGTCAATTTTATATTGTGTGAATTTCACATCAATTAAAATGAAAAAAAGTAAAAAGAATCCAAGAGACATCTTAATCTGCAAGAACCTAGAACACTCAAGGTGAGTAATTTCATTATTTGGTCTTGCCCTTGACTCATCTCCCTTAATCCTGGCTCACTCCTATGACCCAGTCTCCACTGTGCAAACACACGAAAGTACTAACCAAGCTGCTATATGGGTTTGAAACACTAAATTCACTACTGTTTCTTTCAACACTGACCTACTTCTTGTTTTAGAGCTGAGTGCAAACACTAAAAGCTAACCTTTTACCATCATCATCCTGAAATATCTTTGTGATACCTTCTGCAATGCTCATTTAAGGCAGTCAAGGCAATGGACATCTGACCCTAAGACTGCCTTGTGCTGCCAACCTTTTTGCCCATCCGCTGAGGACCACACTCTTGCCAAGATGGCTCACTCGCTCTTACTGCCATTGCTCTTCTAGAATCAACCAATGTACTAGCACCTTCCTGTCCCTATGGCCAAATTATTATAATGTATTATCACTGATCGAACTGTTTGTTTCCCTCACTACACTGTTGAGCACCCTGGAGATAAGTACAGGGACTCATCTCAAAACTCTGAAACAATCGCTGCTCCTCACCCTAGTCCTTTCCGCACCTGGCCTCTTGCCTTCCGTTCCGATGTACTAGATCCACTGTACTTCGTTCTTTATCTACATTCCCAGCCCCCACACCTTGGCTTCTCGTCAAAAAGGTTTCTGACCACCAAACAATCCGTGCCTAAGGACTAGTCTTCCTGTGCCAAAACTAAATACCATCAATTCTGTCTTCTATCTACTTTGTTCTTCTCTACTTCAAAAGCAATTCACAGTCTGCTCACACATTTAAGATTCAAGGCACTTGCAGAGAACATAAGGAGTGTTGACACCACAATCCTTGCCTCAAAGAGGCCTGGGAAGGAGGGCAAGAACATGCTTAGAAGGATTTAATAAAAAGGGAAGATTAAATGTACACAAGAAAATTGCAGAATGTTATGAGAAAAACACCCAGCTAAGGGAATGCTGTGTTTCAGGAAAAGGGAGCGTTTGAGAAAGGCCTTGAAAGATGGAGATCTCAATAGGTGGAGACTGGGAAAACGGCACGAACACATGCACGGAAATGGGGACAAACAGTTGTTAGGTAAGTTCTGGACAGGGTCAGAGGCTGCAATGGAGGACGTGCAGGGAAACGGGGGGATGGCCGTGGGAAGGTCCTAATTGCCTGAACAACAAGGCAAGGTGTCTACATATTTTTTACATTTTTGTTGATTTTTTTTTAGAGAGGAGGGGGGAGGAAGGGAAAGAGAAAAAGAGAGAGAGATACATACTAGATTTTGTTGTCCCACTTATTTATGCATTCAGTGGTTGCTTCTTATGTTGCCCTGACCAGGGGTCAAGCCTGTAACCTAGGCGTATCCTGATGATGCTCTAACCAACTGACCTACCTGGCCAGGGCCCCAAAGTGTGCATATTTAATTCAAGACACAGCTGAGAGAGATGACAGAGGTGTATTTTAGAAGGTTTTCTGGCAGCAGTTAGTAAGAGACAACCAGGGACCAGGGAAGTTATTGTGACGGCAACTCAGGCAGGCCTCCCTCATGCTTGTCCGAACCACTTCCAATGTCCGCGCCCACAGCGGCCCGTCTCCGGTTGCACTGGTTCCTCAGCATCTTCTCAAGGGAACTCTTCTTCAAGTCCTTCACTTAGATCACTAACTATAGAGGAAAATAATTTAAGTTTGTCCCAGGAAAGTAATTAAAAGCAAATCTCATCAACTGATGCACTGTGAGATACGTAGTCCTTACAACAAACATGTGACCTCTTCATGTGCGCCATGTACCGCTCTAGGCAACAGAGGTGCGAAGGTGAAGGAGGCACAGTTCCTACCCAGAGTTTAGAATTTAGTGTTTAGAGGTAAGAAACAGATAAAAATGTCAGAAAAATGCTGTGAAGAGAAAGGATATTAACATTTTTCACGAACGTTAGCGTAGTGTTTTCGTTCGAACAACTTTTAGAACTGTCCTATTGAAATGTATCCTTTTATTATAAAATTAATGTGTGCTCATGGAATAAATTTCAAACGATACAGAGGTGTATAATCTTATTCTCCAGAGATAACTACTGTTTACATTTTAGTGCATATTGTAATGCACTTTTTAAAAAAATAGGATTTATTTTTAGAGCAGTTGTAGGTTCACAGCAAAATTGAGAGGAAGGTACAGAGATTTCCCTCAATACCCTCAGCTCCCACAGTCTCCACCATTATGAATGTCTCTCACCAAAGTGATACATCTGTAACAAGTGATGAACCTGCACTGACACATCATTTATTGCTCAGAGTCCATACATAGTTTACATTCCAGTTTACTCCTAGTGATGTTATAATGAGATGTATCACCATTATAGTATCACACAGAGTAGTTTAGTGCTCTAAAAATGTCTGTGCTCCACCTGGCCATTCCTCCCCTCACCCCCCCATGGCAACTACTGGCCTTTTATACTCTCGTCACAGTTTTTCATTTTCCAGAATGTCAGGTAGTTGGAATCACACACTATTCAGCCTTTTCAGGTTGGCTTCTTTCACTCAGTGATATGCATTTAAGTTTCTTCCGTGTCTTTTCATGGCTTGACAGCTCATTTGTTTTTAGCACTGAATAAGTCTCCCAGTATTTCAGGTACCCACCTGTACTGCACATGGTCACTACAATATTAGTGACTATATTCCCTATGCTGTACTTACATCTCCAGGACTATCTTGTGACTACCAATTTGTAGTTCTCCAAGAGTTATCTTCTAGTTCATTAAAATTAAATACAGACTCTCACCGTGTACAGGTTAAGGGCACAGAATCTGAAGTCAGGATGCCTGATTTCAAACCCTGGCCCTGCTCCTTTTCAGATGAGAGACCTTGGGCAAGTCATTCAACCTCTCTGTTATACAGTTTCCTCATCTGAAAACAGACATAAAAGTACCTCCCTCATATAATCTTGACAAAAATTAAGCAAGCTAATATTTTTAAGTGTTTGCAACAATTCCTGGAATTTAGAATTTATTATTTATATGAAATAATTACTTATACTATTATTTACTAAAGTTGTTTATAAATAAAATATCTGTGCCTATCTATTTTGGAATCAAAGTGGGTTGATGCCAAGATTTCCTGTACAGCCGTTTTATTTAAACCAGTTACTAAATTTTACAGACCTTTCTCACGCAGATCGGCGACTAGCGCTTTGGCCAGGGGAAAACCAGAGGCAAGAATGCTTCCAGCCCTCCCATCCTTCCCACCTCCACCTCTCCTCTCACAATCAGAACACGTCTCTCAACCACGTATCACACCTTTCTTCACAAAACCTGTTCCACTTACGAGAACCAAGTAGCTTGGCCCATATCCAAGCTATTCCCACCTCACTGTCGGCCTACACTCCCTCCTGACTGGCCCTTCCTTGTAATCTCCAGTCCCTCCAAGGACTTGTGCTTTGCTATGTAATGTGTCATATACGTCCGAGCCATGGTTCTCGAAGGCCCCACTCATCCACATGGCTCTCTCCAATCCATCCTTCGAGGTCCTACTCCCACGTCCCCTTCTCCTCACAGCCTGCTCCGATATTCTCCCCGCCTGGAGGAATGCCTCTTCCCTAGTTCTTTCTTGGCACTCTGGCTACACCCCTATTACAGCCTTACAGATCCTATGTAGACTTTATACATGTTAACTGTCCACGTGTGACTCTCCCACAGACACTGAACTCCAGGGAAAGGGTGTGTTATTTACTTTTATACTTCTTGTGCCTAGCACGGTATACACTTAGCAATGGTGGCTGAAATGAAATTTTCTTTTTCTTGTATTTTCTCTGATGTCTCATTCTCATAGGCTTCATTTCCTGTGTACCTTATCTTTAGGGGTAGCCAACTTCCAGCACCTTTCTGGCCAATACAACACAATTTGAAAGTTCTTTTTTCTAAAAGAGATAAATGATACAGACTGCATAATTATTAAAGTCCTTCACTCCAACTCTGATTTCTCCTATTCAGTATGTCAGAACTTAAATCTCCTTCCACAGAGATTTCTTCAACTAAAAGAAAATAAAGATTCTACTGCTATGATATTAAACTCATGTATCTACTACAGGAAAAACATAGCATTACATTCAATGCAACATGTTTATCTTTGCTTATGTCTGTTCACTGATGTACAGGTTCCTATCCATCTGTTTAGGCTCATTCATACTGACTGCATGTCTAGTTGATAGGCGTTGTGTGGCTGGAATCTTGAGGGCACGTTCTCCAGACCTCCACCATCAAGGAGAAACTATGGAACACAAAAGAGTCTAATTTGTTGTTCTAAAACTCTGCAGGATTGCCAGTCAGTGTGGCTCAGTGGTTGAGCACTGACCTGGGAAACCAAGAAGTCATGGTTTGATTCCCGGTCAGGTTGCTCGCTCGCCAGTAGAGGATGTGAAGAGGCAGTCGGTCCATGATGTTTCTATCTCTGTATCTCTCTCCCTTCTGCTTTCTAAAATATTAAGGAACATATTTAAAAAATAAAACTCTCACCCTAGCCAGTTTGGCTCAGTGGAGAGTGTCAGCCTATGAGCCAAAAGGTCCCGGGTTCGATTCCGGTCAAGGACATGTACCTTGGTTGAAGGTTCCTCCCTGGCCTGGGTCCTGGTTGAGGCTTGTGCAGGAGGCAACCCATCGATGTCTCACATCGATGTTTCTGTCTTTCACTCTTTCTAAAAATCAATGGAAAAATATCCTCGGGTGAGGATTAACAAAAAAATAAAGAGAGGAGAAAACAAAAACTCCCCAGGAAGAATTCCCAGCTTTCTTCAAAGGGCAGAGAGTTTCTTCGTTTGTGCACCTATGACACCTAATACCCCATCCAACCTCATCTGCTGTTTTCCTTCTGGGAGATGAGGAATAGCCATCACTCTAACATACCCTAAGACCCTCATCAACTCATTGCTCTGAACACTTTACCAGCTAAGTGAACTCAGCTCTCTGCCTGATACTGCCTCTGAATGTTCTCCTTACCCTTCAGCTATTTCATTCACTCACAGGAAAGCTCTGCACGTTTTCCAAAAACCCAAACTTAACATTGCTTTAACACCTACTATGGAGGGGACATGAAGATTAACGAGGTATGGTAGCCATCTAAGAATAGACAATCTGGGGTGAAGTAGATACATTCTATAGTTACAGTAATATACAGATGAGGATAGGTAGAGGAGGAAGACAGGGCATTCCAGAGAAGAGAGGATCAGGGGCAAAAGGGTACATTCACTTGTGATGCACTCACAGGTCACGTGCCGGTTCTGGAGCTATAAAATAAAACAAAACAAAACACAGTCTTGACCGCAAGGACCTTAGAGCCTTGGGCAGTGGTGTTAAAAAATATTTTCCAGCACAAATCTTACGCAGATTCCCAAAAGATAAGAGAGTGATGACGAGAGCTGCTCGGGCTGGACTTGGAAAGAGGATAATGACTCCCATCTCTTGTGCCCCAGCCAGGCCACCTGGGACCCAGATGCCTCTGCAGACCTGGGACAGCCCAGCTCTCAGGGAGTAAGCGTGACTCCCACTTCCCTGTGATGTTTTGATACAACACCTAACACAGGGAATGCTAAAAAGTACTGGTTTAATAAAACCTGAGGGCTGTGCAATAACGTACAAGTCACTGGTCTAATGCACGGGGACGGCAGAGGCATGTGGGAAAAGAGTGGAATTGCCAGACACGAGGCAGGAAAAGCGAATCCAAATCACTGGAATCCAAAACGGGACAAAGAACTGCAAAGGTCTGACCAGTTTCTCAGAAATTCCAGGGAGAGGAAGAAAGCTCATCTTAACTACTTTTTACTTTTCCCTGTGACTCGTTTCCTCAGTTGGCTCTATCTGCTTGCCACAGCAAGCTCCCCAAATCTTCCCTACATTCTTCCAGCTTCCAACCTCACTCCTGTCCGGGGCAGAGTGCCTTCACAGTCACAGACAAGCAGCCCTTGCCTTCCCACCAGGCCCATCTGCTTCTGCCCACGCACCTCTGCTTTCCTCTGGGAGAGGGGTTCTTACTATCCAAAGCCAGTCCCCTGGATGGACGGGCCCCCCGGTTCTCCAGAAGGCCCTCAATCCAGCACTCTCAGGCTCCTTCCCACCTCAGTTTACACAGGCTCAAGGTTCTCTCCGCTTTTAAAGAAAATGTCTTCTCTTGACTCCAGATTCTCCCTGCAGCTCCTTTTTATTTACTGAACTTTAGGAAGGTTTGACTCCAAACTCATTGTCTCCACTTCTTCACCTCCCTTTCTCATCAGTAAATATACAACTACTAGGCTTCAGTCAGCCCCTCCCCTCGCAACCACATACCTCAGCCCTCCTGGCTGCTGCCTCCGACCTGAAGGCTTGCTTTCCTCATGCCACACATCTGGGTTTTCCTCCCAACCTGTCAGATTGCATCCTCTCTGCTCTTTAAATGCCACCCTGCCCCCTTAAATGTTCACAGTCCTCAGAGTTGTGTCCTGACCCTCTGAACATAGTCATTATTAGCAACAAGAACACAGCCGAGAGGGTGGGGTGGGGTGGCCTCTACAACTACAGAACCTTCTTGGGGCTAAGCTCTGCAAAGTCCCTGTCACTGACGGGAGACGCCCATCACTCGGATAGGAAAAAAGGAACCACTTGGCCAGAAGTCTTGACTGTCCTTCTCCCTCACAAATCCACCTCCTCAACCGGTCTCATGCCATCACCGCCAGGCCATCCCCAATACCTTCCTCGTCAGTACTTATGACCCACTCTGTACATGAAGTACACAGCAGTGAGCAAGAAGCCAAGCTTCATCCTAGAGGGAGGAGATCGGCAACAAATAAAAAGATAAGATAACTTCAGATGGTGATAAAGCTTTGAATAAAACAAAGCGGGGTAAGGTGATGGGGCACTACTATAGACCAGGGCGGTGGGGGTAGGGGAGTGTGTCCATCAGAAAACACCTCTTGGAGGACACATTTAAACTGAACCTGAATGACAAAATACAAACAACTTTCCCAGGGATTTGGGAGGTAGAGACTCCAGGCAGAGGGAGGAGCCAAATGTAAAGGTCCTCAGGTAGAAATGAACTTGGGCTGTTGAGAAACAGCAGGAAGGTCAATGAGGTTGGAACTTAGGGACCAAGGGGAAGCCAGGTCAAAGGGGCCCAGAGGGAGGCAGGGGTCAGATGGGCCCTTGTTGGCCACCAGGAAAGCACTGAAAAGCTACTGGAGGGTTAAAGAAGACAAACGAGATAGTCTAATCTGAATTTAAAAGATCACTTTAGCTGGTAAGTGGGAAATGGTTTGGAAGGAGGGCAAAACAGGGACTGAAAATACCACAGTTAGGATCAATGTGATACTCATCCTTATTACATGTATCAGTAGTTTGTTTCTTTTTATTGCTGAGTGGTCTTTTACTGAAGAATGTATCAGTTTGTCTATCCATTCTCCACCTGGTGGGCATCTGAATAAAGCGATGGCCCTGGCCAGGTAGCTCAGTTGGTTGGAATGTCGGCCCAATAAGCCAAGGCTGCAGTTTCGATCTCCAATGACTGCAAAACTAAACGGAAAAACAAATCGGCATCTCCTAAATCAATGAATAAAAAATTTAAAGCCCAGCCGGCATGGCGCAGTGATTTGAGTATTGACCTATGAACCAGGAGGTCATGGTTCGATTCCTGGTCAGGGCACATGCCCAGGTTGCAGGCTCGATCCCCAGTGTGGGGCATGCAGGAGGCAGCCGATCAGTGATTCTCTCTCATCACTGATGTTTCTCTCTCTCTCGCCCTTCTTTTCTGAAACCAATAAAAAATAAAATTAAAATAAGTAAATAAAGCTGCTATGAGCATTCTTCTACAAGGCCTATTTGTAGACATGTATTTTCATTTCTCTTGCATAAATATCTAAAAATGGAACTTCCCTGTCACAGGGTAGACATATGTTCAACTTTTTAAGAAACTTCCAGTTTTCCGAGTGGTGGCATCATTTTATCCTCTCCTGAGCGTGTGGCGAGTTCTGGCTGCCTCACGCCTAGCTATTTTACTTGAATACACTCCACCTGTGCCACAACCAAACTCACCATCTTTCAGCAACCTCAAGGGCACCTTTCCTCCTTACCCCACTCCCTTCGCCGCCCGTCTCATGCTGCTTATTCATTCAACAAATATCCTGAAGGATGAGAAAAGTCTGGGATGGCCAGTGTTCTGGGCCAGGGGTCAGCAAACTCATTAGGCAACAGAGCCAAATATCAACAGGACAACGATTGAAATTTCTTTGGAGAGCCAAATTTTTTAAACTTAAACTTCTTCTAATGCCGCTTCTTCAAAGCAGACTCGCCCAGGTTGTGGTATTTTGTGGAAGAGCCACACTCAAGGGGCCAAAGAGCCGCATGTAGCTCGCGAGCCGCAGTTCGCCAACCACGGTTCTGGGCAGAGGAATTAGCATAGCCTCCACGGTGGGAAAGAACTTGATGCCTTCAGGGGACCTAGAGGTGAACGTGGCTGGAGGACAGCAAGCAAAAGCAGCAGGAGAGAGAGTCAGAAGCAGGTAGGGGCCAGGTTTTCAGGGCCTTGTGGGAGATGGCAAGGAGTCTGAATTTTCTTCCAAGTTCTATGAGAAACTGTTAAGAGATTTTAAGTGGAGCAGAGACAGGTAACTCTTAGCTACTCAGGGCAAAGTGAAATGAAGACAGACAGGAGTAGAAATAGGGAGGCCACGGTAGCAATAGGGAGGGAGGCGAGGGTGGTGGCACAGAGCAGACAGATGCAGTCAGGGATGGACCCGGCACTGACAGTGACTTGGTGATGGATTAGAAGTGGGGGGTGCTGAGTGAAAAGGAGGACTCTGACCTGAGAAACTGGGTGGAAGACAACGCCACTTCAGGAGAAGGGAACAAGAGGAGGGGAAGCGTTTCTGAGGAATCTGTATTCAGCTTTGGACGGTGACGCTCAAGTTGCTGGTGAGACATTCAAACAGCTGCGTCAAGCAGAAGTTGGAGGAGCTAGGAGAGGTCCGGCTGAAGGTATCAGTGGGGGGTGGTCAGCTTATGGACAACCATGAACGCCTGAGGATATGTGAGAACACTGGGGACACAGTCCAGAGACCGCCAAGCATAGAGGGGGGAAGAGAGAGCTGAGAGACCAGTGGGCGACGAGGAAGTGAATAATCTTCCTTTGAGAAGCCTCCTGTGATCTTTCAAGTCAGGTTTACAAGTCTTCCTTTTTTTCTTTCAGAGAGGAAGGGAGAGAGAGAAACATCAATGATGAGAGAGAACTGGCTGCCTCCTGCACTCTCCCCAATGGGAATCGAGCCCGAAACCTGCGCATGTGCCCTGACCGGGAATCGAACCATGACCTCCTGGTTCATGGGTCGGTGCTCAACCTCTGAGCCACGCCAGTTGGCAGGGGTACATCAGAGCACTTCTGATATCCCTGTTTAACTGCCTTTCTCTTCTGGGCAGATCGTTAAGGACAGAAAAGCGCTAGGTTCAGCAGGAACCAGGCCTGCTCTAGAGTCCAGTGTGTTTATGGAAAACTACCATCCAACGAGTGTCACCTGTGGGTGGTGCACCCACTATGTGCTCTTCTGATTTCAGTTCCTTTCCCAATGGCCCTGAGGATGGGATACCTCCGTTTTACACACAAGGAATCGGTGGTGCAGGCAAAATGCTCAAGGTCACTGCTAATAAGTGTTGGAGCCAGACTGAGGCCACACATCTTCCTTCTAATGCTCTGCTGCCTCCATAAAGTGCCCATCACATGGACTTTTACAGAAGAGGGCCACCGGCATACAAAATCTGCCCCCCAGTAACTGGCCCACCAGAGCACTGAGGGAAATGTTCAGGGAACCAGCCCTGCTTCTCAAGAATCCCTCCTGTTGTCAGGCACAGCGGTAATCCCCAGGCTACCAAAGCAATGCCTCATAGTTAAGGTGCTTCTAAATGTAGAAGTGAAATCCTCCCGGAAACAGAAGTCTAGGGGTGAAAATTTAGGACTACTAGGGCCTTAATTCGAATTTTAGAACTCAAGTTTAAGCCACATATAAGAAATTTCCCCCTATATCTGAAGGGCCTTATTCTAACTTCACAACTAATGCTAAATGTGGCAAAGAGCTTCTCCCTGCCATTCATTCTGCACCAAGAAATAATCAGGATGAAATTAGGTCTCAGTGGGGCCTAAGAAATCAACACTGCGTCCCTTTGTGAAAGTAACAGTGGTACAATTTTCTCTGTCCATCCTCTGCTTTCAAGATTGATGTGCTGTCTTTTCTCTGACTTTTTAAAAAAAGAAATCAGCGCCCCTGACTCAAGTTAGGTACTGCATTTAAAAAAAGTGTTTTATTGCCCTAGCTGGTTTTGCTCAGTGGTTAGAGCATCAACCTATGGACTGAAGGGTCCCAGGTTCGATTCCGGCCAAGGGCACATGCCCAGGGCTGCCAGCTCGATCCCCAGTAGGGGGCGTGCAGAAGGCAGCCAATCAATGATTCTCTCTCATTGTTGATGTTTCTATCTCCCTCTCCCCTCTCCCTTCCTCTCTGAAATAAAAAAAAATATCTTTAAAAAATGTTTTGATTGATTTGTGGGGGGGGGAGGGGGAGGGGGAGAGAAAGGGAGGAAGGACGGGGGGAAGGGGAGAGAGAGGAAGAGAGAGGGAAAGGGGGGGGGAGAGAGAGAGAGAGAGAGAGAGAGAGAGAGAGAGAGAGAGAGAGAGAGATTTGTTGTTCCACTTATTTATGCATTCGTTGGTTGATTCTTGTATGTGCCCTGACCAGGGATCAACCCTGGTGTATTGGGATGACGCTCTAACCAACTGAGCTACCCAGCCAGGGCTTTCCTCTGACTTCTTAAGACTGAACTACACAGACTTTTTCCTAAGTGAGTACATTAGCACCCAGAGGCTTCCTTTCTTTTTTCTACCCAAGAGCAACTGCTGACTATCAATCCTCTGGGGAGAGCATGGACTCTGGTAGAAAAGAACAGGGTCCTAGCCTTGAGTCTGTCAGTGTAAAGCAGCATAACTTGGGCCAAGTCACCACCTTCTCAGCATCTTTCCTGAGCTGTAGCAAAGGGCTAAACTAGACAATTTCTTAGGTTTCCTCACATTCTCTATAGAATTCTACTAGGGGCCCTATGCATGAAGATTTGTGCAAGAATGGGCCTTCCTTCCCCTGGCTGCCGGCACCATCTTCGCTCCGAATGGAGCCGCCTTTCCACCTTTGCTCCAGCCCAGAGCCACCTTTCTGCCTTCCCACGCTGCCCAGAGGCCCGGAGCAGCTGGGGCGGTGCAGAACACCTGCGTCCTGCTTGGCGCCTGTGTATGCAAATTAACCCTCCATCTTTGTTGGGTTAATTTGCATACTACTCCTGATTGGCTGGTGGGTGTCACGAAGGTACGGTCCATTTGCGTCTTTCTCCTTTTTTTATTAGTGTAGATAATCAGAGCGCATAGAAAAGGGGTGAAGCTATGTATGTAGGACGTGGGCCAGCTGGCTGGGAAAGCTGGGAGGATGAACCCTCTGGGCTACGGGTAAGGAAGCCTGTCTGACCCTGCTGTTTCTGTCCCTGCCAGAGCCCCCACTCTTACAGCTATCCTGCTTCCCTCAACAGCTCGCCCCTCCACACACATACCCCAGTTCCAATCAGTCATTTTGGATCCTTCATTTGAAGCAATACCTAGCACAGTGCCCTGCATACAGATGTGCTGGCTTCACTTGAATCTTTAACAAAGTATGATGATTATAACATCCCACTCCAATTCCCCGACAAAGAAACATACACACAACTAAAGGATGTTTCTAACAATGCCTAGCACCCAGCAATATTTTAACCCATCTCTATATTTCCGATTGGAACGACTAAAGAAAAGCAGATAACATTCCTCTTTCTTACCCTTTACAATGATCCCTCTTAAGCTCTTTTGAGCTAGGTCCCCACTCACAAAAGCATAAAGATATAAACAGAGGAAGACTTCAATCAACCCACCTCTATTCTTTGGATTAACTTCTCAAGATGCCCAGGGCTAAAGCAAATTATTTACTTTTATGCCATTCCACCTGTCCCACAGATCAAGTCTGACTGGCCTTCTGGCAGCAAAGGCTTCAGAAGCACGGACATCTTCATGACTATTCTGAAGTCCCAATCCTGAGTTTCTACCTTTGTTTTCTCTCCATAGCTATTATCACCACCTGACATTCATACTGATGTACTAGTTACAGTGTGTCTCCAGAGCAGACACCTCTCTTGCCCTCCACTGCGTCTCCTATGCTTAGAACAGTGCCTACAAATACCTACAAATGAAAATTAGAACACAACACACAGAGAACCTTAATCCATGTTCAAGGATGTCATGTTTAAACATGAAACCATCTTCCCATCAGGCTGACAGTCAAGTATTCCAATGAACTCCCACCCTTTCCTACAGAACAGCTTACAGGACACACTGCAACACAGGTATTTTCCGGTAGCTAACCTTTTCCCCCCTTAACTTCCCCACAACAAAGCATCAGACATACCAATAAGTCACCTCACAGTTCAGTTCATCTTCCCGCCGGGCCACGTGCATTACTTACAAAGCAAACACAGCTCTAATGCTGGAAGTCCTGACTGTGTTTGTGGCCATGACCACCTTTTCGCCTACACTGCACGTACACAGGTATTAAAGGGACAACAGCCTAACTAATAATAAAAAAATTATCTAGTCTAAATGCAATGTGCCCAAATCATGTACTACGAAAACCTTATTTTCATTATATAGCTGACCCTTAAAAAAAATATGGGTTTGAACTACGCGGGTCCACTTATATGCAAGTTTTTTTAAAATAAATGCTATAAATGTATTGTCCTCATGGTTTTCTTAATAACATTCTTTCCTCTAGCTTACTTTATTGTAAGAATACAGTGTATAATACATATAGCATACAAAATGTGTGTTTATCAACTGTTCATGTTGTTGGTAAAGCTTCTGGCCAATAGTAGGCTATTGGTAAAGTTTTGGGGGAGTCAAAGTTACACATCAGAGGTGGGGGAATCAGTGCCCCAACCCCTGGGTTAAGAATCAACTGTATTATATTTCAAATGTGTAACTTAGATGTACAGTTTTGCTCCAATATAAATAGGGCTTTATTGGTTTGCTTTATTTTGTTATCTTTACTTCCACAAAAAGAAAATGAAGGCAGCAGAGTTAGAAGACTCAGGCAGATCTAATGAGCACTCGGGTGCCTTGAACGCAAGCCCCCAGGAGGAAGAATACCAAAGGCATACTGGGAAAAGGACTGTCTTTTGTAAACACACCATTTGAGTCCCACCTGGTCAAACCGAGAGCAATGACCAGATAACATGATTCCTGTGCCTTATAAACCAGTGACAGACAAGAGATCACTCTTCAAGCTGGTAAAAGAATCCAGCTCAGGACAGAGCTGCAGGAATGGGTATGAAAGAGAAACTGTTTTAGATTAAATCTCAGGTGCACTGGCAAAACTGGCCCGGAATGGGGAAAGTGAAAGTTAAGAAAGCTCCAAGGGGCCACTAAACCACTTGGCCCAGTCACAAAAATCACGCTTTCCAGTATTTTGTCCAAGTCCAGATTTCAAGACCAACCTACCACTATCTGATTTTGCCTTAAACAGGCACTGAGCTACACTGGACCTAGTATAGGCGCTGGAGCCATGCAGAGGATGGTCACACCCAAACCCTGACCACTCACTAGCTCTTGACTTGACCTCTCAAAAAAAAGGAGAAAGGATCGACTCTTCAGGTCTGCTGGGTGGATTTTTTTAAGGCAACTTAAAATACCTTGAACACAGCCTAGCATGTTGAATCTTCACAAAAAACAACCACACACACACAAATGCTAGCATCCTTTCTCATCTGAGAAGGCTGAACCCACCGGAAGTAGTCCAACTCTAATTTCTAGGTCTAAATAGATGAGATTTCAATTGAATTCCATTCCATACCACTAAAAAGTTATAAAACATAAAGATGTCTCCTGACATCTTAGTACTTTGTACTCATTTGGCAACCTTCTCTTACACGTATAAACACACAAAGTACCTTTGTAGAAAGAAGTTTTAGAACTTTTCCTTGTAACCTAAATGTAAATATACATTTGATAACTGCTTACAACATAAGGAACGAAGGTTTTTAAAATTCCATACCAAACAAGGTCATAACTTAGATATCACTGTAGATAAATTGCTTATGTGGGAAACTCCAAGTAACTGATAGCTAGAGCTGGATAAGCGTCTACCTATGTGACAGGCCTGATGTTAACATACAAGAAAAAGTGTACCTCCAAAGTCAGCAGTACAAGCAAACTTCCCAATGCGGACTTCGGTTTGAAACTGTGTTTGTACAGACTGAATAAAAGAGTCATCTAAGAGAGACTATTACACCTTAGGCACATGTCCTTCAAGCATCATAGTAGTAGAAACTTAAGACAAACAAGACCAACTTCTGAGGCTGATCTAGAAGGACTAACCAGTCAGAAGCATGGCCTAAGGCCCTCACACCCCATAAAAATCAGTGAAACTAATTGGGGTTCTTCAACATCTGAGAGGAAGCATGCAGCTACCATTAAGGAATAAATTGGGGATGCAAATAATTAGTGCACCCTGAGGTGATAGCTAATTCCACTAGCATGCCATTTCGCAGGACATATATGTCATGGAATTCCACTTGATTCCTTCTCTGAGAATACTGAAGCTAGAAATTTGAAAGAACTCTCAATAAATCCCTCCCCGATGCACTGCACAGAAAGATCTTGGAATTCCTTGGTGCCAACACCACACAGACCCAAACACACTTGTTACCAAATATACTTGTGCTATATCCACAGCTCCAAGTAGTCAAATGTTCCCTAAAATATTGTTCCTACTAACTTCTTGCTCAAAGACAAAAAACAAACACACACAAAACACAAAAACAAGGCACATTCAGCATAGGCTAGAATATAATATACTTCCTGAGAAGCACAGAACAGCATCTGGGATTTGAGGGAAAGCTGTCCTCTGACTTAGTTTCATGCTCTGCTGGAGAAGTGGCTGGAAGCTAAAAAGTGAGTCGGGCTTTTAAAAGCCAGGTAAGGCATGGCCTGCATCTCTGCAGTCAGGCAGCTTCTGGCTAAAACAAAAGCACAGAGAGGAGAGACCAAAAACAAACCAAAACCACACCTACCCAAAACCCCTGTAATGTCTGCCCTGGAAGGGAGTCCTCATTTAACAGAGGAGGAAATTGAGAGCCTTGAGAGGGTAGGTAACGTGGCCAAGGTTACGTTTATTGGTGGCAGAGCTGGAAGTGGATTCCTGGTCTCCCAGGTCCAGACGTCAATGCAGTTTCCCACTCCACCAAGCTGCCACCCCATGTAAGATGCTTCATAAAACTCTCCACTGAAGCTGTTAACATAAGGGTCCAATTATCATCCAAAGATCTCCTTGTTAGATAATAGCTCGAAAATTCCATCCATTTTACAGCAGTTACCAGAGTCATCTAATCTTTGAAAGGAAAAAAAGAAAAGAAAAAACAAAGCAGAGGGAAAGGGGGAGGACCCTAATTTTGAGCTGTCTCCCTAAGGGCAAACTAAAGGTTTCACACAGGCAGGCAGTGCTAGTATCCTCAGCCACAAAAACAGACAACCATCCCCACCCACAGGCCCAGGAAGGCGGCTGGTCTTCGGCACCGCCCCCCACCCAACTCCGTAGATTCTCCTCTCCCATTTCGGTGCACGGCAGACGGTCCACCTCCCGCCGTTGCCACAGGGCAGGGCCAGATCAGCCACCCTCCTTCCACACCACTTTTCCCTCCAAAAGGGAACAGAAGCTGAGCGCCCCGGGCCCCCAAAACGAGCGCCCGCTCGCACGCGGAGACCACTGGACCCCACACCCCGCCCTGCTCCCCCCGGCGAGGGAGAAGGAGAAAACCCCACGCAGGAAGTGTGTCCTGCGCTGCGCTCCCCGCCCCACCCCGCGCTGGGACCTTGCGCCCGGCCAGCCGCTACCTGCCCTCCGCCCCCAACAGGCGAGAAGCAGCCGCGTCCACATGGCTTCAGGTGTTCACATGGCAATGAGCGGGTCCCTGTCCCTCCCGCGGCCGGGGCGCGCTCCGACTCCCGGGAGCCCAGCGTCGCTCCCGCCCGCCCGCCCGGCCGGCCCCTCCCAGCCCCAAGCCCGGCCCTCCGCCCGCCGGCCTCGCCCCCAGCCCGCAGAGAAGCGGCGAGCGCAGCCTGGTCCCCGAGGCGGTCAGGGGCCCCAGGGCCGGCGGCGCTGACCCCGCCGACCCCGGGGCACCGCCCGCTCGCAGCCTCCTCCTGGGCACCAGAGACCGCGGCCAACAGGTACCCTCCCCCGCCCCCCCGCCCCCTTCGGGCTAGGACGGTGTCCAAGCCCTGAGGGACTCCCAGGCCGGACGGAGACCCCTCACGCCCGGATGCCAGGCCGGGCTCTTCCCCTCAGCAACCCTCGAGGCCAGGCCCCTCCTCTCTGCACTCCGTGTCGGGCCGGGCCATGGCCCCCGGCACCCCGAGTCCCGGCCTCAGAGTCCGGTGGTCTCAGCACTCCCGGTTCGGGCCGGGTAAGTACCTCTGCCCCCAGCCCTCGAGGCCGGACATCCCGGCCTGGCCCCAGCGCCTCAGCCCTAGCCTCAGCGCCTCAGCCCGGACTCTATCCCCATCCCGGGCGGCGGTTACCTGCGGGAGACCCCCGCCCGGTCCCTCGGCCTCGGCCGGGGGCGGGAGGGGAGGGAGCGGCGGCAGGCGGCGCTGCGCGGGGTGGGGGTGGGGGAGCCTCCGCCGCCTCCAGCTCGGGCGCCCGGGCCGGCGGCGGGGCGGGCCGGGGCCGCGGCCTCTCGAGGCTCGCTCCGGCCCGCGCGCTCGCTCCCCGGTCGGGCGCGCCTCAGGGCGGGCTCCCCAGGCGGAGGCCGCGGCCGCCTCGCTGGGGCGGAAAGCCGCTCGATTCGGGATTTTTTCTCTCCATTCTCCCAACACACAGGAAATAACAGAGCGTCAGGTGACGGCGCGCGACCAATGGGGAGGCTCGAGGCCGCGGCGCGCGGGCGGGCGGGAGGGCGCGCGGCGGGGGCGGGGCCGGCGCGCACGCGCGTGCCCACCCGCGTGCGGCGGCGCCGAGGCCTGCGCGCGCCGGTCGACCCCAGCCCGGCTGCGGGGGTCGCACGGGGTTCCTCTCGGCGACCGCGGGGCGCAGCGCGAACGTGGTGCCGCGTGCCCCGTGCCATCTTGGCCCGCAGCTCCCGTCCGTCTGCCTGGGAGTGGTTGCGAGCCAACTTTGTGGGGAGTTGGTGGCCCGGAATCTCTGGAGTCCCTGAGGCCTCCAACCGCAGAATCCCACCTCTGGCCGCCGAGGGAGTAGTGGAAGCAGGGCCAGACCTCCTGGTAACCTGTTCGGTAGGGCTGGGCATGGCGGTGGCTCTTGCCTCCAAACGCCCTCAGGGCCCTGCAGACCCGGTTCCCTTTCCGCCTCCACCTCTTGGCCCCACGTCTCCTCGGATGAATGACTTGGGCCCTCAGTTCCCTTCGCTTTCATTAAACGAGTGGGGAGGCCCACCAGCTTCACATGTAAAATACATGCTCACCAAATGCCAGCTGCCTTTGCCTGCGGCGGCACTAAAACCTGCAATGCCAGGTTGGCTGGATCCAGAGTCCAGAATTAATTTGGAGATAAGGTGGCGGATTTGTGGTGCCAAGGCCTCAGGCTGTTCCCAGACTTCCTTTGCAAATCTCATGTATGTTTTATGGAGCAAAGGAATGGCTTGACTTTTTAAAAGGAAATCTCCGTTGTAGAACCGCCCCTGAGATGTTTGTGCTGTGACCCACTGCTACCAGAAGTGAGGCCAGTGAGGATAAGATGTATTTGGAGGGATTGTGATCCTGTCTGTGACTCACCTGGATACCTGGCCGGGTTCTCTCCCCACTCTGGGCCTCTTTTCCCACCTGGGCACAGATGTTCTTAACATGGGCTAAAATTGCTGATTGTAGATGTTAGGGTACTTCCTTTTCTGAAGCAACCCAACTCGAAAGTAAATCGGAGTTGGAAAAATGCTTTGCTGCAGCAGGTGAAGGCTGATAGGAACCAGGTGTGACCTGGGGCCCAGATTTAGGTGCATTTGAGGGACACAGCTCCCCAGGGCCTGGCTCTACCCTTTCACCTCTCACCCCCACCTAGCCAGACACATTAACACTTTGCCTTGCCACCCATGGAGGTTCCTGGCTGTGGCCACGCCTACCCCCAGCTTTGGGATCCCAGGCAGGGCTGAGTTGGTTCTAGCACCCCAGGAGGTTGTGAGTGGAGAAGGCAATGATTTCTCTTGGCGTTTGTCCAACCTCACAAAGTGGGGGCCAGTTCTAATGTGGGTCAAGGCAATGCCCGAAGACTTGGTTCCCAACACCTCCCGCGTGCCAGGCGGGGGGTGCAGGCTCTTCCGGGGCAGAGCTGAACAGGCTGTGTGCCCTACCCTTTGGCGGCTCCCATTGTTCTGTGAGTTTCATTTTCAAATTCTTTGGCACCAAGACTTTAAAAAAAGACCAGTGCTGGCTTCTGCTTGGATCAGGGCTGCAGAGGGAAAGGTGGGGGGGACTCTTCAGCACAGACCCATGTTCTCTGGGCAAACACGGAAGGATGCAGGGGAGCTTTGTGACCCCTGAGTGTTGGGGGCACCTTCCCTTTCTTGAGAGAACTCATGAAGCAGAGGGCAGCCCTCTTCCTTACAATCTCCTGCCTATCATTCCTCCCTCCCTCTCCCCTAGCTCACTCAGGTTTCAGACTGGGACGGCTGGACCATGAAATGCATGGTGACCAAGGACAAGAATGCAGACAGATAACTGGAGCCCAGGCTCTCCTTTGCTCCTGCCTCCTGTCCTGGGGCTGACTCCATAGCCCCCTCCCACTCCTTTGGAGCCCGCTGGGACAGTGCCCAGCTGACCTCCACCTGCAGACTTCCCAGGCCTAGGACCAGGCCAGCCTCGGCTCCTTCGGCAGCGGCGGTCTGTCCCTTTTCCCTTTTGGTGCCGTTTGGAAAAAGAACGTGTGTGGGCGTTACGGCCAACACAGACTTGAGGTACTCTTGGGCTGTGTGGCCTGAGACAATGCCTTTTGCCTCTCTGAACCTTGCATTTCACCTATCCTCAGCCACAAAGTGGGGATAATATGACCTCCCTCCTCACATGCGTGTTATGAATCTAGAGCTCTGCATAAAGAGTTCAGTACAGTACCAGGCACAGGTTCCCATTAGCTACAGTTCTGTGCTGTGGACACAATGCGACACGTGAGTAGACGGAGGCTTAGAGAAGTTAAATCATTGCCCCAGATCCCACAGTGGCCAGAGCTCAGCAACTGGGAGCGCCCTCCTCTCTGACCATGTTCGCATCTACTATTGTTCTCTCATTGTCTCGTCTTCGAGAATCCTGTTTGTCCTTCCACACTTTAAGAAAAAGACAGTAGCTTCATCAGATTCATTGTTACCCTCCCCCCCTCCCCCAACCCAGTCCCACTCGAAAAATACTTATTGAACAGAATCAGTGGTTTCCATTCCAGAAGCTAAATGAATCCTGTCCCTCCTCCTCTGGCTCCGAGATGGCTTTTGGAAACCGTGTCACTCCCTTTATTACAAACTCCTCTGCCCTCCTCCAGGCGCCGGGCCACTCTGGGATTACAAATGGAGCCTTCTGCCTCCAGGGCACTGCCTCCGCTCGCTCCCGCGTGTCAGTGCGGATTGATTGAGGAGACCGGCCCTGCCCCGCAGATCAGCGACTTGTGCGGAGTGAGCCGCGTGGCGTGCCTCCAGCAGCGGGCCGATGTCCTTCCTTCCTCTCGCTCGCTCGCTCGCTCGCTCGCTGGCAGGCTCTTGAGCGCACGTGCCGCCCTCACCTTTCTCCCTCTGCGGGCCCCACCTCTCCTTCCTCTCGGCAGGGCCTCCTGCTGACTGGAGCACACCAAGAGGCGGGGCGGGAGGCTGGCTCCTAGTTCTCCAGGGACAACTGATGAGAGCCTCAGGTTCACAGAGGGGGGAACCCCCACAGCATCCTGCAGAGCCTGTCCCAAGCCAGGCACTTCCTCCATGCAAACCAGATGGAAGCAGCGAGTACACAAACAGCAGGGCAGCCAGATCCGTGGTGGCACGCCTTCTTTCCACAGAGCACCTGCTGGGTGCTGGGCTGTCAGCCCTGCTGGAGAGGGCAGAGGGGCTTAGAGTAAGTCTTTCTGGGGCAAGGACAGGGCCGACTCTAAGCCTGGGAGGCTCCACAGGGCCAGGGAATACCAAGACTTAGCAGTGTGGGACAGCCCCCGGCTCTTCCCAGGAGGGCTGTGCCCGTGTAGGGCGAGGGAAAGGAGAGAGGCTTCGGAGGAAGGCAAGGGTGTGAGCCTGCGGGGCTGGGTATCTGTGACACGCTTGGTGTGAATTCGTATCACAGGATCTCAGTGACCTCTGCTCAGGAGGTGTGGGATGGAAGTCGTGGCTCCCTCTTTAGCTCCCACTGGTCACATTGGGCTGTTTCTGTGACTGTCCATCTCTCCCAGGGGTATAGCATTTGTAGGGCACACACCGCTGCCTTGTTGGGGTCTCCAGCATCCTATGCAGGATGTGGATTACTGTGAATGGGCACTGTGTGTTTGCAACAACCTGGTGAGGTGGGTACTGTTATCAGCCCCACTTTACAGCTGGGGCCACTGGAGCACAGAGTTTAAGAAACGTGTCCCAGGCACACAGCTGGGAAGGTGGGGTTTGATCCCGGTTCTTTAGAGGTTGCACTCCTGACCACAAGCTTCCCAGCACTTGGTTAACAGTGGGAAGATGGACGGACCCAGACAGCTGGTGGGTCCCAAGTCTGCAGGTAGACAGGGAAAGAGACCTGAGGGACAGCAGGGCTGGCACCAGCCTCTCCCCACAGTAACATGTGAAAGCCCTGGAGGCTGGGCAGTCTGCCTGGAAGACCGTGGCCTCCCCAGCTAGTGGCCTCGCCATGCACCAAGGCATTCATCTTCCCGCAGGTGAGCAGAGAGATGGGAGGAGACACAGCTGAGCGGCTGGAGGCCCCTGCGGCCTGGCCCCACGCGGAGCAGCCCTCAACCCACGCGGCCCTCCTGCCCCTGGTGGCACAGCTCTCCCTGGGCGGCCCCTGTGTGCGGGCCCAGCACAGGTCCCTGAGCTGGGGGCCCAGGCTGGTCTCACCCCCAGGACACCCTTGCCTTGTCCTTCAGCATATGGCTCTGAGTCTGAATTCCTGCATCTGGAAATTGGAGTGGGAGGAGGGGCTGAGGGATCTGCCTGCCTCCAGGGAGTCGGGTGTCTTCCCTTCACTCCTCCCAACAGCCTTATGAAGCAGGGATTATCATCTTCATGGGACAGACAAGGAAAGGAACAGAGAGGTTAAGAGACATCCCCGAAGTGCCACAGCTAACAAGTGGCAGAGCTGGGATCTGAACTCACTTCACCTGCATGAACTCACTCAGTCCTCACAGCAGCCCTGTGAGGTGCATACTGGCATTAGGGCATCTTGCAGATGAGGAAACGGAGGCCCAGAGCCACGAGGAAGGGGCAGAGTTGCAATGTGAAGCCGGTGGGCTGGGCGGTAGGCTCCAGCTTCACTTCATCACAGGCTAACAATAGGGAGGGTCCTTTCCTTTGGGATTATTTCTGCTTGAAAGCTCAAGACTTTTAGCCCCATCTCTGCGGGGCTCCACGGGAAGGCAGTGCCACATGCTGAGGCATGCTGGGAAAAGACTTTGTTCCATCCTGTTTTGTTGACACGCTCTTCATTTTAAGCCCGAAACCCAAGCTTCCTTCGAAGAATTCAAACCAGGGAGAAAAGTGCAGCCATGATACAGCCACCACTCCCTCTGCGTGGGGCTCCCTGCGCGTCCTCGCCCCTAGCTTTCACGGAGCCCGAGCAACTCCCACTTCACAGCTAAAGAAACCGAAGCCCAGAGCTGCTGACAAGATGCCCAGAGGCACACAGCTGCTAGATCTGGGACCTGTAGCCGGGTCCTTCTTGAGAATCCTGGCTCTTCTGAGCACATCAGCGGCGCCGCCCTCTGGGGCACAGAGCGCGGTCTTGTTTGCTGGCTTGGAGGGAAAGGCTTCTGTTCGTCTGCCACGGGCTGGTCCCTCAGTGCCATGATCCCCGGATGCCTGGGAAGATGCCAGGCCCCGGGTGCAGAAATGCAAAGATGGATGCTGCCTCCTCGATCAGGGAAGCTGAGCAGTGCGACGTGGATGCTCCCTCCGCTCCATCTCCCTCCGGTGACTCCGGAATGGCTACCCTGCCACCACGGTGACTGTCCTCTGGAAGCGGCCATGCCACGTGAGGTTCCTCATTCCTGCCCTGCATCTCCTCGCCAGGACAACTGCCAAGGCACATGTGTGGTTCCAGGAAAGGGAAAGCAGCAGAGTCGACAGATTCTGCAACCCTCAACCGGTCCTCCGGCCTCGGCCTCTTCCCGGCCCACCCACCCCGCCCCCTGCAGCAGGCTCCTCAGTTACCCTGAGCCAGCTCTGCCCCCACTCCCTCTGGCCCAAAGGTTTTCAATGGGTCCCAAGTGACTTCAGAGTTCAAGTTCATTCTCATCCACCGGGAACACGAAGCCCTCATCTGGCCCAGCTCCATTCCCCACCTTCTCTCACGTGTCCTGTGCTGCCTCTTTGCCAAACAAAGTTGGGAGTTGTGTTCCCACCTGTCTGTGCCCCAAAGCATGAAGCCTCTCCTCTTCCCTACAGACTGGAATTATACCCTCTTTCAAGTTTTAGTCTAATGCCACCACCTCCTTGAAGCCTTACTTTAATACTCATCATAAATTCATTCAACAAACACTGACTGAGCCCTTGCCATATGTCACGCATTGAGCCCAAGGGTCCCTGTTGTCATGGAGCCTACAGTCTCTTGGGGCCATTAGAGGGAACGACTCGTCATGTAAATAATCATTTGGTAACAGCCACGACATATATTAGTAAGAGTGTGGCAGGTGCCCACGTGTACAATAGGACCCTGGGTCTTGGGGATCCAGGACATTTGAGATGAGAACTGAAGGACAGACAGGAAGTAGCCATGTGATGAGGTTGGAAGAGAGCTCCAGGTGGCAGGCACAGCAAAGGCCCTGAGATAGAAGGGAGCAAGCAGATTTGGGGACGGGGAAGGAGGCCAGAGCAACATAACAGACACGAGAAGCTGGGGATGCAGCTGAAGCAAGACAGTGCAGGCCACAACAGGCGTGGGGACTTTATCCCGAGGGGACGAGGGGATCCAAGCAGAGGAAACAGTCATATTCATTTTTAACGATCCTGCCAGCTGCCCTGTGGCTGAGCATGTTCTGCAAAGTCCAGGCTTTGCATCCAACCACCCCTGAGCCCCAGACATCTGGTCATTTGGATGTGGGATTTCCAGATCCTCCTGGACCAAGCTCTGAAGGAGAGAGCTGACCCCCGTTCTCCCGCATCATCCCCAGCACACGGAGCTGCTCCAAAAGCATTTGTGGAACGAACAGAGAGGACGAGACACTTACCAGCATTTCCCCTGGAAGGGGCCAGGCTGCCTGAGGGGCCTTCCATGTTCTCTGGAAATCACAAAATCAAGGTTTTAGTAAGGCCACTCCTCAGGGAACCCGAGAACAGAGCCGGCATCCCGCTGCTGTCCACACCCAGGGTCAGCACCCAGCAGGACCCCGCATGGGCATCTGCCGGTGACCACCTCGCGAATGACCAGAAACTGAGCCAGCGCCCTCAACAGCTGTCAGGTGCTTTAGCTGGGGCCGGTCCTCCCAGGTGGGCACAGCTACCGCTCCGCTTTACAGATGAGGAAACCAAGTCCCGGGAAAGGGAGGACCCCCAGCAAGTCACGGCAAAGCCAAGACAAGAACCTGATAATAGTTCAGGATATATGGCTCCCATGGTATTAAGGAAACTTTCCAGAAATTTCTTCTAAAAATATTTTAAAGTGACATATTTCATCAGGATGTCTGTCACGCCAGCAGTGGGAGCCAACACACCAATTCTCACAGGCTGTTCCCTTGCAGTCAGGTCCAGGGCCCCGGAGGGCCCCGAGTGACGAGTCTGTGGCTCCTTGGGATCGGTGTCGGTGCACAGCAGGCGCTCAGTAAATGCTCAGTGTTTGAGGGAGTCGGCTGATTTGAGGGACAACAGCGGAGGACATTCCCACAGCCCTTAACGGGTGTGCTGAGTTCCCTGCATTAACTCGTCATCCTCACACGCCTCCGGGGTGAATTTACAATGATCCCACTTACAGGCGTGGAAACAGACTCAGCAATCCTGCAATCACAAAGCCAGCGAGTGGCAGAGCTGGGATGGGAACCCGTGCCGAGCCCTTAAGCCAGCCCCACATCCTGGCTGAGTGAAAGTGGACAGAAACCTCCCGGAGAAAAGACAGGCACCCACGCACCCCTCGCAGGCCATGACCTTGTGCGGCGCCCCTCCGCCATGCGCCAGTGACCGCGGTCCCATTCCCCGTAGACTCCGGGTGGGCAGTGACAAGCTGGGATGGCAACCACCTCATTACAGGTTTCATGTCTCCTCAACCTCCCTCCCCAAAGGTCTGACTCCCTTCACCTGCCCGGACTCCTAAGGGCTCCCAGCAGCGTACCCGTCCCGGGCTCCTTTTTGGTAGTAGGTGAGGGGTGTAACAGAAAGGGAGGGTGGAGGGCGCTGCAACCCTGAGCGAGCTCCCAAGCCCTCGGAGCTCGGCCTTCTCATCTGTAGAATGGGGACAATAATATCGCTCGCCACAGGGCTGCGCTGTTTCCATCATTCTGGCCTCAGCTGCACCAGATAGTGGAATCACTCAGCCTGCCATCACCCAGTGGGACAAGGGGTGAGCAGTCTGTCCAGCTCCAAAGCTGTGCTGAGAGGAGGGGGAGTACGTGAACAGCCAGGGTGTTCGCGGTAACTGAGCCTCAGAGCCAGGAGTGGGCCGGATGTAGCTCCCTGGCTCTGTATATGCCCACCCCCAGGGCGCTTCCTGAACTCGGTGCACACCGCAAGGTGCTGGGACAGCCCCATGCCCTCCTGGGGCCTCCTGGGAGCCACTACCCCGCGGGGCCCTCTCAGGTCCCAGCTGCAGCCCAGTGAGGTGTGCTGCTGGAAGCAGGAGGAACGGTGGGAAGGCCAGGCACCAAGGCTGTTCAGCTGCGGCCGAGTGAAGAATAGAAGGGAAGAAACATCCTTTCTGGAAAAATCAATGGGCAGATGATACCGCCCAAGTCACAACCTACATGGAAGCCATCCAAGAAAATCAAAGAGACAAGAGAATCACAGCCCCTGGGTCTTCTGTGGCAACGCAGCCCAGGAAGTGAGAGGCGAGCCAGCCAAGCCGCCCCCCTACAAGGAGGAAAGCCGAGGCGCAGGTGGGGGCCATGGCTCCCTCGGGGCCCTGAGGTGTTTTGGTGGCTCTGCCATGAGTGAGGGGTGTCCAGTCCAGGTGGCGCGTTTGCGGCGGCAGGCGGGCCCTTGCAGATCCCCAGCCAGCCGACTCCCTCTGCTCTTGCCCGTGCTACCAAGGTGCCAATTTAGCCTCACCCAGAAAACCAAATCTCTGCGGCTCTTCCTTGCATGCTTTTGGCTTATGGGACGCCCTGTCCCCCCACCTTCACCCTAACATGTCAGGCAAAGTTGGGGGGGATCCTAGGGAACCTTCTGAAGCTCCAGGATACGAATACCTCCAGAAGGCGAGTTTGCAGTGACCGGGACATGTTTGTGTGAAACCTGCCCACTCTGTCTTCAAGTCAGGGCGTCCCTTCCTCCAGAAATGGCTCTCACTGCGGAGAGAAGCAGGGCCCCTCCCCGTCCCCTCCCACGAGGTGACCGGCCTTTTACACCTTGAAGCCCTGCTCTTGCCCTTCCTTCTGGTGGAATACCCTCCCCTACTGTAGCCTGGCTAACTCCTACTCATTCCTCAAGGCCTTCACAGGCCACCTCCTCTCGGAAGCCCTCTTGGATTGCCCTTCAGGATTCACAGAGGTACTCCAGGGAGAACTTTTTGCTGTGCCCCTAAGTTGCTGGTGTAGCCAGCTCCCTCATAACCATAGCTGTCATTAATGGAGCACCTGCTGTCTCTTTATTTTATTTATTTATTTTTTAATTGATTTCAGAGAGGAAGGGAGCGGGAGAGAAACATCAATGATGCCCTCCACTGGAGATCGAACCCAAAACCCAGGCATGTGCCCTTGACCAGAATCAAACCAGGGACCCTTAGAGTCTGCAAGCCAATGCTCTATCCACTGAGCCAAACCAGCCAGGGCTTCACCTGCGGTCTCTTTAATCCCCAAAACCAGCCTGCAGGCAGAGGTTACTACTCCCAGGTCACTACCTTTTAAACCTGACTGGGAAGCTGTCACTTGCCCAAGGTCACACAGCTAGAAAGTGGCCAGGGAAGACTGTCACTCAGGACCGCTGACTCCACGGCTGCCAGGGTACATCAGAGTGGAGGCCTGCCGCCCTCTCCCATCCGTATGCCTGGAGGGTGCCAGCTCTGTGAACCTGGACTGGGTGATGTGAGCTGACTGGCCAGCTGGCGCTCACCGTGGCTACCTGCCTGGTGCTCCCAGCACCTCTGGCCAGGAGGGTCTCGAGCCCAGGCCTGGAATGGACCCAGCATCTTGGCCTTGGGCAGAGCCTATTCACTCTTCCTTTTCCATCTGGAACAGGAAGCCCCACGGGACACCGGGGCCCCGCAGACCAGGCGAAGGCCAGGCAGGCACTGCTCCTCACACCCCTGCACACTCTCTGGCTCCCCTATGCAGCTTGACCTGTGGGCCCAGGATCTGAAGGAAATGCCGGGGTACACACACAAGGCTACCACCCATTTCCAAAGGGACAATATTAAACTACCGGAGGCTCTCAGCACGGGACAGGCACCCTCCTCACAGACGTAGCTGCAGCTTCCCCCACACGCCAGCTCCATAGGGAAAGTTCCCATCGGGCGGGTCTGCCCACGGGGTGAGCCTGTCACGCCTTCTCGGATGTGAGGCAGGGCAACTGTCCCATCCCGGAGGCCCAGATTCCTGGGGAGCTGCGGGTCTGGATCTGCTCCCCTGGTTTCCAGGCACAGACCTCCTTCCACAGTGCTCAGCTCTGGGCAGGTGCTGGGAACGCTGAGGGCGCCTGAAACTCCCTGCACCCAAGTGACCACAGTGTGGCCTGTGCTGTGAGAGAGGGAATGGAGGCAGGCAGGCACAGGCCCAGCCCATCCAGATGACGGGCAGGGGAGGCTTCCTGGAGGGGGTAAACTGAGTCCAGAAGGACGTGACCTGGCCAAAAAGGAGGCGGTGAGGTCAAGGTGAGGGACCGGCTCCTGGGGAAGGAACAGTGTGTGATGGGCTGGACCCTGCTGGCCACGGCCTTCCGCTGACCTTCCAGGTGAGGAGGGCCCTGCCCTGGCTTCTCAGGTCAGAACTCTGGGTCAGTGCTCGGGCCTGGCCCTGTGAAGCCCGCCCTGTGCATTCCCTGGAGACCTGCTCCAGGCATCACAGGGCCACTTGTGTGCAGACCACGCACCGCCTGGGCCTTGTCACAGCCCAAGCCTTGGGCTGTGATTGCTTCCCAGCCTGGGTCAGACCCAAGCTCCTTGCCCCCACGGTCCTGTCCGAGGAGGCAAGGTCCTGGGACACTGTGCCAACACCAGCCTGGCCGCAGAACCCTCCGCCAGCCTCCTGTGCAGGCCAGGCCAACACTGCAGCTGAGGGCACACCAGCCCCGGCCTGTCTCTGCAGCCCCATCCTAGCCTCGGTCCTGGCTCTTGGTCTCTGCTCATCCGGGGGGAGAAGCTGTGGGCAGAAGCAGCCTAGTGAGACCTCAGCCATCCACACTAAGGGAATGACAGGAGCCGCGACCCCGTCTGGGGACAGAGACCGAGCAGGGAGGCCGCCAAGCTAGGGCAATGCCTGGGGGCCGGGAGAGCAGCCTGGGCCTCCCGCAGCGTGAGGAGGGGCTGGGTGCAGAGAGGAGGGAGGCCCGGCTCCTCCCCGCCATGCCGGCCTGTCTGTCTTCAGCACTTCACTGTAAAAATAAATGGAAGCAGCACACGCCAGACAGAAAAGAGGGAGGAAAAAAACCCCAAACCGCCCCACATGGGCTCCCTCGCGGGCCTGGGCCAAGGCCTTGGCCGGGGTTACTTGCTGCTGCTTTTCCCGGGGAAGCTGCTGGTGCCAAATTTGCATTTACCACAAACAGAGACAACACAATGTCATAATCCTTCTCCTGTCATTCTCCCTTCTCTTCCTCCTCCCACCTCCGACACACACACGCTAACACAAAATGACGGCTCCCTCGACAGCCTGAATGAGCAAAGCCCTGGATCTGCCTCTTAATTGTTGGCGTTTCTCTCTGGCCGCCCGCTCCGTGCCCATCGCCCAACTTGCAGCAGACCACCCACCGCCCCCTCCTTTGTCCAAAGTCGCCGCTGACAAATGGCCTGCTGGAGGTGGAAGAATAAATATGCCTGGAAATGATGGGGGGCAGCGAGAGGAGAAGCCAGCCCCCACCCCCGCAGTTGCCTCTGCACCCTCGCTGCTGGGCTCCTGGCCACAGATGCTGGCTGGACCGGAGGGGGCAAGGGGCGGTGAGGGTAACTCTGGCCCCCGGGACTCTGAGCAGGGGCCTTGCCCTTCACGCCCCTGCTGCTGCCTGGCGGCTGGGCTCCCAGAGCAGCCCCTCCTCTCCGCCCATTCTCCTGGGCGCTACTCTGAACATCCCCCGCCTCCCCCCCTCCCGCGCTCTTTATGGCAGTTTCAAAGCTGCAGCCGCCACTTGAGCAGCTGCGGCCTTTGATGGGGACAAGGCAATGAAGGCCGCCCGGGAGGCCCCTGCCCGCCCTGCCCTGGCCCCACCGCCCCTGCCCGCCCCCAGCCTCAGCCTGGGCAGGGCAGCCTGGCATGGCGGGGTGCCCAGTGGGCACGCCTCACACACCAGAGCAAACTTTCACGACCGGAGGGAGAGGCGCCGCGCACGCCACGCCGGTTACCTTTGCAGCGGCATCCTTCCTGGCATTTGCCCCAGACCCCTGGACGGACCACTGCAGACCGCGACCCGCCAGGGGGAGGGAAGCAACTCCAGAGCGAGGACGGGGAGGAGGGAAAGGGAAGAGGAGAAGGAAAAGGAAAGGGGGGGGGAGTTTCCCAGCTCGCAGCCTCCTCCTCGCGGCTCCTCCTGCCCAAGCCGGCAAGTGAAGTCACGGCCTTGGCGGTGACATCAGCTGAGCCTCTGACATCACGGCCCCTGCTGGATCTCACCTCTGCAGGGTGGAGATGGAGGAGCAGCGGGGAGGAGGGATGGATGGAGGAGGGAGGAGAGCACCAATCCCTCCAGAGATCTCGTGCTAGCGTGGGGGGAGGGGCGGGCAGCTCATCTCGGAGAAAATGTTTTATCTCTATAGATAGGGGCGATATGTGTCTATTTATAATTGGCCCCAGAGTGAATGGCTTAAAAGGGGTGACTCCCCACCACAGTGAAGAACTACAGCCTGCCCAAACTGGTTTGGCGCAGTGGATAGAACGTTGGCCTGGGGACTCAAGGGCCCCGGGTTCGATTCCAGTCAAGGGCACATGCGCGGGTTGTGGGCTCGATCCTCAGTAGGGGGCGTGCAGGAGGCAGCTGATCAATGATTCTCTATCATCATTGATGTTTCTATCTCTCCCTCTCCTCCCTTCCTCTCTGAAATCAATAAAAATATATTTAATTTTTTTTAAAAAAAGAACTATAGTCACTGCTGTTCTTCGAGCCCATGGGGTGGAGGCCAGCAGGATGGTTATGGAGCACCTACTGTGTGCTGGGCCTCCCCACCTTGGGGGGGTGCTCAGGAAGACCTGGCGAGGCTCAGAAAGGGAAGGACTTTTCTGAGGCTGCTCAGCAGGGAACTGAACTGGGGGTTGAGGCAGGGGCACGAGGGGGAAAGGGCTGTTCGGGGCCAGCAAAGGGGCTCAGAGGCTGCAATGAGGACTTGGGTCTGGTGATTCCGGCCAGGCCACCCCTGCAAAGGGGGGCTTCAGTGGGGCAGGCAGGGTGGCGCGGTCCTCATCATCCCAAGTCCCACCGGGGGTAGGGGTGGCAGCCTCAGGAGGCCTGCCCCTCGGGGTGCGGCCAGCAGTGCTGGTTCCAATGAGCCGAGCATTAGGCACTCACACTCCTCCTCCACCTTGGCAATGCCCAAGAGGTAGGTACCAAAGCCCCATGGCAAGATGGGGAAACTGAGGCCTAAGATGTCATGAGACAAAACAGGGACTTAGGCGTCCTGTGCCTGGACTCCGGACCAGGCCCAGGCCCGTGACCCTGCCCTCACCTGAGCCTCCGACTCCAAGCTGCTCAGGTCATCCCCAGCCTGGCAGGGTCTCCGTCCGATGCCTACCTCCTCGGAGAGAACCATGTGTGCTCCAGACTCTGCCTCAGAGGAGAGGCCACAGAACCCACACCGCTGTGCTCCCTTCATTCTGAGGCCCAAGCCCAGCCCAGCGCTTCTCCAGGCCCCCGTGCCCGGCGCCACCCTCTCCCCTGGCACATGGTACATCTGGGCTGCTGGCACTGGCTGCCCCAGATTCGGTACATGCTTCACCTGAGCTTCTGGGCCTGACATTTGGTGAGGACCTCTAAGCACCAGACTCCAGTTCTCCCATCTCATCCTTCCCAGGCCCGGGACGCCAGGGGTACAGGCCAGGACTCAGCTGTTCCCATTGTCTGCGAAGTACTTCCATTTCTCCCAGGCTTTCCCTGCAGCCCAGGGCTACGTTCCCACCCACTTCTGTTCTCAGGACTCCCACCATGCTTTGCACCGGTGCTCCCCCACCTTCCCCCAAAACTCAACATGGTGCAGCATCCACACCAGACACTCACAAGCCCTTGCAGTAAAGTGACTGCACTCACAAAAGATGTGTGCACGCCTGCCAACACCAGCCAGGAGGCCCGGACAGACACCTCCATTCGGTCCCCTAACCAGCCGTGCTTCTCTCACCTCGGGCCTTTGCACCTGCTGTTCCCTTCGCCTGGAGCCCCCGCTCTCCATCCCCCTCGCCTCCCCCGCGCCTGGTCACATGAGGGTCTCAACTGAGACATCCTTTCCTCTGGCCCTCAAGTCCAAGTTAGCTGCCGCTTTCCATGTTTCCCCCATTGCAGCCCTACTCAGTGTCCTCGGGAGACCGCGGGAACTGCTGAAAAGGGATGGGGGCTCTGAGCAGACTGCCGGGTTCAGGCCCCAGCTCCCCACCTTGCGCACTGTGTGACCCTGGACAGCCCCCGGGCCCCCTCAGTCTGTTCCCTCCTCTGGGGAAGGGGGGCACTAGCAGCTGTGCTGTTAGGAGGGTTTCACCAGACCCAGCGGAACTGACTACCCTGTCATCTGCCCTCCTCCCTGGCTGGGCTGCTGGATCAGCCACGGACATGGGTCTGTCTTATCTTCTGACCTCTGGCACAGTGCCCGCACCCGGTGGGCACTCTGTAGAAATACGCACTGAGGCCCTAGCCAGGGAGCTCCGTTGGTTAGAGCATCGTCCCCAGATGCCAAGGTGGCAGGCAGGTTGGATAACTGGTCAGGGCACATCCAAGAATCAACAATGAATGCATAAATAAATGCAATGAACCCATCTCTCTTTCTCTCTCCCTCGCTCTAAAATCAACAAAATAAATGACTTTTAAAAAGAGAGAAATATGTACTGAGAAACCTAGGTAAGGTTGATTGTTAGTGGGTTGGAGAATTTTAATTCACTTCTGCAGGTGCCTATATCAAGCTGTCTGGTTTTAAATCTTGGTTCCACCACTTCCTTCCTGTGTGATCTTGAGCAAGTTACTTAACTTCTCTGAGCCACATATGCTCCACCTGTAAAATGGGGATAAGGATGGAGCCTGCCTTATAAGGTTATTGTAAGATTACACGAGAGAAGGGATGTGAAATGATGAAGAGAGTTCAGACTCTTAGCAGGAGCTGGGTCCCTGTTAGCAGCATCCTTATTACTTTATCTAAACGGCCGGCCAGGTGCCACAGAGGGAAGGCTGAGAGGTGCGGCCGACTGGGAAGGAAGGGCTTTGGAGGAACAGACTGGGCCCCACGTAACCTCACTGGGCTCAGTTCCCCACTCTGGAAGCAAGGTCACTCTCCTGACCTCGCTGAGTTTTCGAGTGGGTAACAGCAAACAGAGACTATGAAAGTGCCTAGCACAGGGCCAGGCGCTGAGTAGATACACAATAAATGTGGGTTCCCTTCAGTTTCCTTGAACCACGGACACACACCCACAATTATCCAATAACGTGTCACAAACATCTTGACATGGGTGACGTGGGATCGCCAGCCAGGCGCACGAGATGCAGGAAAGAGGCTCAGAAGGAAAGAGCTGGGGGTGGGGAGACAGCAGGAGGTGCTTCCTGGAGGAGGAAGCTGGGTCAGAAAGGCTGGGGGAAGGGAGGCTGGAGCAAATGCAGAGTCAGAAGAGTTAGGACACTCAGCCCCCCCCCCCCCCCCACAGCATAGTGTGTTTCTGAGCCAGCGACCTAGACGCATTGGGGTGCAGATGAGCCTGGTTTGGGGTAGCTTGAGGGCGCCACGAAGCCTCCGTGTAAGGCACGTTAAAGGCCAACAACAAAGAGACCAGAACAACTGATCTGGGAGGGATGCAAGAATCATCTGGCCCCACTATTCCACAGATGTGGAAACTGAGGCCCAGAGAGAGGAGGGACTTGCCCAAGGTCACTTGGTAGGTCAGAGGCAGAGCCAAGGCCTGTAACCCCTAGGTCAGAATTCTTTTCATCACTGCAATAATAACAGTAATGACCCCTGGCCGGTCTGGCTCAGTGGACAGAGCGACGGCCTGCGGACTGAAGGGTCCCAGGTTCGATTCCGGCCAAGGGCACATGCCCGGGTTGTGGGCTCGATCCCCAGTAGGGGGCGTGCAGGAGGCAGCCAATCAATGATTCTCTCTCATCATTGATGTTTCTAGCTCTCTCTCCCTCTCCCTTCCTCTCTGAAATCAATAAAGAAATATATATTTTTAAAAAAATGATACCTAGGTAGTATTTACTGTGTGCACCCCATCTTAGTTCTTAGGAGGATGGTGAGGGACTGCTATTACTCCCATTTTACAGACGAGCAAGCTGAGGCCCAGAGAACTAAACTGAGTCACACAATAAAGAGCAGAGCCAGCTTTCAACCTCGGGCTGTCTAGCCCCAGAGTCTCGGCTTTTAACCAACACACTCTCCTGCTTCTCATCATAGCAGGTACCCCTCCCTCCCATCATGCATGCATGCACACCCCCTCCCCCACTACCCCTAACTCAGCATGCCTGCATTCATTCAACACTATGCATTTCAGCTCCCACCACTTCAAGCCTTGAGGGGTCAGCCGTGAATGCACAGCCAACCCCACGGAGCCCCACCCGCCTCTGCGTGACCCCTGCCGCCCTGCACTGTGCCCAGCCCTTTCGGAGCTCACTGAAGCCCGCCTCCTGAAAAGCCCAGTCATATTTAGCTGCCCAAGACCACAGACCACTCTACTGCTGGGAAGCCACAAACCAACCCTCTTTCAAGGGCCATTATGACACCGACTTAGGACGGGGGGGAGTGAGGACGGTTGATCCAGTATCAATTTCTGGGCAGAATGGGGAGTGACATGGAGGTCTGAGGCCGCCCTGACAAAAAGAATAAGAAGAAACAACCCTGCAAACAGATTGGGAAATGCTCAGTACAGGGGGCTTGAAGCCACCGAGTGGAACGTGCAACGGTGGGTTCCTGCCACCAGAGCTTCCCACAAGTCTGGCCCCTGGGCAGCGGGAGGCAGGCCAGGCGCGTGTGCTGGGCACCCTGTCAGCCCGCCCTAGCGGCTCCCACAGACCTACACCTTCTCCTGCTACCAGCAGAGCACCTGCTCTGTCCCAGGCCCACAACGCTGTTTTACCCCAAAACGCTGGCATGGCTGTTCCATTCCCCGGATGAGGAATCAGAGGCTCAGAGAAAGGAAGACTTGCCCAAGGTCAACACTGTCTGGTTGCAAAGACTGTGATCCCCTCAATATGGCCACGGCCGTGCAGCCTGGGGCGGGTCCCGCTCCCTCTCCAGTCTTCCACAAAGGAAGACATCGGCGAGTGAGAGCGGCAAGCTCCCTCCCAGCCCTGGTGCTGGGTGTGTCCCTCGGACGAGGCTGGAAGACTGAGGCCAGGACAGGAAGCGGGGCCAGGCAGATGTCCCCTGACCCACACCACCACCACCTTCATGTCACCTCCGCCAGGACCCTGAGTTAGTTTGCAAACAGCCCAGAACAACAGATCTTACCACCGAGATCCACTTCAGCGAGGGGGACTTTCATACCCATTCGACAGACGGGGCTATAGATTCCAATCTGTAAGGTAACCCGTGCTCTCCCTGCCGTGCTTCCCCTCAGCACGCTCTGGGAGGTTCCGACACGCCCTGCTGTGCCCCGAAGAGCCCAAGTGGGAGGAATGGGATGGCTGCTGAAAGCAGGTTTTTGGTAGAATTATTAATAATGACCCCCAACATCTGCATAGCGCGGTGCCACTCCCTGGCCGCGCAAATGCTCCCAGCCTCTGTTTCCTCCCCCATAAAATGGGAATAATGGTAGTTATTCTTCCCTGAGGTGACAGCACAGGACTCATGCGTCCCATTGTACAGATGAGGAAACTGAGGCTCAGAAAGGTGGCAGGAAGTGCATTAAAGCCCCAATTTGGACAAGGGTCTATGACACGGCATGTAGGAGGCTAAAGGGAGAGAAAGGCCTGGGGTTGTGGGGGGTGGGGGAGGCGGTGTCGGTGGGCTGAGACTCTGAACCAAACACATTTTATCCGTGGGCAGTCTGCCAATGGCCACAACAAGGGTGATCTCCCCGCCCGGGGCCAGCAGGGGCCTGCAGCCCGCCCCAGGCACAGCTGCCGCCCTGCCAGGCCCCCAAAGAGCCCCCGAAGACTCGCTGCGCTCCCGAGCTCTTTCCCATTCCAAACATGCCAGAGCCGCGGACCCCGGAGGCTGCTACTTAGCGCCAGATTAATCACAGCGAATTCTCCATCCAGATACTGCGCGCAGGCCGAACTCCCACCGCTAATCGCCGTAATATTCTCCTCGGCGTGTGCAGGCGGCCGGGGCGATGTTCCAGGAATATTAATTCTCCACAGCCGTGCACTCCCGCCGCACGCATGCGCCCCCTGCACCGCCAGGCTGCTGCGCGGGGATCGGGGCCAGGGGCCAGCAGCAGGCAGAGCCCCTCCCTGGGGGTGGGAAGCAGCGGCCCCAAGGCCTGGATGATCTTTTAACATAAGCCCCCACGGGAGGTGGCTCCTGCCCATGGTGAGGGTCGCCCCACTCTCCCTCCCCTCCTCCCAGCCCTGCCCCTGCGAAGCCACAGGCACAGCCCTCTGATGTCCTCACAGCACAACAGAGCTTTGAGGAATCAGGCAGCTAGGGACCAGCTAATCTCAGCCCTGCTACACGCCGCCCCCCGCCCCCCAAAGAAAACACAAAAAGGAATGAAAATCTTTCATCTGCTCAAAATATAGAAACGTGGGCAGCAGAGGTGGAGGACGGTTGGGTCTGCTGTGGGCCTGGCCAGGGCAGGGGAGGGCAGGCCTCTGCTGGTGGGAACTCTGAACCCTTGCTTAGCATAATGAGGGGACCCTCTCCCATTGTGTGGCCACTAAGAAGGGGAGCCCAGGGCAGGCCAGGGAATGGCTTCTAGCTTCGGGAGGGTTCCTGAGCAGACGGTGCCCTGTCCCGAGCCCCCAGGCTCCAGCTGAAGTGCGGGGACGAGACACCGGCCTGCCTCAGAGGGCTCCCAGCACGCCTGCAATTCAAAGTAGCGCCAGCCTCCTGCCCACCTTGACCCTGCGTTTCCTAGAACAGCGCTGGGAAGAATCGCGTCTTCAGAGGCTTTGCAAAGTGCCCCTCTTGTCTTGGTTCCCACTCAGTACACCCACAGGCGGGAACTTCAACACACCAGTTTACAAATAAGGAAACTGAGGCACAGAAAGGCCAGGTAGAGGGCCCAGTCGAATCAGTCCCAGGCGCTCCCGTCCCCCCCGTCCCTCTCTTCTCTGGGACTCCGCCTCCTCTTCTCTGAAATCACTTTTATGTCCTTCCAGCTCCAGAACCTGTCCAACCAGCAAAAGCATTTATTGAGCACCTTCTGTGTGCCAGGCCCAGGGTGCCAGAAAGGCCTAAGATCGCTCAAGGAAATCAGTCTAGTGGGAACAAAAATAAGTAGACCCATGATCACAGCCCAGCCTGAGCCCCGGGGGAAAAGAACCTTACCCCATGGCCTTGGAGGTTAGGGAGGGCTTCCCGGAGGAGGCAGTCACTGAGGAGAGAGGATCCTACACTGGAGTCTGGACCGGAGTGGAGAGATCGGGCCGAGAGTCGTTTTTTGTGAGTGGTGCAGTGAAGGCAGCCTCCGAGTGGGGAATCACATGAGAACAGGAAGGGTGTGGCAGGCAGCGGGATGTTTCTGGGTGTGGCGGGGCCCCAGGCCTGGTGGAGATCCAGGTAGGCTGAGCTAGGCCCTAGTCCGGCAGTCCAGGCTGGCCCAGGCCAGGCAAGGGCAGGGCTGGGGCCAGGGGACAGTGAGGAAGGGGACTCATAAACTTGGGTTTCCTGACTCTCGGTTTGGCTGAGAGGCAAAGCTGGTAGAACTCCAGAAAGGTGGGTCTCTCTGGCTTAACGAAGTGAGCTAAAGGGGGCTGCAGGAGGCTGTGGGGCTCATCCCCACTCTTTTCTGGCCCAGACGGGTTAAAAGAATCAAGGTTTCAACCACAGAGGTGAGTGACGGAGTTCAAACCCCCGGCCTCCCCCCAAGCAGCCGGCACCTTGTCCAGCTGCCCACCCTGTCCCCACTGACTGAGGAGATGTCTAACCTGGCAGGTGCCAGGTGCCTCTCACACTCCCCCCTCGCGTAAGTCTTACGGGCGTTAGGAAAACAAGGAAACCTATTCCTCAGACCAGGAAACTGAGGCCTGTAGACAAAGCACAGACAGAAACAAACTCACGGGTCTCCTACATGCTGGGCTCTCTGCCCACCATCTCACAGGGCAGGACCCAAGGAGGGCAGCTCGCCCAGGTCCCTTAGGAAGCAGGAGGCAGCTGTCATAGCTCCCAGATCTGCACCTGCGTGTTCAGTGTCCTGCCCCTCAGGCTGTGCCACTCCCTCCCTATCAGAACACGCACACAGGGGAACGCGCACACAGGGGAACGCGCACACGGGAACACGCACACAGGGGAACGCGCACACAGCGGCCAGGATACAGAGCCATGCCTTGGACTCACTTACATGAGAAATCCCAGGCAGACCTAAGACCCAGCAGATACCCCGAGAGACTGGGGGACAAGCCAGGGCCCAGCCCTGCACTCCAGGAGATAATATCCCAGTGTGTCAACTAGCCAAGGTGGGCCATGGGAACTGAGGAAGAGTGGGCAGCAAGCCAGCTTGGGAGAACGCCAGAAGGCTTCCTGGAGGAGGGGGTGCTTGGCAGCCACCCATAGGACAAGGAGGCCTGAGTGAGCTGCAAAGTGCCACATGAGACACAGAGCTTTTTTGAGGGAGCTGGGACACGGGTTTGACCCTCAGCGCCCCCACCCCACCCCAGGCTGGTCCCATTCCAGGTCAGTCCCTCCCCGCCCCTCCGTCCTGTGCCTCCAGCATGCCTGTGCTTGTGGACGGGTCTCAGTGCAGGCCCCACCCCAGGGGAGTTCTACTGAATGTCCTTGGGCTCCAGATCCAGGAGTGGCCTTCGGGCCTGTCACAGACTTGGCGCTGCAGAAGGCAGGAGCAGGGCAGAAGCCTGGGTGAACCACAGGTGTCCCAGGCACTTCCTTCCCTCCCCACGAGAGATTCCGCGGAAAGGGCTGGCTTCCGGCCCCTCCAGCCAGGGTAAGACCAGGGCTGGCCCAGCCTCCCCACTCCTGGCTGAGAATCTGAGCAAACCACCCCCCTGCTCCAAGCCTCAGTCTGCTCATCCCAAACATGGACTGGCCGCACCTGTCTCCCAGGTGATGGTGAGGAGTCGAGTGATGGGTTATCTCCAAGTGAGTGACGGGGTAAGAGTGGGGTCCCTCTCTAGGGCTGGGCCTTTAGAGAGACCCAGGGAAAGAAAAACAGGCCCTTGCCTGGACAAGGGAGTTCACATTTACCGCCTTTATTGCTCATGACAGTGGAGAGGGAGGCACTTCCCATTACAGGCCAGGGTCTGAGCTTTAGCAGGTGACAGGGCTTGCCCAAGGTCACAGGGCTCCAAGCGCCGGGGTGTGAGTGGTGCAGTGAAGGCAGCCTCCTTGCCTGACTCTGTAAGTGGGTTCTTTCAGGATATGGAAAGGGGTGGGCAGGGAGGAGGCCTGAGCACCTGGAACCAGCCCGCTGGCCAGCCCCAGCCCCAGGGGAGCGTGGCTCCCAACGCCGAGCCCCAGGTCAGGAACAAAAGCGCCCCCTGCCCCCTCCCCCCCTGAGCCTGCAGTCATCTTGGGCCCTGGCAAGGTCTTGCTTTGAAAACCTAGGACACCCATCCTTGCTTTGGCTCAGTGGATAGAGCGTCAGCTTGGGGACTGAAGGGTCCCGGCTTCGATTCCGGTCAAGGGCACATGCCGGGTTGCAGGCTCGATCCCTTGCGGGGGCGTGCAGGAAGCAGCTGATCAGTGATTCTCTCTCATCATTGATGTGTCTATCTCTCTCTCCCTTTTCTCTGAAATCAATAAAAATATGTATTAAAAAAAACACACACACACAAAAAAAACCTAGGACAGAAGCAACAAGGGGCCAGGGAGTGGCAATGGTGGGGAGCCACCACCTGCCAGCATCCCGCCCGCCCGCGGGGCGCGCAGTGCCTGCAGTGCGGTGCATCAACGCGGCACAAACACTGTGCACACTCCGGCAGGCACCTGCCAATCTCAGCCCACGCCCCACCCAGCCCCCTCTCCCGGAGGACAGATAATTCTCTCGCTCTCCCAGCCTGACAGAATAACTAATGCTAACTCAGTAAAGCCCCCCTTGAAGGGTCTTAATTACCAGGCTGTGCTGAAGACTTAAGACTCCGGGAGCAGGAGGGAGGCCAGGAAAGGTTGATGGAGGTCAGCAGGGCTGAGGCAGGGAAGGCAGCGGCCCTTCCAGCTCAGGGAGAGGGCAGGGCCAGGCCGCTGCTGTCCAGGGTGCTGGTCCTGGCGGTCACAGGATTTAGGATTCCTATTGGCAACAGCGGCCACGGAGGGAGGCCAGGCTAGGTTCCCAGCAGGGACTTGAGGGAGATTATCTCCTTTAAGCCTCAAGGTGGAAGCCGATGTCCCCACCATACAGATGAGGGCGGTGAGGCTCAGAGGGGGGCAGTGGCACGCTATGGTCACACAGCCACGCCTGGACTGTCCCCTTACACGTGGTGTCAGGCAGGCGGCTGGCTGCCTGCAGCAGGAAACAAAAACCAGGGGTGTGGTTGAATGGAGGGCTGAGGGCACGGGGTGGACTCGGGAAAGGGTCTAATGGTGTGCCGTGGCTTCCAAGCAGCGAGCTGTACTGGCCGTCGGAGGCTGCCCCGGGGGACTCAGAGACACCCCTGCCAGCCCCCACTGCACCGAGGGAGGTGACGGGGGAGGGGAAGGCGCTGCAGGAAGGCCCAGCACTCTAGCCAGGACTCCTAACCCTGGCCCAGCGTTCCCTCACTGACTCAGGGAGACAGTAACGCTTAAAGTGACACGCCTGGCTGCCTCTGCCCCAGAGGAACCCCAAACTCCTCCCACCCCCTGGGAGCCCGCCCGGCCCTCCTGGGCCTCACCCACTCTACCCTTGCTGAACCAGGTGCCTTCCTTCTGCTCCTTCCAACTTGCTAAGCCGGTTCCTGCCTCAGGACCTTCGCCCTGGCTGTTCCCTCTCCCTGGAACACTCTTCCCTGTGTTTTTACAGAACTGGTTCGTGTCGTTCAGGTCACAGCCCAAGGAACACCTCCCCTGAGAAGCCTTCCTTGAATATTCCCGGCCGCAGTCTTCTCTGTCAAAGGCCCCGCACGGCTGCCCGCAGCTCCCGCAGCCCCAACCGGCACATCCACCCGCTGCTTAGTCAGCCTCCTGTGCTCCAGGCAGTGACCAGCTCCCCACCAGTTACAGGCCGCTGTCTGCACTCAGACCTCGACATCACTGAGGTCTGGACTCTACAGCCAGTTTGCTGGGGTTCAAATCCTGCTTCAGCCACCTGCTAGCTGTATGAACTTCTGAATCTGTTTCCTCGTCTGCAAAATGGGTAAGTCCCCTATTTGTAGGGCACGCAGAACAGTGCCTGGCGAGTGCTTGGTGTTGCCTAGCAACATCACCACCACCATCATCAACCTATCCCCCTGCCAGGCCACGGCTAACGGGATGCTGCATCCTTCTTCCCCCCCCACACCCCCCCGCACAGCCATGGACACGTGGGCACTCAGTGAGCGCTGGCGAAATGTCTGCCCTGTAAGACAGGCCATGGAGGCTTAAGTGGCTCCATTTTCTAGATGAGGAAGTAGAGGCTGCGGGAGGCTCAGCACTGTCCTGTGGACCCACTGCCCGGCTGTGCTTTTCACTGCAGCCTCTGCGAACCTGCTCTCCCCAGCTCTGCAGAGGTGCCAACTTGGGGGGCAGTGCTGAGAGCCAGCACAGCTGTGCCTGGCTCCTGAGGGCCACTGGGCAGGGCGTGGGGGGGGGGGGGCGGGCGGCTGGAAGTCCCAACACCCGGACCTGCCCTGAGCCTCCGTCTGGGATCACAGCCCTGCGGCATTCGAGCTGCTGCCCACCAGCCGGCCCCCTGGCAATGGGCCCGGGATGCCAGCCAGCAGAGAGAGGAGGCAGCTTGGCCAGCAGCCAGCTCACAGTGCCTGAGCTGTCAGCTGGGAGGCAGGCCAGGCAGGGCCAAGACCCCCACCCCTGAATGGAGCCCTGGCCAGGCCACCAGGAAGGGGCCAAGCTTCTCACTGCCAAAGCTACCAGGGATCCAGCCCCAAGCAAGGCCCCGGGACGTACGTAACCTTGCTGGGAGGGGCCTAGGAGGCGCCATTTGTTCTGCTCAGCCTTTCGCTGGTGTGGAAGCAGCACACGGAGCAGGGGGAGTTTTCAAGTCAAATAATAATAAAAACAGCAACAGCCACAGCTGACATTCAGCAGGCACGCAGTCCGTGCCAGGTGCGATGCGCTACTGCACCGAGTCCTCCCGAGGGCGTGGGACCGCTCCCCTCCGTGCAGATGTGGCACGCCAGGGAGGCGGGAGCACTCCCGTGGCCCAGCCTCGCCACTGCTCTGGCTCAGGCAGGCCTAGGTACCCACCCTGCTCAGCCAGCCGGGGGCTCTGGGCAATCAGAGACCACACTGCAGAGCTGACCAGAGAAACAGGCCTGGGCAGAGGACGTGTGCCTGAAGATGGCGGCGGGGGTGTGGGGGAGGGGTCAGATCCATCGAGCGACAGGAATGGCCCCGGGAGGTGGAGGTCATTTCTGCAGGTGCCTCCTGTGGTACAGCTGGGCCAGAGGGCCAGGTAGTGAGGAGGGGCAGTTCCCAGGGCCGACCGTGAACCACCACCACCGGGCCTTGACTCAGCCGGCCTCGCTCCGCCCCTACGCAAGGTAGACAGGGGCACGCGGCCGACATCCTGCACGGGCCAAGGAGCTCAGACGCATGGAGACCATCTCCTGTGTGGGTCTCCCTCTCTCTCTCTCTCTTAAAGAATTTTATTGATCTTTTAGAAAGGAAAGGAGAGGGAGAGAGAGAGAGAGGGAGTGAGGGAGAGAGGGAGAGACAGAGAGAGGGAGAGAGAAATGGATCGGCTGCTTTCTGTATATGCCCCCACCGGGGACTGAACCCTCGGCCCAGGTATGTGCCCTGATCGGGACTCAAACCCGGCACTTCCTGGTGTACGGGAAGATGCTCCAACCAGCTGAGGTCCTGGCCAGGGCCTGCGTGCACCTCTCTTGCCCCTGGGTCCAGGGAAAGACTTGGTCTCGGTGCCCCCACCAGCCAGAACCCTCAAGCAGGGCCCAGCATTCCTGGTTCAAGGTCTCACAGGACGAGCAGAGCAAGGAGTGGCAAGCATGCGCCAGGTTCAGGCGCCCTCACCCAGCTGCTCACATGTGTACAGAGTGCTGCCGGCTTTACAAACAAACAAACAAAAACAAAAACTATTTCTAGTCTCACTCAATTCAAAGCAAACCTGTGGAGGAAAAGGTAATGCCATTGACCCCGCTTCCCACATGCCCAGAGAGGGACAGTGACTCACCCAAGGTCACACAGTGATTAGGGTGCAAACCAGGGTCCTGAGGCCCCCAGGACTCCCGTTCCCAGGTTCCCTAACCCCTGGTGGTGGCGGTGTGTGTGTGACACTCAGCTCAGAGCCATGGCTCAGCTTCCAGAGAGCAGCAGGGGAAGGAGTGAGGGTGGACAGTATGGGTGGCAGAGCGTCTGGAGAGAGGGGAGGAGGGCTGACTTTGCCAGGTGCAGGGGGAGGCATGTGAGAGCAGCGTGCAGAAGAGAAGGCACCAGGAGACAGGAGTGGCACTGACTGAGACTCGAAGGAAGGAAAGCGGGCAGATGCAGACTCCACATGAGAGGACGGGCAAAACTGCTAAAGTCCCTTTGATGTCTTTGAAGTCTGCCCTGTGCCCTCCTGCCCAGACACCAAAAGGCGCCCTGACCTGGGAGAGGGGTGGGGGTGGCAGAGAAGGGCCTGCTGTGTGCCCGTATGAGTCTCAGCACCTCTCTGAGCCTGGGGTCCTGTGGGTGCAGCGATGGAGCGGCGTGACACCCTCACCGCCCTGTGAGGGCTGGGCACCCAGTGAGGCCTACTGGCCGGCTGGCACAATTTACAGGTTTGCCCTAATTGCTTCCGTCTCCCCACTGGCCTTTCATGGGCATGCCTGCCAGGAGAACAAATTTAACCACAGAAAGTAGAGCAGGGACAGGCCAGAGCCTGGGGGCTGGCGGCAGCCCCCACGCGCCCTCTGCCCCCCTGCCCGCCCCCCCCGCAACCCACCCCCCGTGCTTCAGCACAGAGCACCCTCCGCAGGCCAGTCCAGCACCAGTCAGCCCAGCGCCCTGGACTCCATGTCGGCAGCCCCACAGAGGAGGCCCTGCTGGTGTGTGAATCTGACAGCAAGGTGCCCACACCCACCGCCCATCCTGGGGCTGAGGGGGAGGAACGGCCGGGAGAAGTCCCCAGGCAGATCTGGATGCGGGCCTGGGCATTCAGCCTTCAGAAGGCTTGGGAGGGACAGGAGGGGCCGGTGGGCTAATGGCAAGGCCCAAGGGCCATAGACTGGAGATCCAGGAAATACTCCCTCCCCCCCAAATGGGCGGCAGCAGCAGGAGGACAGGGAGGGTTCCTGCTGTGGGTGGGGCACTGAGGGGTCCAGCCCTCCCAGGTGATGCCAGCATTCCCCATTTCCTGCCTCACAGCTTCCCACCTGCACCCTCTGCTCTCTGCACTGCCCACTACTACATCCCTGATCTCCTCCCTCCCAGTCCCCCCTCCCCTCCTTCTCCTTTGTCCCAGGGGGCCTTCAATGCCCTAGGCCTCAGTTTACCCCCAGGAGACAAAGGCTGCAGCCCTAACTAGGCAGCCTGGGCCTTGAGACCCCAGCGGCGGTCGCCCAGGAACGAGGTGACCGTTTATCCGCCGAGGACACAGGGGACACGACCATAGGCCACCAGTAACACCGCTTCCTTTTCTCTCTACCCTCTGCTTCTCTCCCCACAGCAGCTCCCTCCCCAAGTTCAACCCCCTGGGGTGACCAGGCCAGGCCTGTCCCCAGGCCTGCTGACATCAGGATTACAGGACGATCAGCAGGTACCCAGAGGAGGAGGGGGGTGAGAACAGCAGAGGGGGAAGTGGAGGGGGAGGGGGAGGAGGAGGGGAGGAGGGAGAGGAGAGAGAGGGGAGCAGGAAGTGGGGGGGGAGGAGAGGGGGGAAGAGAGAAGGAGGTAGGAGGGAAAAATGAAGGAGACAGGGGAGGACAGGGGGAGGAGAGGAGGGAAAGCAGGGAAGGAAGGGAGGGGGAAAGAATGGAGGAGGGGGGAGGGGCGCCCTGAAACAGGCAACATCAAAGCCTTCCCCTCCGCAGAGCGCGGTCACGTGCGCAGGGCTCCGTTCCTTCGCTGGGAGAAGCCGCTGGGCCTGGGGCTGCTGAAAGAATTTTAAGATGAGGCAGATTGCCTGCAATATTAGAGGTGGGGGTGCAGTCGGCTTTCTATCAAGGCAGGTTTGGAACCCTTTCCCGCCAAGGAGCTGGTCAGGGCAGCAGAGGCCTCCGGTCAGCCGGTCAGCCGCGGGCAGGTGGCCAAGGGAGGGGACCACCCAGCCACTGGAGCAGCTGGTGTGAGGCTTTCGGCAGGACCGGCCGGCCCTTATCGAGAGAAGCCGGAAATCTGGGTTTTATGTGAGCGCTTCCTCTTTTTAATATTGGCTCAAATGAAAAAATGAAAAAAACAACAAAAAGAAAAGAAAAAAACCACATGGGCCAAAGAGAGCATGTCCCGATTTGGGTCCAGGACCTTGATCTGAGGGGCTCCGACCTACTTGTATCACAGGTGGGGAAACTGAGGCCCCGAGAGAGAAGGGGCTTGTTTAAGGTCACATGATGGGCACCAGGGGTAAGGGCTAGAACATGGAGATCTCTGGACTCCCAGGCTGGGCAGTGGGAGGGTCCCGGTCCCCAGGGGCAGGCAGGGCAGTGATGGGGAAGAGGGCAGTGACAGGGGAGAGTAACCCCCACCTTCACTCAGCCCCCCCGCCCTGCCCACTTCTCAAGTCTGCATCGACCCATCCCAGCGAGTCCTCCCCTCCCTAAGGCGCAGCCTCAGCACCGTCCGTCATGCGCTCACCCACTCACTCCGTGGCACGTGGCCACCGGGCTTGCATGGGCCCCACTCACAAATCAGGCTGGGACAGGGGGCAGAGAGGTGGGACTTCCAAGGGAGCAGCAGCTGCCTCTGTGGGGTCTCCCCAGGGCGTGCCCCAGGACAGGGGGGCAGAGAATTTGGGGCAAAACATAGAGCACCTGCATTCCCCGGGTCGGGGACGCAGAGTGAATGGCACTGGTGGCTGAGGGAAGGCTAGGTGGGGGTGACGTGGGGAGCCTTGGAAACCACACTCAGAGCTGGGCCTCTATCTGGAGGGCGTGGGGAGCCAGGCCCTGGAGGCGTGTGAACAGGGAGGGGAGAGGCAGCTCAGACCTGGCGGTGGGGTCTCAGGAGCGGGGCTGGCAATGCCGCTCTGGGGTCACGGGCTCCTTCACTGGGCACTTCTCAAGTATTTGCTGAGCACTTGCTCTGTGCCAGGCCAGGCAGGCAGAGGAGGCGCCTGCCCTCCTGGAGGATCCGGGGCTGGGGGGTGAGGACAATGTGAACACCACCACCAAGAGAGGGCCTGCGCTGGGCAGGGAAGGGCCTCGGCCTGAGCTGACCCGGCCCCTCTGAGTAGGAGCCCCCTGCAAGGCGAGGGCAGGTCGGGCTGCTCCCAGGACTGCACAGGCCGGGGAGAGCAGCAGGTGCTCTAAGCAGGCGGGGGTTGAGGTGTAGGCAGGAGCAACGAGGGGAGGGGGGAAGGGGAGATAAAAACGGATGCTGATGGGCAGGGGTCTTGGAGGCACCCCTTTTCTACCTGCAGAACCCGCACAGGTGAGCAGCTGCTCCTTGAGAGTTCAATTCCAAGGAAGAACTTTTCAGGGTGCACAGCCCCTTGGCTGGTGGGCTGCCCCAACCTGTGGTCAGCGCCCCCAACGACGGCTGGATGGCCTCGGGCAAGTCCCTCACCCTGAACCCCCAGAGGAAGGGCCCTGGGAGAGGAGCTGCTGGGGAACCCAGAGGTAACCCTGCAATGGACCTGGCACGGTGCCGACCCCGGACCCAGGAGCTGGCACCAGAGGGGCAGCAAGGGGACAGTGGGGGAAGGGTCCATGTCTGGGGGAGTTGGGAGGTACCCCTCACTGAGCAGAAGCCGCCAGGCCGCTAAATAACGCCGGGCTTTTCCAAATGAGGAAACTGAGGCCAGGACTGCGCTAAGGCTGGTGGAGGCCACAGTCGGGGTCTGTGGAAGGGGTGCTCCAGCGAAGGGGCTGCTCGGGGACAAAGCTCAAGGTCTCAGGGGAGAGGGTCCAGGGAGTGGGTGGCCTCCTCTCTCAGTCTTGGCCATGGACCCCTGAGGGTGGGGGCTGAGGGAGAACCACCGGGCGCCGTCTCCATCCCTGGCACCCCGTTCTCCATCCTGTGCCCAGCCCTGGGCAGGTATGGGGGGAAGTGGCTCTCCTGAGCCCCATCTCCACCCGCCAGCCACTCCCACTCCCTTTACAGACGACAAAACCGAGGCCGGGAGAGGCTGTTTGCCAAGGTCCCTAGCCGGTGAGGCAGAGCAGGCACTGCCCCTGCTCCCAGGTGGATTCCTGTCCCTGGGGGCGGGGGAAAAGGAAGGAAAAAGGAAGGAAGGAAACTGGCATTGCCCATGGCCTTGCCCAGCCAGGCTCCCCATCATACACCACAGAGCACACAGCACCCTCCCGCCCCGGCATTTTAAAAATACAATTTTATTGATTTCAGAGGGGAAGGGAGAGAGAGAGACATCGATGATGAGAGAGAATCATGGATCGGCTGCCTCCTGCACGCCCCACGCTGGGATCGAGCCTCAACCCATGGTGTGTCCTGACCGGGAATCACACCATGACCTCCTGGCTCATAGGCTGACGTTCAACCATGAGCCACACCAGCCGGCACTACACTTTTTTATCCTCACCAGCTCACCTCAGGAGCGGGGTGGAGGTTAGTCACACTGTTGTGGAGGAGGAAACTGAGGCTCGGCGAGGTCCAGGGGTCCACCATGGCCTGGGTCACACAGCAACGACTCAGCGCCAGCACGCGCTCCGAGTGCTTGCTCGGTGCAGAGCAGAAAGCCACGCACCTTGCAAAGTGACTCACTGAACCTGCAGACAACTCCTCAGGCGCGGAGTTGTTACTCCCCCACCCCCACCCCCACCCCCACCCCCACCCCCGTTTTCCAGATGAGGACCTGGCTGCCCAGAATTCACGTAACTTGCTGCTGAGCAGGAGATCTGGGATTCAGTCCCAGGCTGCCTGGTCCCGTCCACACCTTTAACCCTTCTCCCCACAATCAGCCTCTTGGCGAGGGAGAAAGTGGACTGGCTGGCCGGGGATGAGTGGATGAGAGGTATGCACAGCTTGGACGAGGCTCAGGCCAAAGGGAGGAGGACGAGGAAGAGGGGAGCCGAGAGGGGGGAAGGGCAGGGAGGGACTTGTGAGGAGGAGGGAGGGTGGAGAGGAGAAGGGGGAGGAAAGAGAGAAGGGAAAGGGGGAGGGGGAGAGGGAGGAGGGAAATGGAGAAAGGGAAAGGGGGGGAGGGGGAGAGAAGTGAGGAGAGGCCCCTCTCCCCCGGGCCTGGCAGACCACATTCCAGTCCAGCTGGGGCCAAGGCCAGCGGTGCCAGGGAAGAGCTGCCCGGTCCCCCTGCCCGCACATCAAAGCTGGTTCCCAGCCAGCCCCAAGGTAGCGTCCTTTGAGGTTTGGCAGCGATGGAGCCATATTTCAGGCTGATACAAAGCAGGCTGCACCCCACCCCCTCGGGCCGAGATCCCCATCTGGGTTGTCTACTTAATACCCCATTACAGGAGAAAATATACAGCCAGCTCCCGCCAGCCTCGCTGCCCCGTCCTCCCTCCCAGGAGATCAAAGCTGCGCTACATGCCGGCCCAGAAATTCCGAAACCAAACGCAGAATGGGGAGAGGCAGGTGGAGCCCAACGCGTGGGGGCAAGTGGGGAGGCCAGGCAGGTGCGGGTGGGGTCCGGCTTCCGGGTGGGGGCTGGGGCTGGGGCCTGGGCCAGGAGCCTGACAGAGGGGAGAGCTCTGGGCTTGGGGAGGGGAGTCACACATCTCACGCTGGGTCCCGGGACCGGCCTGCCCCAAACCCCCCACTCCCCGCAGAGACCCCCCCCAACTCACTGTGCCCTTGTTATGTCCACGACGCCCCCTCTGAGATCCTCCCTGGACCCAGAGCCAGCCTGGGGGGCCAGCAAGGCATCAATCTGTCCCATTACATCCAGCACAGCGGGCTGCGGGCTGCGGCGTGCCAGGCAGGCCCTCTGATGAACATTCAAGTCTCACAACAACGCTGTGACATGGGCGGAATCACCCCGTTTTACAGCAGGGGAAACTGAGGCAGAGGAGTTAGGGGCCTTGCTGAGGGTGGTGAGCAGCGGCAGGTGTTGGCTGCCTGTGTCCACTCCTCCACCCTGAACCACTGGCCTTACATCGGGGAACCCCGGCTTCGGGGTGGTCTTGGTGGCATCTGAACCAGGTGCCAGCCTTCCCCAGGGAAGCTCACAGCCACGTCCTACACAGCAGGGTGGGCACTGGTCCCTCTCCCTCACCCACACAGGAGGGTGGGCACTGGCCCCGCCCCCACATCCACACAGGAGGGTGGGCACTGGCCCCGCCCCCACATCCACACAGGAGGGTGGGCACTGGTCCCTCTCCCTCACCCATACAGGAGGGTGGGCACTGGCCCCGCCCCCACATCCACACAGGACGGTGGGCACTGGTCCCTCTCCCTCACCCACACAGGAGGGTGGGCACTGGCCCCGCCCCCACATCCACACAGGAGGGTGGGCACTGGCCCCGCCCCCACATCCACACAGGAGGGTGGGCACTGGCCCCTCACCCTCATCCACACAGGAGGGTGGGCACTGGCCCCTCTCCCTCGTCCAGGCTGGAGACTGGAGTCCCTGGATCCCAGCTACCCTGGCCCTAGGTTCTGCCAGTGCCCCGTGTCCTGGGGTCTGTTTGTCTCCATGGCTTGTGCTCTTTCTGAACCAGAACGTAAGTTCAGAGAGGCTCAGAGACCCACAGAGGCCATGCCGTGTGCGGAGCCTGGGGCGCACCGTGGACCCTCTCCCTGGTCGCCCAGGACGGAGAGCCGGAGAGCCGGGGCTGAAGTGCGTGCCCTCTGGGTCCCCAGGGCTAACGCAGACCCACAAGCCTGAAACACAACTGAGCAAAGGTCAGCCCAGCTCCTCGGCGCCGAGACTGCAGGGGAGAACTGGGTCGGGAGCTGGCCCGGTTCCCGAACTAGGTAGGTAGTGACTGCTCCCTCCTCTTGATGGGGCCCTCCTCCCCGCAAAAGTGCTCCTCTTCCTGGGCCTCTCCAGGTTCCAGGGGAGAGAGACCAAACTCTTAGCCTGGATGGACACCTCGCTCGGCCCTGCAGCGCACGTCCTTACTCCCCAGCAGCGGCTGCACCGACATCTTTGGGGTGAACGGATGGACCGCGTCCCTGCTCCTCGGCACATGTTGTCCCAGGACCAGGGAACCTCTGTCCCTCCCGCATCCATCCTTCCAGAGCCGGGCCTCCCAGGCTGCCCATCCCCGAGTCTCAATGCCCGGCCTGACAAGGACCCTGAGCCACATGTGCCGTCTGCCCCCCGAACCCCCTCCGTGGCTGGGAGCTCCCTGAGGCCCACATGGTGGATGCGGGGCAGACGCCCCCAGTTGTCCACCCCCACGCAGGGCCCGCCCTCCAGGCACTCAGCTGAGAGGCAGGAGGGGCCTCTCAGGAGAGATGCTTATCCCACGGAGAATCAGACATAGAGGCAGGGGTGCCCTTGGGGGCTCAGAGACCTCTGTCCCCTCACTGACCAGGAAAGGCTGACCCTGGCAGATCCACACCCCCCTCCCCTGCTCTCCCCGCTGGGACAGAACAGCAAGCACAGGGCGAACCAAGCCAATTTTCCAGACCCAGTGGGGCTCGGCAAGCCAATCCGAGCACGAAATAAACCTCTGGCCTGGGCCAGGGGGCACGACACACCGTGTGAGCACGGTGGCCGCCGCCCCCCACAGCCACCCCCACCCGCAGCCGGAGCGCGCTGGCCCCAGACGCCGCACGGCTGCCAATTCCCGGCTCAGCAGAACGTCTCCACTTTGCAGGGAGAAATTAATGAAAGGGAGAAGCCTGGGAAATTATGAGTTGCCACCTGCAATTTCTCCTTCCAAGGAAAGAGGCGCGATGGCTGGTGAAAGCAGCAGCCGCCCTGCCAGGCTGGGCCAGCAGCTGAGGAATCCGCCTGCTGGGAGGCAGGTGCGAAGCGATGGGGGGGGGGGGGGGGGAACTTAGGTGGTCCTTCCCAGGGACCTCCGAACTGGGGAATTTCCGGCTTCCTTATTCCTCCATTCCCTTTTATCACTAGGCAGTCGGCGGGCCTCTGTGGCCCGAGGAACCCCGTGGATTAAAAAGGAGACACCCCCCACCCCCTATTTCCCCACCCCCAGGGGCTGCGCTCCACATAGGCTGGTAGGAGAATGAGAGGTATGGGGCTAACCGGGCTTCACCCAGGCCTGGGGCTGTGCTGGGTGCCTTCACCCAGCAAGTCTTCAAAGCCACGGGCATGAGGCCACTAGAGCTATTTCACAGACCAGGACATGGAGGCTGAGGATGAGGGGAAGTCAGGGCTGGGTACCAACCCAAGCCATCTGGTGGCGGCAGTGGGATCTGTTGACAGCAGAGTTGCCTGAGATGAGCCGAGGAGGGACCGTGGCATAGACGCTCGACGCAGCAGCGACAACTTGCCTCTGACCAGCGGCACGGAGTCGCCAAGTCACGGCTGTCCTCCTCCTAGACGGGGAGGGAGGACAAGCCTCTCCCGTAATCAAACCAAGTTCCCCGCCTGCCCGCCTGCTGTCCGGACCGAGGGCTGCGCCAGTGGACGGCTGGGAAGGGTGACTTGGCAGCCAAGCGCTGGGTTCTGCGGCCCCCCCCTCCCCCATCGGACAGGAGCCCGCACCTGTCTTTTTTCCAACAGCCCGCACATCCTCGGCTCCCGCAGAGATCAGCCCTTTACCAGGACGTGGATTCAGACTAAGGTGTGAATGACTGACACCAGCTTTATCTCCTCCTCTAGGGTTTCTGCATTCTCAGGCATTAAACTGGACTTCCCATCTGAGAGGATGGTAATTCACAGGGGTGAGGCGCTGAGGGAAGAGCCCCCTCAGATAAGAATCCGGACCCTCGGGCCCTGGCACCACGCACCCAACACAAGGGAGCTGCCCCGTGGAAGACCAGGCCTCGTGGGCCAGCCCGTTCCTTCAGCTGTGTGTCTTACAGAGGCCCACGGCCTCTCTGAGCCTGGGCCTCCTCACACTCTCCCCACCCCAGCTGTGTGACCCTGGGCAAGCCCATCCGCCTGGAAAGCCGGGGGGCAGGCTGCTGTGGGATCCCTCACAAGGCAAAGTCTGAAGCGCCGCTATCTCCCAGCTCCACGGCCCTGGCCATATATTATTATAATGGCCTTGGCCAATAGGGGCGCAGGCTATTAGAATGAGTTAAGACCAGATTAATCTGCTTAAAAAAATATGCCTGGTTTTTACGCTGTGCATTCCCTCCTAACAACTCAGGCTCCTTCCAGGCCATTATCTCATTTTATCGTTAATTCAATTCCATAAACATGTATTAAGTGTCTATTATGTGCAGAGCCCTGGTCTGGTGGCAGGGTGGAGTGAGAGGGCGATGGGGGCAGCTCCAGCCCCCAAGGTGCCAACTATCAGGCAGGGAACCCACTGACCCTCAGGCCTCTCTGCTGGAACATGGAGCAAGTGAGCAGGAGCTCAGAGGAGGGAGCTGTTCCGCAGCCTGGAGGGTCTGGGAGGGCTTCCTGGAGGAAGGAGCCCATGAAAACTGGGGCTGGAGACAGTAACACGTGACATGGAGAGAGGGCCTCCTGTGTGCCAGGTACTGTTCTCTGCACTTTACACACAGGGACTCAGTCCCAACGACAATCTGGGGGACCTGCACTAACGTCACCCCATTTTACAGATGAAGAAACTGAGGTTCAAAGAGGAAATGTATCGGAAGTCACAAAGCTGGTAAGGGTGAAGACATGACCACCAACCCTAGAGCCTGGGCGTCAACCTCTCTGTGGGTGCCCAGTGCCTAGAAGAGGGCATGAGGTGGAGGGTGGGCACAAACCACCTGGGAGGAGGGAGGGAGGGAGGAACGCGGAGCCTCTGCACGTGCCAGAACTGGGTTGGTCCTTCCAAGGGGGCCTGTGGAGGATGGCTGAGCTTTACTAAGCAGAGGTGAGGCGGGGACTGGAGGAGGGGGGATTCCCTGGGCAGGGCTGCTTGGGACAGGAGCAGGACTGTGGAGTTGGCTGACTTGGGTCCCAATCCTGCCCCCACCTCATTGGCTGGGTAATCACACGCTGTTACTTGCCCGCTCTGAGCCTCGGTTTCCATCCCTGAAAATGGGGGGTACCACCGGCCCTACTGGGCAGAGGTGAGGGTGAAGTGGGCTGGGACTCCCGACGTGCACCCAGGAGAGCACCGGTGTGGAGGCTGACAGGACCCGGGAGGGCCCGGTGGCCCAGACGGCTGGCCTGGGGGAACCATGTGAGAAACATGGACCGTGAGCCTCCGAGAGGCGGCCCAAAGCCGGACTGGGAAGGGCATGTGGCACATGCCCATTCTGTGAATAAGACGACAGGTAACAGGGGGACCCAGCAAACCCTGTGGGGCAGTCACGGACTCATTCTCCCCTTCTCCCCCAGGGAAGCACAGACAGCAAACACTCCCTGGCCCCTCCCCCCCCCCCCCCCCCCCCCCCCCGCACCGCCAGCCAGGAGGCAACAGGGGAGGCTGGACCAGCGGAAACTGCAAACAGGGACAAGCAGGGACGGTGGAGCCTGGAAGCTGCCAGAAACCAAAGCCCACAGTGGCCACACGCCAGGACCACAGGCACAGACCACATGCGGGAGCCTCAATCCATCCCTGCATGCTGCCAGCGGGGCCCACCTCCCTCCTTCCCCCGCCCCTTCCCACCTGGGCAGCCCCAAGGCTCCTGAGCCTCCCACATTCAAGAGCTCCCCACCCCTCTACCCTCCTGCACACCCAACCCTCCCCCTGCCCCAGTTCCCAAGGCCAGTAGCCCCTCTGGTTCCCTCTCAGCCCGGAGAATGTGCATGCTTCCTCCCGCCCCCGCTCAGCCCCTCATGCACCCCTCAATGAAAGCAGAAGGCAAGTGACGAGGAGTTCCACTCCAGCTTTCCATGAACTAGCGGGGAGTCACGCCACCTCTCTGAGCCTTGCTGACATCGCCTGTCAAAGGGGGTGATGCCAGCACCCCACAGCGTGAGGGTGAGGATGACATAAGAAAACGGGTTGGTACAGGGTTTGGCTTTTGTCGCCATCAGGATGCTCCGAGTGGCTGTCTGTAGGGCTGACTCCGCACTGTAATTGCCACCCCTCCCAGCCCCGTCTCCCCGGGGCCCTGCACAGGACCTGGTGCCCCGCAGCAGCGGAAGCAGAGGGCGGAACAACCAACCCCGCCGGGGGCAGCCAGAAGGAAGGTGGCGCCTAGTGAGGTCTTGAAGGCTCGGTAGGAGTTTATCAGGTAAAGGGAGCAGACAAGGCGGGAACTCCTTATAGGAAACAGTTGCAGCTGGACCTGCAGGCCTTGAATTTATGCTGGTGGCCGTGGGAAACGGAGACTTCTTAAGCGAGGGCAACAACAGCCGTGTACTACTCATTCATCAAACATTTGCTGGGGGCCTACTAAGTACCAGGTACTGGGGATACCGTGGGAAAGACGACGAACGTGGCTAGGGCCACAGAGCTGATGTTCTGGCGGGGGAGACAGACGGTAACAGACAACCTCTTCAACAACCATCGGTTCCAGCTGCCCGGGGGGTGCAGCAGGGGAGGTGAGTGGTCCTCTGAGACCATCGGCAATAACAGGAACCAGCCAGGTGTGGGGAGCTCTGAAGAGGTGGTGTTTCAGCCAGACCTTAACAGCAGGGCATCTGCCGAGAGAGGAGGGACAGAGCAGGAAGAGAACATTCCAGGCAGAGTGGACGCGGCAAAGCCCGGAGGAGGCCAGGAGCGCGGCGGTGGGAGGAAGCGGCGGCCTGAACTCCCCCACCTTGACGACAGGGGGGACCAGCATGGCGATGGCACACAGGGCAGGGGCTGTGGGCGCAGGTGAGCAGTCTGAGTTTGACCCCCTAGAGCAATGGGCAGCCAGGCTGCCGGGTCCTGGTCACCCCGCCAATTCCTGGGCAGGGAGCAATGGTTGAAGGCCGCACGGAGCCCCAGGCGAGGCCGGGACCCTCACACAGGCCGGCCCGCCCCGCGGCCCGCCCTCTCCTCCCCAGCAGAGTGGCCGCCGGCAGATTAATGAGCTGGAGAGTCATCCGTCTTGAGTTTAGCTCAGCTTCTGGCTGCATCTTGGGTGACACCGGCCCATCAATACCTGGGAAAATACAGCCTGGAGGGGACCAATTAGGAGCTGCCCAGCTGGCCAGAGGCTGGCCAGAGTAGTGTCCACGGATGGCTCCCAGAAAGATGGACACGTGAGCGCAAGAAGAGGGGTGGGGGTGACCAGACCCTGCCTGCCCGGGGACCTGCGACTCTCCCATCCGCAGAAGGCTCCAAGCAGGGGCGAAGGGGGCGTCCCAGCAACTGGACACACAGTCAAGGAGGCAGAGAGGGACTGCTGAATGCTTCAGCTCCTGGGACCAAGACCAGGCCGAGACCCCACCCCCCATGCAGGGGTGGGAGGAGGCACTGGGTGGTGTGTCAGAAGAAGGGGTGCTCTGACTCTAACACACTCTCACTGGAGGGCCATGGGTGAGGTCCTTGGCCTCTCCCTGCCTCAGTTTCCTCATCAGAGAAATGGGGACGTTTCTGCTGCAGAGGGTGGCTGCAAGGCTCAAAGCAGATTCTGAAGTGCAAAGGGCTCTCTGCGGCTCTGGCTCCTTCTGCCGTGCCCTGCCAGTGACAGCCAGGACTGAGGTGCAGGCAAAGGGCACGGATAGGAGCCACAGACACCCCAGTCCTGGTCCCTGGCCCTCCTAGTTGGGAACCTGCTGGGGACCTCCGTCCCCTGCCCTGCAAAACAGGAATAAAACACCTGCAGCCCAGGTCTGAATCCCAGGCGCCCTGCGGGTACACGGAACTTGCCACCTGTCCTCCTGCCTCTGCCTCCTCTCCGCTTCCCCCACAAACCCCTGAGACAGAGTCCTGCACACACAAGACCGCCTGAGCCTCCCAGGCACATGGGTTACCCAGAAACTGGGGCTCAAAAAGGTCTCCTTCCTGGTGGGGGGCGGGGCGGGGGGGTACTGAGACTTGAGGGGTTTGCATTTTAGAAGAGGAATTTGGACAGAGCAGTAATGGTACCGAAGGAAGCACTCACTGATGGTAACATTTCTAACAACAGGCAAAAGGCCAGGGAAGAAGACGCTGAGAATTGGGGAAGGTCCTTCTTAAGGTTTTGAGATCACCTTGCAGAGGTGGGTGCCTTAGAGGGTACGGACTGTGTGGCTGGCACTCTACCGGGCGAAGGGCCCATCGAGAAAACAAAGACTCTGGAGGTGCCACCATGGGTGAGTGAACGAGCAAGTGACTGGGGTTAGAGCATCAAGGTCTATACCACCGGCTGTGTCCCCGGTCAGGAGGCTGGGACACCATGTGCAGCCATGGCCCCGCCAGACCCTCCTGGGAATGGGGTCCGCACAGGCGCAGTGGAAGAGATGGGTGCCCTGGCTGGCCTGGGCCTTACCAACGGGGCCTGACATGTTCAGGGCACCATCCTTATTGTTCATTCCTTATTGTGTGTCCTGTGGGGACAGACACACGCATGGCTGCCTTGGCCACCCCGCCCCCCCCCCCCCCGCCCTGAGGCCCATCACCTCCCACTCCCATCCCTGCTCTGAGCCTCGAGCTCTTCATCTGAAACAATGCAGTCAGCTCTTCCGTGAAAAGCCAGGAGGTGGCAGACCCCTGGACGCTCAAAGAGGGTCTCCTTCTCATCTCTAGTGTCTGAGCAGCAAGTGATGGCATGGGGCACCCAGCCTCCTATGCCCAAGTCTCACAGGATCCGCACCCCAGCCTCAGGGCCCACGTCCACGCGGCTCAGGAGCACAGCTGAATTCCTGTTGCTCCCTGTTCAGGAACATTCAGGACAACCAGGTTCTTACAAACTTCCCTGCTGGCTCACACCTGCACCACTGGTGGCCCCGGGCAAGCCCCCCCCCCCCCCCCCGGCTTCCCTGGGCCTCAATGTCACCACCCGAGGGCGTAGGTGGCAATGCCCACCTATGGGTGGTGTCATGAGACTTATGCCCAGAGCTCTGCAGTTCCTGGCACTCAGTAGGCCTGTGATGAGTGGAAGTGGCTGCTGGGATGTGAGTGGAACTCCCTGATGCACAGTAGGGCTTCACCCCTGATGCTGCTGACCCCGTGGCGCCTATGGTGCGCGGCCAAGCAGGGGAGGTTACCGAAGGCCGCGAGAGCCCCGCCCACATCAGGGAGGACCCCACATGCACACAGAGCCCTGACTGGCGTGCTCTCTCCTCACCCTCTAGGTCTCATCCATGTGGCTCTGGCCTCCAGGAAGGCCCCTCCCATATCTACCTCCACCAGGCAAAATCCTGCTCCCTCCCTGCCTCACGCCATCACTGCCTCCGCTAGGGGTTGCACCTTGCTCCTGCTGGCGCCTCGGGCTGTCAGGGCCCTGGCCCTAACCCTGGACGAGTCCCGGCACCTGCCATTCGCGCAGCCGGAACCGAACAGAACTCTGGACCTTGGTACGGCTCCTCCCTCACCTGCAGCGCCCCTCCCTGAGCTCTATGCCTGGCAGGCTCCCTCCTGCACTTCCTGGCTCAGCTAGTGTCACCGCCTCGGGGCGGCACAGGGCTCTGTGTTCTGCCCTAGAACAGTGCCTGCAACAAGGCGGATAGGGGGCAGCAGGGATGCCCCATTCCCGAGCCCCCAGCTCTCCCACCAAGGGCCCCACATGGCCACCCCAATACGGGGAGGAGACCCCTCCGCTCTCCCCAGGGCCGAAGGATGAACTTGGAGGACACGCGGATGTATATGGAACTGGCTGGACGCTGTCCCTCTGGGCGCGCGCTCTGGGGCAGATGCCTGATGCGAATCGTTTCTGTCATCAGGACGCGAGGGGCCTGACGCAGACCAGCTGCCGCTGCCGAGGGACAGGCTGCGGGAGCGCCGACGGGCTCTCAGCAAAATTGATGAGCGTTGTCAGAAAATTATTTCCCCACAGCGCAACGCAGGCCCTCGGAGGAGCTCAAATCCCAGCAGCGAGGCCCCCTGGGGTCGGTGGGGCCGGCAGGCAGCCAGGCGGGCAGCCCTTCCCTAGCCCAGCTGCTCCAGGCCCTGGGAGCCCACAATTCCCAGGTAAGAGGAAGAGCCCGCGGGGCCCACACCTGGGAGGGGCTGTGGGAAAGCAGGGAGCCCTGGCTCCCCCAGGTGAGAGTGGGAGCTACGGCCTGTACCCCTTTTATTCACCCAGCACAGACCCTCTGGGTGGAGTCACTGCTCATTTAGACACCGCAGCTCTGCTGGTGAGCCCCTTGAGGGCAGGTCCCAGGGTCCTGTCCAACCTCGGCACAAGCCGTGGCTCAAACTGTAAGCTGAAGCAACATTCCGGGGGGTGGGGAGGGAAGAGGTGATGAGGACAGGGACCCCCTTGGCTGCCAGGAGCCTCAGGGGCAGCCCAGGCAGAAAACCTCCCTCCAAGCACACAAAGTCACACTGGTGCCAAGGCCAGACACAACCGTGAAACTCTAGCCCCCCTTCCCCCCATCCCTTCGGTCCCCTCGGTCTAGAGTATCTGGGGTAATAGCTGGAGCCCAGGAGATGACTGTGGGGGCCCAGAACAAATGCTCACCCTATTGTGCTAATTGCCCCATTTGACAGATGAGGAAACCAAGGCCCAAAGACAGAGTGTCTTTCTTGATTCTTTGCTCCTGGAAAGAGCAGCTCTTGGCTAGAGGGGCTCATCAGGGCGGGAACTACCATTCCCATCGTTAACACCCCCGTGGGCCTGCCCCGAGCCAACCTTTTCGCTCTGAAACCAGGACTGGATCACATCAGTCCCCTGATCCAGTGCCACTGAGGCTCCCACTGCCTCCTGGACCATGTCCAAACGCCCTGGCTTGCAGCCCCTCAAGGACTGGCACCTGCGGAACTTTCTGGTGCCATCCCCATCACTTTACTCCAGTCACAGCCAAGCACCACCTTCTCCCAGTGCCGGTGCCCTGTCCCATCTCCGAGCCTCGGTGCCACCTGCTTCTCTCCCTGGGATGCCTTTCCCTGGCCCTTTCACGGCCAAGTGGCCTCTGACTCGGCCTTAAGACATCGCTCAAAGGTTGCACCCTGGACCATCTGCGCAGACAGCCGGGTCCCCAGGCGCAGAGACCACGTGGCTGCGCGCCTCCTCCAGCAGACTGAGTGCGCTGCTTGGCCCCGTCTGACTCATCTCCACCTTCCCACCCGCCCTCTCGCACACCCTCCGCATTTGCTGAAATGAATAAATTATCTCATTTAGCCACAGAGCACGCCCAGCTCAATGTCGGCAGTTCAGCCAAGAGCCTTCGTGTGGAAATCACCACAATGAAGGTGGCGATATTTCACCTCACCCAGAAATTTACTGCAAGTTCTTGAGTCTCGCCCGAGTGTGTGTGTTGGGGGCAGAGGGGGGTTAGTGCTGGGTGACAGAGCTTCGATTTAAACTGAGATGACAGAAAATCTATGCCTCCTCCAAACGTGCCTGGCCCTTCAGGCTCACCAGGCCTTTCCCCGGGGCCTGTCACCTCCTTAGCTAGCCCCTCACCATCTTGCGAGGGAGGTGAGCAGGGGAAAAACACTCCCATTTCACTGAGGTGGAAACTGAGGCTCAGAGAGGCCAAGAGACCAGTGGACTGTGTCAAGCCACAAATGAAGACTCTGCTCTTTCTTCTCTGTTGGGTCTGGGTGGGAAAGGGGGTAATGGATGCAGCAGTAGAGTAGAAGGAAGTGGGGGGTGTCTGTGGGCTTTTCCCATGACTTGGAGGTAGAGGAGGGGAGCCAAGGTGGGCTCAGGGCGACCCTCCCTCACAGACCTGGAGAGAAGAATGGCAGCCAGCCAGCAGGGCCCAATTAGGTAGCTGGCTTCAAAGACATTGTGAGCCAAGAGGAGCCAGATCCCACTCGAGCCCAGGCAGGGAACCATCCGGCTCGGCGCCATGCACACCCGCCCCGCCCCTGGCAGCCCCATTGGCCAAGCTCCCAGAGCTACACCGGGCGGGCAGGCCCAGACAGCCTGGGCCCCACACTGGAGGCCGCTACCAGCCGCAGCACAGGGGCATGTGCCAGGGGAGGCCTGGGCCCTGACACCACCATCACCCCGGGCTTGCTTACCTGCCAGAGGCCCTGGACATGGCCACAGGCCCTGCTGGGGCATCCCAGGCCCCACCCTGCTTGCCAGGCCTTATTTGCATATGCTAATTAGCCTCGTATCCCTTGCTCTTCTTGCCAACTTGTTTGGAGAACGGCTGGATCTGGCTATACCTGTACCGTGCTGATGTCACGCCGAGCTATTTCCAGCCCAGTTGCCATGGAAACCACAAGGCCTCAGCTCCAGTTAGGAGTTCAATATATAATTTACTTACTCCCCCATCCCCCCAGCCCCACCCCAAAGAGACTGGGGCATACAGGGAACAATTGGCTAAAATATACAATAACACCTTCTACTTCCCTCAGCGGCCTGAGAGGAGGAGGAGGAGGGGGGCTCGATACAGCGGAACGGTAAATCCCTTTTGGAAGAAGACGGGCGCAGGGAAGGGAGCCTTCCTCATTAAGAGGAAGAACAGAGGCTGGCATTTGGGGACGATTCCAGGGAACAGGCTCAGGCCTGGTAAGAAGGGCAGAATGGGGTCCTCTACCCAATGACCCCTCACACTGCCCGCCAAGCCTTCATCGGGGACCTCGGACAAGGGATGACTCTGAGCCACGGGCTGCAGGTGACCAGCCTCGCTCTGCGGGATCCCAGGCCTGAGAGGACACACTGTCTCGATGGCACCAGAATGTCACCAGGGCCTGCTGCTCAGAAGCTGCCCCAAGGGACATCGGTCCTTTCCAGGCCTGGGTGACCCCTTGGGTGGCCAGCTGGGGCCTGGGGCCACGAAATTAGCCAGGGTGGCTCTCATCCAGTGAAGTGCAGGCCGCTGCTGTGCCCCTGGCCTGCAGGGCACCCAGCTCTGCTCTGCAAGCATTCACTGACATGAGCTCCCTGCCGTGCCCTGTGAGGGCCTGAGGGTTTGGGAGGGCTGGGTACAGCCCCATCTGCAGGGAGCCCCAGGCTGGGTGGAGGCACCTGATCAAGTCCACACTGAGAGTAACATGAGCACAGGGCTATGGGGGCAACAAACTGGTGTGTGATTCTTGGGGGAGAAGTCAGAGAAGGCTTCCTGGAGGAGGTGCTGGCCTGAGCTGAGACTTAAAGGGTGAGGACTTGGCTAGGGGGAAAGGAAGTCCAGGCAGCAAGCACAGCACGAGCAAAGGCCAGAATGGGTGTCCCTCTGGCCCTGCCCTTGGTGCCCCACAGGCACGGAGACTGAAGCCAGGCCCATCTGGCGGTGCCCCAGGCTGGAGGTGCCCCAACCCCCTCCATGGAAGGCACGTGTGGAGAGGGGCAGGGACCGCATTCCTCTGGGCAAGTCATTTCTCTTTCTGGCCTCTGGTTCCCTCCTGTAAAATGCGGGCACTATTTGAGTTCAGAGAATCAGAGGAGAGAGCGAGTGCCAATAAGCAGAGTTGTAACCTTCCACCATCAGGTCCCCTGCCTTCTGGAGGAAGAAACCAAGGCAGGGAGGGAACGACTTTATTTGTGAAGTCAGAACTGAGCTCCGAGTCCCTTCTTCACACCAGGCCGAGGCCTAATGAAATGCTCCATGGTGGGCAGGCAAGGAAGCCAGCTGGGGAGTCCTGGTTTTCTGACCCCCAGGGCGGGGCTGAGGTGCGGCTAAGCAGCTGGGCTCCCCTGGCCTGGCCTTTCCTTCCCACCCCAGCCCCTGGGCTATCCCAGCCCTCACCCTCCCGGGAGTGACCCGCTCACTCATCCCTCCCACAGGAGCCCCTCGACCCTGCCCTACTGCACACGTTCTGCCCTCCCCCACCTGACCCATTACCACCCTCCTCCCATCTTAGGGTCCTAATGAATAGGACAAGAGAGCACAGGGAGCCCCCAGTTCCTCATCACAGTCCTCAACCCTCCCCTCGTCTGCTGACACCCCACTCACTCTGCTCCAGGCACACTGGCTTTCCGGCTGTTCCGCAAACTCGCCAACCACATCGGGCCTCTGCACGCACCGTTCCTCCCATTAGAAATGCCCTTTTCCCAGAGAGACGGGGAATAGACCAGTGAGGCCTTGGATGATGGAGCCGGACAGCCTGGGTCTGATACACTTAGCATCCTCTCTCTGCCTTCGGACAGCGTCTGTACGATGCACGCTGACCCTCAGCCTTGCGACGTGGGTTAGAGACGTTAACATGTGCAGAGCAGGCCACGGTCAGCTCCTGCTACCATGACCACCTTAGAGCCACATGGCCGGCTCCCTGCCTCCCTCAGGTCTCTTCCCCTGTGTGTCCTTCCTTCCAGGCCCCAACGTGACCACCCCCGTCCACCTCAACCGCACTCCCATCCTCTACCCCCTTTCCTTCCTCACAGAGCCCCGGAAGGTAAACATGTGACCCACAGTCCTCAGCCATGTTCGGAGCCATCCCTAGCTGGGGTCCAGAGTTCACCAGCCACCAGCTGGCACCCGCAACTTCCGGGGGGACTCGAGCACAATGACTGCCTGGCTGCAAGAAATGCTTCTCGGGGGGCCACTGGAGGTGGGAGCCCCCTGGTCAGCCCTCAGGGCCGGGCACACTCACAGCTGTGTTTGTCCACGGGCCGGGCCATTCCTATTCCCACACCGCCCCGTAATGTACAGACAGCCTCCCAAGGAAACTGCAAAAAATGAGTTAATATAACATTATGGCTGAGAATTTAAATACACAGGAGTCAGGCAACGCAGACTTACAGTTCCCCAAGCAACTGTAAAAGCGCACGAGCAATTCAGGAGCGAGGGCTGGGAATGGATTTAAGGCCTCCTTCAGAGGCAGACCTGAGGCCGCTGCGCCCTGGCCGGTCGGTGACGGACAGAGGCTTCCGGACACGCGGGAGCACCGGGCGCCAGGGACATGCCGCTCAGGCCACATGGCTCACTGGATGTGGCCCCTGGGGAACGCAAGGGAGGCCCTACTGTGAGCTGGGCGCCCAGCCTCCTCCAGCTCTGGTCGCACCCCCACCTCCACCGCAGCTTCTACGGCCAGCTCGCTCCAAGGGCCCAGGGCCGCGTGCAGCTCGGCACTCCTGCCCTCGGTCTGCACAGGTTGGTCCCGGGGGCAGATCCCAGGCCTCCTGTCCCCTCTTCAGCAAGAGAAACTCCTGCCTATGATTACAGATTCAAGGAAACAGGCTCTGGGGAACTGCCAGGGCCATAGCCCAACTCCACCGCGCGGGCACGCGGCGGCTCACCCGGTGCCTCTTTCCTCCTGCACATGGGGTCACTCACACCCGCCCCAGAGGACTGGGCCGGTCGGATAACGCCCACGTGTAAAACAGTTACAATGCCCAGCTCAGAGCAAGTGCTCGATAAACATGAGCAATTATCGCTACCATTATTGTTTCCCCTTCTGCTTAAGAAGGAATCGGAAGCACAGTGGCACTCGGCGGGGGACCTGGAATAAGGAATTCACCCATTCCTTCATCCACTCACTCAGTAGGGCTTAGCGAGGGCTGACTGTGTGTCTGGCGCTGAGGGGCAGCTGAGAACGCTCAGAGGACTCACAAGACGACCCTGGGGGAGTGAATCTCAGCTCACATCGTAAGGTCCTTCTATTTATTTTTTAAATACCTTTTTATTGATTTCAGAGACAAAGGGAGAGGGAGGGAGAGAGAGAAACACCAATGATGAGAGAATCACTGATCAGCTGCCTCCTGCACGCCCCACACTGGGGATCAAGCCTGCAAGCCGGGCCTGTGCCCTGGCTGGGACTCGAACTGTGACCTCCCTGGGGTTCATAGGTCGACGCTTAACCACTGAGCCGTGCTGGCTGGGCCACCATTAAGGCCCTTTTAGAAGCTGGCTGCCCACCTGGCTGGGGCGAAACGGGGCAGGAAAGCCCAGGGAGAGGTAAGGGTGGGCCTGTGTTCCCTCACTGAAGCAGCATCTATTTGGCACGAAGTCTGTGGCCAGCAGTGAAATTCTAAGTGACTGACTGAATGAATGAATGGGTGAGTGAGGGAATTGATACACTATCGTCACTGTTTCCCCTTCTAATTAAACAGGAAATCAGATCACTTGCCTGGCTCAGTTTCCTTCGACCTCTAGTTCAGAGGCTGAAGCCCCCACAGGAAAACCCACCCCAGGATGTCTGAGCTCTGGGGTCCACGTCTGGGAGCCTCGCAGAAAGACTGGGTGGCCAGTACATAGGGCCCCTCTGACAAGAGCAGCGGAGCTCTGAGCACGCTAGGCTGGGAGAAGCCATCTGGCTGCCGGCACCAGTGGGAGCAGCTGCGTGTTCAGGTGAGGGGACAGGATGACAGTGCGAGGGGGGGGGACCTCCCTGAGCAGGTGACAGCTGAGTGTAGCCATGCGCAGCTCTGGGATGAGAGCATTCCAGGCAGGGGGTCCTTCCTGCAAGTGCAAAGGCTCAGAGGCAGGAAGAGCCTGATGACTGGAGGAACAGGAGGGAGGCAGGCGAGGGGGCACTAGAGACCGGGGTGACTCTGGCGGCCGGGGAGCACAGCCACAGTGCTTCACAGGCAGAAACGCAGGAAAGCCCAGGAAGCAGTAGGCACATTTGAACCAGGGACAGGGGCCCGGGTTCGAATCCATCTCTGAGCCTCAGTTTCCTCATCTGTAAAATGGGGATGACAACTGTATCCACTTCAGGAGACTGTTGGGAGGATTAAGTGAGCGCCCCCAGCGGGCACCACAAAGCTGGCCAAGGGCACCAGAGGAATCCCAGCCTCAAATGCCAAGCACAGGACCCAGGCAGCATTCTCTCCTGGCCCCTGACCTGGGGCTGCTTTGTCCCAGTTCTTCTGGGGCTCAGGAGACGACTGCTGAACGAATGAATGAATGAGTGAACGAATGAATGAATGAACCAACATCAAGCAAACATGAGTCAGATCGCACGTTGGCAGCCCCAGTGCAGGCACTCCTCCCAGCTGCCAGGCCTCTCAGCCCCCTCCTTGCTGGCACACGGAAGGTGCTCCCAAGCTGTCCCAGGGAAAGGGCCGGGCAAGGGGTGGTTCTTCCTCCAGGAGCGCAGCAGGGCCAGCTTCGGGAGGGAAAATTTCCAGGAAAAGTATCCCCAAGATGTCCCCTCTGCTGCTGGCCCCTAGTCAGGCTCCTCCCTGTCACCTCACCAGGCGGGGCCCCTGGGGCCAGGCCCACCTCGCTGTCCCAGCAACACCACCATTTCCTGCCCAGCAAACCCTGATTTCCTCCCCGGAGGGCATCACCCAGGGGCAGGGGCTGGCACCAGCCCAAACCATACGCTCAGCAGCAAGTCACACCAGAGAGGGTGGGGGAGGGGTGCTGAAGACGGAATTCAATCCTGCCAGTGTTTGTGCAGCGCCACGGGCCTGGGCATGGCGCCAGGACTCTCAGGCAGGCAAGACACCAAGGCGGGGGGGAGGGGGGGTGTCATTGCCTGGCTCTCAAGGAGCTCACAGTCCAGGTCAGGGTCAAAGCCAGGTGTGAGTGACCCCAGCGAGGGCCTGCACCAAAGGCAAGGGCCCTGAGGATGGGTGGTCAGGGTGGGCACATGCCAGGCCTCTGAGAAGCTGTGGTGGAGCGAGACGGCCCTGAGCAGAGAAAGCAGAGGGCGCTCCTGGTGGGAGAGGCTGCAGGAGCAAAGGCCTGGGGTCTGGAAGTGCATGGTGTGCAGGCACACGGAGGCCATGGGGTTCAGGGCGCCACGTTCAGAACCCCAACCCTGCCAGCCACTCGCTCCGAGGCCTGTGCACCTCTATCCTGTGTCTCCGGATGAAAGGGCCTACCTTGCAGGGCTGCCGGGGCTGAGGCACAGGCGGGCCAGGGCAGCCGACACTGCCGTCCTGGGGGAGATGAAGCATGCGACACCTGGTTGTTGGTGCCACAGGAAGCCGTTGTGGGTGCCACCCGGGCTCCGAGGCCTGAGGCTGGGGAGCCCCCTCCCCCCAGGCATGCCCTCTCCCTGAGGGCGGCCACGCCAGCACTTGTCAACGCAGGGTACAGGTCTCCATCCGGAACAGCTCCGCAGAGCACCCCAGCTCGAGCGCCCACCAACCCTCCCGCTCAGACAGGGGTGTGTTTCGGTGAAGCCAGCCTGTGACGAGCCCCTCCCTCCTGGCTGAGCCGAGGCTGTGCAGGAAGTTCCCCGCACACAGGAAGCACGGCACCTTCGTCAGAGGGCAACCTGTGGCCGCCCCTGGGGCAGAAGGGGCGATGCACATCGACACCTGCTCTAAGTGCTGGGCCCAGCTGGTCGATGCCAGGTTCTGGCGAGGACGGGGCGGGGGGGGGGGGGGGTACATCGCCGAGAGCACACCCAGCACAACGGGTGAGGGAGTGTGCACTGAGCCTCAGGGAGCTGGGCGGCCTCCCCCTGGGCAGCCCCAGCCTGCTCTTCACCCCGGCCTCGCTCCTCGGCTGCAAACCACGGCGGCGGTCTGCACGAAGCTTTAAGTTGGCAGAGAGCCGCCATGTTCACTCTCCCGGGGGGAAGGTCTCTGCCAGGGCAGGTTAGCCTTGCTCCCCTTCTACAGAGGAGCCCAGAGAGGGGTGGGCCTGCCCGGCCACACAGCCGGTCCTTTAGCGAGTACTTGCCGAGTCTTCTCTGGAAAGTGCAGGTCTTTGTAAGAGGCTGAGGCGAGCCCTGTGGATCGGATCACGGAGGGGCCTAGTCCAGGCCCCGGAGGAAGCCCCTGACGCAGGCCTCAGCCAGGCAGGGCAGTCCGGGGAGGAGAAAGGACTTGCGCGCAGGCTGGGGCAGGGGCACCGCTAGCATCCTGGCGCTCTCTTGCCAGCCCTCGCCAAGGACAGGGTCTAGCCCATGCTCCCTGCCCACCATTCGTGAGGCCTGAGGTGCCTGTGCCCCTTGCCCGCCGGCCCAGGCAAGCTCTGTCCACACTTGCGCCCCCCAGACTCATCATTCCACATCTCAGCTCTCCCCATCCGGCCCTGAGCCAGGACAGACCTGGCGGGGTCTCTCTGAGGAGGTGGATCTGATAAGCCAGTTCTCTTCCAGAGCCAGCACCCCCCAGGCAGGCGCAGCAGCGACAGCAGCACTCCCAGCACACACACACACACACACACACACGCACACACACACACACACACGCACACACGCCACGCAGCCGTGATAAGGAGGGAGCAGAGCGGTGGGAATTCCTCCCTCCCTGCCTCCCTGCGGCGAGGCCATAAACCGTCTCATCGCAGCTCTCTTTTGGGCTGCCAAGGGCTGCTCGTGGCTGCCCAGCAGCAGGGGGGTGCATGTCCAGTCTGGCACCCAGCCCGGGCACACCTGCTGCAAAAGGGGCTGCAGCACAGATGGCTGAGCAGGCCCAGGGCCCCCACCCTCTCTCCAGGAGGAAGAGGTAGTGGTTATTCAGGGCAGAGTGAGGAGAGCAAGGGGGCAAAGCGAGGAGAGGCGGGGGGGAGAGGGGGGGCGCAGGCTGGGGGCCATGAATACTGGGCCAAACGGGGTCTCTGTGCTGGGGTGGCGGGGAGCCACGGCAGTATGGGGAACAGAAAGGCCACCCAGGAGGCCACCACAGGGATGCAGGAAGGTAGAGATCAGGCTTAGCTTTGATGGTGGCAGAGGAAATTGGGAAGCAGCAAGCGTTGGCCATGGAGGAGGCCAGTGCCCTCCCGAGCTCACGCTCCTTGAGTCCCCTCTCTCCCTGCCTGCCCTGCCCTTGGCCCAAGCCAAGCCCTTGGAAAAGGGTGGCCTCAAACCAGTTGAAAATGGCTCAGGGCATGGTGGAGGGAGCGTGCACTCAGGAGCTAACAGGTTCAAATACAGGTCCTGGCCCAGGTGACAGGAGACCCGTCACAGTCCGTGGAGGCCTCGGGTACCTGCCGGCCCCTCTGCATGCCCGCCTCTGCCATGCAACGGCTCACGCCCTAGATGGGGTCCCAGGTTGCAGCTCAGCACCCTCCTCATCTGAGGGCCCCTGTGGGCAATAACCCCGGCTAAACCAACTGCCCCTGGTCCAGGGCCTCTCAGGGGGCCACCAGGTAGACCCAAGGCTACAGAGACCTGCAGGGCACCACCCTCTCAGGCTGGGGGCCTCCGTTTCCCCGCCTGCAGCACAGAACAATGACCCTTCCTCCCAGAGCGGTCAGAAAGGTTAGGTGAAAGATCACACGGTGGGTTTGCCCAGCGCAGAGCATAAAGTAAGTCCCTTCCCTGGGAAGCACTGACACCAGGTGACTCCCATTCCTCCCCACACCATGCTCCCTCCCCTACCTCAGGGTCTTTGCACATGCTGTTCCTCCTGCCTGGCACACTCTTTCCTGCCTCTCTCTCTCTCGCCTGGTTGTTCTGGGTTCAGTTGTCACCTCCTCCAGGAAGTCCTCGAGTCAGTCTCTCCAACCAGAATACAAACTCCATGAAGGCAGGTGGTGGGTGGCTTGCCCACTGCTGTGTGTTCTCAAATATTTGCTGAATGAATGAGACACAATGATGACCATCCAGACCTTCAGTGATAACACAGGGCCATGGGGGTAGTGGGCCCTGTGGATGCCTGTGGAGGCCTCTGACCAAGACTGCAGGGTCTCGAAGGGTTCCCAGGGGAGATGGCACCTCAGACTGAGATCTGGGACTTAAAGCTGCAAGATGCCCAACACCCACTTTACAGATAGGGAAACCGAGGGCTAGAGTCAGGGGCTGCCCTATGCGTATCCTGAAAAGCTGCTCCGCTCCACTGTCCATGGCTCCACAAAGTCCCCCACCCCAGGGTGGTCCATTCCACTCTCCTGGGGCCCCCCCCACAACCCATCTGGGGCCACCACCTCCTCCTCTGGCCATGCCGGTGGCAGAGCCGCGTGGTACTCGGCGGTGCTGGGCGTGCAGTCGCACGGCTGAGTCGGGCAGCTGGCAGCAGCGCGGCTCCGAACCAGCTGTTTGGATGACAAACTGCGTTCAAGCTTCATTAGGGTAATCACGGGCTCCCCTCCTGGCAGCGCCGCGGAGCGCGACTGTCAACCTGAACTAATCAAACCCGGCCCCAGGACACCCGCCCGCCCGGCTGACAAGCCGCTAAGCGGCTGAGCCACCTCGCACTGCGCCGCGCAGCCGGGAGCCGAGGCTGGCCCAGCTGGGCCCTGGGGACGGCCGCTTCACCGACACCTCCGATGCACCCTGGGAACTTGTGAGCCGCAGAGGCCCCATCAGGGTGGAATGGTCATACCTGTCACTCTTTTTTACGGCTGGAAACCAAGTTCACGAGGGGAAGTGATTTGACCAAGGCCATAGAGCTGTAATTGGGTAAAGCCAGGCTCGAATCCAGGGCCACCCAGGCCCTCAGCTCTCTCCTGCCACCACCTCCCATACCAAAGCAACCCTTCCCTTTGAGGCCCAGCAGGCCAAGCCTGGAGCTCAGAGGATGGGGTGGCTGCATGGCCCTGGCAAGCCCATCAGGGACCTGGGCTTTGAGCACTGCCCCCCAACAGGGACATGAAGGGCTCCGGCGTGGAGAGCACCCCGCCAGGCACTGGCCAGGCTCGAGCAGGCATTGCTGTCTGGGGCAGAATCCGCTCTACAGCCTATGGTCACCTCCTTGCTCAGTGGGGCTGCCCCGAGCAACCTGCCAGCCAAAGCCAACCCATCTGCCCCTCATCCTCAGAACCAGCACCTGGCAGATGGGGCCGATCTGGCTCCTTCATTTGACAATTGGGGAAACTGAGGCCCGGAGAGGTCACATCAGAGACGATGGGATGCAGTAGAAAGAGTGTGGACTGAACATCTCATGGACCTCCCGGAGACCTTGAGCGGCCTTGGGAAATCAGACACACATTCATTCATTCGAGCATCCATTCACTCAACAAATACTAGCTAAGAGGCTGCAACATGGCAGGCACTTGGTGTTTGCTGAATGAACAGATGACTAAAAGGATGGGTGACTGAATCAACGGATGGCACTGGGGACGCAGCCACACACTCCACAGACATCATCCCTGCCTCCTGGGGTTTACTGTCTAGTGGGGGAGGCAGATGCTTCACAATGAATTACAAACGACGTGGGCAGTGAAGAAAAAGCTTGAGCTAGCCTGGTGTCATCCACCAGGGGGGCCCAGCCTGGTCTGGAGAGGCCCAGGCACACAAGCTCGAGGAGGTGCCACGCCAGCTGGGCACTGAAAGGAAGCTGAGGGAGACAGGAGGAAGGACAAGCATGTGCAAAGGCCCTGAGACAGGAGGGAGCTGAAGGCTTTTGGGGATGAAAGGCCCATTCCTCTATGTGGACACGGCCAGGCCAGGGGGAGGATTTGAGTCTTTCTCCCAAGGGCAAGGGGAGCCACTGCAGGGTTGTGAGCAGGAGTGACCTCTGGGTACCACGGGGACAATTAGCAGGAGGGTTCAAATCCCAGTGCTGCCGACTTCTGCTAGAGCAACCGCACCGACAGTTTACACAGACGCCGTGCTGAGCAAGAGCGGCAGACACGGAAGGGGACATACTGTGTGATTCTGTTTACAGGAAGTGCAGACACGGACAAAGCCGGACCCACTGCCAGGTGCCAGGTGGTGGTTGTCGGCGGCAGGCGGCAATGACTGGAAGGGGTATGAGGGAGCCTCCTGAGGTGCTGGAATGTTGTAGGCCTGGACCTGAATGGGGATTACATGACGACAGATGTGTGAAAACATATCTAGCTGTACAGTTAGAATTTGTGCCCTTTTCTGTGCTAAGCTACACCTCCAAAGAAAAAGGTGAGGAGGAATGAAACCCTGGCTCCATCGCCCTGCCTCTGTTTCTGCATCTGTAAAATGGGGCAGGGGCAGGCCTGCCTCGCTGCACGGAGGGTCTGAGAGGATGGTATGTGCACAAGCCCAGACGACGGCCACTGCAACGTAAATGCAGGGCACACCAGAGCGGAAACGCATCTGGCTTCCCCCACGCCTGGGCCCTCTGTGGGCCTCAGTTTCCCCATCTGTAAGGGACCAGTGGTCTCCACCTGCCTCAAGGGCAGCAGAGGAAAAAGGGTGAAACCCTTAAACCCAGGCCCCTGTGAGCCTACCCGACACTGGAGGGGCCACACGACCAGGTGTCCCGCATGCCATGGGCTGCCGAGGGAGGGAGGGGCCTGGGTCCCTGTCTGGGGACCTCGCACGGCCTTGGGAAATCAAGCGGCGTCACCGCCAACAGCGCTGTGTCCTCAGCTGACCTCCAGGACCTTTTCAGGTCATTTTTCATGAGTCTGCCAACGAGCCGGGGCCAGGTCACGAGGGTTAGGATGACCATCAGCCCCATTTTACAGGGGAGCAAACGGAGGCTCAGGGAGGTCTGGTGTTCCTGGACTGCCCAGACGGCTGGGATCCCAATGGCCAGCCCACCAGGCACCACGCCAACTCCCAGAGGGGGCGCCAGTGTAGTCTGTGCCCTGTCCTCACTACCACGGGGGCGTTGGGGGGGATGGGGGTCTCACGCACACAGTTCACGTCATCAGGCAGCCAGTCACCAAACTCCAAGAGAACACCCCCCGTGCGTGGCAGGCACCGCTCTAGGAGCTGCAGGGGGAAAGGCGAACAAGGCTGCCGGGACCCAGATTCCCAAACCAGCGACAGCCCTAGCTGTTAACTCGCTCGGCGAAAGCCGAGAATCACGGTGGTGAGGGCGGCACACTCAGCGCCGGTCCTGTGCCTGGTGCTGCACTAAGTACTATCTCATTTAATCCTCTGCGCACCCTCGGGAGGGAGGCACTGCCATGCTTCCTTTGCAGATGAGGACACGGAAGCTCGAATTCAGCGGCTTGCGAGACTGGTCTCACGGCCTCCACGGGGAGCAGGATCCAGCCCCAGGTATACGGCCTCCTTAGTCCTGTCTGTCTGCCAAGCGGGTGTCGGCCCTCCGCATGCACCATCTCACAGGACTCTGTGCCCATCGGTCTCCAGTCCAGGCCTTAGCTGGGTGCAGTACCCAAAGCTGCATACCCTCAGGCCCATCACCCAACGCGGCTTTGGCCTCTGCCTACCCTCCCAGGATCTGGGCTCCCCAGGGCCGTAGGCCATCTCTGCCCCTGGGGATCCTAACCCAATCAGCTCAGCCCCAGTGAAGACCCCAGCTCTGTGCTGGCCCCCACAAAGCATGAGGAATAAGGGGGACAGACAAGAAAGCAGACGGCCCCACCTGGAATGCTCTCCCCGCTACACCTCCACCGCCCACGGCTGACACCTTTCTTCCCTCGGGTCTTGGATAAAAGCCTACCTAACCACTCTGCCTCTATTACACCCCCACACCCTCTCCAGCCCCCGAAGCTTCCCACAGCTGCGCCACAACCCAGCCGGGGACGTGCTCTAGCTTGCTTACTACTTGACTGTCTGTCTTTCTCGCTGTATCGTGAGGGCTGGGGCCTGGTCTGTTGAATTCACAAATGCCACACTCCTCACCTCACCCCCCACACAGCATCCAGTGCATAGTAGGGCCTCAATTTCCTTACTAAGTGAGTGAATGTTGACTGGCAGAGGGAACACAGCCAGAGCATCTGCTACTCCTGCCCCCAGTGAAGGGAGGGGGGTGAGGAAGTGTTTCGGGCTGAAGGCATCGCAGAGGCAAAGGCCTGGCGGCAGGAAAGCCCTGGGTGCTGGCACCTCCAAGTACAGTTGCTGAGCGTGGGGGAGCATGGTCCCGGAGGAGATGACAGGGAGCTCTTGCAGATCTCCAGCTTGGGGGACAAAGGGAAGGGTCCCCCAGCATTTAGATCACCTCCCAGTCCTGCCCAGACCAGCTTGACCCCCAGCCCATCTTAACCCCCAGCCCCACTCATAGTGGGCAACTGAGGTCTATGGGCCAGCCATCCCTTCCCCTGCCCATAGGGAACACTGCCCTGGGGGCCCACCCATAGGTCAGGGAGCCACCGCCATCCGTGCAGGCTGTAGCCTGTGACCTTGGCCCCATTACCACGGCTCCTCCAGCAGCGCAAACCAGCTGGCACCGAGACAGAGCAGCTCGGGAGAGCGTCTCCCTGCAGAGGGCGGTGTGGCTGCAGGTGGCGGGCTCTGTCACTTACCTGCTCCAGCCAGGACCTCAGGGTGGTGGCGGTGCTGCTGGTGGCAGGAACCAGCTGCATCCAGGGCAGCAAATAGCTCTCACCTCACACCAGCGCCACCTGGCACAGCTGGCACAGCTGGAGTGGTCAGGTGGGGAAAACCACTCAACCCCCTCCCTCTCTCTAGGCCCCGGCTGTGCCTGGCTTCCCCCCTCCCCTCCCCTTGGACAACCTCAGCTTTAACCACTACCAGCTCTAGCTGCCCCTGGGCCCCTCCACCCAGATGTCCCCCAGCTTAGGCCTGCTCCAGCCACCCCATCTCCCCAATGGCACTGCCCAAAACAGGGGGCCTGGCCTTGGCCTGCTTCTCCAGCTTTCACTCCAAGGCTCCTCCTCTCACTGATTCCATCCAGATCCACACTGTGCCAGGATGCCCTCCCTGCCAGCAGAGTCCTCAGCACCTTCTTCCTATCCCCCTCCTCACCCTGCCATCACACCCTAGTGTCCGATTCGATCGTCCTCCCCACCCGCCCCCCGCCACCGCCTCCTCTCATGTCATTCCTGGTGCCACAGGCAGTGCCTGCTGCCCCCCACATCCTCCATGGCTTTGACCCCTGCTATTCCCTCCACCCGAGTGCTTTCCCTCCTCATCTCTGCTGCACAAACTCCTACGTATCCTTCAAGACCCCACTCAAAATGTCACCTCTTTTATAAAATCCGGCCTGATTTTTTCCCATCAGTCAGGACCCTATTGGTTGTAAGAGAAAGAAAAGGACCTAGACAGCTGGCTCAGAAAAGGGAGCACTGTTTAGGCAACTGAAAACGCCAGGAGTCGTTTCCGGCATCGCTGGACCCAGAGGCCCAAAGCAAGTCACATACACTTCCGCGCAGCCCTGCCTCCCTCCTCCACATGACGACCTTACTGGAGGTTCCCCACCCTGGATACGGCTGTGGGAGATGGAGGCCAGCAGTCCCACGTTCAATCCTGGGGTTCAGTGACCACGCCGAGCCGGTCACCCCCTGGGCTCTAGATCAAAATCCCAGGGGAGTCTCTGATGGGCCCAAATGGACCACGTGCCCATTTCTCAACCAATCACGGTGGCCAGGAGGATGAAGTGTCCGAGCCCACCTGGGTCTCATGCGCACCCTGGGCAGTGGAGGGCTGTGGGTGCCAGGACCTCAGGGGGTACCAGGCAGTCAACCCTTTCCGGCCCCGGTCCCTCGTGCGTCCGCCTCAGGCCCCACGCATCCACTCGACATGGGTTCTGTCTCCCACCCAGGGCCCTGGATGTTCGCAGCTTCGCTGCCCGAGGAATCCCCGCTCCCTCACAGCTGGGCACCAGGCGCCCACGACGGCAGCCCCCAGAAACAGGCCGGAGAAACTTTTCGGCTGATTGAATGGAGGTCGGCTGCACAGAGGAGACTACATGTGGGGTGTGTAGTAATGGGTTAACCGTCACCCCTGGCAGGCAGCAGATCGGCATTTTCACGGAGGCCTCGGGGGGACACAAAGCTTAAATGGCAATGCAGAGAGCCGGGAGGGGGCATCCACGGGATGGGGGGGGGTCCTTACCCAGCCCAGTCCCAGCAGCTCAGCCTGCAGGGACCACCCGGCCAATCCCAAGGAGCTCGCTCGTGAAGGGGCTGCGAGTGGAAGGGCTGGGAAAATAATTACCGAGGAGGCCCGGGAGGGAGGGGAGGCTGACGAGAGGCTAATGAAACTGCTAACGCATTAGTGATTCCTGCCTGCTCGGGAGGCGGAGGCAGACAGCCATGTTGCCAGCGCCTGCGACGGAGTCTGCCAGGCGGGCTGGGCACAGCACAGTGAGGCGGCAACAATAGGCACCTCTTCATCATCTGCCTCTCAGCACGTGACTTCCAAAGGGCAATCTTAATATATTAAAGTCCAGATGACAGCATATTTCAACGCGTCGCATATGAAATTGGGCTGGAGTCCATTCAGATGCATTATAAATAGAACGGCTAAAATTCTGATTAAAGGCAGAACAGAGATCTAAGGACCAAGGGGAGCAGGGTGCCTGGTCCCATTTTCCAGACAGGAAACCCAGGCCCAAGAGGTCATCCACCTGCAGGGGCGGGGCGGGGGGGGGGGGGAGGCGGCAGGGCTGTTTCAGGAAAGCATCCAGCCCTTTCACACCCACTCCTGTTCCCATGAGCAGCTCCTCTCCACCCCCCCACCCCCAAACCCACGTCTTTTCCTTCTCCGAAGAGCTCTGTGCGGATGCCAGAGTTCCCTTTACAGATGCATCCAAAGGGTCTTGTCCAAAGTCACAACACAAGGCCAAGGGCACCACCCAGGGCTCGGACCCTGGGTCCAGTGCTCCATCCCCCACATGAGGTGGGTACTTATTCATCAGTGAAATCTGCAGTGTGATGTTCAGTTTACAGCGGCGCCTTCCCGCTCCAGAGGAGAACGGGGAGGCACAGAGGTTAAGTGATGCGCCCAAGGCCACTCAGCTGCTTGGCTATAGAGCAAAGACTCAGAGCCGAGTTTTCTGACTCCAAAACCATGTGCTTTTGGTTCAAATGGCCCACGATGCCAAGGGGGTGCCTCCTGCCAGGCTGACAGAGAGGTCTGCTGAGACGTCCACATCCCACTTAACCAGGGTTCTCAGGGCAGCAAGCAGGAGGTGAGGCAGAAATGACCACACCGCGCTAGCTGTGCTCCGCTCTGTGTCACTCAGCACAGCACCAACCCCACGGTACAAACAAGGAAACTGAGGCTTACAGAGTGACTCCCAGCTAGTGAGTGGCACAGCCTGAACCATCCAACTACCCCACAGCTGGCCCTGGCCCAACTGCTGCTACCCCCAGCCTTGGCCAGGCACATAGCCAGCCGGCCAGGTGTTCCTGGAACCCAGTCTCAAGTATAGGCAGGAGGCCAGTGATACCGGGTACCAAGTTGGGCCTGCCCCATCCTACCACCTGGATGCACAGGAGAGGTGTGGGCATGGAGAGGGGTCCCACTGCATCTTCAGCAAAGCACCCCCTCCCCTGTTCCCCGCCTGGTCTGGGGGACTCAGGATATTGGTTGGGGGCCCCCCCATCACACTCTACAAAGAAAAGCTGCCCCATCTCCACCTGTGAGCCATCTCCATGTCCCCTGGAGCCTTCCAGATACCCCTAGACTTGGGGAGACTCCTTCCTAGGGGTCCCAGTAGCTCCTGCAGCCCTTTCCCCATCTGTTCTGAATCTCCTTCCCCAGGGAGGCCACCAGAGGGTGAGGCCACTCTGAACTCCCCTCTGGACGCAAGACCCCAGTGCAGGAGGCATGTCCTGGACAAATGAATGAGCAAAGGCATGATGGGAGCTAATGACACCTGACCTGCTGCTGCAGTCCCTTCCCACAGCAGCCTGCACCCAGCATGGAGGCTCTGCTTCTGTTCGTCAGAAGGAACTCTCGTCAGAAGGAACTCTCACCCCGGGAGACCAACCCTGGCCCTCAAGCAGCGCCAGACAAGGAGACAGGCTAGGGGGCCCCCGGGCCTCCCAGGAGGCGGCAGCGCCAGGACTCAGCCCCAGGCACTGCCTTGTCCTATTTCCAAAGACGAACCCACACATGCTCCCTTGTTTGATCCCCGCCCACCCCAGGGGGCACAGCCAGGCCTGTCCCCAGGACAAGGACGCTGGGGCGCAGAGCAGTCGAGGGCCTAACCCAAGGTCACCTAGTCATCAGGATGCACAAGGTCTCAAATCTTTTCCATCTTCCAATCCTTGTCATCCATTCCATGAGCCAAAGCTGCCTCCTTCCCCATCATCAACGCAGGAAAGAGGAAGGGGAGGGGGAGAGGGCGAGGAGGGGAGGGGGAAGGGGAGGAGGGGAGCCCCCCAAGCCCGCAGCAGGTTCCTTTCTGGTCAGGGGAAAGGCCTCTAATGAAGGCCCGGCAGATGCCGCTGAGCTGGCCATGTCAGCCTGGGAGCCCTGCGGAGCTGCGGGGCGAGCAGCTCTGCTCCCAATTAGCACACAGGTCCTCCATCAAAGCGCACGCCTGCTGCCAGGAGCAGAGGCCAGAGGGACGGCCCTTCTAACCGTGGGAGGAGGCCACAGCTCTCTGGCAGGCCCTGGCCCCTGCCCTTTGCCTTTCTGGGGGGGGAGTGCAAACCCCCCAATCCCCTCACTCACACCCTCTCCAATCAGCCAGCTCAGGGCAGACGCCTTCACCCCGGGGGACGCACTAATGAAGATGGCCGACATTAATCTCTTCCCTCTCCCGACAGGTCAATTTATAGTTCCATGGGGAGCCCTGGCGCTCAGCCAGAGGGCCTGACATAACTCTCCCTGCTCCCTGGGAGTGCGCTGGGGTGGGCTTGACGGGGCAGTGGGGCTGGGGTCCCAGGGGACAGGGCAGGGAGGGCTCCTCTGCCTGCGTGCCCACCATCACGGCCCCAACAAATCTAGGTGGGGCCTTGGCCCCTGAACGGAATGGCTGAGGGTCAAGGCCTGCAGGTACCTGGGAGCAACTGGGTCCTCGGCGCCTCAATCCAGGGCATCTGTGCACTAGCAGGAGACCCCAAGGAGGCAGGGGGCTTGTGACTTTCCACTCCCCAGTGAACGCCGGGGGGTTCTGAGAGCACCTCCAAGGAGTACAGGCCCAGCTGCTCCTGGCAGACCCCCAGCGTTCCTTCCTCAAGGATCAGCGAGCTGGCCGCTCTGGACTGACCCTGTGCTGGACCCTGGGGACGTGTCAATCGGGTCCCTGCTCTCTCAGAGCTCCGTCTGACGGGGGAGGCCAACATGGAAACCTACGGCGCCATGCTGCACCGAGCTGAGAGCAATCATGGGGGGGATTCGCTAAGAGCTGGGGTATCCATGGGAAGGGGCACTGACTGCACTGTCCAAGAGAAAGGGGGGTCTCCAAGGAGCACAGGGAGGAGAGGACACAGCCGGGTCCTGAGGATAAGGAGTTCAACAGGCCAGATCCGGGGGACAGGGTGTCTGGGGGAGAGATCACCCCCAGCAGGGGAGACCCAGCATTCGGGGGCTCTGGGGCCAGGGGACATCCAACTCACAGCGGGTAGGCTGCAGAGGTGGCCACAGCAGACCACGGAGAAGCCTGGCCCTAACAGTCTGGCCTGTTTTTTTGGGCTGGCGGACGGCTGAGGAGCTCAGAAACTCAGAGCTGCATTTAGAAAGACAGAATTAACTGTGGTGTCCCAGACCCAGTCAAAGTGGGGGAGGAGAGGTGGGCTGCCAGGTCAGAGGGTAAAGGAGGGACAGAACCAGCAGAACCCTGTGGCTGATTGGATGGATGGGCAGGTTGAGGTGCCTGGGAGCCCACAGGCCTGGGGTCTCCAGTTTGGGTGCTGGTGGAGGTGATGTCTTTGTCCCGGGGTAGGAGACACTTGTGAGCCCGGAAGGTCCCAGCAGGCCCCCAAATCCCAGGCCTGGGATTGAAAGAAGGGTGGGACCCAAATGTTGGCTCTGAGTGCAAAATTCTGAGCAGCGCTGGACTCTTCTCCTGGAGGCAATTCATCTCCTCGCGGAGGTGAAGCAGCGGCCTGCCCCCTCCCAGGCACTCCAAGAGGAAGCGGGCCTGGCAGACGCAGAGTGTGGGACCAGGCCGCCCACATGCTGGACAGAGCCCTTCGGCTGGAAGCATATGCGCTGGGCTGTCCCCATCTCCCCCAGTGCCAGAGCCCAGCGCTGCTCTGCCCTTCAGTGCTCCACGAATCCCTCCTGAAGGGATCGGACGCCCCTTTCCCCCAGGCCCGGGCCCCTCCCCCTCCCCTCCTTCACAGCTACCCAATCCCTGCGCTAACCCCGGGAGTGTCCCCATTTTCCTAGGTGCTAGAATCAGAATGGAACCGCACACTCATTAAAGAAAGGGGCAAAGAGAACGAGGCTAAAACAGAGAACCGAAACGCTTACAGTGGCTGCATTATGGTGGTGGGACAATGGCTGATTTTTTTTTTCCTTTTTTCTACAATGAAAAATTCATACCCTCACTCAGTGGCTGTGTGTGCCCCAGTGGGGAGAGCTCAGCTTTAGCGTCAAGCAGTCTGAGAGGTCACTTCCTAGCTGGGGACCCTAAGCAAGCAATTTGGCCTCCCTTCGCCTCCGCTTTCTCATCTGTACAATGGGGACAAAAAAAAACACCTAACACTTCAGATGAGCCGGTCACGCCCGGCGCGCAGTAGGCACGCAGTGAGTGCCAGCCAACGAGCATCACACCCCCGCGTTCTCGCCACCTGTCCGGCCTCGGGAGGAAACTTGAGACGCCCCCACGTGCCAGACGCTGGTGCTGGGCGGGCACAGGGTCCCCGGGGCAGGCGCCCGCCCATCCTCCCGCCTCACCCCGCCGAGCCGCGCTGCCCCCTTACCCTGGTGGCCGGAGGGCCGGCATCGGTCCCGCAGGAGAGCCCAGGCAGCGGGGCCGGGCTCCGGAGCGCGGGGCGCGGGCGCGGGCAGGGCGCGCGGGGGCGCGGGCCGCGCGCTCCGGGCCGTGCGCCCCGCGGCCGCCGCGTCCTCGCCTCCAGCGCGGGCCTCGCGCGCCCCGGCCGGCCCGGGGGCAGGCCCTGCGCAGCGCCGCGCCGGGTGGGGGGCGGGCCTCGCGGGCCCTGGAGAGGCGCCCGGGCGGCGAGGGCTCCCGGCGGGCGCGGGCGGCGCCGCTGCGGTGGCCCCGCTGCTGAGTGGTGGGACGCGATTTACTGGCTGCAATTCCCGGCGCCCCTCGATGGCACTTAAGAGAGACCGGGAGGGAGCCAAGGAGAGCGGGCGGAGGGCGGGCGGGCGGAGGAGGGGCGGCGGGAGCCGTGCGCGCTAGCGGGGGAGGGGCGCGGGCGGGGGCGGGCGGGAGGTGGGGAGAGGCCCGGATGGAGGCGGCAGGCGGCCGCGGCGCGCGGGGCTGGGGTGGGTGGGGGCCTTGCCTCTAGCCCCCGCCCACCCTCGCTCAGCACCCCCTTGCACTGGCGCAGTTGTGGGGTGAGGCCAGCCCCCACCCAACTGGCCCATCCCACCCCCTCACAAACCCTCCATCCAACTGGCCTACTCCACCCCAACCTCTTTCTTCACAATCCCCCCACCATCCAAGGGCCCACCCTGCCCAGCACCCTCCCTCTTCACAGCCCCCCGCTTCTAACCAGCCTGCTCCACCTCAGCGCCCCTCCCCATCACCACCGCCTTGGGGACCAAACTCTCGGCCCATGGGCCCAATCCAGCCAAAGCCATGCTTGGTTTGACTCCATGGTATTTTTTGTTTTAAATTAAAATTAATTCCCATCATTTAAAAATCGAGAATTTTCACATAATATCCACATTTCCAGCTTAGTTTAGAAACGAGGAGGCTCAGGCAGGAGCCTCTGCCCTGGCATTGCCACTTGGCAGCCGTCTTGACAGAACCCTGGCCTGCAGCTCGCTGCTGGCCCACCTGGCGGGCCCCACAGGCCTGTGTCCTGCAAGGCGCCCTTCACACCCTAGTGCCTTTGAAGGCCCTCTCTGTGGGATGCCCACCCTAGCCCTTAAGGCCCCTTTTCTAGGAAGCCTCTGGCACTTTCCCCCACCCCCAGGGGCCACCCAGCCTTCCTGCTCCCACCGCCCGCCCTGCCTGGTTCCTTGCAGGCTGGCACTGTGGTCTCTGCGGCTGCGCTCTCGCCACAGGGCTGCTGCTCTCGGCCTGGATTCTCCCAGCCTTCCTGGCTCTGGGCCTGGCCCACAGTAGGCACTCGGTAAGTGTTGGCTGAGGGGCAACCAAAGAAGAACAGCCGGATTGGGAATCCACGAGGCAGCCTGGGCCATGGCGGGCACAGGGCACCGGTGCCTGCAGCTGATGTTCATTTTAAAAGCCCCAAATGTTCATTCCAGGTGGTTCTTGGCAACCAAGGAAGCTGATGATTTCCACGCTTCGTTTTTCCCACCTTAATCCCACTGCCAAGGCCTCAGGGCCTCTGCTGCCTCTGCCCTCAGACTGGCATCAAAACCCTCCCAGAGGTGTCCACCTGGGGAGTATCCAGGAGGTTCAGGGAGGGCCCAACGGTGCCTCCCTGGCACCTGTGAGGTCACAGCAGGCCTCAGAGCCACAGGGTCTGAGGGTAGTGGCTGGTCGGGGACCCTGGGGACCCAGAGAGCCCTCCTGCGCTGGCACAGCTATGATGACTCCCCCGGGCAGGTGTCTTGGCACCCCTTCATCCTACTGCTCCCTGAGCAGTGGACACGAGGGGTCCAGGCAAGGGCCACCCCTTTCCACCACCAGACACCACAGGCTTTTCTAAAAACCTATGTCACGAGCCCAGCCAGATATCAGGATCCCACTGTATAGAGAAGAGACAAGGTCAGAGAAGGTGACCTTGCCAAGGTCACAGGCTGGTAGAGCGCTAAGCCAGGAGCCTGCATAGCCCTCCAGAGTGCCCCTGCCCAGCGTGGAAGTGAGACTCCCATTTCAGAGCTGGATCCAGACTAAATCTAGGGGAGCCCGGCATGTCCTGGAGATGAAGGCACCTGGATCCCAGCACTGGCTCTGGGCAGGCCTTTCTCCTACAGCCTTGCACACCTGGGCAAACGTCCAGAACCCTGTCCCCACCTCCTCAACCACCTCCTGGCCACAGCGGCCCAGCCAGGAGTCCTCCCAGTGAGGGGCCGGGAAGCAGGCCTCGCTCAGCAGCCAGCAAACAGGCAAAAAACAAAACTGGCCAGGGCCTCTGTGTGCCCACTTGCGATATGGGGGAACAACCCAGCCTCTACGGGCTTTCGGGGACACAAGACAGCAGGCAGAGAGGAAACAAGGAGGAAGGGGAGCCAGGAGGTTAGGGGCTTGGGTTCCGAGGTGAGCCAGCCTGAGTTCGAATCCTGACTTCCCAACCTCGCAGCTGTGACTCCCTGCCCGGGCGCCTCATTCTCCTTCTCTATGAAAAGTATAGGGGCAGATCACAAAAAGACCGACTGACTGAAGAGACTGAAATGAGGCTGATGCGGGACGGGGCATGTGGAACCACTCAGCACAGCCTGGCAATGGTGAAGTTCAAGGCTGTGACCTTGACAAGGGAGACAGAGGGAGCAGTGAAAAGCATGGGCCCTGGAGGTTTACATCCTAGCTCCACTGGTCCAACTGTGTGGCCTTGGGCAAGTTACACAACCTCGCCCGGCCTCAGTTTCCCCGTCTTAAAAAATGGGACCATCGATGATATTTCCCACCTCATCTGGTTGTGTTGGGGGTTAAATTAGATAACTCAGGTCTGATATTTCAAACAGCGCCCAGCACCAGTAATTCTCAAACAGCATTAGCTCACTTCTCATTCATTACTCTCTGGATTAACAGAGGCAGCCAGTCCCAGGCTCAAGGGCCAGAGCCTTGACTGCAGGCCTGGGAGCCCCGAGTCTGCCTGGCCTACCAGCCTTAGTAGTAGTGATGGGCAGGTGAAGGGGGCACTAGCTGAGCCCTCAGAGTCCAGGATTATCCCGGAGGCCACGGAGAAGGGCCCACCTGGAGAGGGGTGAGGAGGCCCGCAGAGAGGCCTTTCCTGGCCTAACTTCCGTAGCTCCGTTTTCCCATTTTACAGTCTCTGTAACAGGATCAGTATTTAAAATTGTCTTTATTTACCTTTATTTATAAGCTCTGCGAGGATGAAGGTTTTTTGACTGCCTTGATCTTGCTGTCCCCTCTCCACGCCCCCCCACCCCCGCCAGCATCTAGAGCAGTGCCAAGCACATAGTAGGTGCCCAACAAACCTTCTCAGATGGTAACAATTTGCTAGAAAGATGTGATGGCACTGCCCCCTGCCTATAGGCAGCTCCCCTTCAGAGAAGAGAGCCCGGTTCAGCTGCTGTCCCCTTGTCATCTCAGCTTCCCCAGAGTGGGGTCAGGGGGCCACCGTCCTCCCTGTTCTGCAGCAGGAAGCATGTCACCATCACTGCAGTGCAACTGGGCCTCTTCAACGGGGGAGGGACCCGGCAATTTTCTGGCTCACGGCTCACTCCAGAGCTGCCTGGCGACAGACAGGCCTGCAGGCCCGGGAAGGCCTGTTCCAGCACAAGCAGCCTGGGACTGCCACCCCAGAGCCCAGCAGGGTTTCTCCACCCCCAGGGGCTGGAGGGGCTTCCCGGGTGAGCCCCAGGGTGTCATCTGGGGGCTGGGCTCCTGCCCCTCCCCAGCCACAGTCCCTCACGTGTGCATGGCACTCCCCCGTTACAGTTTACAAAGTGCGTTCACAGACATTATCACATCGCTCCTAAACGCCCCCTAAAACCCACAATAAATCTCTCGCTCTGGCTCCGGAGCCCACCGGCTGCTTGCTTCCTAATCAGTGAGCAGAGGGCCTCGGGGCTCAGAGCCTGCCAGAGCCGTGCCAGCAGGGGCAGGGGGGGGTCCACGTGGGCGGGTGGCAGCTGGCGGGTGGCAGGCCCAGCTGGGGCGCTGTAGGAGCGAGGAGCAAGCCCTGAGGCCCAATCCCGCAAAGGAGAAAACTGCTGTCTGGACCCCCATGTCTCCTGGGAGAGCGCTGCTGGTGGGGCTTGAGGGGAGGGGTCCGAACCAGACCCAGGGCCTCGGAGCAAAGGTCAGAGAGGGGACCAGAGGGCTCCTGACCGTGGGAGCGCCACCAGGGAGGTGGGCTCGCGGCCAGGCACGTGGGGCCAGGGACCGTCAGCCCCAGCTGGCTTCTCACCTGCTTCTCTCCATCCCCGGAAGCCAGTCCCCACCCAGTCCCGAGTGCCAGCCTGTGTGCAGGCCTCTTGCAGGTGCCTTCACTGCCCTGGAAAGCCCAGCCCTCTTTGAGGACAGTTCAGAACCCCCCCACCCCCACCCCTCTCAGTTTCCGGAGGCTGCATCGCAGGCCCCAGCTGAGCTGGCCCCTCTCCCTAATTGCCAGGCCCCTCGCCTTCTTTGTAACTTGTCCCCGGAGGGCAGCTGCTTTGCAGTGGCTCAGGGTGCCCCCCCCCCCTTCCCCTGCACAGTCTGGCACGAGGCTGGAGGCTGCTAGTGCGGCAAACACCCCAGCCCAGAGGGTAGTGGGGGCGGGGGGGGGGGGGCGGTGGTGCTGAGACCCCATGTGATCGGCCCGTGAACGCTGCTCCTAAGTGTCCAGCCCGGCACTCGGCCCTGGGCAGCCACCGAGAGAGAGAAGCCCCCAAACGTCTGAGCCAAATCAGCCAGCGGCCGCGGTCGGGTTTTGTTTTCTTACCATGTCCCTTGATTCTCAAAGTTATGGGATCTCAACTTACAAGCTGTGGAAAGTTCAAGAAAGTTTAAATAAGCAGGACGAGGGAGGGTCTGGCCCGAGGGGGCTGCGGCGGCCCTGGCGGGCGGCCCTCCCACAGCACAGGCCTGTGTCCCCTGTCCCCCCACCCTCCAGGCGGCGCCTGGGGAAGCCTGGGCTCCACCTCTGGGCCCGGCCAGAGGCGCTGATCTGCCACAGCCGTGCTTGTGGTGGTGTCCCAGCGTGGAACAGGTGGTGGCTCTGAAAGGAGCGGCATTTTCCCGTTTCCTGGATATGAAAGCCAGCTGCTGGGCCTGGCGGGCAGAGGCGCCAGCGTCCTTGGGAAGGGCTTGCCCGCGGTGTGTGACGTGGGGCAGGCGGTGGACTTATGCAGCTGCAGGTGGAGTAACCTCTGTGAGCCCTCGGGGACAGACCCGGGACCAGGAGCACAGAGCTCAGGGAAGCCGGGGGCCCAGCACTGTGGCCTGGGGTCCCAGGTCCTTTCTCCTGATAAGGGACTCGTAGCCAGGAATATGAAGAACTCTTACCACGCAACAATAAGAGGACAAGGAACCCAATGTGAAAATGGGCAGGGAATGTGAACAGACATTTCTCCAAAGAAGACATATAAATGGCCCATAAGCGCATGAAAAGACGCCAGCATCACCAGTCATTAGTCAAAGCCACGGTGAGATACCGTTTCTCTCCCACCAGGACGGCTATCACCCCAGACAGGCGATGACAAGTGTTAGCGAGGACGTGGAGAAACCGGAGCCTCACGGGCTGCTGCGGGGGATGTGAAATGGTGCAGCCACTGTGGAAAACCGTTCCTCAAAAGGTTAACCGAGAGTTACTCCAGCGGGGCTCGGTGGTGGAGCGTCGACCTATGAGCCAGGAGGGCACGGTTCGATTCCCGGTCAGGGCACAGGCCCGGGTTGTGGGCTTAATCCCCAGTGGGGGGCGTGCAGGAGGCGGCCAATCAGTGATTTTTCTCTCATCGTTGATGTTTCTCTCTCTTTTCCCTCTCCCTTTCTCTTTGAAATCAATTTTAAAAAAGGGGGGGGGGTTTACTCTAAAACCCCTAATTCCACCTCCAGGCATCTACTCAGGAGAAATGCACCTGTGTCCACTCAACTTGTGCAGAATGTCTGTAACAGCATCATTCACAACAGCCCCAACACGGAAACAGCCCAAATGCTCACCAACTGGTGGGCGGATCAGCAAAGTGTGGACATGAGGCACAGCCGCGCACGTGCACATTATGTGGCCATAAAAAGGAAGGACGTACTGTTCATGCTACAACAGGAAAGAATCGGTCAGAAAAAAGTAACAGCAGCAGCAGCAACAAAACATGATGGTCAGTGAAAGCAGCCAGACACCGGAGGCCACAGATCGTCTGATTCCCTTTATAGGATGGCAGACCCATAGAGACAAGAAACAGATTAGTGGTTACCAAGGCCTGGGCGCAGGGGGTGGAGAGTGACTGCTAATGGGGACGTTGTTTCTTTGGAGGCTGATAAAACTGTTCTGGAATTCGATGGTGGTGATGGTTGCACAGCTCTATAAATATACGAAAACCACCGGGTTGTATACTTTAAAAGGGTGAATTTTGTGGTAGGTGAGTTGTAAAAACCAGAAAGCTGGTTTTTAAAATGATAGGGTCCCTGTATCTCAATCTACCCCATAGGCCCCCAAGAGTTGGCCCTGCCACCTGCCCAGGCTCAGCCCCTGCCCCTCCCAAGTCGGGACAATGGTGGGGTACGAGGTCGCAGATGCCCTGATGTGGGTACAGGACCCTGCCTCCCCGAAGGGTCTGCTGAGGCCTGCCTTGGCCTTGCTCTAGCCGTCCCTTCTACCTGAAGCTCTGGCGGTCCCTTCTTTCCCCACTTGCAGCTCAGCCTCTGGATCTCAGCTCAGACACCTGATCCCAGACTCGGTGACTGATTCTCTTTCCTCTCACAGTCCCCAGCCTTCAGTGCAATCACGGTGCCAGCGTGGAGGAGGTGCACAGTACACCTTAGCCAAACGAGTGAAGCAAGAACAAGCAGCCCGGTCTGAGGCTGGATGTCGGGAGGGGAGGGGCTGCAGAGGGGGTAGGAGGGCTGAGGAGGGCCTGTGCCAGGAGGGCTTTCCTGCAGGCAGTGGGGAAACCATGGGGATGAGGAAGGTGGCATGACAGACGCGGTTCCAGAAGGACCCCTGTGCCTACTCTACAGGGGATGGACCAGCAGCATAAGGCTGGGCATGAGGCCAGGAGAAGGCCGTGGCCTTAGTCCACGTCTGGAGAGTAGGACCCAGCCTCCTCCCACCGCCACACATCACCCTGTTCCCCACATCCGCCCCTACCCCATGCTTTTGGGCTCACTAGGCCCTTCCCCCCTCTCGGCTGGGTGTGAAGGCCACCCCTCAGGACCCTCCCTCCCTGAGCCTGGCCAGCATGGAGCCCTCAACTCGGCCAGGCTTTTCTGGAACCCAAACCAGGAGGCATGACCTGACCAGAGTTTCCAGTGACAGCGACTTCATTTGAAATGACTTAGAAATACTTAACAGTCAAATCACACGTCGTCATAAATGTGTCGAGTGGCCTGAAATGGAAAACAATTAAGAGTATCCTTTGGCCTTATTCTGCCCCGTGGAGAAGTTGCTTCCAGCCCGGGCACACTGGATGTCGAATCCTCAAGAGCAGGGACCTGTCTGTCCAGTTCATGGGTGACAGCACCCAAACAGGTGGGAAGAGGGGTGGAGGATGGACAGGAAGGGAGGGACAGGACGGGAGGAGGGTGGGTTGATGTGTGGGTGAATGGATGGGTCGGAGGGCGCGTGGGGAGGATTCATATCGGCCCATGGGCCACTTTAAGTCCTGCCGCAGTCCAGAGCACAGAGAGGGTGGCCCTTCCTGGGGCTGGGCTGGGACCCACGGAGCCCCCATGGATGGGAAAGAACCACCCTGACCTCCCTGAGGGCCTCCTCTGAGCCTCTAGGCCAGCGAACGGACCAGAACTCTCTGGAGTCAGCCTCAACTCCTCCCTCCCTCCCTCCCTCCCTCCCTCTCTCTTTCTCTCTCTCTCTCTCTCTCTCTCTCTCTCTCTCTCTCTCTCTCTCACACACACACACACACACACACACACACACACACACTCCATCAGCAAATCCTATTAGATTATTTTCAACAGCCTCCCATTCGTCTCCCTGGTGCTGTCCTTGCCCCTCCCCCAGTCTATTCTCAAAGCAGCAGCCAGAGGGATCCTTTTAAATGGTGCGTCCAGGAGGCCCCACCATCTGGCCCCCATTTCCTCTCTGAGCTCATCTGCTCCCACCTCCCCTCCCTCCCTCCCCTCCAGCCACACCACCTCCTCCTGGTCCCCCACCTCATCCCCCACCAAGCCAGCCTCCTCCAGCTCCAGGCCTGTGCCCTGCTGGTCCCTCGGGCAGGCGGAATGCTCTTCCCCAGAGAGCCACCTGACTCACCCCTCACCTCCTGCAGCCTGTGCTCAAAGGTCACGTTCTCAATTAGAGCTTTCTCAGACACCTTTTTTTTTTTTTTAAAGCCACCCCTTGTTTCCCTTTCCTGTTTTATTTCTCTTCTTAGCACTTAGCACTCTGGACAATAATCTATTTTACTTTCAATATTTCTTATTTTAATTTTTTGTCTGTGTTCCTCCATCAGAATGTGGTCTCTATGAAGGCAGGGGTCCTGTCCACTGCTGTGTGCCCAGGACTGAGCGCCGGATCTGCAGGGCACATACGCAGAACGGATGGATGATTGAACGAATGAACCTTTCAGGGGCCTGGTTTGCTCCTCCTGGGCCCCCTGCCCAGGCTCAACCCCCACACAGGTCCTCCCTGCCCTGTCACTGTCCTTATCCCTGCCCAGAAGCCCCCAGGACTGCCTTCCTCACCCTCCGGCTGCCCACCCTCTCCCAGAGGCTGCCAGGATGGCATAGCCACAGTGGCTCCAAGCTGAGCTCAAGGGAAGACAACCAGGACTGGTTCAGAGCCACTGACACAGCACCTTCCGCAGCGGACCCGGGGCCTCAGCAGCCGAGGCTCCTCCACACACCATCCCGGCCCCCAGTGGACATTCTCCTGCTCTTCCCCCAGGAACCCTCCGCTCTCCTACCCGAGCCTCCATCCACCTGGCTGGGGAGACAGAGTGGACTGCCTGGGGTTGCAGGGCCACCGAATACGTGAAGGAACGGGCACGGAGGTGTCCAAGGCCCCCAGCAAGGTCCCAGGCTGGCTGGGCCCGGACACTGAGCCCAGGGCGGAGTCTCCAAGCCCCTCCGACGCCGACCCCGCGAGTGCCGCCGGGTGTGAGCTCCAGCGCGAGCAGGTGGAGGGCTGGGGGAAAGGGTCCGTGAGCAGTGACCGCTCCCCGCAGCCCTCACGGGGACCTCACGTGGTTTGTGGCTGCAGAGACATGGCTCTGGAGACGCGGCGGAACCTGTTGGCCTTGGAGGTCACGTGTGTGCCTGTATGTGCATGTGTGTGTATTTGTGCTCATGTGTGCACATATGTGTGCATATATGATATAGGGTGCAGGACTCATGAACAGACAGATCACTGTGGGCCCCCAAATCCATGTCGTCTCACCTCAGTGAGCTCAAGGGGTGGCCTAGAGATGGGGGGCGGGCACCCAGGACAGCGAGGAGAGAGTGTCTGGACCATTAGGCCACAATCCTAACCAACACACCACACCGCAAAGTCAGCCAGACCCAAGTACAGGAGCCGACTCAGTCCGGGATTTCAGGCCAGCAGCCCACTCTGCCTGAGCCTCGATTACATTATCTGCCAAATGGGTTTAATGTGGTCAGGATGAAACGAGATGATGTAGGCATTCATACACGATAACTTTAGGCTACTGGCAGTGTCATCAGAGCTCTGAGTGCACAGGAGAACCGGCTGCCCATTCATTCCAGAAGCGTCACTGAGCCCCATCTCTGCCTGGCTGTGAACAGGGCACCCGACACAAAGCCTTGCCCTCATGGGACGCACCACTAATCATGATAACGTGCTGGACCGTGTGTGTCCAGCTGGCCGACTTTCAGAGGCACACGGTTTGCTGCTTTATAAGCACAGTCTCACTCAGTCCCTTAGAGAACCCTGTGAGTTGGGGGCTGCCACAGTCAAATGAAAAAACAGAGAGGTGAAGCAATGGCCCGCGGTCACCCCGTAGGAGAGCCAGGATTCGAAACGAGGAACTTCCCACCACACTCGGAACAGAAAGCTGCACGACCTGGGCCATTGCACAATCAAGGCAGCGCCTGCGGCTGTGGGAACGGGGGGGGGGGGGGGGGGGGAGGGGTTTGAGAGACTCGGCCCAAGAAGGGACTGGCAAGCAACACCACCCAGCAGGGACTTAAAGACATGAAGGCTTGGACATGCCGGGGGATTGAACCTGCAGCCCAGGTATGTGCCCTGACCAAGAATGGAAACTGCGGCCCTTCGGAGCATGGGATGACGCTCCGATGGACTGAGCCACGCAGGCCAGGGCTCCAGGATTATTCGAGGGAAGGTAAGGAAAGCCCTAACAGAGTCCCTACCGGCTCAACAAACGTCAGTTGCCTGGAGCACCATGACAGAGCCCACTGGGTCCCGTGGGCCACCCGCTGGCTGGGGAGCCAGGAAGCCAAGGAAAGCGGGGAGGCTCTGGGGCAGCCTGGGTGGGGCTGTGATTGGAGCAGAGCGGTTATTCCCACGTTGAAATGGGAGCCCTGCCTCCTTGAGTCCGTGGTGGCAAGAGGCCCCGAGTCTGCCCTCAAAACCATGCCTGCCAAAGGTCGTGGTGGGGCCTCCTAGTTCCTCGAGGGGCTGGCCATGACCCAGTCCAGCTGACAGGCGAGACCGAGAGGCAGATGTCAGGGCTGGCCCTCCTGGGCCTGGACCTCCAGTTCCCTTGACAGGGAGGCAGCAGGGGCCTGCTCCACAGGGCAGGGATATTGGGGGGCCCCCTTCCCCACTCTGTTCTCAGAGCCTATTACAGGGGAAGCGTGGGCACTCCAGAAGGGGACGGTGGCACTTACTGGGCACCTTCTGTGTGCCAGAAAGGGGCTGGGTACTTTACAGCGCCCCTGAACTGCCTTAACTGGCAGCTGGGTGGTCATATCCCCGTTTCACAGATAAAGAAACTGAGGCTTGGAGAGGTTGAAGGAACTTGGACGGAAGCCCCTCTGACCTTAATCTGCCCTCCCCCACGTGCAGGGTTGTTGAACTCCAGTGATGACAGGGAGCTCACTCCGACAAAGACTCCCCCTTGGGCAACCGGAAGAAAGCGCTTCTCAGGGCGAGCTGAAATTGGCCCTGGAAACTCCCACCTTAGGCACCAGCTCTCGGCAGCTCGTGGAGCCGGGCCCTCTGCCCCCACAGCAGCCGTCAGACAGTGAGCACAGTAGGACAGCCAGTCCACCACTGGGCCTCCCTCGGGTAACTGCTCCTCCCTGAGCTCGGCGTCCTGAGCTGAAAATGGGGTAAGAACAGCCCCTGCGTGAGGGGTGGTGCTGAGGTTGTAGGGAGTTGATAGGCCTAGAACAGTGGTCGGCAAACTCATTAGTCCACAGAGCCAAATATCAGCAGTACAACGATTGACATTTCTTTGGAGAGCCCAATTTTTTAAACTTAAACTTCTTCTAACGCCACTTCTTCAAAATAGACTCGCCCAGGCCGTGGTATTTTGTGGAAGAGCCACACTCAAGGGGCCAAAGAGCCGCGGTTTGTCGGCCACTGGCCTAGAACATTCCAGAGTCTTCAGAGAAGCTCTAACCAAGGAGAGAGGCTCTGAGAACTTTCCGGAGGCCTGACTCACCTGCCCAAAGGAGGAAGTGGCCTTGATCTGAGACCCCTGTGGTGGGGGCGGGGCTCAATCTCAGTCCCCAGTAGCTTTTATCTGCAAGATCCCGGCTCCCCCAGAACTGACACCAGCTCACGCCGCCCACCCAAAGGATGTGGCTGGGTCTTGCTAAAGGGGGAGGTGGGGGGGGGGGACGCCAGGTCGGTCTGGGTTCAAGCCCTTCACTGGCCTCTGTCAGCTCTGCTGATGGAGATGCGGGCGCCCGTCTGCTCTGAACAGTGGCTTCTCCAGCCTCAGGGCGGCCCTGTCGCTCAGGGCTGTATCTTTCAGCAGAGTGTGAGGCCAAACTTGGGCAGCTCCTCGAGTGTAGAACTGGGCATGCCCCAGGCCTGGCCCCCGGGGGGGACATGCAGGCCACCCCCATCACTGTCTTGCCTGCCTCTCTGCTCATTGAGGAAGGGACTGGAGAAATGCAGCCTGGGAGAAAGGCCCGTGTCCTTGCACCTTCTGTTCCCCCTGCTGACCATGCTCTTCCAGGCAGACTTCTCTGTACTCTCAGCCCGACCCCTGGCTCCTATAGAGGCTCTGGGACCTTGGACAAAATAAGTCCTGAGCTACCCGTTTTTGCCTCTAAAACAGGAATTGCTGTACGAACTACAGGGATTGGTGTGAGGATCTAATCTGGTTTGCTCTAATAAAGCCACTTAGCCCAGTCCAAAAAAAAAAACGGTGGGTTAAGCCATGAAAAGTGCCCAATATCAAGGCCCACCCACTGTACTGCATCCAGAGAAGCACGGACAAACAGGGCAGAGAAGCGCAGTACACGAGGCCCAAGTGTGAAGTGCCTGGGGCCCAGACAGGGAGGGGCACTTCACCCCCTGTGGGCAATGGGGAGCCATGGGGAGTTCTCTGCAGAGAGATGAGGGCTGTTCCATTCAGTCCTGGGCTGCCTTCCACCTGTGCTCGGTCCGACACACCCTCCCTTCCCAGGCCCAACAGCCCTACCTGGCACCCTGCCTGCGGGTCCAGGGGCTCATCTCACAGCAACAGCTGGCACTTACTGTTGCTCACCGTGTCAGTCCTCCCAACGCCCAGGAGGCTGGTGTGAGGTTGGTCCTATGATTATTGTGGTTTGACACATGAGGAAACCAAGGCAGAGCACGGCGCACAGGTCCGCGTCATCACGCAGGCGGTGGCTGGCAGAGTTAGGATGCAAACCCAGCCGGTGGACTCGATTCCAGAATCCACACTGGCCTCTCCTGCTCTGAGATGGACCCAGAGCCCTTTGAAGGGACTGAGCATCGGCGAGCCTCCGGCAGAACCAATTCTCCCAGCTGGCAGGGTAGGTCACTGGGCCCGCTCATGGGCCGAGACTTAGAGGTGATGTGACTTGTCCAGGACCTCACAGCTTGTCCACAGGATCTGGGACTCCAATGCAGGTCTGTTAGACTCCAGAGGCCTGGACCCCGGCGCTCCCTGCAGCCTGGGCCTGCATCCGGCGAGCTCTCAGCGGGGGCTATTTCTGAGGTCCTCGTACCCCTTTGGGGAGGGGGAAGACAGCGGGTCCCACCGTCCCAGGCTGCCCTGGGGCTTCTGTCATGAACCTCGGTGCTGTCCTTCCTCTTCAGACTTTGTCCTTTCAAAGAGGTCTTTCATCCCGATAAACGCCTGGCCCATGGGTGTGGCCCTGCCCTGTGGAAAGGAGCCTGAAAAGCAGGCTTAACTGCGCCCCCCCCCCGTCCCCCCCCCCCCCCGAAAAGTTTCCCAGCCAGAAAACCCAGCAGAGGAAAATGCAGTGTTTGCAGACCGGGTCAGGCCCACGGTCACTTCATAAAAATGGATTCCTGGAAAAACATAAACCAGCAATTTACCCTGCGACTTTTATGGGCCTAAAAAAATAAAACAAAATGAAGCAGCTATCCTATTTGAATTACAAGGTAAAGCGGGAGCTAAGCCACTCCTTTCTTAGTGAATGAGGACAAAAACGCAGCGGCAAGGAGCTGCTCAGCTCAGCTCAGGTCTGATTCAAACCGCTCTCGTTTCATAAACACCAGCATCGCTGCTAAGACAGGACGCCGTCCAAAAGGTCTGCTTGCTTTTTTAAAAACTGTCTTCCATACGGGGCAAGGCTTAGGGTTATTTTTTGGTGGTTTTTTGTGTTGTTGTTTTTTTAAAAAAACAAAGCTCACATCCTCCTGCCTCCGTGCCTGTAACTACGGCCAGAGGGAAACTGATTTCAGAATCCATCTGATATGTCGGATTTCTTTGTGGCATCCACTTCATCGCTCAGCAGCCAGCCATGATGTCATAAGCCCATCAGATTTCCGGCAGGGGGAAACGCCGGGGGATTGTAGGAATGGATGCGGCTTCCCCGGCAGTCAGGAAGGGGTGGGCAGGGAACGGGTGTGTTTCGGAGGCAGGGGACTGGAGGCAGGCTCAGTGTTTGTGATATTAAATGTCAGGCAGAAACCTGAAAAATCCAGCCACCCAGATGTTTTCTAAATATCCAGATGTCTGGCAGCGAGCAGACCCTGCTCCCCTCCCCTCTCCCCTCCTGTCCCAGGAGGCGCCTGACATTTCGGCTCTGACCTCCGGTTGACGGTGAGTGCACGCTGCCAGGAGCTGTAATGCTCCAGGCTGCCCACCCTCGGATTTGGAATTTTTTCCTAAATCTTTACACATGGATGACAGGAGTAACTAGGTCCAGATTTTTAAAAGCTGTTGAAGCAGTGATTTGAAAAGTTCAGTCCCTGGAATTAGCTTCCACAGAATACACGATGGAAGCCAAAAAGGAGGGGGGGAAAAAAATCCCTCAGCCAACACACGCACAAACATATGTGACTCTTAAGCCACAGGACTTAAAAACCCCAAACAAAGCCAGCGAGTCGGAGGACCGAGGACCAGAGACACCGAGAAGCTCTGAGCCCTCCCCCAGGAGCGGGCTTTCCAAAGCAGCAAACCACTGACAGCTTTGTTCTTCCTGACAAAGCCCCTCGCTCCCAAGGAACAGACCGTTGCCCGCCAAAGCCCGGGGTAGAACTCATTTACACGCAGACGCCAGGCGGCAAGGAGCATCCAGTCCAGAAACGGGGCTGGCTCTGCCTGGGAAGCTGCTCCCACCCCCTGCGACGGGGACTCCGGGGCCTGGGGGAGCCCCGCAGGCCACAGCCTAGCCGAGTCCCGACTTCCAGGAGGCCTGGCCACACGCCCACCGAGGCCACCTCCGAGGCCTGTGACATCACAGCTAATTGCTCCTGAAAATGAGCCAAGCGCCACAGACCCCTGGGGCCCAAACCCTCTGACTTCACAGGGAGCCAGGAGGGGAGGCAGCTGGGGAGGGGCCAGGTCCAATTAGAACCTAGAGCTCTGATGATGAAAAGAAGGGGGGGCCCCTGAGGGCAAGAGTCTGGCAGAGGGGAGGAGGAGGTGAGTGGGGGGCTCAGGGCTGGAGGTGGGGGGCTTTGTGGCCTCAGCTCCTAGAACAACCCCTGTGCTTTTCAGATTAGAAAACTGAAGGCCAGGAGGGCCTGCGTGGCCCGCCCAAGGTCACCAGGCTAAATAGCGGGACAGCCAGGCCCGGCATGGCACAGCTCTCCCCTGGACGGTATCTAATTTAATCTTTTCAGCACTCCGTGAGGGAAGGCTTATCATTAACCTCCGTTTCCAGGGGAGCTAGTGGAAGCGCAGAGAGGTTAAGTAACGGCCCAAGGTCACACAGCCGTTGTCAGAGGTTCAGACCAAGTCATTATCGGAACTGGGTCTGAATCTCTGCGTCGTCGCTGACTCCGAATCCAGTGCTCTCCCTGCGGGATGGGGGAGGCAGTTAAAGCTGCTCTGGGAACTGTGAATCTGACTTAAACACATATTTTAAAAGCTGGTGATCCCCACAGAACAGAAGGAAGTAAACCATTGCAAATTCAATGTTTTAAAGCAATTCCACTCGGGAGGCTGTCTGACTGGGTGAGTGGGGAGCTGCGTTTATTCTGTCCCCGCCAGAGGCTGAATAAAGCATGTAGCCGCTCCTCTAGCCCCGCATGAATGGAGGCCGCTCAACCCTTGAATTGGGGGGGTGGGGGGGGAGACAAAGAGACAAGAGTGGGGGGGCACTAACAGCTTTGTCGGGCACCTCTGAGAGCATAGTCTGCCACAGGAAAAGTGCCAGGCACACAGGTCTGACAGTGCCAGGGAGGAGACAGTCACTGAGTATAAAACAACAAAAAATAAAAATAAGTCGGTCCCTCTGGGCCTGATTCTTACTTTCCCAGCCAGGATTTAAATGAACTGCAGGTGGGTCACCTGGCAGTATGAGGCCTGGACTCCAGGTCAGACAGGCGCTGCCCAGGGTCCTGTCTGCCCTGGGTGGGAGGTAGGAGGTAGGAGGTGGGAGGTGGGAGGTGGGAGGTGGGAAGTGGAGGCCAGGCAGTTACTCTGTGGCCCTGAGCCCTGGCCATCCTGGGGAGCCTGCTGGCCCCCACCTTCTCCCAGAGTCAAACTGGAAGGCTTGGAGCAGAAGAATGAGGAGCAGGCTGGTCTGAGCTAAGAGGACAGGCACCGTCCCAGGCCCCCTTCTCCCACCCTGGGCAGGTCCACTCCCACGGGCCAGCCTTGGCCGGTCAGTGGGCCATCGGCGCCAGGCCTCTCCCTGCCCTCTGCCCCACCGGACTGTTTTTTTTTATTTCTTCCTGTGGACGGCAAATGGGGTGTGGAGCCCAAGACTCAGGCCAGCGAAGGGGAAGGATCATCTGGATGCCTGGGTGGCTGAACGGCTCCCATCTTTCTGGGCAAAGCCTACTCATTCTTTACTGGCTTTGCCTACCATCTGCCCAGGAGAGATTCAGGTCATGCCCTCATGGCACTTACAGTGGGGGGGAGAGGGAGGGGAGGAACATTGAACCAATAATGACATTAAAACGTCCCTGGAAGGAGTGGCCCCAGACGGTGAGAGCCTGTCCTAAGGAAGTGTCAGGTCAGAGGGAGTCCGAGAAGGCTTCCCGGGCCCAAATGATGAGGAGGCCTTAATCCCTCTGACTCACTGTCACCTCCACCGAGAAGCCTTCCCTGATGCCTCTGTCCCTGTGCCCATTCCGTTTCTGGCTGTGTTTATCATTTGATGTCCCTGCCATGTTCTGGAAGTCCCAGGAGGCAGAGACTGGGTCTGTCTTATTCACCACTGAGTTGCCATGCCTAGGACACAGATGTTTACTGGCTACTTGTTGATCCAAAAATAAACAACAGCCCGGCTGGTGTGGCTCAGTGGTTGAGCACTGACCTATGAACCGGGTCACAGTTCGACTCCCGGTCAGGGCACATGCCAGGATTGTGGGTTTGATCCCCAGTAGGGGGTGTGCAGGAGGCAGCCAATAGATGCTTCTCTCTTATCATTAATGTTTCTCTCCCTCTCCCTTCCTCTCTGAAACAAAAAAATATATTAAAAATAATAATTAATACATAAACAACATGTGCAAAAGACCTGTGGTAGGATGAACCACGGAGAGTAGGAGGGTGTGGGAGTAAGAATGGGGCAAAAGACAGAGAGCAGTGGGAGATGAGATGGAGTCACCCCGATCTGCCCCCAGCACAGCACCCCTGGACATGAGGTAGGTGGGCAGTAGCATCACCTGCCCAATACTCTCCCTCTCCACCACTGTCTTCCCTCCCCCATTCAGTCCCTTGGCTGGTCCTGTGGGGCCACCTGGAGCCACAAAGAGGCAGATCCAGGGATCCTAATCCAGGGCCTTTCTACACCCCACCCCCAGTCCCATCTGCACCCCCCCCCCACACACACACACACTACACATTTGGCCCCCCTTCTCCTCACTGAGGCGGAAGTGGAGAGAGAGAAGCAGCTGGGCTCCGGGCTGGACCAGACCGGGTTTGCATGCCGAGGCTGTTACCAGAGTGTGTGGGGACCCCACGCTGGCTCCTGTCCCTCGGATTCCTCCCTCGGAGCTGGCAGAGCAGGTGCTTGGTGAACTTGTCTGCAAGGCTCAGTCAATCTCCTCTGGTTTTCCTCTAGGACTCAGTTCTGCAGCAGCAGAGGCCGGGTTCTGGGCTCCTGGAGCCACATCCCCGGGGAGGCACCACGTGGGGTGCGGCGGGTCGCAGCTCCCAGCGCGGCGCCCCAGCGGCTCCCAGACCCGCGCCCGCCGCCCGCTGCGCGCGCTGCAGCAAACTTTCCGCGTCTGCCACCGCCCGCGTCCACACCTGCTCGCGGTCCCGCGGCGCCAGCCACCAGCGCGGGTTCCACAGCCTCGCCTGCCCCGGGTCCGAGAGGGTGCCTCGGGCAGAGTCGGCGTCTCCATCCCCTCACCCTGACCCTCCGCGAGGTCGCCGGCTGCCAAGCTCAGCCTTAGGGATCAGCCTGGACCAGGTCGGGGTCCCGGGAGCGCCTGCGCTTGTCTACACCGCCTCAGCGGCCCCAGATCACAGAAGACGCCCCAGGGGCCGCGTCCACACCACCCCAGCGACGCTTCCTCACTGAACCGTGTCCACATCGCTCAAGGCTCACGAGACGCTATGGAGCGCGGACCCGAACGCAGACCCCGCGACAGCCGCTCAGTGTGTGTGTGTTGGCCGGGGGTCGGGGGGTGGCCCAATCCTTTCCCGGTGCCCCGGACCCCGGGCGAAGCAGCCCGGGCTGCTTACCTTGCCCGCGCCCTCACGCTCCTGTCCCGGCGGTGCGGTCTCTTTCATGCATTTTGCAATATTGTCGATGACGAAAGAAAATATTATAAATCCTCTCTCGGCCACGTGGCTGTCCCCCAACCTCCCCCTTTTCCTCTTTTTTTCGGCCTTTAGGACAATACTCGACCCCCGCAGCCGGCCGCTGGCCCGGGGGCTCCAGGCAGGCGCGGCCGGCCGAGGCGGGGCGGGGCCTGGGGCGGGGCCGAGGGCGGGGTGGGCGGGGCACTCGCGCTCGGGCCGCTCTCCCGGGGAAAGCCGTGGCCCGCGACCAGCGCTCCTGTTCCGGCTCCTGATTGGTCGGTCAACCGGCGGTGCTGACGCCTGATTGGCTGAGAGGAAGAACAGGCTCAGGCAGTGGGGGGTGGGGGGTTATGGGTTTCATTCTTTGCCATATATCTTTATTGATTTCAGAAGATTTCAGAGAAGAAGGGAGAGGGAAGGGAGAGGAAAGAGAGATAGAAATATCAATGATGAGAGAGAATCATTGTTGATTGGCTGCCTCCTGCATGTCCCCCAATGGGGATCAAGCCCGCAACCCAGGCATGTGCCCTTGACCGGAATCGAACCTGGGACCCTTCAGTCCGCAGGCTGATGCTTTATGCACTGAGCCAAACCAGCCAGGGCATCTTTGCCTTTTCTTTACAGTCCCCACCCTTCTCTTTTGGGCCCCCTGACATCTGCAGACTTTTCCTGGCCGTTCTCGAGTTTGTTTGTTTTTGTCCTTTTTACCAAATAGGGAGGACCTTGAGGTCGGCACCCAAGGTTTGTGCTGCTCACCACTGTATCCCCAAGGCCTGGCACATAGTAGGTGTTCAAAACGTGTTTGCGTGTTGAATTTATGGAAAATGTGCACACAGGTTTTTAGAGCTGTCTTTACGGCTGGTATTGCTATTCTCCTTTAAGAACGGGGAGACTGAGGCGCGGAGAAACCAAGGAGTGAATGGGGGGACTGAAAATGGGACGTGCTTGCATCCCAGACCTCAGATCTCCTCCAAACAGCGAAGCCCTGTGGAGTGTCAGGGCCTCAGTTTCCCCTCTATCAAAGAGAGTGCTGGGTTAGAGCAGATGTGTTAGGAGATGAGTTATTTCAATGAACACACTACTATACGAGTACTTAGCTCTGTGCTTGAGCACAGTATGTTAGGAATGAGACAGCCCCAGCCTCCATGTTAAAATCCCGGTAGCCTGCTGGGCCCTCTCCCTCCCTGGGCCCCTCCTCTCTAAATCACAGGGGAAGTTAGAAGCACTCTGCTCCAACCAGGCTCTCTTGCCCACCTCTGAGGGTGCGGGAGGGGGGGGGGGGCATGTGGGAGGAGCCACGAAAGCTATCATTAAGCAAACTAACTTGAGCAGGCATGCTCTTCTGCGGGGATGGCAGCCCCTGGCAAACCGCCGCCGCCCCCCCCCCCCCCGTTTGGGTCCCATGGATTGTGAGGCGGTCTCCGATAAGGGATGGGGAAAAGGCCTCCTCTGACAAAGGAGGTGCAGGAGCTGTTCCCGCAGTTGGGTGGGGAGCCTTAATTGACCACCAAGATGCTGAGACCCTGGGCAGCTGGGTTCAGGCGTGCAGAAGAGACAGCTTGGTGGCACAGTGAGTTCCCGTGTCCCTGTCTGCACATGACCTCTTCTAAAGACGCCAGCCACTGCCTGGCTGGCGTGGGTCAGTGGTTGAGCATCGACCTGTAAGCCAGGAGGTCAGGGTTGGATTCCCAGTCAGGGCACATGCCCAGGTTGAGGGCTCAATCCCCAGTGTGGCAGTCGATCAATGACTCTCTCTCATCATTGAGGTTTCTCTCTATCTCTCCCTCTCCATTCCTCTCTGAAATCAATAATATATATACTTTTTTTTTTTTTAAAGACACCAGCCATTGGATTTAGGGCCCATCCTAATCCAGTATGACCTTCTGTTCATTACATTCACAAGAATCCCATTTCTAACTCAGGTTACAGTCCCAGGTACCGCTATCTCTTGGGGGAACACGATACAACCCACAACAAAGCTCAATCAGGAAAGGACATTCTGGCCAGAGGGGGACAACAAGAACAGAGGCTGTGAGGCTGCTAGCTGCCACTGCTCTCCTGCCACTTATCCCCGGCTCGTCTCCATTCTGGTGCCCGGCAGCTGCCTGAACAGCTGGGAGGGAGCTGACCCTCTGCACATCAGGCCTTCTCAGGCCTCCCCTTCCAGCAGACCCTGCCCAGTCCGGGGCCCTGAGGAGAGCCCAGCCTGCCTGTCCCTCCTCCCGCTACCTGCCTGGTCCCTGCCCCCCACCCCAATCCCGCATACAAGATGGACAGGGACAATAAAAGCTGTTTCACAAGCAGGTGGTGATTAATCGCCAAGTTAATTAAAGAGGCAGTAATTACACTCAGATTTCAGGGGAAGGAGTGATATTGTAGGCAGGGAGGGGCGGTCAGCCTCAGCCTCCCCGAAAGGATCTGAAAAGGCAGGAAAAATATAGTATTTTTTAAAAAGTGAGTGCTTCCTCCGTAGCTAGCATGTTTTATTTGTCAGAATCAGGTGGGGGTTCGGGGGGGGGGCTTAGATTTTTAAACTTGTTTCTGTGCTTTCCCATGTCTTTGAAATATTTAAAAGGGGAAGGTTAAGTAGAGCTAACCTCCAGTTTGGGGGTTATAAATGGCCTCAAATACCTCGCATTGTGCCTCTCACTTGACACAATGGAGAGGACCTTAAGATTATGTGTAAACGGAACCCCGTTTGCCCACCCAGCACATCCTACCGCCAGCGACGCTCTCTCTTCATTCCTGATTGATTTTCCCTGGCAGAGGCACAGAATTCTTTGCTTTAAGTGTCAGGCTCTTTCTGTCAAGTCGTTAATGACCTATAAAGCACTTAAAACATACTGGAGGAGATGCTATTTGGAGGCACCCTGTGGTGTACCCTCTCCATTGTCAGTAATCACCACTCATTTATTTGCTCTTATTGGTTTGGAATTTGCTATCAGGTTTCCCTAAAGCGGAGACCACCGGGAAAGGCTCAATGCCATATGGATCCAGATGGGTGCTGGGGTTGGGGGCCCTGGTCACTTCTTGGTACACCTTCCCTAACTACCTCATTCATCCTGCAGCTGTGGCCACGATGACCTTCCCAGTTTGTCCTTACCGCCTGTCTGCACCCTTGACTTGTCTCCTGAGTCTTGACCCATTCTGTTGTCTTTGGGACACCTCCTCCTGGCTGCCACCAGGGTTTCTCCTTACTTTGCGGCTCCACGTCTGGGCTTCTGGTCGTGTTTGCGGAAACCAGCCTCTGGCCATTGGATGGGGACATGGACACCCCTTCACCCTCATGCCTTGAGGCCAGCAAGTCAGCAGGTCTTGTTGGCCTCCGCTCTGAAATGGCTCTAAAGTCTGGTCCCCTGCCCCAACCTCCACCTCCTCGACACGGCCCCAGCCCCTTAAGCTTTTGCCTATCTCGGTAGCTTCCAAACTGGAACAGGCTGCCCTCCCCAGAGCCGCTCACTCGAGTGACCTCCTGAAGAACAGTGTAAGGGATTTTGTTCTCCTGCTCCCCAACCGCCGTGTGCTTCTCAGGCCTCAGCCTGGCATCCAGGGCCCTTCACAACCTAGGCCTGGTTTCATCTCCCCGAGCGTCTCCCGCCATCTCACTCCCTCCATCTTCATATCCTCCCCCTGAGCTACCCTCATCCTCCGAAGCCTACTTCCAGGAAGCCTTCCTTGGTGAACTCAGGCGGAGGGACTGCCCTCCTGGGGCTCCTGAAGGCCTTACCACAATGTGCGTCCCCTGGGTTCCTGTGCTGCCTGCCCGGTCACTCATGCAGGGTCACTATTGACTGTCCCCTGAGAGAGGCGTTGTTGGGCACATCAGCTTTGGATTCAGACAGGCCTGAGTTCAAATCTGGCTTCGTACCTTCCTGGCTGAGGGACCTTGGGCACTCGCTACTCCTCTCTAAGCCTCAGTTCCCTTCTCTGCCATGCCCCAGGCGCCTGCCCCAATCGGAGGAGGATGCTAGCCTGACGAGGTCCATGCTGAGTGACAGATGGGGCCCAAGGTCAGGTGAGCAGAGGTCATGGCGACAGCAGCCTCCAGGTGAGAGCTGCGGGAGGCATCCACAGGAGCCGGGGCTGGCGGGGAGGGGGGTGCCTGGACCAGGGCGTGGCAGGGCTTCTGCAGGAGGACCCAGCCTGCAAGGCCGCACAGACTCTTCAGGAGGGAGAGCGTGTTTGTGTTATGGTTTTCTGTAACCAATTACCACCAACGTGGTGGCTTAACACAGCACACATTTATTCTCTTACAGTTCTGGAAGCCAGAAATCCAAAACCAGTGCCACTGGGCCGACACCGAGGTGTCCACGGGGCCGCCTCCATCCAGAGGCTCTGCTTCGTTGCCTTTCCAGCTTCTGGAGCCTCATTCCCGGGCTCGTGGTCCCTTCCTCCACGTTCAAAGCTAGCAGAGCAGCATCTGCAAATCTTTCTGGCTCCAAGACCCATTGCCTCCGCCTCTGTTTTCTCCCCCCGAATCCCTCTTATCATCCAGGGTAATCTCCCGCACCTCAGGACCCTCCGTCACACTGCAAAGTCTTTCCCGGGTCCCAGGGACCAGGCTGTGGGCATCTTGGGCGTGGGCATTGTTCCGCCCTCCACACAAGGCACAAGCTCTGAAGTTCCTGCTGGGGCTTGAAGCTCAGCTGCACCATCTGCCCGCTGGGTGGCCTTGGGCAAGTTGCTGCATCTCTCTGATCCTCAGTTTCCTTATCTATGAAACCAGAGGCCCAGTGCATGCAATTGGAGCATGGGCAGGGTCCCTAGGCCTGGCTGGCAATCAGGGCCTATCGGGGCCTTCTGGCTGCCCGCCAGGGCCTTCCTTCATCCCGTGCTGCCCCCTGGTGGTCAGCACACATCAGAGTGAGTGATCGAACTCCCGAAGGGACACGTTGCATATTGGCCTTTTATATATATAGATGGGAATGGTGTCTAGCTCCAGATAAGAACTTAATAAGCATTTAATTATTAGGCAGAGGGAGCTTCATGTGCCAGAGCCTGGAGGTTGAGAGAGGCTGCAGAGCAAGAGCAGGAAAGGGGACAGGGCAAGGCAGCTCAGGTGAAGGGGTGAAGGGGTGAAGGGGTGAAGGGGTGAAGGGGTGGAGGGCGGAGCTGGATCCGGTCCCAGGGAGGTGTGCGCATGTGTGTATGCTCTGACTGAAAGTGTTTAAATGGGGCAGATTTGGTTTCCTCTTATTGAGATATAATTCACATATCATAAAATTCACCCTTTTAAAGTGTACAATTCAGAGCTTTTTAGCATAGTCGCAAGGTTGTGCAACCATCAGCACTATCTAATTCCAGAACATTTTCATCACCTCGTAAAGAAACCCCATCCCTGCTAGCAGGCGCTGCGGCTCCCCAAAGGCAGGGTGGTTCTTGGTTGGAGCTTCCGGAAGCTCCCCACCATCTCCAACCCCAGGCTTGAACCCAGAAAGAAGACAGCTGCATCCTCCAGCACTGAGATGGGGGGCAGGAGTGGCTGAGGGGCCCCACCAACCTGGGCTCAATTCTCAGCCCCTCACTTCATCAGAGGAAGCAGAGCCGGGCCACTGCACGGGCAGAGGCGGGGTGGGGACAGGAGGCGGAGGGCGGAGGCAGGGCTCACTGTACCCACCACAGGTACCATTTTCATATCTGGACCTGAGCCCCCCTCTGGGACTCACTGCACAGACTGGTCCTAACAGTCAGAGGCCCGCAGCTCTCCTGGCTCCACTCGCCCCACACACAGCACCGAGGGCTCCCCCTACAGGAGGCAGTACCTGTGGGGCAACTGGAGGAAGCTGGGGGGCATTTGAGGCTGGGCCCTAAAAGCCCGGAGTAGGATGCTCCCTGCAGCCCCTGCGGTGATGCTGAGAAATGGTGAACTGCGGCCAAGGCCATGACGGAAGCCTGATCGAATTAAGGTCCTGGGCCCCTGGATCCCTCGCTGTGAGCCGAGCCCGTGGCTCTGATGAGCTGTCACCGGCAGGCCGCCACCACGGGGGCTGTGTGAACAAAGCGAGGCCAATAACACCTACAGAAGGTGCCATGTAAGCCCTCCAGAACCCCACACGAGGACGGCCCAGCTCATGTGCTTGTGTATGTGCTTTTTAAGGGCCTGAGCAGCCCCGAGCAGCCCCTGCTGACCCAGCCACAGGGGGCTTCTCCAGTGCTCCCTGCACCGCCCCCCCCCCCCCGCCCCCGGGCTTAGCTTTGCTGGTTGCTTGGAGGGCCTGAGGCCCCACGCGGTCAGGGCTGTCTGGCCTCGCCTGGAGCCAGCTGAGTGGGAGGGAAGGCCATCTGGCGAGGCGAGGGACAGCAGTCGACGCTGCAGAGCCGGCTGAGGCCTCCCCCGGCCGTGACAGGGGCTTCTGGGATCAATTAGCAGAACCACCCTGACAGGGCTCAGGGCCCCTGACGCACGCTCCACAGGCACGTGGCATCGATCGGAGCCTCTGACAGCCCGGGCAGCCAGGAGGTGAAGCCGGGCTGCTGCTGGCCTGTCTCCTGGGCCGGGGCCAGGGCCCGGCCTCGCCTCCGGCAGCCCTGCACAGAGCCCGCCCCTGCCCACCAGGCGGAGGGGCTGGCCTCCCAGTACCCGCACTGTCCTTGTTGCGCCTCTCCAGCTGTGGGTGCCGCGGCACGGCTGTCTCCCTTTTCACACGTGTCAAATGGGTCACGTGCTAATTAGCGATCACTTCCTGGAAATTAGGGGCGGGGGCGGGGGGAGGAGAATCATTCTCCCTGTTTTGTCAAGAACTGGCACTCAATCTCCAGCCAAGGAGAAGGGGCACTTACGCTTTAAACAAGTGGCTCATCAGCCCTCTGGTGAGTCAGGCACAGAAAGAGACAAGCAGGGTGTCCCCCAAGGAGCCTCATTTCTGACAAGCTCCCTCTGGCCCAAGTCACCCCAAGGCCCATCCATGCTCCCATGCTCCCATGCTCCCATGCTCCCTCTGAATCTGAGCAGGAATTCCTGCTCAAGTGCCACCTCTTCCATGAAGCCTTCCCTAAAACACCCTCCCCCACCAAGCCGTTCATGCATTGCTCTGACCTCCTTTCGTTGAATCAGTTCACGCATATCCATCTCCCCAGGAGGCTCTGGCTTCCAGAGCACAGGGGCAGGGGTGGGGGCAGACTAAATGGGTGGGCTGAAGGAGGAAGGAAGGGGGGACTGGGGAGAGAACCAGGTCAGCTGGGACCCACGGTGGGAACCAGGTACAGGGCTGTGCCCTGAGCCAAGGCAGTGAGGTCAGCCAGCGTGCTCCCCTGGCCTGTGGCACTCGCTGGGGAACGGGGATGGGGTGGGCAAGGGGGTGACAGAAAAAGCCCTGCTCCTCCTCGGCCCCTCGGGGTCCACAAAGTGGTAAAATTAAACCCTCTCCAGATATAGCCTTTGCAAGTAGGTTTTCAGGTAGCGAGCGGATTGTGAGTGGGGAACAATGCCAATTACAGCAGCATTATCCCAGATTATAAAGCTTCCAAGAGGCGGCTCACACCTCCAGGCGAGCTGCGCCTGAAATTGCCAAGGAGGCCGGGGATCCAAATGTCTAGGGCGGCCTGAGACCAGGCCCCTCCACCTCTCCTGACTCCATCTGCCCAAGGAGATAGACCACTGCGGCGGGGGGAGGGAGGACACCCCGCCTCCCACAGTTCTGAGACCCCGGGTATGAGCAGTGGAAGCTGACAGGCCATCTCGGAAGAAAATTTGTCCCTTCACAGGCCTCCCCCCGCCCCCCCCATGCACCAAGCCCTCTAAGGCTCCTTCTGTCCCTCTCCCCGCCCCGGAACCCCCCTCCGCTGACCCAAGGAGGCAGCGAGACTGTACACAGCCGGCACCAGCCCAGCGATGCCCCCTCTGGGCCGTATGACCTTTAGCTAGTCTGCTTCTCTGGACCATCTGCTTTGGTAAAAGGGGGAGACAAGCCCCCACTTCACAGGGCGTCTGCAGGAGTGAGCGCCCTGCTGCGGATAAACAGCCTGAGGAGCAGAGACCCGGCAGCGCCCGTGAGAGCCGCCCACGCCCTGACAGCTTGCCGGTGTGTCCGGTGCGTCCGAGGATGCTCCCTGCAGCCCCTGCGGGGACGCTGAGAAATGGTGAACAGCGGCCAAGGCCATGACGGGAGCCTGATCGAATTAGGGTCCCGGGCCCTAATCCCTCGCTGTGAGCCGAGCCCGTGGCTCTGATGAGCTGTCACCGGCAGGCCGCCACCACGGGGGCTGCGTGAACAAAGCGAGGCCAATAACACCTACAGAAGGTGCCGTGTAAGCCCTCCGGAACCCCACACGAGGACGGCCCAGCTCATGTGCTTGTGTATGTGCATCTACGTGTGTCCGTGCTACAACAGCGGCCTGCCCGGAAGGGAACACACCCAAACGCCTCAGTGGTCAGCTCCGGGCGGGGGAGGGGATGGAGGATCCGAGGAATTTCACTTTCCTTGGTTTGTTGCACCGCAGTAGGCGCCCAGCTGCGCAGATATGTTACAAAATACACACAGCCTGGCAGCGGGGCCCAGTGGGTGAGCGCTGACCTGTGAACCAGGCGGTCACGGTTCGATTCCCAGTCAGGGCACAAGCCCGGGGTGTGGACTCGATCCCCGGTGTGCGGCGTGCAGGAGGCAGCCGATCGATGATTCCCTCTCGTCATTGGTGCTTCCATCTCTCTCCCGCTCCCTTCCTCTCTGAATCAATACAAATACATTTGTTGGACACACACACTGACAGCTAGTGCAGAGGGCAGGGAGGCCTGGGAGGGAAGGTGTCTCGGTGCCTCATGCCAGGTCCCCAGCTCTTGGGGTCTGCATTCGGGGCTGCGGAGGCCCCGCAGGCGGACAAGGGACATCCGCTGGCACCCAGGAGGGACAGAGAGACGCACTCCGCCAGCCGGCTGGGCCGAGGCCGAGGCCCCCTCCTGGCTGAGCACTCTGCCAAGAAGACGATTGAATGACTGAACGACATAGAAATCCATCCCGGAACCCCCAGAGGCACCCTCAGGGTGAGCGGCCTTTCAATGCGCAGGTAAAAAAAAAAAAAAAACAGGGCAAATTTGCCTGTAACTGGATTTCAGGTTAGCGAGGGCTGTGGCCAGAAGGCAGTGCCGTGCCTGGCGGAGCGCCCCGCCCCTTGCCAAGGACCGCCATGCTGGCTGCGAAGGTGGGGTTCCCTGGGCGCCCGGCACGTGTTCCCATGGAAACTCTGCTTTGCAGAATCCTCTGGAAATGGTTGCCTGGGAGGGGCCACCGCTCACTTCCCACACCCGCTCTGCAGTTTGGTTTCCAGGGATGGCTTCTCCGGCAAGTGCTGAGGGAGCAGGGCAGAGGGAGGGCGGCGGCTGCGGGCCCCGGGCAGGACCCCGTGGGCATCAGAAGTACTTGGAGTGTTCAGAGCCGAGAGGCTCGGAAGAGGGTGGCAGGCATGACCTAGGAGCAGAAGTTGGGGAGTGCCGGGAGCGCAAGGGCAGGCCCGCAGGAGAGCATCCTGGGACCCCCTTCAATGGGGCCTTGGGGGTGGGGCCAGACAGCGGGCAGCAGCACCAGAGGCCTGGCCCTTGGGGCTGCCCAGGTCTACCCCCAGGGTGGCTGCCATCCACCTTAGGGTCCAAGGCTCCCTGCTCCTGGGACTCACGTGCTGCCCATCAGGCTCCCTTCCTGGGGCACTCTCTCCAATGCACTCCTTCTCTGGCCCCTCCTGAGCATCCCCCCTCCCCCTCCCTCCCCCCCAGTACACACAGGTGCTCCCTTTGGGGCAGCCACAGCGCCTGGGTCCCCAGCCCCCAGGAGACCTGACTCCTCCACGCTGCCTCCTGCAGCCGGCTTTTCCTGAAGGATTTGTGGGGAAGGGAAGGCACACCAGGCCCCCCATGCCCTCTGCACGCCGCTGAGCCTGTGCAGAGCAGGGCTCCCCACCTGTCCCCTCTGAGCAACGCTGAGAGGCCTTGATTGTCACTGAGACCCAGCTCAAGTGGACATGGCTGCTGAGAGGCGGAAGTGGGGGGGCCCAGCCCCCAGCCCCCAAGTGACCGTCAAGGTGGCCCCTCTCTCCTCTCCACCCTCAGTCACACCCAGGCTACCAGCCTGTCTGCAGGAGCTCTCTGTCCCCGCCCCCCCTTTTCTGCCACCCGCACCCACCGGGGTAATCTGTCACCCTCATCCCCGCCGTGCACCAGCCTTTCTCCATGGGCTCTCAGTCCTGGGGGTGGAGGGGGGTCTCTCAGTCCTGGGGGTGGAGGGGGGGTCTCTCAGTCCTGGGGGTGGAGGGGGGTCTCTCAGTCCTGGGGGTGGAGGGGGGTGCTCAGTCCTGGGGGTGGAGGGGGGGTCTCTCAGTCCTGGGGGTGGAGGGGGGTCTCTCAGTCCTGGGGGTGGAGGGGGGGTCTCTCAGTCCTGGGGGTGGAGGGGGGGTCTCTCAGTCCTGGGGGTGGAGGGGGGTGCTCAGTCCTGGGGGTGGAGGGGGGGTCTCTCAGTCCTGGGGGTGGAGGGGAGTCTCTCAGTCCTGGGGGTGGAGGGGGGTCTCTCAGTCCTGGGGGTGGAGGGGGGCAGGGGGGTGCTCAGTCTTCTTTGCTCCACACCTGGAGTCCCAGAACTTTCCCCCCCACACACCCCCACCCTCGCCTGTGTCAAAGCCCCTCCAAGGGTCCCCCACTTCACCCTGACCCTCCTCCTCCTCCTGCCTCTGTCCTGCTCACATGAAAGCCGCCTGGCCCCGCAGCCTAGCCCTGAACCAGGCTCAGCTACGCTGGCAATGTCGGCTCCACAGCGGGTGACTGGTTGGTCCCTGAGACCCCGGAAACCACGGGGAGCAGCTGGGGTTTTGTCCCAGGTGGGGCGGGAGGGTGGAAGGTTGGAGCACAGGGAGGGACAGGACCCACGTGGAGAAGAGTGTGGGGGCGGGGCAGCCTGCTGGGGCCTGGAGCCCAGTGTGGGGGTAACCCTGCCAGGCTCCCCTCTCTACCCTCAGAGCCAACTGGAAAAGGCGGAGTTCCAGACAGAGGGCCTGTGGCCCAGGTGCTGAGGACGAGAGACCCAGGAAGGCTCCTGTCACCTATCGGAGGGGTGGGCGCTTCAGTGGAAGTCAGCCCAGAGCCACCGTCTACCCCCAGACTTTCTACCAGGGTCCCGGCCCCCCACCCTTCCCTACACATTTGAGGTTCGTGTGTGAGGGGCAGATGGGGGTGGGAGGGAGGATTGGCTTGTCCATTTTACAAATGAGAACACAGTGGGAAGCCGAGGGAGGGGTGGGGACAGCCCAACAGCCTGGGTGATCTGACCCTTAGCTCCTGACTTCCTGCGAAATGGGCTTCCACTCATAACGAGGGGCTGCGGGGGGTGAAACGAGGGGCCATGTGCACACGGGGCCTGACCCCTCCCCCTCCCCCACTCAGGACAAGCTGGGTCCCTTCCTCACCACCGTGCCCAGACCTCCCTGCTCCCCCCCAGGCCCTCGGCCACCTGCTCAGCCTCCAGCTCTGTCCCCAAGGCCAGCCCAGGGTCACCTTGTGCAGTCACCTTGTGCCTCTAGCCTAGGTGGGCGGGGGACAGCGAGGTGGGGCATAGTCACCGTTGCTCCTTTATTTCCCACTCCTGTGCACACAGCACTGACACCGGTCCCTCCTGAGAGTCTCAGGGGGCCTTGTGGGCCGTGGTACCGGCTGGTGCCAAGAGAGCCCAGAGGCTGAGGAGGGCTCTGGGAATGGGGGGGCCCACAAGAGCCCTTGAACACTGAGGAGGGGTCCACCGGGCAGAGGACATGACTTGGACAAAGGCCTGGAGATGAGAAACATGCAGTGGGTGCCCCTGCGGGTGGGTGCAGACCGAGGCAGGGAGGCCTAGAATGTGGGGGTGAGTGCCCGGCGCCCCCTGAGGCCTCACTCTTGGTCCCGATCACGTCCTCTGGAGGGAGGGGCGGCCCCAGAGCCCCTGATCCACGGCGAGACCTATGGGCAGGCCGAGCTGGTCCTAGAGGTTTTCATAGACCAGGTTAAAGTCACTCTCATTCTGAAATCTGTGCGCATTCTCCTGGGGGAAAGAAATGAAAAGTAACGGCAGGGAAGGAACAAGCTCCCACTAATCTGGTCCCAGTCAGAGGCGAACAAACAGAGGTTTCCTGCGTGGCTGTGACAGGGAAGCCTGTCCTGTCCCCAAGCCCTCCTCGCCAGCCTCTTCCCTCCCTCCCCCCACCCTGCCCTCTGCCCTCCTGCCCTTCCCCCACCCCACCCCCAGTGCTGCCTCAGGGCCTCCCTGCTTGCTCTTCCCTCTGTCTGGGCTGTTCCTTCAACACCACCTGTTCCCCCCCAAACCTCCTACTCACCCTGCAGGGCTTGCTCAGCATCCTCCAAGACCCCCTCCCAGCCCTGGCCTGTGCCCCTCCCAGCCCTGGCCTGTCCCCCTCCCAACCCTGGCCTGTGCCCCTCCCAGCCCTGGCCTGTGCCCCTCCCAGCCCTGGCCTGTGCCCCTCCCAGCCCTGGCCTGTGCCCCTCCCAGCCCTGGCCTGTCCCTGTCCCAGCCCTGGTCTGTGCCCCTCCCAGCCCTGGCCTGTGCCCCTCCCAGCCCTGGCCTGTCCCCCTCCCAACCCTGGCCTGTGCCCCTCCCAGCCCTGGCCTGTCCCCCTCCCAACCCTGGCCTGTGCCCCTCCCAGCCCTGGCCTGTGCCCCTCCCAGCCCTGGCCTGTGCCCCTCCCAGCCCTGGTCTGTGCCCCTCCCAGCCCTGGCCTGTCCCTGTCCCAGCCCTGGTCTGTCCCTCTCGGATGGCCCACCTCTGTGTATCTGTCGAGTCAGTGACTCTGGTCTTTCAGCCCCGAGGCTCCTGGAGGGCAGGGGCGTCTTAGCATTCTGGGCAGCACCCCAAGGCCTGGCCCAGGGTGGGCCCTGCCTGGAATGGCCCAGACATCTTTGGGGGTCAAGGTCTAGTATAGGAAGAGCTTTGAGACTCACTAAACAGTACCAGCCTGGGCCCCCTGTGCGGGGGGGGGGGGGGGGGGCGGAGGGGAAGGGGGGAGACCGAGCATCAGCCCCTCTCACTTCCTGATGGCTCTTCCGAGGTGCCTATGGGCCTACCCACCGCCCGTGGTTCCTGTACCCGCCTAACAGCCCCTCCTCCCACAGGGCCCACATCTCTGTGCCGGATGAGACTTCACTTGGAGCTCATTTGAATTCAGGGGCACCCGGCTTTGCAGCCAAGTGTCACTCCCCCACTTCACAGATGAGCAAACCGAGGTGTGAAAGAGAATCGTGATTAAGCGAAACGCCTTGGCCCCCGGCATGACAATCAGGGAGCCCTGCCCAGGCCAGGCCAGGCCAGGCGGGCACCAGCTCAGACTCTGGCCCCTGACTTCAGCTAGCATCCGCCTGGGGGCAGCTCGAGGATCAGCGCCTTACGCCTGACTGGCTAGTGCAGACACGCCACTGTGCCCATGGGAGCTACCACGGCGCACATCACACGGGCGCCGGCTGGGTCCCCACTACAGCTTCCGGCCCTCGGGGCACATCTATGAGGGGAGTGCTGTCCGGCTCCTCAGTGCACAGGCAGGTGAGGGCTGCACTGGGCCCGGGCTGCCGGCTGGTCAGGATGGAGCGGGGGTTCCAACCTCCCAGGCTCTTGGTGCCAGGCCAGTTGCCTTGGGGGAGGGCTCCGGTTCAACAGCAGGGCTCACCCCATGGTCCTCTGTCCCCCACGTCGCACCTGGGAGGGTCAGGTGGAGCTCGGGGAGCCAGGCTGGCTGCCCCCTGCTTACCTGGGAGAGAAAGGTCCTCCTGGCGGGCGGGCTGCTGGCCTCGCTCTGCATGCAGGCGTAGATCTCAGTGTCCTGGCGCTGCAGGGCCTGCAGGAGACACGTGCGGGTCAGAGGGACGGGGACAGAGGGGCAGGGCCTGGCCCAGCAGCTGCGAGAGCTCAGAGGATGGGCAGAACCCTCTGGGCCATAGTCTGTGAGGGGATGCCCGCCTTGCCCGCCACGCCGTGCCTGGTCACACTGCCACCCTGTGTACCTGCAGTCCCTCTCTGTACCCCTTTCCCACTTGTACGGGGTGACTCCTCTCTGTTCCTCCCCCGGCCACCTCCCTCACACCACCTCCAGGCTCCAGCCAGCACACCCCAGACACCCGTGGCCATAGCGGCAATGATGCCCTCCTGCCAGCCACCCTTACTCCCCTGGCCCCAAACCCTTGCCCCTGTGAGGGCCCCACCCATCCACACCATGCAGACCTCCTGTAACGCCCACCCCAGCCGGCACTCACAGATGACCTGGCACCCATTGGGGGTCACACTCCTCTCGCATCAAGCTGCACCTGGTTAGTCTCTGAGTCTCAGAACCTGTGGCTATGCTTGGCACACTCGGAGACAGCACCAACAGATGCCACGAAGGGCTCCTCGCTCCCCGGGTGTGTGCTTGGGACTACACACACTCTCGGCCCAGCTCAGGTAGAAAGACTAGCTTCAACTCTTAGCTCTGATACCTGCCAGCATAGGCAACCCCTGAGCCTTTCTGTGCCTCTGTTTCCTCGTCTGTGGAATGGGAATAATCACATCTATCTTGCAGGCTCAATGCACGATTAAGTGAGATATTGTGCATGGTGGGACCAGCACAGGATCTGGAAAACAGTAGGTGCTTAATAACCGTTGAATCATCATCAGTTGAATGAGCATCAAAGGAGGCTTGGCACCTCCCTCCCCTCTCTGTGGTCACAGCCTGGACCCTGCTTGGGACTCGGCGCAGAGCCACCAACAGCCTCAGCAAGAGGCAGGAACCTTTCCTTCCCACATGTACATGTCATAGGGATGCTGGCTGGTTGCCAAGGAGGTGGTTTCCCTGGCAACAGGCAAGCAGGGGTTGCTGAGGCAGGCTGAGAGACAGGTGGTGCTCTGAGGCAAGAGAGGGGGGAGACGCAGAGGCGAGGAGGAAGCACCGAGAGGTACTGGGGCATGAAACCCGTGTAATAAACCATCGGGCTCTTGGGAGACCCTCATGTCATGGGCATCACTCACAGTGCTGGCAAGGAGGCCCTGGGGACCAGTTCAAAGACCTCCGAGCCAGAAAGAGGGTGGGTCTTGGGAGAGGGGCGCCAGCTCAGACTCCAGCCCCCGACTTCAGACAGCAGTGGCCTGGGGGCAGCTAGGGGCCTGACACCCTCCACCTGATGGCAGTGTGGGCACTGCACTGCGCCCAGTGGGAGCTATGGCGGCCGTACTGTCAGGGCTGCCCCAGGAGAAGCCAAGGCCTGCGCTTCCCTGCCAGGGCATCGTGCTTGCCCACAGCCCGGCCACCAACACAACCTGGTGCGGGCGGGAATGGTGGCTGTGCCTCAGTGGCCCTGAGCCGCTCCCCTCTGTCCGCCCCGGCCTGGCCCGCCACAGATGTGCTCCTCTTCCACGCTGGACACGCTGGTCACAGAGAGAAGGGAGGAAAGGGCTCCTTGCTGACGGCCAGGCAGGGGAGCAGATCTGGGGTCCTCAGTGGCGCCCCCTCCCGCGTGTCCAGCTCACATGGGACACGTTAGCCCAGGGGTGTCGCAGGTCTCACAGCCCCTCAGTGTGCAGCCACGATGGGAACTCAGGCCTCTGGCCCCCGGCTCCTCGTGCCCCCGTGTGGCCAGAGGCTTTCCGAGCCAGGGGAGAGCTCCCTGCCCAGGGCCCCGCGGACCTCTGCCCCGCAGTGGCAGGCGGCCGTGCTGGCAGGGGCCGCTGGGGGCTGAGGGCAGGGAGGGCTGCAGAGGGCTGGCAGGCAGCAGCTGGCAGGGAAGCGCTGACAGGTCCTGGCCTGCTCCTGCCTTTCATCCAGGTGTGACCTGCATCACCAGGCTGGGAAGTGCAGGCAGCCTCGGTGACAGGACAGCCTCCGAGGCTCTGAACCAGACCCCACTCCTTCCTCAGTGGTGAGGAGGCCTGCCTCCCTCAGGGTGTGCCAGGCCTCCGAATGGGCTGCACTGGGTTGAGCGGGGACTGAGTTCGGTCTAGGCTGTGCTGGGCTGTGCTGGGCTGGGCTGTGCTGGGCTGGGCTGTGCTGGGTTGTGCTGGGCTGGGCTGTGCTGGGCTGGGCTGGGCTGTGCTGGGCTGGGGCTGTCTGTCTGGGACTCAGACCCTCCATGTTCTTTGTCTCCTGCTGCCCAGTGGACAATGGTGCCAACTTGAATGGCATTGGCCCTGGCAGAGCTGTGAATTCAATGCCAAGGCCTTCCTCCAGGGAGCCTGAGGCCAGAGCTGAAGTCGGCTGCCTTTGGCCAGGGCCTAACCAAGGGTCCTGGACATTGGCCCCCTGTCATTCCCACCCCAGACCAAGGAAGCACAAGAGCTGTGCTCCCGTGGCTCCTGCTGGGGCGGGGCTGAGACCCAAGCTGTTTGGGAGGGAGCAGGAGCAGTGGAGAAGGAGCGCCCGGCATGTCTGAGGCGAATAGCCCACTGCAGTGACAGGAGCCCGGGGAGGCAGAGCTGGCATAGCCCCCAGTGCAGGAGGAGCAGGGAGGAGCAGGGAGGAGCAGGGAGGAGTGGGAGGAGCAGGGAGGAGGGGGAGGAGTGGGAGGAGCAGGGAGGAGCAGGGGGGAGGGGGAGGAGCAGGGAGGAGTGGGAGGAGCAGGGAGGAGCAGGGAGGAGGGGGAGGAGCAGGGAGGAGTGGGAGGAGCAGGGAGGAGCAGGGGGGAGGGGGAGGAGTGGAAGGAGCAGGGAGGAGCAGGGAAGAGGGGGAGGAGCAGGGAGGGCTAGGTGCAGGAATGAGGGCACCGGCCCAGGCAGGTGCTCAGAGCCAAGGGGAGGTGTGCGGGAGCTGCAGAGGGAGAGTAGCACCACATGCTGATGCCCCTGCGTGCCCACTCGGTGCCTAGCACTGAACCCCACAGAGTCCTAGGCACCTGGAAGGCGAGAACAGTCCTCCACTCACCATATGGCAGATCGCCAAGCGCCTACTGTGTGCTGGGCACTGGGCTGTGCAGGGTAGGGGTGTGAGACAGACCCATCATGAGGAGGAAAGGTGGCCATAGGGCCAGGAAGATAGGGAGGTCGGGCCCTGGAGGGGCGGGGAGGTTGCCATTTTAAAAGGAGGCCAGGAAAGGCCTCCTGGCAAAGGGGCATCTGAGCAGGGAGCTGGGGGTGAGGGAGTGGCCACTTGGAGCAGAGACACCACCAACACCGAGGCCCGTGCAGGGGACGTGCCTGGTGTGTGGGAGCAGCAAGGAGGCCAGTGTGACTGGAGTGAGGGAGGGAGAGACGGACAGGGAGGGGTGTGAACGGAACCCGCGGGGGCCACACAGGGCTGTGCCCTTGACTCTGAGAGACAAGCCCCCTTGGAGAGGTGGCACCCTGAGAGTGCTTCCCCGCCTCCAGCTCCCGGGGTCCGCACCACCAGGGGCCCCGCTGCTGCTGGGCTCCCACCCATCACCACGCCCGGAGGCCACATGCCCACGGGCTGCTCTGGCGCCAGTGCTCACAGCAGGGCCACCTGCAGCTCCTGGCCTGGGAGACACAGGCTCCTGCACCTCGGGGCTCCCCGTGGCCTGGCTGACCCCCAGGGCTTTCTGCTTCTCCGAGGACCACACTCCCCAGGGCCTGAGCAGAGCAGACACCGTCTGTCTAAGCCGGACACTGTCCTTCCACCGTGGCAGGTGCAGGACAGACGGAGCGGCAGGGACCCTAACTGGCCAGCGGGTGGAAACCCAGGGCAAGACTCCAGGCGCGAGAGGGTAGCCGGAGGGCTGCGAGGCTCGGGCTCCCGATGCGCTCTGGGACAGATGTGCTGATGGATCGCTCTGAGACAGATGTGCTGATGGATCACTCTGAGACAGATGTGCTGATGGATCGCTCTGAGACAGATGAGCTGATGGATCGCTCTAAGACAGATGAGCTGATGGATCGCTCTGAGACAGATGTGCTGATGGATCGCTCTGGGACAGATGTGCTGATGGATCGCTCTGGGACAGATGTGCTGATGGATCGCTCTGGGACAGATGTGCTGATGGATCGCTCTGGGACAGATGTGCTGATGGATCGCTCTGAGACAGATGTGCTGATGGATCGCTCTGGGACAGATGTGCTGATGGATCGCTCTGGGACAGATGTGCTGATGGATCGCTCTGGGACAGATGTGCTGATGGATCGCTCTGGGACAGATGAGCTGATGGATCGCTCTGGGACAGATGTGCTGATGGATCGCTCTGGGACAGATGAGCTGATGGATCGCTCTGGGACAGATGTGCTGATGGATCGCTCTGGGACAGATGTGCTGATGGATCGCTCTGAGACAGATGTGCTGATGGATCGCTCTGGGACAGATGTGCTGATGGATCGCTCTGAGACAGATGTGCTGATGGATCGCTCTGGGACAGATGTGCTGATGGATCGCTCTGGGACAGATGTGCTGATGGATCGCTCTGAGACAGATGTGCTGATGGATCGCTCTGAGACAGATGTGCTGATGGATCGCTCTGAGACAGATGTGCTGATGGATCGCTCTGAGACAGATGAGCTGATGGATCAGACAGGAGCGGCGAAAGCAGGCACTGCTAGGCCTGTAGCCCGAGCTCAGGAAGGGCGGAGCCGCCACTTACCACCACGCGGGCTGAGAGAAACCGATGGAACGTCCAGAGAGAGTTGACCCTGTTGGTCAGAGAGGCCTGGGCTGGAGACAGCCATCTGGGCCATCAGAGTGTGGAAGGCCTCGGAACCGAGAGGCGGGATGTGGTCACAAAGGGAGGGGAGTGAAGACCAAAGAAAAGGGGTCCCAGGACTGCACCCCTTAGAGGTCAGGGGTCCAGTGGCCCCTCCGAAGAAGCCCGTGAAGGGGGCTGAGGAGGTGGGCAATGAGGGGGGTGGGGGAAGGGGAGGGGCAATTAGGAGAGTGGAATGTTCCAGAAGGAAGTGAAGAAAGTGTGTCAGGGAGGAGGGAGAACTCAGTGGTCGGATGCTCCTGGTTGGTCAGGAAAGGTGAGGACCAGGAACCGGCCATTGGATTTCACGACACGGAGGTCAGCGGTGACCTTGCGAAGAAGGGGTTAGGGAAGAGGGGGTGGGAAAGGAGAGAGACGCTGACCATCGGGAGTCTGGCAGCCCCAGGAGTCTGGGAGAAAGCGCGTTGCTGGGAGGGGGTGTGGGCTCGAGACGAGGAATGTAAGATGGAAGGAGTCACGGCTTGTCTGCACGCTGTCCACGTGATGCTGAATCGTGAGCCCTGTCTTACAGATCATGGAACCAAGAGTCAGCTAGCTAAGTAGCAGGACTTGGAGCAGAACGAGTGGGCTCTGAGCCCGTCTGTCTGGCCCACTCCAAGTCCGCGCTGCTTAATAGGGGAGCTGGTACTAGAGCTTTCCTTCCCGTCTCAGTGTATCATGAGCATCTCCCCACATGCATAAACAGCAAAGATTGACACAATTAAAAGGAGAAATACACAAATCTACAATCATACGGGCAGATTTTAACTCACTTCTCTTAACACCCGTTAGACTAAAGGAAAATATATGTAATATTTTAACAACATCAACTTGATGTAACTGACATGTATGAAACGCATAGCCAGGTTCAACGCAAGTTCTTTTCAAGCACGCATGGAACATAGGCTGACCCGTAAAGCACGTCTCAAAAGGCTTCAGAGGATTAAAGTCACAGAGAATCTATTCTCCGATCACAGTGGAATTGGTGAGAAATTTAAAAGACACACAGAATAATAACTAGAAAATAATTAAACATTTGAAAATTAAGCAAACCACATTTAAATCACCCATGGGGCAAGGAGGAAGTCTCCATGGACCATTTAAACGGAAAGATAATAAAAATATACCAAAGCTTGCGGGGTACAGGCATTGGTGAGAGCGTCCTCCTGATACACCAAGGGTGCAGGATGATCCCCAGTCAGGGCACATACAAGAAACGGCCAGTGAATGCACAAGTGAGTGGAACAACAAATCTTTCTCTCCCAAAGTAAATAAATAAGACGTTAAATTAAAAAAGCTTGTGGGATACAGCTAAAGCCACACATAAAGGGAAGCTCCTAGTGTTAAGTACATATATTAGAAAAGAAGGAAGACTGAACATCAATAATCTATCCAGAGAGAGGAACGTACAAAACTCCTTCCCCAGAGATAGGACAAGACAAGGATGCCTGCTATCAAACCTCCTGCTCACCATCACACCAGAGGTCTCAGGCAGTGCAATAACGCAAGAAAAACAAAGAAAAGAATGAGGTTAGAAAGGAAGAAATGGAACTTCCACTTTCATAGATGGCATGGCTGGGTTCATAGAGAATCCAACGGAATCTACACAGAAACCATGAGAATTAATGAGTGAATTCAAGGCCACCCTCTCTATACAGTCAATATACACAAACCGATCATGTGTCTGCATACCAGCAGTAGGCAATTAGAAAATAAAATGAAAATGAGGATAACTCCTGTATCCTAAAACCCCCACTGTGCGAATCAGTGAGCTAATGGGTGGGAGTCTGGCACACAGTAGGTACTCAACAAATGGCTCCTGACATTATCATCCCTGTGATTAATGTCATTTGTATCTGCCCAGGTCCAGTCCCAGCTGGTCGGGACTGGCCAGCAAAGCCCGTGGCCTCCCTCTACAGCTACAAACCTCTCCAAGCCACCTGCCCGGCTCCTGCCCCGCCGCCCACACTCCCGCGGGGCTGCCCGAGCCTCCGAGGAATCTCAACACGGGCGAGAACGGGAGTCTCTTGCATCAAAAATCATCTTGTAGAAGAATATTATTCACGTGGAAATATCTTCACGAGATAATGTAACATGAAAAAAAAAAGCTGTATTACTCCAACTTAAAAAAAAAGTATGTGTGAATGCATGTATGGGTCTCTTTGTATGTTTTGTTTTGTTTTCTTCAATGGACTAGAAGGTATAGAAGTCAATCTTACTAGTATTTATCCTGAAAGAAGACAGAATTAGGATGATGGTTATTTTCTTCCCTTGATATACATGAGAGAGGTAGTGTGTGTGTGTGTGTGTGTGTGTGTGTGTGTGTGTGTGTGTGTGTAGAGGTAGAAAGAGAGAGAGAGATGTTTTATTTAACAGCTGACACCAGAAGGCCTTGTGGGAAAACCCATCATGAGTTGCTGGGAGGGAAGAGAGCGTATGTGGAAGTCTGAGGCTGCGTGGGGAGCAGAGGCTGGTGGAAACTCCCTGGGTGGAGGGCTGAGGACCCTGGGGGCGTTGGCCTTGTTCTGTTCTATTTGGAGCTCTCAGCGCTGCCCCACAGGGACCGTCCCTCTGCCTCATCCCCGTCTGCCCCCACCCTTAGTAAGCAGGCATGTCCTAATGCCCTCTGTGTGGGGTGCTGTGGAGATCGAGGAAAGACCCACGTTTCATGTGTGAGTCAGGCTGGTGGGGACCGGAGCAGTGACAGCGAACACGGCAGAATCCTAGCGCTGGAGGCGGCCCCAGAACAGGCCCCCGGGCGCCTGCAGGACCCCGCAGGGCTCTGCGCCCCCAGGCAGAGAGCTAAGATCCCAGCCTGGCGGCTCTAGCTCGCAGGGCTGGAGACCCCAGCTGACCCCGGGCGGCACTCATTCTTCACTTTCTCTGCAATGAGCACATGTCGCTTGTGGAGCTAAGACAGACAGAACTGAGCAAGAACGCTTGGCGCCTTCCCGGCCGCCAGGCAGAGTGGCTGCGTGCTGCCCGGTGGGCAGGCTGGGTTGGGTGGGCACACGCAGCTGGGCATGTGGTTGAGCCTCTCCCTCAAATAATGATGGAGACCATTAGCGATGGAAGATCTACATGGAAAGGCGTCCCTCCCGTGTCTCCTCTTGATCATAAGAATATAATACTATTTCTGTGTGTAGTGCCGGGGGGGGGGCGGGGGCGGGCAGGCGGGGTGCATGTGAAGAACTGAAAGTCATTGATGTCACCTGGCCTGCGTGGCTCAGTGGTTGAGTGTCGACCTAGGAACCAGGAGATCACGGTTCAATTCCCGGTCAGGGCACAGGCCAGGGTTGCAGGCTCGATCCCCAGTGGGGGTCGTGCAGGAGGCAGCCGATCCATGACTCTCTCATCACTGATGTTTCTATCTCTCTCTCCCTCTCCCTTCTTCTCTGAAATCAATAAAAATATATTTTTTAAAAAACGAAAGAAAAGAAAGCTGTTGATGTTAAGGGCTTGGGACGGTGCCCGACCTTTGCCTCCTTTTGTCTCTTGTCGCTACGATATTTCACAATAAAAACAGGAAGGAGCTGGTGAAGCATCTGGTTGGATGAAGGAACTGTCTTCATTCCTCACCAACCCCTGCCCCGAGACCCTCGTTCCAGAAGTGGGGGGGGCGGGCCCAGGAGGGGATCTGGGCACTGCACATGGGCATGCCTGCCAGGGGTCAGGGCCACGCCCGGAATCTCGGTTCACCTTCATAGGGAGCCCGCCAGGTGGGACTTCCTGTCCCAGTTTACAGAGGAGGAACTGAAGGCTCAGAGAGGTCACAGCGGGTGCATGGCCAAGCCTGGGAGACGGACCCACGCCAGGCCTGAGGGAGGGGGGCCAGGCCTGAGGGAGGGGGGCCAGGCCTGAGGGAAGGGGGCCAGGCCAGCCCGGACTTACCGTGTAGAGGGACTCGGCCGGAGGCTGCTCGGGGCTGGCCGTGCTCGGGCCCGGGATCTTCACGGCCGGGATCCTCTGAGCCAGCTGCCTCCAGGAAGCCCGCATCTGCTTCTGCGAGGAAGCCAGCCAGGGCTGTCAGGGTGGGAGCAAGGACGCCCCTGTCCCCTTCCTGGCAGACCCACCGGGGACAGGGTGGCAGGCTGCCGTGAGGCCACACGCAAACGGATCTCTCAGCGCCTGCCCCCAGCTCTCTCCAGGGATCGGGCCGGCTGCCTCCGAGGCCTGCGTCTCCCCACTCACCTGCCCGGAAATGATACAGACCCACGAGGCTCTGCCCACGGGGCCTGGCTCAGGGAGGTGGGAGCTGAGCTGCAGGCAGGGTGCCGGCGAGGCCAGGTCCCCCCTGTGGGGGGCGGTGCTGAGCAAACAGCGCGCTGCCCTCCCACGAGCCACTTCCCTCTCTGGGCCTCAATTTCTTCATCAATGACCCTCTTTTGCAAAACTGTTGCAAGGATTCAGGGAAGTTATGAGAGAGTGAGTGCTTGGCACGCAGGTGGCCCTCAGCAACCAACACACAGCTGTCAGGCACCTCTTACCAGCTGGGTGGCATGAGAGATGGAGCGTAGGACCCAGTGGGGAGACAGACAAGGGACCAGCATGCTCCCCAGGCTGGCACACGCACAGACCCCGGGGACAGCCTCTGGCGCATGGGAGGGGCGGACCCTCACCTGGCAGGAGGGATGCCTAAGACCTGAAGCCTGAGAAGTTCCTTGGGCAACACAGGGAGGAAGGGCAGGGGAACAGCATGTGCCAAGGCCTGGAGGTGTTGAGGAACTTCAAGATGGTCAGTGCGGCCAGAGAGAGGCGCACCTGCCCGGGGTGGGGCGGGGCGGGGCGGGACAGGACAGGACGGCTCACAGGGGCGTGAAGAGGATGGACAACGGAAACCTCTGGCCGGTGGGGTGAGGCATCACTAACCCTTCTGCTTCCCTGCCTTCCTCCTAGACACAGGCTGCCCAGTGGTGCCCCACCCGGCAGGAGGGGCCAGGATGGGCACATGGCTTCAGAAAGCTCAGGCTGGCGGCCACGCGCAGCACTAACCGTGATGGTGGTGGTGGTGGTGGTGGTGGTGGCAGCGGCGGCAGGGGTGGCGGGCGGGGGAAGGGGGAGCCAAACGGCTCAGAGAGAAGAGACAGTAGGAGGCACCCGCCAGCTCCTTCCGAGGAGGGGCCCAGGGAGGCGGCCGCACGCATCACGCCCCTCATCGCAGGCAGCGCACTGCCAGCAGCGGAGCAGCAGCCTCGTCTCCGGGCAGAAGCTAATTAAAAACCCTGGCTGCCTGCCAATCCCCAGCCCATTTACTCGGGATTAGCTCTCGAGAGCTACTTCACTCTCAGGCGGAAGCCGGCGCCACCCCCAGTCACAGCATGATGAGGGCTCAGGAAGATGGGGCCTCGGGGGGCCAGGTGGGGCCTTACCCACATTCCCTGCTGGGTCTCATGGGCCCCTCCATAAACTGCAAGGCAAGTCTTCATGTGACCCGCTCCACCCCTAGAGCGGGAAGGCTCAGAGAGGGCGGGCGACTTGCCTGAGGCCACAGAGCCAGGGCCTGGCAGAGGCAGGGTTGGAACCCGGTCCGCTTTACCTGCCGGGACCTGGAGTTCGCGCTCCTTTCTTCTATTGGAATGTGTAGGCCTCACAGACAGTGGGACAGGCACTGGCATCCGTGTCACACTTCACAGTTTGCGGAGAACTTGTTCTTATTCTCACTGAATCCTCATAATCGCCTCACAAGGTGGGCGTGGAATTCCCATTTAATAAAAGGGGAAGATGCCAGGCCGCCGTGGCTCAGTGGTTGAGCATCGACCTATGAACCAGGAGGTCATGGTTCAATTCCCGGTCAGGGCACCTGCCCATGTGGGCTTGATTCCCAGTAGCGGGCGTGCAGGAGGCAGCTGATCAACAAGTCTCCCTCATCATTGATGTTTCTCTCTCTCTCTCCCTCCCTCTCCCTTCCTTTCTGAAATCAATAAAAATATATTTGAAAAAGGGGAGGGGACTGAGGCTTGTCCACCTAGTCACCAGGGCCCACTGGGACACCCTGCAGGGTGGGCAGGCAGCCTCGGGGCCCTGGGGGCATTCCCATCAATAGCGAAGGGCGAAGGGGCAGTGCCGAGGCGCATGGGCATCCCTACCTTCTTCCAGAGCAGCAGGGCCGTGCCCAGGATGCTCAGGGCACCTAGGATGCCGACGAAGCTAAAGAGCAGGATCTTCTCGGACACCCTTGGGGGCTCTCGGTAGCCTGTGTCTAGGAGGAAGCAGGGAAGCAGAAGGGTTAGTAATGCCTCACCCCGCAACCTCCAGGCCCCCAATCCCTGGTCCCCTTTACCCAGGACCCCCTTAGACCCCTCCCCCACAAGGACCCCAGACTCCTGCCTCTCCCAGTGTCCTCCTCCTCACACGCGCTGTGGCTGAGCCCCTTCCTGGTCAGCTGCCTGGTGCTTCCTAAGGGCCCTGCCTCAGGGAGCTCGCTCCACGGAAAGCTGCCTATGGGACACCGGGCAAGGCACCTCATCTCCCGGGCCTCCTTTCTCCACACGGGAGACAGGGGTCATGTGGGCAGGTATGGTGAGGCCGGGGGGCATGGTTTGTTGGGGCCTGGCAGGCGCCTGGCCTGCACGGGGCGGAGGGAGGGGTGCTGGGGAAGCAGTGCAGGGCACAGCCCAGCCCCTTCCCCTGAGCCATTCATCCTCTCTCCCTCCCGCCCTCCCGCCGGCTGGCACAGAGTGGAGTGCTGACCACGTGCCGGCACATGAGTGTCTGTTACTCATCACGCACACCCTGTTACAGGCTCCCGCCCTTGCCTGCAGGTCTCGCTCATCCCCATACAGGCCTTTGACAGGCAGGGCATGGCCCTGCAGACCAGGCCCAAGGTCACAGCCTGGCGAGCAGCAGGACTGGGAGCCATGGCCGGGACTCGGGGTTCCGAAGCCCCGGGCCCACCAGTGGGAGTCGGAGGGCAGCCCGGAGAACCGTGGCTTCGGTGACAGACTGTTAATTTCTTGGTGTCATCACTCCTTTGAGAAAACGTGATGAAAACTAGGAATCTGTCCTCAGAAAGATGTGCATGAGCCAAGTGCTCACTCCCAGGCCACCACACACACACACACACACACACACACACACACACACATGTGCAGACCCCGACACCCTCCTGTGCTGGAGGACATGAGAGCACGGGGCCGAGGTGGCTGGGGCAGGCCCGCACCCCAGGCCTCTGCCCTTGCCACACGAGGTGGGTGTCTTGGCACCCGTGCTGCAGGGGGTCCCCAGGAAGCTTGGTTCTGTTTGGCCAAAGGCGAACGATGAGGCGAACACACCCTGCTTTAGACCCCGTGCCCCAAACTCTGCTGCGTGAAGCCGCTGGGCCCCCTGCCCAGGAAGAGCCACGGCGCCTCACCTCGGACCAGGATGAAGGTGCCCTGGCCCCTCGCTCTGGAGTTCGGCCAGTGGACGGAACAGTAGTAGGTGCCGGTGGCTGACGCGCTGGGCAGCTTGGGGGTGACCTGGCACTCCGTGGTGTGGGTCTGGTTCTCTTGGCCCGCGCTGGGCTGGCAGCCAGTCTGCTCCTCAGCGCTCTCCTGGCCCTGGCGGTTCACATAAAAGTAGCCGACGGTGAAGGTTTTGAACTCTGGGGTGTACGGGTAGGTGATTCTGCAGCCGAAGGAGACGGCCTGGTTGGCCAGAGAGGCCAGAATGGGGGGGCCAGTGTGGGCCACCGACTGCCCTCCTGCAGAGGAAGGAAAAGGAGACGAGGCTGACTCTCACTCCGCCCGCTCCGGAGGGCTGGCTCTCCCACTCCTCACGCCCTGGCGGCGAGCGGGGGGTGTGCCCAGAGCCTTACACACGATCCCTCTCCCAGCACACCCAAGGCAGAGTGTGTAAGAGCTACGCTTTCCAGAGAAGAGGGGTCCGATGGTCGGGGAGGTCAAGCTGCTAGCTCCCCCCCCCCCCTTTTTTTAATATATTTTTATTGATTTCAGAGGACGGGAGAGGGAGAGAGAGATAGAAACATCAATGATGAGAACAAATCATCCATTGGCTGCCTCCTGCACGCCCCACACTGGGGATCGAGCCTGCAACCCAGGCCTGTGCCCTGACCGGGAATCGAACTGTGACCTCCTGGTTCCTAGGTTCACGCTCAGCCACTGAGCCCCGCCCGCCCCGCCGGCCAGCTTTCAATCTCTCAGAGGCAGCGGCCACAGGCGGGGGCGGGGGGGGGGGGAGCGGGGGCACAGGAGGGGGCGGCTAGAAGATCCGACTGTTCCCACCACGCCCCTACCCAAAGGCGAGAAGCCTCGTGGACTAACAGCGCGGGTCTGAGCAGTGGTGAGAAGCGAGGAGGAAGGAAGCAGGAAAGAGAATGAAGAAACCCTTCCCCGCAGAAAGAACACCTCCGGCCGGCCGGCCACGCGGAGGGAGGCAGGTCTGCCCAGCTCTGCCCAGCTCTGCCCACCTGGAGGAGGAGGCGAGCCAGGCCCCGGAGACACGCTCTCCCCCAAGCCCAGCTCGGAGAAGAATTCGCCAGGTTGTTAGGGGCCACAGCCAGCAGCGCCCGCCTGGGAGCAGCTTTCCCACAACACAGAGGCGTCCACACGGGCGTTTTGGCCGAGACCATGATGTTCAGTGAGGGTTACAAAGGCAGTTTTGTGGGAGCTATCTCTTCCCCACACCCCGCCTCCTCCCCATTAGCGACCCTAGGAAAGCAGTTTGAGAGCCCCAAAGCCGTAGCCGGGCCTCCGCCTCCTACAGGCTCCTGAGATGCCGGGCAGCGGGCAGCGGGCAGCGGGCAGCGGCTGCGCTGGGCCAGGGGACACCTCCCTCACCAGACCCAGCTGTACTAGCCGCTTGGCTCAGCACGCCTCGGCCCCCCAGCACCTTCCCTCTCGGCCGCCGAACAACAGACAGTTCTAAATTGAGGTCGGCAGCGAGCAGCCAAGAACATGCTGGCCAGGTTGTTAATCGAGAGAAGATCATGCGTCTGAGATGCGCACAGGAAGCGGCGAGATTTATTCTGTTGGGAAGGCCAGGCGTGGGCTCCCGCCTGGAGTGCGGGGCTGGCGCCAGGCCAGCTGCTTTCTGCTCAGGTCTCTCCACTCGGCCCCGAGCAGGATCCCGGGGGGCGGGCGGGCAGGCGGGCCCCTGGAAGAGGGGGGACAGGGACAGGGATGGCCTCCCACCCGTCAGTCCCTCGAGCTCCAGCCACGCTGACACTGAGTTTTTTTATTGAGCAACTAGAGAGACGTCCCCTCCCCCCCCAAAGTCACTGACAGTTCCAGGGAACAGACTGGCATGTCGGGGTGTCACAGTGGGTCGGCTTTGTCGCCTGTCATTCACATGACGATGCTCACGCGTGGGGAACCCGCAGAGCTGCCCGGCTCCCCTCGGGCCGCGGAGCAGGCGCGGACGGCACAGCGACTGTGTCCCTGGCTCTGCGGCAGGGCGGCCGTCGTCGCTGTTGAACTATTACAGGCAAAACCAGGAGCTTTCACTCAGGGCTGGGGTTTGTGGGAGACGGGGCAGGGGCAGGCTGGGGTGCAGAGGCAGAGGCTGGGGTCCCAGGGGGGCCGTGAAGGACAAGAGGCGAGAGGGGTGAGATGGATATCACTCACCCCACCCAGCAGCCCCCGGCTCCCGTCAGCTGTCCCCTCGGCCTGGGACATCCACCTCCTCCCCTACCAGCTCCTACTCAGCCCCTGAGCCGGGAGGTAGGGGGAAGCCCTGCCGCCTTCATCCGCGTCCTCCTCCCGTTTGGTTCTCGCATGACCCCGCCAGGCGCCAGCGCAGACCCGGCTCGTGTTTCCGCTGGGGTCGGGAGGTGGGAACTGGACCCAAACCACCGGGAAGGCGGCCGCGCGGGGCCGCTCGGAGGCTCACCACCTCCCGGCTCCTGCTGCTCCTCTGCGTGTGTCTGGGAGGCCTGCCCAGGCCTGGGAGGGGGCACGCTGCGGCACCGCGTGGCCACCGTCCTGTCTGTCCCGGCAGGAAGACATCACCGGGTGTCGTGCAGAGCTCCCCGCATGTGGGGCACCTCCAGAGATGATGGATCTGCTAGTGCAATCACGCCGTCTCGACAATTGCGGGGCGGGGGGGCGGGGGGTCGTTACTTTAAGCTCAGAGGGCCAGGGTCGTGAAAATGCACAGAGAGGAGAACTCAGATCCCATGACACCGCTGCCTCCACGTGACACGGGGAGGCGGCCTCCGTGGACCTGTGTCCCAGCCAAACTGGCACAGCGAGGTGCCTGGCTCTGGCCTGGCCATGTGGCCTCCACTGCCCCTTCCTTTCACTGAGGTGTCAGCACCCCGGACCCGGACCCGGACCCCAGCAGCCCAGCCGCCCCTCTCCTGGACCTTCCGGGGTGCAGGCTGCCCCAGCTGGCAGCAGAGCGTCCCCCGGTTACTCTCGGTGCTGCCGGCCGGTTCATGGTCATTTTCAGCCACCGTGTGTGTGCCTCCAACAAACATCTTAGGGGTCCTGGTGAGGTCACAGCCCCCCATCTGAGGCCTGGAGGCCTCCCTGCCCTGGCTACGTCCCCACAGGGAAGCAGAGGGAGCCTGGCGGGCGGCCGGCGGGGAGGTGGGGGAGGGACACGCTGGTGTCCTGGTCTGGAGGTCATCAGCAAACTGAAAGCCGGCACACAGCCCTGGCTGGTGTGGCTCCGTGGATAGAGCGTCGGCCTGCGGACTGAAGGGTCCCGGGTTCGATTCCGGTCAAGGGCACGTGTCTAGGTGGCAGGCTGGATCCCTGGCCCTGGTCAGGGGAGGCGACCAATCGACGTGTCTCTCTCACATCGATGTTCCTCTCTGTCTCTCCCACCCCCTTCCACTCTCTCTAAAAATCAATGGGAAAATATCTTCGGGTGAGGATTAACAAAGAAACAAAAACGAAAAAGAAGAAGAGAAAGCAGGAACACGTATGCGCAGTGGGCTAGAAACGGCCCAGGGACAGAGCGGGAGGAAATGCGTAGACACCGGCTGAGCGTGACACATGCCCTGTGTCAACTCCACACCTCACTATCCCACGCGGCAACTGCGCAGCCTCAGATCTGCCCCGACAAACCCCCGAGGACCTGAGGGCCCGAAGCCAGAGAGTTCCCAAGTGGCGGAGCCGGGATGTGGAGCCAGGTTGTCTGTGCTGAGGAAGAAAAGCAGCACCCGGGCCAGGCAGTGGAGTCAGAACCCAGCCCGGTGTGGCCAGCACAGGGCTGGGGTGCCCGTGGCGGCACCAGGCACAGCAGGCATCAGGGGCTGGCGCGGTGTCAGCCTCCGGGCAGAAGGCACGCATGTTCACAGGCAGCCCAGGGCCTGGCTGCAGGCTGGGCATGAGGTAAAGGGGCTCGGGAGCGCGCAGGGCACCCCGCCTGCCCGCCTGCTTCTCACCACAGCCCCAGGGCGGCAGGGAGTCCACGCAGAGCCTGAGGTGTCCGAGGGAGTGCCGCTGGGATGGCTCAGTGAGTGGTGCCCATGTTGTGCCCGGGGACTGCCGTACCATTACCGTCACTGGTTCAGGCAAAGGGGGTGTAGGACAAGGTGGGCGGGCAGCGAGCCAGCCTCGGGGTCCCTTAGGGTTCTGCTCACGGGCTGCCAAGATGGGCAAATGGCCCAGGGTCGGGGACGGGGGAGCCTCGGATTCCTGGGCTGAGCAGCAGGGAGAGCCAGGGGAGCCCAGTTGGCACAGCCCAGTGGGGCCGCTGAGTCACACGAAAGTGCACGAGGAAGCCCACTCCCAACCCTGCGGGCGCAGGGCCGCCTGTCCTGGCACCTGGCTGGCAGGCTTTCTCCGCCCCTGCCCGCTCTCCCCGCCCCCAGATGGCACCTTCCCGGGAATCAACGTCTGGAAGGGAGCCATGGGAGCCATGAGTGTGGGTGGTGCAGAGCAGAGAGGGGGCGCACCTGGCGGGTGGGGTCCATGGGGTGGGCTGGACTGGAAAACAGGGCAGCCTGGTGTCCGGGAGGCCCCCCCCCGCCCAGGCCGCCATCCAGCCCGCTGCCACCGAGAACTTGGCTGTTTGTTAGGACCGCCTTGTCCTCCCCTCCCCACCCCTACGCAACTGCCAGGCACAGAGGGCTCAGGGGGGCAGCACAGGCTGCCACCCCTACGCGCTGCCTACCCCCACTTCCGGGGATGGCGCGTCCCCCATTCCTCACTCCTCACAGCCCCGGGGTCTGCTGAGAAGCCGGGGCCTGGCCAGGAAGCGGGGAAGGGTGCGTGGGAAAGCGCAGGCCTGGGTTTGGATCCTGCTCCCTCACCTAAAAGCTGTGCAACCTTGGACAAGTGACTTTCCCTCTCTGAAGCCCAGCGTCTCCCCTGCAACATGCGAGAACAACAATGTCAAGCTTATATAGGGCCGTCGGGGTCCACGGGGGCCAGGAACCGCTGCCTGCCGTTCCCCGGGACAAGCAGGAGGCAAGGAAGTCATCTGACTCCCGAGGCCTCCCCGTGACAGGCCCCAGCGCAGGGCACATGCCGCCCCACCCCGCTGTCCGTCACCGTGTTGGGAAACACTTCCTACCCCCGCTGGCGCCTGATTCCTTCCTTTGCCGCTTCTTCTTCTGAACCTGCGGCCACCTGAACGGCGGGTTTGAGGCTGACAGCTCTGGAGGCCCCCCTGCCCCCCAGCCGAGCCTGCCCGCTGCCCCTGGAATCTGTAAGCTGCCAGCTGAGCCGGCTGCAGAGGAGACCCAGGAAGGAGCCTGGAGTCGATGTACAAGCAGCTGGACAACATGGAACATTGTGTGTGCGTAAAGGCGCGGCTCGGGACCTCCTGGTTTCCGCTACGTCCACACAACCGGATCCAGACGGTCGCACTATAGCGTGCATCCTTGGACTGCGGGCCACCGTTTAAAGAAACATTGCAAGCCCTGGCCTGGAGGGTCCAGCCGTGTCTGCAGGCCCTGCCCAGCCCAGCTCGGCGGCCCCGGCCCTCGGATCACTGCCCGCAGACGCCAGGCCTGCCGGCTCGTCGCCGTGCTGTTCCCACACTCAGCGTGTCCTCCTGCTCCCCGGCCGTCCCTGAGCGCCAGGGTCACCTCTCCGTCTGCACCTCCCCCCGGAGCCACCCCTGGGGGCACAGCCCGCCCTGCACAGCACACCCTCAGGCACCCTGTTCGGCCACGGGCTGGTGGGACCTTACATCCTGGGCACACTCCCCTTTTGCAGATGGGGAAACTGAGGCTCGGGGGAGGGAAAAGTTTCGCTCAAGCCAGACAAGGGTAGCGATGGGATGTTAAGCTGGGTCCCTTCGGGTCCTGACTTACGACTCCATGCTGCTATTGCAACGTCCCAAAGCAAGCCGAAGAAAAAACTTCAAATGACAGCACCGGCCCTTTCAAAGGGAGCGGAAACCCGAGGCCATTTTTCTAGACTTGGGTCATCGAACAGGCAGACACGGCGGCGGCTTCGAGAACAGACCCGGCAGCGTGAGGGGGTGCCTCCTGCTGCCCCGCTCCAGCAGAGCCTGCGGCTCCCAGAGCAGACGCTGGTGGCCTGTGAGCCTCTACAGACTGGTCCTGGGCAGCCGGTGGTCCAAGGAGGGCCCGCCAGCATCTTCCCTCACCACCGAGGTGACACCCCCTCACCCCAGAATCTGGCACCGTCCCCACCCCTCCCCTCCCTCCCCTCTCTCTGCTCTCCTGGCCGCCTGGCTGCTCCCCCACCCCCCACTCCTGAGCCAGGCCTTGGCCCCAGCCCCCCTCTGCCTGGAACTCAGTGCCCTCTGTGCGCTGAGCGCCGGCCTGGCCAGCCGAGGGTGAGAGAGCCCCCGTGCTGGTCAAAGGGTCCATTCCGACTCAGCCGATTGTAAAGGAAGCACTCCGCGTCCCCAGCTCCGGAGGAGAGCGGTTCCCACGGCCTGTGTTTCGGGCACCGAGTTCTGCCCCCGATTCAATCCTGGCATCTCCGGAGCCGGGCCTCTTTCCAAAGGCCCTGGAGGGGCTGCTGGGAAGACGCAGACGGGGCTGCGGGTTTTATCTCAGCGCCCGGCCGCTGCCTGAGCGTGAACGCCGGGATGCTGCCGGACCACGGCCAGTCCTTGCGGACACGCATCAAACAGGACGGCGCTTGGCCCAGTGGCCGGTGCAGGAGGCACGCGGGGCAGGCGCCGACGGCAGCCTTTGGACAGAGCGTGCGGACGGCGGAGCGGTGAGCCCGGTGCCCACGGAACGCTGCCATCTGCCCGGCTGTCGCCTCTTTCCCCGCCTCCGCCTTCGGGAGGCGGCTGCCTGGGGCATGCCCATGGCCCGCAGTTCTCACGCCTCTAGACCCTGGGCCTTGGGTGCCCGCTGGCCGCGCGGGACGCGAGCCCAGTGCGGGGTGCCAGGTGTCTGTAAAATGGAAGAGCCTCGCGGTGGTGCCGGCTGTTTTTGGAGTCGCCGCCCTCCCGTTGGAAAAGCAAGTTGCTCAAACGGTGGAGCTCATTTGGGGGTGTGGGCCCCCCACCCCTGCAGCCGCAGCCTCTGTTTCTCCCTTTGCGCCCCCTCCACCCTCGAGGAAGGGCGTCAGGATGGGGTGGGGATGATTTGGGGGCCAAGGGGTGGAGCGGGGTTCTGCTCCTTGCCGCTGAAGGGGCTGGGGGAAATGGAGAGAGGGGAATGGACCCCACGGGGTGCCCCTGGGGGGGTGCCCACCTAGAGTCCCACCAGGGAGGCCGGGCCCCTGCTGAATGCCAGCTGGGACGTGTGGGACGAAGGGAGTCAGGGCTGCTGAGACCAGAGGAGGGGCCCAGGCAACCAGCTGGGGGCGGCCCTTACTTGGTTTTAAATTATAATTCTTCAAGCCCCCCCCCCCCCATTATTAAAGCACAACATGCTCACTGCAGGCACCTCAGAGATGATCAAGAAGGACATGGAATCGCGGCAGCCCCGCTCCTGGCGTCGCAGTGGGACCACGTGGTCTTCCCCCGCATCCCTGTGCGCTTTGAAGGGAGAGTAGGAGGCAGCTGAGGGGGGCAGGAGGCGGGGGACAGGGAGGGGGATTTAAGCACAAGAAAGCCCTTGAGTGAAGCTTCTAGAAGTCTTGCAACAGGGCGCCGAGTGGGAAGACTCAAGAGCCTGCTGGAGTTGAAAGGAAGGGGGGGGGGCAGGGGAGGGGGCCAACCCTGTCGGGGAAACCTGAGCGCCTCTGAGGGCTCCTGACCTGGGAGTAACATGATCATCTTTCCTGGAGAAATGTGACGAGAGGAAACCTAGCGACGGCCACGCAGTCTCCGCCGCCCAAAACCCTCGCCTCAGCGCTTCCCTCGGGCTCAGCCCCTCCCCTCCGGCCCCCTTTAACATACAAATGCCCTGCCTGTCAGTACACCAGCTCCTTCCTGGGGACCCTCCACCAGATCAGTTATCCTGACTCCCCTAAATCTCTACCTCCCCAAGATCTGTCCCCTCCGCGCCAAAACCACTCCATGGTTCCTCCACCAGCCAGCCTGTCCCTGGTCCCTGTCCCTGTCCCTGCCCCTGTCCCTGCCTCTGTCCCTGCCCCTGTCCCTGCCTCTGTCCCTGCCCCTGTCCCTGCCTCTGTCCCTGCCCCTGTCCCTGCCCCTGTCCCTGCCCCCGTCCCTGCCTCTGTCCCTGCCCCTGTCCCTGCCTCTGTCCCTGCCCCTGTCCGTGCCCTTGTCCCTGCCCCTGTCCCTGCCTCTGTCCCCCCCCGCCCCTGTCCCTGCCCCTGTCCCTGCCCCGTCCCCCCGCTCCTGTCCCCCCGCCCCTGTCCCTGCCTCTGTCCCTGCCTCTGTCCCTGCCCCTGTCCCCCCGCCCCATCCCTGCCTCTGTCCCTGCCCCTGTCCCCCTGCCCCATCCCTGCCTCTGTCCCTGCCCCTGTCCCCCCGCCCCATCCCTGCCTCTGTCCCTGCCTCTGTCCCTGCACCTGTCCCTGCCCCTGTCCCCCCGCCCCTGTCCCTGCCTCTGTCCCTGCCTCTGTCCCTGTCCCTGTCCCTGCCTCTGTCCCTGTCCCTGTCCCTGCCTCTGTCCCTGTCCCTGGTCCCTGCCCCTGTCCCTGCCCCTGTCCCTGCCCCTGTCCCTGCCTCTGTCCCTGCCTCTGTCCCTGCCCCTGTCCCCCCCGCCCCTGTCCCTGTCCCTGTTCCCCCGCCCCGTCCCTGCCCCTGTCCCTGCCCCGTCCCCCCCGCCCCTGTCCCTGTCCCTGTCCCTGCCTCTGTCCCTGCCCCTGTCCCTGCCCCTGTCCCTGCCCCTGTCCCCGCCCCTGTCCCTGCCCCTGTCCCTGCCCCTGTCCCCGCCCCTGTCCCTGCCCCTGTCCCTTCCTCTGTCCCTGCCCCTGTCCCTGCCCCTGTCCCTGCCCCTGTCCCTGCCCCGTCCCCCCCGCCCCTGTCCCTGCCCCTGTCCCCCCCGCCCCTGTCCCTGTCCCTGTCCCCCCGCCCCGTCCCTGCCTCTGTCCCTGCCCCTGTCCCTGCCCCTGTCCCTGTCCCCCCCGCCCCTGTCCCTGTCCCTGTCCCCCCGCCCCGTCCCTGCCTCTGTCCCTGCCCCTGTCCCTGCCCCTGTCCCTGTCCCCCCCGCCCCTGTTCCTGCCCCTGTCCCTGCCTCTGTCCCTGTCCCTGTCCCTGCCCCTGTCCCTGCCCCTGTCCCTGTCCCCCCCGCCCCTGTCCCTGCCCCTGTCCCCCCCGCCCCTGTCCCTGTCCCTGTCCCCCCGCCCAGTCCCTGCCTCTGTCCCTGCCCCTGTCCCTGCCCCTGTCCCTGTCCCCCCCGCCCCTGTTCCTGCCCCTGTCCCTGCCTCTGTCCCTGCCCCTGTCCCCCCCGCCCCTGTCCCTGCCCCTGTCCCTGCCTCTGTCCCCCCTGCCTCTGTCCCCTCCGCCCCTGTCCCTGCCTCTGTCCCTGCCTCAGCCGAGTCTCCTGCCCTCCCCCCAGCAGGAGGTCAGCACAGACCCAGGTCGCTAAGCTGTGGCTCCTGCAGTTTCTGACATTGACCCTGGCCCTGCAGACACCTCCCTCCAAGGCTCCCCCAGCCCATACCTTCTCTCTGTGCCCTTTCTCTGGCTTTTCTTACACGGCCCACCTCTAAGGTTGGTACTTGTTCCTTGGCTGTGTCCTCACCCTCACCTGCCCCAGGTGAGCTCAGACATGCCCCACGCCTCGGAGCTCCTGCACCCTCAGATCACAGGTGAACACCCTGAGGGCAGGGCCGGTCAGTGGGAGAGTGGGCAGAGGAATAGCAGAGTGTGACCTTGGCAGACTGACAGACAGGCTGGAGTCGCCAGGTGGGCAGGTGAAAGGGCACCTACCAGGCCAGTGGGCACAGGAGCAGAGGCTCAGGGGCAGGCAGTTGTCCAGAGGCTCAGAAGTGGGGGCGGGCCCTCGCCGGTGTGGCTCAGTGAATAGAGCGTCAGCCTGTGGACTGAAGGGTCCCAGGTTCGATTCCAGTCAAGGGCACATGCCTGGGTTGTGGGCTCAATCCCCAGTGGGGGGGGGGGGGGTGCAAGAGGCAGCCAACCAATGATTCTATCTCATCATTGATGTTTCTCTCTCTCTCTCCCTCTTCCTTCCTTTCTGAAATCAATAAAAACATATATAAAGGAAGAAGTGGGGGTGGGAGAGGGGCTGCCGCCTGGGAGGAAGGGGGTCTTATCTAAACGCACTGCTGCCAGGGCCTGCTGAGGGTGTGACGCTGTCGGTGGCTGTGCGCAGGGACCCATGGGGGTCGCTCTGTATATATAGGTTGTCCCCTGGGCCCCCAGCTCTTTAGGGTGGGGTCTGAGAAGGGGAGGCGCTGATTCACAGGGTTTGCAGGCCTTAAATTTGAATCCGTGCTGCCAAGGGCCTGCAGAATTGTGCCCTTGACCCTAGGCCGAGCGCTGCGAGGGGACACTCCCCGCCCTTGGCTTTGGGCTGTGCTCGCTCTGGCCCATCAGCAGCAAGCAGGGGTCTGGCCCAGGCCTCGGAGGGGCTCCAGCTCTGGCCCCACCCTTCCCCCACCGCAGCCCACACATCCCGGGGCTGGAGGGGAGGCAGCCCTCCATACCACCTTGTCTCCAGCCCTAGTCCCCCTACCCGCCCTGAGGAGTCGTGGAAGCTCCTAGATGCGCCTGCCCAGGCTGCTGGCCGGAGGCCCACGTGGGAGGGGCCAGGCACCAGGAGGTCAGGTGACTTTGCCACCGTCTCCCAGGACCCAGACCCAGGCTGGGCAGACTGTCCTCACCAGGGGCCAGCCGCGTTGCCTGCCAATCTCACATCTACCTCCCCCCTTCCCCTCGCAGCTTACTCAGCTGCCCCTCCCCTCCTCTGTCATGGACCCCCCCATCCCAGTGCCTGACACCCACACTCCCACCACAGGGCGGCCCGGCCAGACCCACAGAGCAGGGAGCACGAGGAGGGTCCGAGGGAGTGGGCGAGAGGCAGATCCCGCTCCAGGTCCCTGTTTGCCCAGCCCTCCTGCGTCCACTCTCCCCGTCACCAGACACGAGGGTCCGGGCTCTCCCAGCGGAGCCTACGGCTCAGGGGGCCGGGGGGCTCACACCAGGACCACCCGGGCTCAGGCGCCTCCCCTGGTGGCATCGATCTCCACCCGCTTGGAACCCCTGGGGGGTGGCCTGTCGCTGAGGCGCGGAAATCGTCCCGTTACCGCACGCGCTCCCGGCGCCAGCACCACGCGGGGCGCCTGCCCTCTGGGAGCTCACCGTCCGCCAGGGAGGCGGGCAGCCCGAGAGAAGCAGCCCCAACGGGAACGTGTCCCTGGAGGCACCGCACACACGTGTGCGCGGAGACCACACACGCATTCCAGCCCCCGGGGAAGCACCTGAAACGCGGACCATGACTACACAGATGGCGGCATAGCCGTTCCGTGGGCCGCTCCCCAGCAGGCGCTGACAGCCGAGCTCGTAAAGGGCCAGGGAGAGTTAATGCTTCGCGGGCCATATGGTCTCTATTGCAAAGACTGGACTCCGACGCAGGGCGCCAGCAGTCCTAGGTGATCTATGAACGATGTGGGTGGCTCTGTTCCAATAAAACTTTATTTACAGACACGGAAATGTGACTACAGTATAATTTTCACGTATCGTGAAATATTCTTTTGATTTCCGCTCCCCGCCCCCAACCATTAAAAAAAAAAATCTAAGAACCGCACAGCCAGCGTGGCTCAGTGGTTGAGCGTCGACCTATGAGCCAGGAGGTCACGGATCGATTCCCGATCAGGGCGCAGGCCTGGGATGCGGGCCCCGTCCCCAGTGTGGGGCGTGCAGGAGGCAGACGACCCATGATCCTCTCATCATTTATGTTTCTCTCTCTCTCTTCCCCTCCCTTCCTCTCCCTTCCTCTCTGAAATCAATTAGAAAATATTTTTTAAAAACTAAGAACCATTCATGACTCGGGCCACGGGAAAAGGCCGTAGGCTGGGCTTAGCCACAGGCCATGGCTCACAGCCCCTGCTCTTCCGCAATAAAAATGATCCAACGTCGGCCACACCATCGACGGGCTAGATCGTCAAAGACACAGCCCTGAGTGAAAGAAGCCGCCACAAAGGAAGATACGGCATCATTCTGAGCACCCGTGCAAAGGCCAAAGGCGGGCAGGACTGTGTCGCAGGGACACGCAGCGAGGGGGTGGGGTGGGTGCCTGGGGGCACAGGGGCTCAGAGGCACCGCGTGTCCTCCTCCTTGGCCTGGTGCGGTCACACAGGACTTGGTTTCAGAAGGTGTGCCGCGCTTTTCTGTATGTGCATCACAGGTCACACTTTAAAGAGAGAAAGAGCGGCCACAGGACCCTCAGCAGCGGCGTCTGAACCCCTGCCTGGCAGGCGTTTGCAATCCACCCGGAACGGCAGCCCCGCGGGACCCATCCCACCCCTCTGCCGAGCGCTGCTCCTCGCCGGTCAAACCTCCAGTCAAACCGCCCGGCTCTGCCTTCTGGCCTCCCAGCCTTGATCCCTGCTGGGCCTGCCACCCACCCACCTGCTCTCTCTCCTCCCCATCTCGCTCCACCCCCCCCTCTAAACACCACCCCCCGGACACTCCCCAGCGGAGAGGTGCCCTCTGCCAGCCTCCAGGGCTCTTTATTGGGATTAGACGCAGGTGACAGGCAGAGGCAGCGCTGACGGAGGCCGGAGCTGTGAGAAGGAAGGCGGGAGGCTCCTCATGTCAAAGGGAGAAAGGACCGGAGAGCAAACGGAGGCCGGGGGCACCTGCATCGGGTAACTCCAGGAGAGTCCGTTTGCCCAGGCTGAGAGTGGGGGTTGTGCCCTGTTCACCTCTCATTGCCCCCAGTACCTAGAACTGGTCCTCCTCAATGAGTATTTGAGAAATAACACCGCCCAGGGCCCTGGAATGGCCAGGAAGAGAAAGGGGACTGACATTTGTTGAAGACATTGAGGCTCAGAGAGGTTAAGTGACTTGCCTGAGCTCACACAGCCGTCGGTGGAAGAAGGCAGGACTTGCCCCTGGCCTGCCTGGCCCCAAGGCCCTTGGGGGTGGCTGAGGCCTGGCGGAAGCAGGGCTGGAGCAGGTGTCCAGGCTCAGGAGAAGCGGCTGCCGCTGAGACCACAGGCGGCTGCGGGCCTCTGAGAAAATGGAGCAAGAGAGGCCCAGGGGTGCCACCAGGGTGTGCTGGAGACCACGGGAAGGTCACAGTGACCCCAAGGGGCGTGGGCTCAGCCGAATCTTGCGTTTTGGTTGGCTCTGCTAGGCTGGCGGGCGCCGACTCTCCGAGCCCTGACCATGCGCCATAACCACTTGCTCTCAGGACGTGCTAGCAGGCAGGCACTACTATCGCACCCATTTACCAGACGAGGCAGCTGAGGCACCGCGGCATCGGGACCCTGCCCAGGGTCCCGGGGTGAGTTGCAGCACTGACTCAAACTCAGGCTGATCGCCCCGCGCCTGCCTCAACCCTGCATCACCCTGGGGTCCCCTGACCACACACCCCGGGGGCCCCTGGGGACACAGATGAGGGGTGCGGGCTGGGTCCGCGGGCGTTGATGGAGCTGGTGGCACCGGGCGGAGGGCGGGAGTTTGGGGGGTGAGGGGATGTGGGAGCGGCAGGTTCCTTCATCAGACCCGCAAGGTCCAGGACAGGACCGCAGGGGCGGGGCCGGGAGCACGGGGCGCTGTCTGCCGCCCCCAGAGGCCCCGAGAGACCACAGGTGGCTTCCCCTCTTGTGAAAGAGCAGCTTCTCTTTTCACGATTTACTGCAGCTCGGGGAAATCTGTCGTTCGTTTGCCGCCGAGATGTCACAAAGCCACTTCCCACTGCAGTCCTCCACTCAGGCTCCTCCACTCAGGCTCCCCCACTCAGTCTCCCCCACTCAGTCTCCCCCACTCAGTTCCCCCCACTCAGTCTCCCCCACTCAGTCTCCCCCACTCAGTCTCCCCCACTCAGTCTCCCCCACTCCTCCCCACCAACACTCTCACCCTGCCCCACTCAGTCTCCCCCACTCAGTCTCCCCCACTCAGTCTCCCCCACTCAGGCTCCCCCACTCAGTCTCCCCCACTCAGGCTCCCCCACTCAGTCTCCCCCACTCAGGCTCCCCCACTCAGTCTCCTCCACTCAGGCTCCCCCACTCACTCAGTCTCCTCCACTCAGGCTCCTCCACTCACTCAGTCTCCCCCACTCACTCAGTCTCCTCCACTCAGGCTCCTCCACTCACTCAGGCTCCCCCACTCAGGCTCCCCCACTCAGGCTCCCCCACTCAGTTCCCCCACTCAGTCTCCCCCACTCAGGCTCCTCCACTCACTCAGGCTCCCCCACTCAGTCTCCCCCACTCAGGGTCCTCCACTCAGTTTCCTCCACTCAGGCTCCCCCACTCAGGCTCCTCCACTCAGTCTCCCCCACTCAGGCTCCTCCACTCAGGCTCCTCCACTCACTCAGGCTCCCCCACTCAGGCTCCCCCACTCAGGCTCCTCCACTCAGTTTCCTCCACTCAGTCTCCCCCACTCAGTCTCCCCCACTCAGCCTCCCCCACTCAGGCTCCCCCACTCAGGCTCCCCCACTCAGCCTCCCCCACTCAGGCTCCCCCACTCAGGCTCCCCCACTCAGGCTCCCCCACTCAGGCTCCCCCACTCAGTCTCCAGGCTGTGTCGGGGCCCTTCAGGGGAGGACGGACCCACAGACAGAAACGATGGGAACTTGGGGAAATTACGCTAAAACTGACTAAGTGTGAGTTCAAAGGCAGAGCCCCCAACAAGCGGCGTTTCTTCAGCTGGTCTCCGCCCCGGCCCGGCTCCCGGGGGCGGGAGGGACTCAGGTGACCAGACTCGAGGAGACATGTCACAGGCCCGGTGACCAGACTCGAGGAGACATGTCACAGGCCCGGTGACCAGACTCGAGGAGACATGTCACAGGCCCCATGCATTCTGCTCTTGCCTCCCTGGCGGGTAGGAGGGGAGATTTTTAGTTTTTCCCTTGGAGAAAGTTCTTTACCAAGAAAGGTGAGTGGAACCCCAGAGCCCACTGCCTGGGGTCCTAGCTCGGGGCTCGGGCTGCCCCCGCCCTGAACCTGACCTCTACTCGCCCGCTAAGCCTCGGACAAGCTCCCGGGCCTCCCCGGCCCTGGGTCTCTGTTCCCTGCTCCTAGGTGGTGCCAGTAGGGACAGCACCCCAAGGGTGCCTCGGGGGGTGCTGAGCTCAGAAGAGGCTGACTTATGGTAACAACAGCTGCTACCGTTCATGGCGTAAGGGGGGACGTGGGGCGGCTCCTGACCCTCATGGAGGTCTGGGTGAAGAAGGAGAACCGCATCTAGTGGGGGGGGGAGGGGGTGGTCCCGGGTCAGTGCTACCCTGAGCACGAGGGACCCCAGTGTGGGCAGCCCTGGCGAGGCACACTCCGGGGGGTTCCCTGGCCTGGATGAACTCACCCCAAGGCCACCCACCCGAGTCCTGCCTTGGGCCCAGGCCACCCACCTTCCAAGCGGGCCTGGGACCAGGAGGGGACAGCTTCGGCCCCCGGAAAGGTCTGGCTCTGGCTGTGTTTCAGGAAGGGATGGTGCCATCCTTCCTGGTGACAGTGACAGTCTGAGCTTCAGGTTACAGCCTCCCTCTCCTCCCCTCCCTGGCTGACACGGCAACGCCCCCACCAACACCGAGGCGGCTCTGCCACTTGGCAGGTTCAGTGTCCTGCTTCCACCTGAGACTCCCTGGGACTCTCACCCCTGCCCCAACCCCAGTGCCCATGGCCGCTGGCACAGCAGTGCCCGCCCACCCTGTCTAAGGGCCGGAGGTCAGGCGGTGCTGGGAGGGAGCTGTCAGCATGGAGGGAGGAGTGCCCCCACACAGCCACCTTGCAAGGCATCAGCTCAACAGCGCCGGTGCCGGCTTCCCCTGTGAAGTGTGCAGTTCAAAGGCAGCCAGCAGATCCCCCGAGAGGAGACGGGAATTAGCGGCGGTGGCGGGATGGAAGCGGCTCTGATGTGCAGAGCCAGCGACGGGGAAGGGGAAGGAGACAGGTACCTGTGAGCCGCAGGGTCCAGGGGCACAGGAGCAGGCCCAGGAGCCAGGGGGCCACGAGGGGGCCCGGCGGGGCCCACCGCCGCGGAGGCCGGCTCTCCATGGGGCCTCCTGGGCAGTGTCTCTCCTTCCTCTTTAGTTCCCAGGGCAGGACAGCCCGCTGGCAGCCACAGTTCCCCTTCGTGTCCCCACCAAGCCCCTCCCTGGCCACCCTCTGCTTCCTCAAGGCTCACGTGGTCTGCTCCTCTCAGTGACCCCAACTTCCTGCTCAAGCAGTGGGAGCAGCCCCCCTTCCCTCTCCCCCCCCCCCGCCCCCAGGCGCCAGGTGAGGCTGCCAGGTGAGGCTCTGCGCTCTCCTGCAGAAGAGCTGGGCGGGCTTAGCCTCCTAACCTGCCAGGTGGGTGGGCTCCTCCCTCCTGACCCCTTTCCAGCTGGTGGCGGGTCCTGGGGCCCAGCACCAGGGTCCAGAAGACTCTGTACCTGAGGGGACCCAGAATTCCATGGTTACCCCAGGGCTTGGTTACCCGCTCACTCCTGAAACTGTTTGGAGATGCCCACGTCCCGAAACCTTCCCCTTGGCAATAGCCCAGGAGCCCCCGATAATGATCTCATCAAAGAGCAGGGTTTGGGGTGGGGTGGAAGGAGGATCCAGGAAGGGGCAGGTGGGTGATGGAGGAGGGGCAGGCAGTTAGGGTGGGGGCAGGAGCCACGGCTCCCAGCCCCACACATGTGGCAGGTCATTAACCCAGCAGGGGCCACCCCGTCCCCACAGAGGCCCGGCGGATGCCCCTCTCAGCCCACCTCCCTGCAGCTCCCCTAAACCTGAGCTCACCTTCCCCCAGGAGACGGGAATGGCTTCCCCATCTGGCCCCAGAGACAGCCCCGTCCTCATGGCCAGCAGCACAGACACGGGAGCCTTTCCCCTTGGCATCCTGGAGCCCAGCACCAGGCTGAGCTAGCGGGGGGGGGGGGGGGTGTCTGGAGGGACAGAAGGAAGGGTCAGGCGAGGTGGTGAGGAACCGCGTGCTGGTGCTCAGAGGAAGCAGGGCCAAGGAGGCTGGGTTTCAGCACATGCGGGCACTTCACCTTCTTTCTCCATTAACCGCGATCAACGTCATTATCCCAACCGTACAAAGGGGGACACCATGTCCCCCAGAGGCCAAGCAGCTTGCCGGAGACCAGGGCAGGTGCGCGGGGCCCGGCTTTAACGCCCAGCTCCCCCACCTCCCGCCGCAGGCCCCATGGGGTCCGGCTTCCATGTTTGGAGCAAGCTCCCCTCCCCCCCACACACGCACTGCTTTGCTGAACGATGAAAGCTCTGAGGCTTTCCCACCGACGCCAGGAGCGCTGGGAGGGGCGGGCAGGCGCGGGACGCCCACCAGGTGAGGAAGACGTATGAACGCAAGACCGTTCCTACCAGCGGGGGGCCAGAGGGGGCCCCGGTGGCACTGACTGCCGATCCATCACGATGATACATGGCGGCAGGTGTCACGGGGAGACACAGATCATCTGCTTCGCGCTGCTCCCGCGCTCCTGTGGGGAGCAGGTTGTCTAAGCACCTCGATGCCGTGGTGAGAGACGGCACGTTAATGCCTCGCGTGGAGGGAGCGTTTTAAAGGCATCCGTCTGCGCCTCCAGGAGTCTCTTCATGACTTGGCATCAGGAGGTGGCTGCGTGCCAGGCTGCCTCAGAACAGCGACAGGGGCACCAGCTCTGACCCTGCCCCCCCACTCCCACCCCCCACCCCACCCCCACTGCAGCCACGCTCTCTGCAGCCTTGAGCATTGCCACCTGCCTGGTGCCTCCTGTTTGGCTTCCTCACCTCTGCCCCCCTGCACAGAGCACAGAGCCGGCACCTAGTACGTGCTCAATAAACATGGATGGGTGTGTGAATGGATGGTGAGTGGCGTCAGGGGACCCCGGCTGGCTGTGGAGGAGGGTGCCCAACACCAAGCCTGGCACCGAGTGGACTCCCACTGGCTTCAGGGGGTGGCATTCCTCCCTGGAAGGTCCCCAGGCTGCAGGACACAGATGTGACTGGAAAAGAGGCGGGGTGGGGTCTTCGGTCTCCGCTGAGTGTCTGAGCCACGAAGCCTCCGGGGAGAGGCAGGAAGGGGCCTTGCAGGAGCCAGTGGGCCCAGGACCCAGAGTGACAGGAAGCACAGAACCTCATTTTCATCAAAACGTTCACCTCCTCTCACCCAAGTGGGTGCCGGGCAGTGAACTTGCAGGACGTAGACCCATGAGCGCGGCCCCTCCCCACACCCTGGGAGGAAGCAGCTGCTGCTGAGCAGGTGGGAGCGGGCGGAGGACACGGCTCCGCAGAGGGAAGCCCCCCTCCTCCCACAGCAGAGTCTGCAGGTGAGGTCCCTGGGGGACAGCGCACTTCAGAGCTTGCTTTTGCCCAGGCACCTGTCTGCTTGTCCGTCCGTCCGTCCATCCCGTCACATTTTGCTGAGCATCTGCTTGCACCTGCACCGGCCTCAGCAGCGGAGGAAGGAATGACAGACCCACGTTGAGGGGCCCGGGTCCGGGGCAGGAGCAGTGACCCAGCAGAACTGAGCAACAATATCAGTTCTGAGTAGTTCCTCACACCGGGCCCTTTCAGTCCACAAATGCACTCAGTCCTCACGCAGTCCCGTGAGGGGGTGCAGTGCTCACTTCCATTACAGATGAGGACAGGGAGGCCCGGGGAGGTTGAAATAAAGTTTGCCCAAGGCCATTCGGCTAAGAAATGTGTCCAGGGCAAATGACTCAGGATGGCCCCAGCCTCTGTGCTCCTACCACTGCTCCAGCCCGTCTCAATGGCAGAGAAGTGTATACAGAGCAAGGAGGAGGGCTTCATGGAGGAGGTGGCGGCCCTGAAGGAGGAGGAAACAGGGGAGCACAGATATCCCTGAGGTCCTGAGGGGCCTTGTCCACATGAAGACTAAAGCTTCCCAAACTGGACCAATCGCTGGCCTCTTTTTTCAGTTTAGTTCCCACATACACTTATTAAGTACCTACTGTGTGCCAGGCAGTGGAAGTGCAAAACATGTCATAGTGTTGCCCTCAAGGTGCTCCCTGTCTAGAAAGGAAAACAGACGCCCCTCCGCCCCCCAGTATTTTCACCTGCCCCGGGGGAGCAAGGGGGAGCGGGTGAGTGGAGGTGAGGGGTGAGTGGGTGAGTGGGGGTGAGGGGGTGAGTGGGGGTGAGCGGGTGAGTGGGGGTGAGCGGGTGAGCGGGCGAGCGTGAGGCCTGGCCTGGCTGCAATTTGGTTCCGTTGCCCGGGAACTGCCCACCGTCTCTGGATTTCCTCTCAGAATGCAGTGTGGGCAGCAGATGCACAGGAAGCAGAAGTGCCCGGGAAGGGGACCACTCTCCTCCCTCCTCCGGCCGTGGGAAGTCACTTCCTTCCTCCTCACAGACTCCAGCGCCAGGAGGAGCCCACCACGTGGAGGGGCCCGTCACAGTGACCCTAGTGCCTGAGACCCACCGCATCCCGCTCCTCCGGTCCCCGGGGTCCCCCTGCCCAGGCCCCGCCTCCATCCTCTCCCTCGAGCCCCTGCACTGGAGAGGGCTGGTGGAGGGCAGTCTCCGCCTCCGAGCAACGTGCAGGTTTGCCTTCGGGTCCCCCTTCCTGCACCAAGTAGCAATGGGCAGAAACCTCAGGGGGGTAGGCGTTACTGCCCCGACTTTACAGATGAAGAAGCTGAAGTTCAGAGAGTGAAAGCCACCTGTCCAAAGCCACACAGCAAGTAAGCCGCGGGACAAGGACGTGGGCTCCCGCCTCTGCGCTCTTCATCGGCATGATCCCTGCAGTCCACGCGAGTCCCCCCGCAGGGCTGGTCTCAACCTTCCTCCTACAGCCCAGTGCCAGGGAAACACAGTGAGTGGCCCGCTTGGGGTCGTGGTGGGGACCCGCGCCTGGGTTTCCCCATTGGCCACACCCCCAGGGTTAGGCTTTCTCTGTGAACTGGTTTGGGGAGAAGCAGGAAGGCCCAGTGCGCCCTCCCCAGCCTCTGCCTCACCAAGAGCAATCCTGACGATCTGAAAGCACCAACGGGGCATCCTTTCGCACGCAACATGGACTCCATGTTCATCGCGCCAGGGGTTAGGGTTAGGCCCTTGTACAACGGTGTCCTGAGAGACAAGCACTGGCCAGGAGGCCAGTCACTGGAGGTCCTGGGGGGGGCGGGGGAGGGGGGGGCAGGCGCCAAAGTCTGGAAGGTCCTATATAGGAATGGCGCCCCCCTCCTTCCCCTCCCCTGGTTGTCCTGTGTCAATGGCGCCACCTGGTGGCCAGTGGGAAAGCCCTCGCCTGCAATGTCTCCCTCTCCATGTCGCTGCTTCTCCCTCCAGGGGTCTCCGGCTGCCCAGCAAGGCCAGGTCAGGGCTGCCTGTCAGAGGCCACATGCTAGAGTGGTGGAGGGGGCAGGGTGCGCTGGGGCTGTGGGAGCGGAGGGCCTGATGAAGGACCACAGGGGCCGCCTTCAGGGCACCCCCACGCGGTCCCAGAGCGGTGGAGGCTGGGAGCACGCCATGAACGCCTCCTGCGGACCCTTGACCAGGGGAGCGGTCACTGGCCACCAGGCGACCAGTCCCACGGTGTGCAGTGACAACCGTCTGGGCAGCTCCCCCTCACACCCCCCCCCCCCCCCGCCATGGGTCCTACGGGGCAGAGGCCTCAGGACCTGTGGGCAGAGGGGTTCGTGTGGCAGCCACTCAGGATCAGGTTCCTGGCCGTGCCCCCAAGATCTGGCTCCAGGAGACTTTGGGATGCTGGTTCTCACTTTGAGAAACTCACCTCCTGAGGCAGGTTCCAGAGGGCTGTGGCGGGGGGCGGGGAGGGGGGCTGGGCGGCTTGGCCCCAGCCAGGAGGAGCCCTTCAAAGAGATTTGGGTCCCCTCCCCCTGCCCACCCACCTCGGGAGGCCAGTGAGGTGTTCCAGACCCTAGAGCCAGGCCCCTAGGGGTGCACCTCATCCCCAAGCCCATGGGGGCCGTTCCTCATCTCCCACGTGGAAGAGGTGAACACGGCCTGTGCGACGGTTCCTACTGATGAACAGCCCCCCGCCCCCCCGGCCCCCCGCCCGCCAGATGAAAGCCTTCGGCAAAGAAGAGACGCTGGTTGAAAGCTATTCTTCCCGAAACCTTTCCTGAGAGCCTTTCTGTAGGCCTCTTCCCAAGGGGCGGGGGGCTTTGCCGAGAACAGCAAGGATCTGTGGAGGGCGCCGGGTCTGGGAGGGGGTGGCAGGGGCCAGGGTGGGGAGCGGGGCTGCGAGGAGGGGCAGGAGAGGGGGGACCCCAGCCTGCGTGGAGTCTGGCTTGGAGCTGGTTGCTGTCAGGGCTCCAGAGGTGGGTGCCGGGGGCTGGGCAGTGGCAGGAGCTCCCGTTCCGCCCCCCCCACCAAGGACCCTCCCAGCAGCATGGCCTCCTCAGGGGAGCTCTCCTGCCGCCCCTCTGCTCTCTGCCCAGCAGTCCTCTCCCCACTGCCCTGGGGCTGGGCCAGGCCCCCCCACCCCCCCGCCACGGGGAGGCCGGGGCCGCAGTCAGAAGGTCGGTTGCAGGCAGCAAAGGACCAGGCCAACACCTCTCTTCTACGGGAGTCCAGAAGTCCACCCCAAAGACCCGCAAGGAACTGTGGGTCACTTGCTCCTTCATTCAGCAAAGCTCTCCCGGGTGCTCGGGGCCACCTCCTAGAGCAGAGCTTGGCACCCACAGATCGCAGTCACGACCCAGGGAGCCCAGCAGGAGGGGACCCGGCCCAGAGCAGGCTTCCTGCAGGGGGAGCCCAGGCCATGGCATCCCAAAGGCTCAGTGAGAAGCTTCCAGAAATAGACAAGGGCGGGCAGGAGGAGGGGCTGGGGGTCCGGTCCTGGCCTAGCAGCTGAGGCGGGAGCCGGGCCGGGGAGCCGGGCTGGGAAGGCCTCGCCCACCCTCTGATGAAGCCACCTTCTCTCTCCTGTGTCCACAGTCAGGTGAACAAAACCACTTACTTTCCTGTTGGAAACGACCGGCATTGCAGTCAGCGTGGGCTTCTACCGGTTTCATCCCGCACGCACAGACTTCCGGGCGCACTGAGTAGGCAGCTTCTGGCCGGCCCGGACCTGGCGTCATTGACAACATGGTGCCTGAGCCGAGAGACTTGCTCCGGAAGCAGCTATTGTGGAAGGTTCGAGGCTCTGCATTCGCCGTGGCGACATCCCTTCGCTACAAAAGGCCCTCGACCCTGGAGAGACACAGCGGTCCTTTTCGGACCAGAAATCTCCAAGCGGCGAGCTGGTGGGCAGGAACGCGGCCTGCGCTTAGTGGGACAGGAGAAGGACGGGGACGCCAGCTGTGTGCTGACCGAGGACACCTGCCCGTGACGCGCCCCCAGGTCACAGCAGAGGGCGGCCAGGCACAAACTGGACCGCGTTTCCTTCCCGGACGAGCAGCAAGGATGAGGGGTGTGTGGAGGGAGCTTCCTCCCGCAGGGACCCGCCCGACACGCTCCTCACGGGCGACACTTGCTGCCCAGCGTGGCCTCGACGCCCTCGCTGCAGGCCCGTGGGGAGCTGTGCAACGCCGACCTTTCCGTGAAACCAGCAAGACATTTACATCCCTTTCCACGCGCTCACTCCACTCACTCCTCTTCCCTCGCGGCCTCTCGGAACAGACACCCCGTGATGGATGGAGCGGGCCTCCGCGCGGGGAGAGACGAACTGAGCTTGAAGTGTCCCACATTTGCAAACTTTACAGAAACGGATGACTCAGGACACTGACGGCAGAGTGCGATTCCAGGACAGCGCCCGGCTGGGTTTGTTTTGTTTTGTTTTAATATATTTTATTGATTTTTTACAGAGAGGAAGGGAGAGGGACAGAGAGTTAGAAACATCGATGAGAGAGAAACATCGATCAGCTGCCTCCTGCACACCCCCCACTGGGGATGTGCCCGCAACCCAGGTACATGTCCTTGACCGGAATCAAACCTGGGACCCTTCAGTCCGAAGGCTGACGCTCTATCCACTGAGCCAAACCAGTTAGGGCCCGGCTGGTTTTTACCGGCTGGCACTGCCCTGGGCACGTGCAGGCGGCCATTGCTGAGGAGGTGTGGAGAGGAGGGGGTGGCCTGTGCCTTAGAGGAACCCAAGTCTGGGCTTGGTGGCTGGAGATCTGGGTTGGAGGCCCAGCCCTGCCACTTCCTACCGGTGGGCCCTCAGCTTCCTCCTGGGCGCAGGGAAGGCCAGTGGGAGCGGGAAGTGCGTGCGCCCGCCTATCCCCTCCAGGAACAGCCACCCTGCCTGGGGAGCCCTGCCATTTGGGGTTCTGCTGCAGTGGCCCCAGGGGCCTGGTTTGGGAAGCTCATCAACCTCCCAGACATGGAGAAGCTGTGCTTTTTTTTCAATCAGGCTTCTGAGCCAAATTCCAAATTGGGTTGTGGTTTACCAGCAAGCTGGCCCCCAGAATCCCATGGCCCTGCCCGCCCTGGTCCCTTCTGCCCGCCATGGTCCCTCTGCCCGCCCTGGTCCCTCTGCCCGCCAGCCCGTGCCAGATCCGCCGCCAGGCTCCGAGGAGGAGAGACAGGGAGCCCTCATTTCATTTTCCCTTCCAGGCTTGATGGATGACGGGAGACTCCGCCTCCAGCTGTCAGAACTCCAGTCCGCACTTTGCTGCCAACTCATCACGCAGGACCCGCTCCTCTTCATCCCGGCATCAAACATCTGTTTGATCGGCTTTTCATCCATTTTCCCATCCATTTTCCGCAAATGTGGCGATTTAGGGATGTTCTGAATCGCGCCAGACTGTCCGCGCTGCACTCTGGCAATACATCAGTGTGGTCCCAAACGTGACATTGGGACGCCCTGCTCTCGGCCAGCCCCTCGTCCCCCGTCCTCCCCCCTGCCAGTCCCCTCGCCCCTGGCCCTCTCTCCCCTTGCCAGAGCCAGAGTGAGGGACAGGGGTAGGCCGACGGCTCTTGGGGAGCCTGTCCACCTGAGGAGATCTGGTGCCCCCTGGGGGTCCATGGGAAGGACAGGGCAGGAGGGGAGGGGCTGGGTGGCAGGGAATAGGTGAGCCCACGGCCCCTCTGCCCAGCCTTCCTGGCAGTAAAAGATTGGCGCTGGCTCGGTGCTCTGCATCCTGCACCTTTGGGAATAAGCAAGCTCTCGCCTTTGGTAGCAAATCCCAGGTTACAGCGCAGTTTTCAACCGTTTGCCCCTGGAGCGCAGAGCCTGTGGGGCTGGCGGCCACCCTCGCTTTCAGAGAAGGGGGCTGGGGGTCTCAGTCGCGGTGCCAAGTTCACAGGTTCCTGGCAAGGGGGGCCCAGGTCGGTCAAGTGAGAGGAAAGGCTAGGAGCACGGGGTGGGGGTCTGCAGGGAGCAAAGACCTGCCATGGGAAGGCCCGGACCCAGGGAGGGAGGCGGAGCCCAGGGAGCTGGAAGGAGCAGAGGGAGGAGCAGGGGACAGGAGTCCCCCCAGGAGGAGCAAAGCTTGGGAGTGAGCGGTGGGGGCGGGGAGGGGGTGCTGGGCGGGCCCAACCAGCAAGAGCCCCCTAGCACACAGGGCCCGTTGTAGGGGCTTCTCTAACCCACAAGCACGTCCGCTCACTCACTCGCCCTGTCAGCTCCTTTCATCACAGACGCCACGGGGCACTGCTGAAGGCGGAAGAGGGCGAAGTAGCGGGTTACTGGGAAAGAGAGCTGGTGACTCTCCGCTGCTGTGGCGACTCTAGCTCACCTCCCAGCCCCTCCCCCAGACCCACAGAGAAGACGGGGAGCCCGGCCCCAGGGCTGGGGTGCTGAGGGCTGGGGTGACCGCAGAGGACAGAGGAGGCTGCAGGCCATGGAGAAGCACAGGCGCCAGGCTGCCTGGCCCCGTGGACGAAAGGGAATGTGCCTCCCTTGGGAAGGGGGTCTTGGCCGACATAGTCAGTTCTTTCACCTGAAATCAACTTGGATTTAAGGGGGCCCTAGGTCCACTGGCTCGTGTCCTTGTTAGAAGAGGGGCGCACAGGGCCCAGGCAGCAAGGCCGTGCAGAGATGGGGGCGGAGCGGGAGCCAAGTAGTGACCAGCCAGGCCCCGCAGGGCCAGAGGCTGCACAGGCCAGGGAGGGTCCTTCCCCAGCGCCTTGGGGAGCAGGCCTGCTGGCGGCCAGAGCGGGACTGCTGACCTCTAGGGCTGAGGGAACCATCGGCGGGTGTGGGACTGCTGACCTCCAGGGCTGAGAGGGAAGGATCGTCTGCCTGTCTTAAGCTGCTGCTTGCGGTTCTGTGTTATGTCAGCCTTAGGAACTAACACACTGAGTGAAGCAAGCAGGCAAGGGTCAGTTGCAAGAATGGGACCCTCCTGAAGAGTCCATTTACCCCCGCACCGCCCTCTCCTGCCTCCCTAACCCCCACTTCCCTCCGCCTAACCCCCGAAGCCAGGTTCGGGGCCACCCTTTCACAACAGCAGCTGTCGGGGAGAAAGAAGCCACCGTTAGGGTAAAGCCACACAACCTTGAGAAAAGTCTGGAAAGTAGGAGAGAGCATGACACCCTCTGGACTGGCAGACCTGGGTTCCAACTCCCGCTCCATCCGCTTCCTCCTGAGCTGACTGTGGCTCACGTCTCTGAGGCTGCGGAGTGGGGATAACAGTCCTGCCCCCTCACCGTGTTGGGGGGAAAGGAGAAACACGAGGCCCCGCCCGCGTCTCAGTAAGGTGCTCCCTGAGGCCCGGTTCCTTATGCCCCTGACGGACACTCCGAGGCGGGAGACCTGGATTGGTCCCACGCCCTAAAGGTGGGTGCACCCCGGCTCCCTTCTTCTTCTATTTGGGAACAGCGGGCGTTTTTCCTCTCTAACTTGACATTTTTTATTTGAAAATGTACACACAGTAACACGGATGCCTCTGTTATACAGCTCTTTCGGGTCTGACAAGCGCCCAGCCGTGGAGCCACTCCCACCCCAGCCCCTTGTGGTCAGCCCGCCCCAGCCCCTGGCCACCCCGGGCCTGGTCTCCTTCGCCTTGTCCAGGGCGTCCTCCCAGTGGAATTACATAGCGGAAGTCATGGGTGCTGCTTCTGAGATGAGGCTGTAAGAGATCAGGCTGCCCCTGCCCCCCGCTTCCTCTCCCTCTCCCTCTCTCTCCTACTCACTTGCATTTTATTAAGTACATTGGGGTGACATCGGTTAATAAAATCATATAGGTTCCAGGTGTACCAACCTATAACACCTCCTCTGTATACTGCATGGTGTGTTCGCCACCCAAAGCCAAGTCTCCTTCCATCACCATTTATCCCCCCTTTCCCCTCGTCTGCCTCCCCCCACCCCACGTCCCTCTGGCCCTCACCATCCCGTGGTCTGTGCGCAGTGCATTTAAAAGAGCTGAAATCACACAAAGTGTGCCCTCTCATCACAACGGAATTAAACTACAAACTTATCCTGGAAAGAGCTCCGAAAATGCCCGAATATTTGGAAACTAAATAACACACTTCTAAATAACCCATTTGCCAAAAAGGAAGTCAAAAGGGAAGTTTGGAAGGATTTTTAAGTAACTGAAAATGAAAACACAACCATTCTAAATGTGTGGCACTGTTGCCCATAGGGTTTTGGGAGATGCTTGGATGAAGCTGAATCCATTCCCCTCTATTCCCAGCTCGTGGAGAATGTCGAGGTTCTGAAATCACGGATGGGAGTCGGGTTTCCTAAAATGCCTTTGCTGTATTAACTGACATGGCTGCATGAGGTCTCGTCTGTGGCCTGTTGATACAGTGGTTATGTGAACCGATTTCTTTAATGTGGAGGCAGCCTACATACGTACAATGCGTACTGCTTGGTGACCGCACCCAGGGTGGGCAAAAGTAGGTTTACAGTTGTTCTGTGGAAAAAGACACGCGGGTTATGGCCATTCTGATAGCTTTGTGAACGCAGAAGAATGCGACTCAGAACCGCGAGCCTGCTTTTGCCCACCCCTGTGTAATTCTTTTTGTGTCTATATTGCTGAATTTGCTGTAACATTTGGTTGAGGCCTTCTCTAAGTTCATGAGAAATACTGGCCTATAGTTCTCTTTTTCTTGTGCTGTCTTTGTCTGGTTCTGATTTGTCAGGGTGATTCCGGCCTCATAAAATGAGTTGAGAAGTATTCTCTATTATTTTCAGAAAGAGACGATATTGGTGCTAATTTTCCATGAAATGTGCGCAGAACCCTCTTTGAAGGTGCCTGGACCTAGAGAGGTTTTGTTTTTTTTAACGGAAGATGTTTTTATTATTATGAACTCAATTTCCTTAATGGTTATAGCAGTTTTCAGATTATGCATTTCATCTTGGTTGGGTTTCGGCAGTCTGTGGTTTTCAAGGAACTGGTCCGTTTCAGCTACGCTGGCGATTTATGGGGAGTGGGAAGTTCGTAGGTGTCCCTGAGGACCCTTTCACCAGCTCCAGGCTCCGTAGTGCTGCCCTCGTTTCAGTGCTGATACCCAGGGTTCGTATTTCCTCTTTGTCCAGTCTTCCCAGGGGTCCGTCTTTCCAGAGGTGGACAACTTCCGTTTTTGTTTTTTTCAAAGGGCCACTGTTTGTTTCATGGATTGTCACCTATTGTCTTCCTGTTTTCACTCTCACTGATTTCTCCTCTTCACCATTTCCTCCCTCCTGCTTGCTCTAGGCTTACGTTGTCCTTTTGCCGGTTCTCTGGGGTGGGATGTAGGTTAGGGACCGGAGACTTTGCAAGTGTGAGCGCTGCGCGCTCTGTCGCTCCCTTTCACCTTCGCTGCACCTGCGTTCCGCAAAGGCCTGGGCCGGGTCTGCGCGGAGGGTCATTGGGGAAGGGGCCCCAGGAGTGTTTGGAGGAGACACAGAAGCTAGGTGCCAGAAGCCACCTTCTCCCTCGATGGCACAGGCGCTGCCGGGAGGTGGCTGTCCAGCCAGGGACTCCGTTTCCACGCTGGCCTTGACTCTGGCGAGACACGACAAATAGTTCTTGCTGCTGGAGGGCCAGGGGAAGTGCTGTGTGTCACCTCCAAGCCAATGTCAATCAGAGGTAAACATCTTTCTGCCCTCTCTCCCTTTGCCCTGATGGCCCAAGTGCTTGGGGGGAGCATGGGAAGTTTGTGGAGGAAACCGTGAACCAACCTCACACACACACCGGTCTGTTTTATGGGTGAGAAACATGTCTTTCGTGTTAAGCCATTAATACTCCGGGATTTATCTGTAAACAGCAGCGAGAATTTCCTTGCTGTTAACCTCAAAAATCAGCAACTTGAAAGACGCCTTCCAATAACCCCTTAAGGACACGGCATCCATGAACTTACTGATTTTATCCAGAATCAATTCTTGGGCATTAAAGGCCTTAAGTTCACGGCCTTATTATACCCACTAAGTGGGAACGTTGAAAAAAAAGGGGGGGGGGGGATTTTAGACGTGAGACCTGATCAGGAACCCCAGTTCACAGCACCTGGGAGTGCGTCAGAACACCGCAGCCCGGCCTGGCCGGTGGCTCAGTGGCTGAGCGCTGACCTATGAACAGGAGGTCACAGTCGGACTCCCCGTCAGGGCACACGCCCGGGTTGCAGGCTCGATCCCCAGTAGGGGGCATGAGGGAGGCGGCCGATCAATGATTCTACCTCCTCGTTGATGTCTCTCTCTCTTTCCCTCCCTCTACCTCTCTGCAATCAATAAAAATATTTTTAAAAGAAAAAACAACACAGCCGCAGAGCTACCGCCTCCCACAAGCCCGCGGGCCTCTGCTTTGCCCTGTTCCCGTCTGCGGGAGAGGCGCCCCACTGTCCGGTGCTGCATCCGGGGATGGGCCCGTGGCCGCCTCAGGAGGGCTGACGCCCGAGCCACTGAGCCTGCTCTCCGGGCGGCGCTGGGCTTCATGGCCGCGTCAGGGAGGACGCGGCCCGGAACCGCACACAACACTCGGCCCGCCACCTGCCGGGCGTGTCCAATTAGGACAACAGCCCGCTCTAGGCTCGGGCTCCGTTCCGATCATTTGCTGAACCTCCCCCGTTGGCCGCCTCTTTTTCAGCCAAATGCACTTGATAGAGTGGGCGCTCTGTTAACGCCTGTCTGCTCCATCCGCCCTGATGGATAGGACCAGGCACCTGCGTGGCCTCCAGCAGGAACCTGTCAGAGGACACTGGAGATGACTTCCGGGCCCCACCCCCGCCCTTCACGCATTGATGGGGGGAGAGCTCCTCAGCCCCAGGCCCCCGTGCTGTGCGCCTCTCCCCCGCGAGAGAGGCAGCGCTGAGTTTTCGGGATGCAGCCTGAACAGGGGGGCCGGCTCAGAGAGGAGGGGCGCGGTGGGAGAACGGGGTTCACCTCCCAGGGCCAGGCCGCTGGATGCCCCAGCGCTTCCCTGATGGGGCAGCTGCGGTGTCTGCCCTCAGCCGCCTGTCTGTCCCGCTGGGGACGAAGGTGCCTGCAGACCTCCCCGCAGCTGCCTTGCCAGGCGGTGGCCCCGGCTGTTTCTGATAAAGCTGTCAGGTGAGAGAGCTGATGGAGAAATCGTTTTCCCTCTTAGCTGAATCTTAACTGGCCTGTTCCCCTCTTTCATTTGGTTAGCACGCACCCCCCCCCACCCCCACCCCGGCAAGGGGAAAGCACCTTTGCAGAGACGCATTCCAGGAAGACCAGGACGGTGGGTCTTGCGACATTGCTAGTTGGTGACTGCGAAGGGAGGGGCTCAGAAGACACTGAGGAGCACAGGAGGGTCCCAGCCACGCAGACTCCACCGACCACACGCTCCCTGGCGACCACACGCTCCCTGGCGACCACACGCTCCCTGGCGAGCGCCCGCACACGGTAGAGGGCGCAGAGGGACGAACTCCACAGGGCCCGAGAAACTGCTGGAGAAAGCCCAGCCCCACAGGGTAGCGAGGGCCGGCGGCAGGGGCGTTCAGGAGGGAGGACGTGGTCTGTGCCAAGTCAGGGTGCACAGAACAGGGTGGTCCATGGGAGGAGCCGTTGGCCGAAGGTTAAGGTCACGCGGAGGACCAGGTCACAGCGGGGCTTGGGCACCCAAGCAGGTTCCTCCCCATACAATTTCATGCATTTTTTTCAATAGCCTTATTGAGGTTTAACTTATATCCCGTACAATTCACCTGCATCCAGCGTGAACCTCGGTGCCTTTTGCATTTTGGCAGAGTTCCGTACTAGCACCATAGCCTAATTCTAGAACATTCCATCAATCTCCAAAAGAAACAGTCTGAGCAGGGGTTTTTTGTTTGTGTTTTAATTTATTTTTAATATATTTTTATTGATTTCAGAGAGAAAGGGAGAAGGGGAGAGAGAGAGAGAGAGAGAGAAACATCAATGATGAGAGAGAATCATTGATTGGCTGCCTCCTGCAAGCCCCCCACTGGGGATCGAGCCCACAGCCCAGGCATGTGCCCTTGACTGGAACCCAGGACCCTTCAGTCCCCAGGCCGACCCTCTATCCACTGAGCCAGACCAGCTAGGGCTTAATTTTTTTTTACCATTTATTTCAAAGAGGAAGGAGAGGGAGAGAGAGAGAGAAACACCAATGATGAGAATCATTGATCCGCTAACTCCTGCACGCCCCCTGCTGAGGATCGAGCCCACCGCCCGGGCATGTGCCCCAACCGAAAATCGAACCGTGACCTCCTGGGTCATAGGTCAATGCTCAACCCCCGAGCCACACTGGCCGGGTGTGAGCAGGGTTTTGATAGGGGCCCGGCTTGGGCCCTCATCCAGCCCGGAACATAAGCAATGACACAGCAGCGACCGTGCCTGGGCTAGGGATCCGTAGCGACCACAGGGTGAAATGGACTCCATTTCTTAGGTCCTTTCTCGACAGGAAAAGAACCGGGTTATGAGCGCTTGGGCCACTTTTCGCTGATTGGCTATTTCACGTCCGTGTTCTAGAGCAGCGCAGCTGACTTACAACTAAAAACGGACAGAGAGGCCACATCGAAGCAAAATCCAGAGTTCTGAAGTTTCTGCAAAATGGGAACAGAACGGACCCCTACCCAGGTGTCTCGTGCAGCGAAGACCACAGCTTGTCAGCACCAGAAGGGCCGGGGGTCTGTCTCAGAGGCTCTGAGGGTGACAGGAGTGCAGTCACCATGAGCTGGGGTGTGAGCGGCCTGCTCTGTGGAGTGCAGGTGGCCCATTCAAACCCAAAGTCCTCAGCAAGGCAAGGGCCAGCGAGAATGGGCAGACCTCTGCAGCGGCTCCAGGCAGGGGGCAGGGGGTCTGCTTGGAGTGGATGCTTTGATAACTGGATCGGTTAGGGTTTTTTGTTTGTTTATTAATTTCAGAGAGGAAGGGAGAGGGAGAGATAGAAACATCAATGATGAGAGAGAATCATTGATTGGCTGCCACCTGCACACACCCCCACCAACTGGGGTTCGAGCCTGCAACCTGGGCATGTGCCCTTGACTGGAATCGAACCTGGGACTCTTCAGTCTGCAGGCTGACGCTCTATCCACTGAGCCAAACCGGCTAGGGCTAGGTTTTCTTTAATTGTAAGAAACAAAAACAAATTAAACCAGCTTTCACAATAAAGGGGACTCGGTTCTGACAAACTCTGGGCTAGGATAATGTGAAAAAGCTCTCCCTCCAAAAATACAGAAATGCATGATAAACTACAACCACATTTGTCAGGTGTGAGTTCTTGGCTGAGCTCACAGGCCAGAGAGGGATATCCCCAGAACGAAGGGGCCAGAACAAAGAAGGAAACGCCAGGATGGTAATCACAGGGTTTGACCCCACAGCTGCCTCAGGTCAGGTGCTAGAGCGAGTGGGAGGATATCAGAGGGTAGCCCAGCGACCTTGGCTTTGGCCTCCGCTTGCAATGAGATGTGGAGATGGGAAATAAGATCTTCAGCCACGGAGGTGGAGCGTGGAGGTGGAGAGCTGACACCATGACTCCTTGCGAAGGCAAAGCCAGGCTCCCCTAAGGGCTGATCTGTAGGCGCAAGGGTGGGCGAGGAAACCTGTCCCCCAGCACAGGCCCAGGGGGTGACACGGAAGCTTGTCTGTCAGCACAGGCCAGAGCAGTGGGAGCTTAAAAAAGGATCCTCTGAGAAATGCACGCTGCACGTCTGCACTGCGAGTTCCACATTTAGGTTGCATGCATGGTCTGGGAGCCTTACGTCAAGAGAAAAATATTGGTCCCAGGCCGGTGATAACCGGAAACCACCTGGTAAAAGCAGATGCAAAATGGCTTTAGAGGGACACTTCAAATTCAGGTAGCAGGAAATTCCAAAGGAAAAACCAAGCTCATCCAAAGATGAGCTCACAATATCAGATTCCAGTAGATGTGAAGAAAGGGGTCATTTTTTAAAATTATTATTATTCACTGATTTAGGGAGGGAGGGAGAAGCATCCATTTGTTGTTTGTACACTCACCGGTGGCTTCCTGTGTGTGCCTGACCAGAGATGGTACCGGCAACGCTCCCACGCACCGAGCTACCGGGCCAGGACCAAGCGGTCACCTTGAACACACAGGCAGATGCCGCAGACAGGAGGGTCAGAGCCCCAAGACTCTAAATAAGAACGTCCGTAACGCTTAAAGACCGAAATGAAAGATGCAGTTCTCGAGAAAAGAACAATTCGTGATAAAAACAAGAAAAGGCAGGTGTGAACAATTTTTACAGTGAAATGCTATGGTACCTCAAACAATAATCTCTCAAGAAATAAAAGGGAAGAAAAGAAAGAAGAATGATCTCAGGGTGGGAAGCTTGGGCAGGAGTATCGTAAAACAAGACTGGCTGAGCTGATACGTGTTACAGGTGAGCAATAGCAAGCACAGGGGGTTTCTTACTCTCTCGTCTCTAACTTGCTGCACATTTGAAAATTTTCCATCATGAAAATTTTAAAAATAAACACAATAAAAAGCTCCAAATAGAACTTCTAAAAATGAACAGTATAAATAATACAACTTAAAACTCAGGACAGGTTTAGTGGCAGATCGAACACAGATAAAGAGAGAATTGATGAACTGGAAGATTTTAAAAAAATACCCAGAATACGAAGCGGAGTGATAAATATGTGAAAAACTTCAAGCGAGACTCAGAGACACATAGGGTACATGACCACGATAGAGAGCAATGTGACATTATCTAGTGATAGGCTATGACCCACAAGTTTTACTTCTGGGCTTTTATCCCAAGGAAACTTCCAGGTCTGAGCACGGCAGCTGCACGTATGAATGTTCACCGGAGCATGCGGGGTGACAGAGAAAAGATGGAAACAAGCCACTCAGAGGCAGAGAAGACAAAGAGATTGCATTTTATTCATATAACAGACTACTCTAGGGCGGTAAGAACCAACAGTAACTACGTGCATCTACATGAACAAATCTTAAAAACAAACACAAATTGCAAAGGAATACTTCAAAATGATAACTTTCAAAGTTAAATAAAACTATACTACATATTGTTCAGGAAGGCAGATACTGTTTTTTAAAGCATGCTTTTATTGATTGCAGAGAGGAAGGGAGAGGGAGAGAGAGAGAGAAACATCAATGATGAGAGAGAAGCATTGATCAGCTGCCTCCCGCACACTCCACAATGGGATCAAGCCCGCAACCCGGGCATGTGCCCTTGACACTTTTAATACAATGTACCAATAGAAATAAACAAGACTGTTCATACGATAATAGGAACATCAAGAAGATAATAAAAGCCTGAACTTTTTTTACTTTTTTCTTTTAAATATATTTTTATTGATTTCAGAAAGGAAGGGAGAGGGAAGAGAGAGATAGAAACCTCAATGATGAGAGAGAATCATTAATCAGCTGCCTCCTGCATGCCCCCACATTGGGGATCAAGCCCACAACCTGGGCATGTGCCCTGACTGGGAATGGAACTGTGACCTCCTGGTTCATAGGTCAATGCTCAACCACTGAGCCACACAGGCCGGGCAAGAGCCTGAACGTTCATGCAACCAGCAGCATGTCAAGAATTGTCAGAATTACAAGGAGAAGTCGGCAAATCCACTAGTTTGTGCCGGTCTGTATCATGCAAGAAACAAATGCCAAGATGGGATTAGGTACACAAGAGGCTTCCAGGGGGAAACCCCTGTGGAGGGTGACGGGGGATGGCAGAAGCAGGCTCTCCCTTGCTCAGGCTGTTTCTTCAGCTCAAAAGGCCCCGCCCCGCTCGTGCCTCCTGCAAAGTTCTGCTAAAATGCACCTCCTCTGACTGTGACTGCCAGGGCATGCCCAGTACGCACTCTGCCCTTCTTCCTGGCCAGTGGAGCCATCACTTTGCTCAGGATAACAGATGCCCCATTAAAAGGACCAGAGCTACAATACGATATCCCAGCTTCCCCTGCATCTCAGGGTGGCATGTGACACAGTTTTGGCCAAAGAGATACAAGTAGAAGTTTGCTAAGTATATTTTTTGAAGATTTTTTTTATCTATCCATTCATCCAACATATCCACCCATCCACCTGTATCCTTCCATCCAGCCACTCATTTACCCATCCACCCATCCACCTACCCACCCAGCCATCCACCCACACACCCACCTGTCCACCCACCCACCTGTCCACCACCCTTCTGCCCACCCAAACACCCACCCATCTGCTTCTGATGTCCTATAAAGTCCAGGCTCCATATTTAGGTACTTGACGTGGAAAAGAGTGATATTTGTCTCCCGTCTTTAAGTAACTGCACTCTATTTGGGAAGACAGATAAGTAGATGATCTTTTTTAAAAAATATATATTTTATTGATTTTTTACAGAGAGGGATAGAGAGTTAGAAACATCGATGAGAGAGAAACATCCATCAGCTGCCTCCTGCACACCCCCTACTGGGGATGTGCCCGCAACCAAGGTCCATGCCCTTGACCGGAATCGAACCCGGGACCCTTGAGTCTGCAAGCCAACGCTCTCTCCACTGAGCCGAACCGGTCAGGGCAGTAGATGATCTTAATGCATGTGTGGCACGTGCTAGGCCAGAGTAAGAGAGGAATACATTTTTAATGCATTAATAATTTCCCTTCTTGACTCCTGTTTGCCTCCGGGAAGACGGGGTTTTCATAGCAGGACTGTAACCAGAGAAAAAAGGCCCTTTTACCTCCCAGTCAAGACCGACCGAAGGCACAGGAGACAGTAGTCTTGAAAGGGGCTTGGTTCTGAGAACAGAGGGATTTCCTGAGCTTCAAAGGCTCCCCTCTGAGAAATGAAAATCGAGTCTGGAGGACTTGGATCAGAAGCAGGGTTCAAGGTCAGAGGATGTGACTTGGGGACCTTCCCATCAGGTACGGCAGCGAGACAGGAGCGCAGACAGAGGGCCCTGCTCCCTCCTCGGGGGCACAGCAGCTGTGGGAAGAGCCAAGATGAGCCTGGCACCAGGACCCGGGGCTGCCCAGGCCAGACGCCGGCCGCTCGGTGGGCACCGGGACTGGCACCTCGAACCACCTCAGCCACATGTCTTGGAGGTGGGAGCGCAGAGGACCCCCACAGGGCACCCGAGCCAGACTGTGCTTGGCTGTTACCTGGGTGCCTCTGAGTTAACGAGGAAGGAGAGCTGGAGCCTAAGGAGACTGCGTTAGCTTTGATTAGCAAGTTCGTGTTAATTTTTTTCTTTTTGCGTGTCCTTAGCAGGAGTGGGGACTTGTGAGCAAGATGCAACCAGTTACAGACCATTTTCAGTTGTTTCTGGGCCCCCTGCTCCCGCCTGCAGATTTGACGCAGGATGGAGGCTGCGCGGTGCTGAGGAGACAGGGGCTGGGGAGACAGGGGCTGGGAGGCGTTGGGGGGCGGCAGGGGGGAGGGGGGAGGCCAGCTCCGAGGTCCTGCAGCCGGGCACTTGCAGGGCCATGCTCAGAAGGGCCCCGTATTTAGGATTTCATGCTCTCTGGTCACTGTCTTGAAATCCTTAACAATTGTACCTTTAAATTTGTGTTTTGTAAGTGAGGTCTGGTGGGATAATGGACATCTGGGGGCTTGGAACCCCAACCTACAGGCAGTCCTATCTCCCACTGCCTCCTAGGACTAGATGGTTCTCAGCCACCTGCCCCAGCCCAGCCCCTGCTACCCTCAGCTCAGGCGGGTGACTGGGTTGTGTTGGTGGGTGGGGGCTGTCTCCCTGAGCTCCCAGCGGGGGGCCTCAAGGCGGGCAAGGTGGCAGCCGTTCTAACCCCGGGCTGGCTGGGCCACAGTGTGACAGGCAGTGGACTTGGCGGGGACAAATCTCTGTTCTGAACTTGCTATAGCAGAGGAGTGGGCCGGTGCCACCTGGTTTTGGCAAAGACTCAAAGGCAGGCAGAGTGGGAAAAGGGAAGGCCACAGGTGTGCCCGGAGGGGAGCGGGAGGCGGGCTCAGTAAAAGCCGCCGTCGGTGTGGTTGGCTAAGGCACCTATTTGGCTTCCTCTGGTTGGCCCTAAGTTGGAGGGGGGTGGGGACAAAAACGAGGGAAGCTGTAGGGTGTTATGAACTTAGATCTGGTCATTTTGGCTCCTTGGGGCTGGCCCCCCGGGGAGGGGAATGTGTCTCCCTGAGTCTGATTGACAGCAGGCTGGCGGCCGGCTGTGCACTGCGGGTGAGGGGCGGCCTCCTGGGCAGGCTGCTGCGGGTCGTGCGTGGGTCAGAGGCCTGTTTTGATCTCTGGTCTGGCCATCGCCCTTCGTACATTCAGTGTCTCGTGGTAATGATGTAAGAATTGGTCCGACATGCCCGTCCTCCTCCTTGAAGGGGACATCGGTCCATCCAGCAGGTTTAAAAGCTGACCTTGCCGAGCAGACATTATCCGCTTCCACTGTCAGATCTCAAACAACTTCCCGGAGCAAAGCCGAGGCCGCCCGCCACTGCCGGGCGGTGCCCCACCCAGCACCAAGCTGGCGCCTGACCCAGTGTGGACGTTCACGACGCGGGCTGGGGAGAGGCCACGGCGCCGCCTCAGGAGCCGCCGCAGCTCGCTCCTCCACCTCCCCTGCCCCGGCTCACAGTCTCCCCAGGCAGCCCCTGCGTGAGTGCTGATGGAGGACAGAAAAGCAAGAAAAGAGGCCCTGGCCGGTGTGGCTCAGTGGTTAGTGTCGCCCCACGTGCGCGCATACACAGGGTCTCAGTTCGATTCCTGGCCCCAGCCAGGGTGTGTGTGGGAAGCAAACAATCAACATGTCTCCCTCACATCAACGTTTCTCTCCGTCTCTCTCCCCCTCCCCCCTCCCTCCCTTCCACTCTCTCGAAAAACCCACGGGGAAAAAATATCCTTGGGTGAGGATTAACAAAACAACGAAAGAAAAGGGAGAAAAAGGAGCTTGTTCGTACAATTCAGAGAAATCCATGTTTGGCCCCAGCCGGTTTGGCTCAGTGGATAGAGCGTTGGCCTATGGACTGAAGGGTCCCGGGTTCGATTCCAGTCAAGGACACATGCCTGGGTTTTGGGCTCTATTCCCCAGGAGGCAGCCAATCAACGGTTCTCTCTCAGCATTGATGTTTCTCTCTCTCTCTCCCTCTCCTGTCCTCTCTGAAATCAATAAAAATACATATTTCTAAATGCACGTTTTCTTCCTAAATTATTAGGGCAAGTGACTTGGGAAGACTGCGCTCCTGCAGTGTGGAGGAAGGGGTCCTGTGGGAGACCTGTCCGCAGGCTCCGCTTTGTTCTTTCATCGATTTCAGAGAGGAAGGGAGCGGGAGGGAGAGCAACATCAATGATGATGAGAATCACTGGTGGGCTGCCTCCTGCACGCCCCCTGCTGGGGATTAAAAACCCGCAACCCACGCATGTGCCCCGACCGGGAACTGAACCTTGACCTCCAGGTTCATAGGTCAATGCTCAACAACTGAGCCGCGCCGGCCGGGCTCTCCTGCCTGTCTTGAGGGTGGGGGTGGAGGGGCCGCCCCTGGTTCTTTGGGGTCTGGCCTGGGAGCTTTTCTCTGTGAAGCCAACTCCGGATCGCCGGTGCCTCCGCTTCCTCACCCGGCACTTCCAAGGCCGCCCCTTCCCACCCCGGCGAGGAAATGGGCGAGGAAATGGGCGAGGAAATGGGCGAGGAGGCGCATGCGCACGGGGCTTCTGCCCAGCTTTGCCCCCGAGCCAGCGGAGACTGGGCGGCCCGTTTACTTCATTTCTTCTGCTGCGGATGTCTTACTGGCACAAGGAAAATGAAAAGAGCAGTGGGCACCTCCCGCCCCATTCTTTCACTCAAGATACACTGAGCCCCGGCTGGGTGCTGTGCAGGCCCCGCCGTGTGGGTCTCCCAGCGACAGAGATGGGGGAGGGGGGGGGCGCACAGTATGCAAATCAGCAGCTGAAGGACCTGAAACGCCCGGGAAGGAGATGAACCTCAGCTGCCCTGCCCTCACCCCCCTTCCCGTCTGAAGGCAAGTCCTTCTGCTCCACCAGCAGACTCCATCTCCCGCGGATCCCGGGGGTCCTGGGGGCCCTCCCCGGCCTTTCATTCCGTTCCCATCACGGCAACTAGAGCAACCCTTTCCAACATAAACCGAACCCTATTGTTCACCCCCCCACCCCCGCCCGCCCCGTGGCTTTCACCTCCCCGAGTCACAGCCCCGAGCTCTGTGCAAGGTCGGACCCACCCGCCCTCCTCCCAGAGCACCTTCCTCCCCCCCCTCGTCATCCACTGCCATCCAGCCACCGTCCTCGCGGCTGGGGGCCCTGCCGCTGAGAGGCGACCTGTGTCAGGGGCGTGCCTGTCGGCCGCGCGGTTATTAATTGTTCCGCTTCCCCTCCAAGGGCCCTGGGCTGGATGATGAATGAGACGGCCGCTCTGGCCTCTGCACCTGCTGTTATGTCTTCTCTCCGCCGCCCGCCCGCCGGCTCTCTCTCCAGATAGCTGCCGCCTCTCTCACCCGCTACGGTCTTTGCCCGCATGTCCCCTTCAGTGATGCATCCCCTGACCGGGCCACTTCCCCAGCACGCTCCCCTGGCCCCAGCCGCCCTCACCCCTGCCACACTCATGCTGTTTCTTATTGTTTATCGCGTCCCCACCGCAGCCGCCCCATGGAGGCTCGGTGAGGGCAGGGACCGCTAATGTCTCGCCCAGGGCTGTATCCCCGGGGCCTGAAACAATGCTTGGCACCTGCAAAGGCCGGAGCGGACCGGACAGGATGAGGGTGGGGTGCGCTTTGAGATGAGGGGGTCAGAGAAGGCCTCCGGAAGGGGTTGGCATGGACATCAAGATCCGAATTAATTTCCTATTGTTTCTGAAACAAAGTGCTACAAATGCAGTGACTTGAAACAACACAGATTTGTTATCTGACAGTCCTGGGGGTTAGAAAGTCCAAAATGGGCCTCAGCCAGCTAACACCAAGGTGCTGGCAGAGCTGCGGCCCTTCCCCGAGGCTCTGGGGGAGAATAGGGTCCTTACCTCCCAGCTGCTGGAGGTCGCCCCCACGCCTGCCCCTGGCCCCCATCTCCGCCAGGGTCAGCCAAGTCCTTCTCACAACCCTATCCCTCCGGTTCTGCATTCGCTGCCTTCATCATCCCCATTTAAGACCTCTATGATTATGTGGGGCCCAACTGATAATCCAGAACAAAGTCGTTATTTTAACGATTAGCAAGTTCATTCCATCTGCGACCTGAAGTCCCCGTTGCATGCAACATAATATATTCAGGGGTCCAGAGACTGGGATGCGGACATCTTCGGAGGGGGGCATCCCTGAGCCTACCGCAGTGGGATGCTACTTTGGATAGGGAGAGCTGGCATTGAGGGCAACATCTGAAGGACAGGAAGGAGCCAACCAGGTAAAGAGCCGGAAGAGCTTTTCAGGCAGAGGGAGTAGCATGTGCAAAGGCCCTGGGGCAGGGATGAGCGTGGCATTTCAAAAGCAGAAGGCAGACCAGAGTGGATATAGTATATGAGCAAGGGGGAAGTGGTCCCAGGTGAGGCTAGAGGAGGGGAAACTCAGATAATGCGGAGATAAATGTCTGTTCAAGAGCCTCAGTCCGTGGCATTCTATCATTACAGCCTGAGCTGACAGACACCAGCAGTCCTTGGCGTTCCCGGGCTGTGGCAAGCTCACTCCTCACTGCGCTGTCTTCGCCCGGTCACCTTCCCTCTGTGTCAGTGTCTCTGTGTCCAAATTTCCCTCTTCTTATAAGGACACACCAGTCACTGGATTAGGGCTCACCCCAACCCAGGGAAACCTCACCTTAACTTGATTACACCTGAGACCCTATTTCCAAACAAGGTCACATTCACAGGTTCCGGGCAGACCTGACGGTGTGGGGGGCAGTGTTCAGCCTGGGACACCTCCAGTTCCCTATGGCCCTCCCTCCACCCGCCCGCTCTCCTTGAGCTGCCCTCGCCCGGAGCCACCTTCTCAGACACTCTCCTCGGCTGTGGGTCTGCATAAAGTTACCCTTCCTCTTCATCCATCGCCCTTGCCCCAGCCTTTGATTCTAGCTACAACGTTTTCTTAATCAATAAGTCTTTCTACAGTGCATTTCCCACCCGACCGAGTGCAGTTTAAATCCTCAGATACCGCCTCTCAGGCCTAATTCTCTCTGCAAAGTGCTTATCTTAGGAAAGCTGGGTAGAATCCGAGTTTGATCTCGATACCAACTAATTAGCATACACACAAGCTCCCTCTGCTGAAATGGTTCCAGCCGCCCGCCGGAGAGCTGGCTGGCTGGCTGCAGCCGTCAGGCACAGGGGGCCGGGGGAGGAGGACCCGAACGGCAGCCGATGGAGAGCCATCGGGCCCCGGTGGACACTCACCGCTGCGTCCTGTTATCGGGTGGCCTTACGCCCCCAGGGCCACTGGCCACCTCCATTGGGAAAGGAGGCAGTTGGGACCCGGAAGTTCATGGGGCTTCCTCAAGGCCACAGCGACTACACGATAAAAGGGAGACTGGGGCCGAAACCGGTGTGGCTCAGTGGATAGAGCGTCGGCCTGCGGACTGAAGGGTCCCGGGTTCGATTCCCGTCAAGGGCATGTCCCTTGGTTGCGGGCACATCCCCAGTAAAGGGGTGTGCAGGAGGCAGCTGATCGATGTCTCCCTCTCATCGATGTTTCTAACTCTCTATCCCTCTCCCTTCCTCTCTGTAAAAATCAATAAAATATTTTTTTTTTTTTTAAAAAAGGGGGAGACTGGAATCCTGCCCGCCTCTCGCCATCTCCCACCTGTCTGGCGAGGCCGCCAGCACCCACGTCTTGGAAGGACCACCAGCGGGTCTTGTGCGATGCCAAGTTAGCTCAGGTCCTAGAAAACGTGCCACTACTTCATGCCGCAGGCGCCACCGCCGAGGGATGTGGGTAATATTTTTTAATGTATTTTTATTGACTTCAGAGAGGGAGAGGGAGACAGAAGCATCAGTGATGGGAGGGAATCACTGATTGGCTGCTTCCCGCACGCCCCCCACTGGGGCTCGAGCCTGCACCCGGGGCGAGTGCCCTGACCCGGAATCGACCTCCTGGTGCATAGGTCGATGCTCAACCACGCCAGGCGGGTGGGATGCGGGTGTTATTGTCCCTGGGGCGGCCGGGGACGGTGCGGGGCAGAACGGACTGGTGTTTACCTTACGTTGCGCCCCTTCAAGCACGGCCAGCTTCGCCCGGGAGCTCAGGGGCGGGTCCCTACGCTTTAGGTCTTCTCAGCCTCCAGGTGACTTCCAGCCATCCGCCCCACCGTCCCAGCCGCGACCCCCCAGCAGGTGCACCGGGCCTGCGGTGATCCGCGCTTGTCTTCCTACTCACCCTCCGGCGGGACGAGGACAGGGGTCGACCCTCTCCCACGGCCACAAAGAGACACGGACGTGAGGGGCGGCTGCCCTGTCACCAGCAGACAATGGACGACGTGTGAAATGTCTTCCCAAGCGACAGCACGGGAACCTCCTGGGGACCCCCTTCACAAGGAAAGGAAATGAGACCCCGCATCTCTCCCGCCCCACGTGCGCCCCCTGGAGGTCGCTGAGGCTGCGGGGGGGGGGGGGGGGCCCCTCCCGCCCGTGGCATCGCTGGGACGCTCACAGAGTGCAGCTGTTGCCCTGGCCGGTTGGCTCAGTGGATAAAGCGTGGGCCCTGGCACTGAAGGGTCCCGGGTTCGATTCCGCTCACGGGCACGTGCCTTGGTTGCAGGCTCGATCACCAGCCCCAGGCTGGCCCTGATAGGGGGACATGGTGCGGGGGGTGGGGGGGGCGCATGCGGGAGGCGTCTCTCTCACTGGATGTTTCTCTCTCTCACTTTCCCTCCCACTCTCTCTCTAAAAGAAAAAAAAATCAAACAAACACAACACGAAGCGCAGCTGTTCCCTGCAGTGGCCGGCCCTCTCTGCTCCCCAGGCGCCCGTTTATTCCCAAGGAACCGGCCTCCGCAGCCGTCCCAGAGCCCCCTGAGCGCTGCGCTGTGTCGTCCCCACGGGGACGGGCTCGGAGCAAAGGACCTGGGGGCGGTGACCCCCACGGACGCCTGAGGGAGGGAGTTCCCTTGGGAACTTCTCCAGCACGAAGTTCCCAAGGGAACGCCCATCTCTGCCACTTTAAAATTCCTCGTGAAAAAATAAAGAAGTGCAGCCAGCAGGTGCTGTGGAGGAGGAGAGCCTGACATCCGTGCCTGAGCGGTTAGTGAGTGGCGGGTGCTCTGTCACCGGTCTGCAGACCTGCTGGGCCGGGCACGGGCGGCCTGGTGCGGGGCAGGGTGTCTGACAACAGGGCCCGGGGGAAGGGGCCGTGGGAACCAGGGCAAAGCCGGAATTAAACAAAGTGCAACACAATAAACCATCTGCAGCGATCGCTCTACGATGGTGTTTTACGCTCTCTGCAGACCGTAAAGCAGCGATTCCCGACCTTCTCCACCTCACGGATACGCTGCTGAGATTCTGCGGCCTACCAGCAAGGAAAACTTTGTCGCCAATCTGACAAACAATAGGTATGATTTTGATTCGTTCACATCAAACAGCTGTGGTTGCATTGCTGTTGTCACTTTTTTAAATCTGACCATCTAAGGGAGCCCTAGACGGTGTGGCTCAGTGGATAGAGCGTGTCAGCCTGCGGCCCAACGGGCCCCAGGTTCGATTCCGGTCAAGGGCGTGTACCTTGGTTGCAGGCTCCTCCCCGTCCAGGCCCTGGACGTAGTGTGTGCAGGAGGCAACCGATCCACGTGTTTCTCTCACATCGATGTTTCTCTCTGTCTTCCCCTCTCTCTTCCACTCTCTAAAAATCAGTGAGAAGCCAAAACCGGTTTGGCTCAGAGGATAGAGCGTCGGCCTGTGGACTGAAGGGTCCCGGGTTCGATTCTGGTCAAGGGCATGTCCCTTGGTTGCGGGCACATCCCCAGTACAGGGTGCACAGGAGGCAGCTGATCGATGTCTCCCTCTCATCGATGTTTCTAACTCTCTATACCTCTCCTTTCCTCTCTGTAAAAAATCAATAAAATATATTTTAAAAATAAAAAAATGAAAATCAGTGGGAAAATATCCTCAGGGAAGGAAGGAAGGGAAGAAAGAAATCAGTGCCCCTGACTAAACAGTCAGCTAGCGCATGTTTTAAAAATCCCTTCCGTGCACCAGCTGCCTGCCGGGCAGGTGGCTGGATGGAAATGGCCGCTCTACAGGAAGGGTCTATGAAGGTGAGTTTTGGGGTGGCCCTTACCTATCACATTTGAGTGGAACGAGGCTTCGACTCTTGTACAGATACAACTGAGAGCCAAAGCAAGCCATTTCACCTCCCATCGCCACGCAGGAGGGACGGAAATTCTGTCTTTAGCATCCAACAAGACACTCGGGTCAAGAAGGCTTTTCTCCCATTAACTTGGGAAACACTGTAACAAATGGTCTGTGAAAACGTGGCCACGTGATCCATTTTTAAAAATAAATATGTGGCTGCTTATAAGCTAAAGTACCCCCTATGCCCAGAAGACAGGGCCCCTACCACCAGAAGAAGCATTTCAATCATAACCGTTGACGAGCTCTTACTAAATGTTCTCTGCAAGCAGGACTTTTTTTTTAAAGGTGTCTTTATGGGTTTTAGAGAGAGGAAGGGAGCGCGAGAAAGAGAAGCATCAATGATGAGAGAGAATCATTGATCAGCCGCCTCCTGCACGCCCCCTACTGGGGATCAAGCCTACAACCCAGGCAAGTGGCCCGACTGGGAATCCAATCGGTGACTCAGGGGTCTTCAAACTACGGCCCGCGGGCCACATGCAGCCCGCCGAGGACATTGATCCGGCCCGCCGGGTGCCGCTGCCTGTCCTGCTTAGCAGCCGACTCATCCCGGGCCCGCAGTGCGCATAGGAATTTGTTCATAGTTTTGTTTTGTTTTTTAACTAGAGTCCGGCCGTCCAACGGTCTGGGGGACAGTGAACTGGCCCCCATTTAAAAAGTTTGAGGACCCCTGTTAGTTCATGGGTAGACGCTCCATCACTGAGCCACACCGCCCGGGTGCAAGCAGAACTTTCTGAGAAAGTTTAGATCTGGACCTCACCTGTCATTCAGAGTTCTTCAGAGCAGTTTGCTAAGGCAAAAATCAACTGCTAGAGGATAATCTGCACAGCACTTACTGAGTCCTGTTAGGAACCCAAAAGAACAAGGAAACAGCATGCAGGTCACCTGATTAGTGAAGTGAGACCAAGGCTGGCTGGCCCTGAGTTACAAAATACTGACTAAATGCCTTTAAGGGGACATCATTAAGTCCACGGCCATCGTGTACCGGCAGACAGCCTACACGGAGCACAAGTTCGTATGTTTTAAGTTAAACAAGAAAATGCCCACTTGCAAAAGGAACATTTTCCAGAATCCTGTGCCTCGCGATTGTGCGATCACAGGAAATGTGGGCCAAACTCCGCCGAAAGTTGTTACTTTTGAAAGACATTCTGGATAAAGGTCATGGCATGATCCCTGACCACCCCCGGCTGTCTTTTGGGTCCCTCTTCTTTTCTGTTTGCAAAGCCCTTTGTCAGCGCCCATGCCATAGACAGAAGGACGGGCTGGGGCCCAGGGCCCCTCGCTGAGCCACGGACAGGTTCGTGTGGGACACACGAGCAGCTCGGAGGGCTCCACGCCCAGCCGCCCACCTGTCTGTCTGTGGGACTGAGCATCTTAGAGACACAGCGCTGAGCAATTCACTCAGTGTCCAAACGCAACTTGGCCCGACCGGCACAGCTCCGGGGTGGAGCGGTGACCTACGAACCAGGAGATCAGGGTTCGATTCCCAGTCAGGGCACAGACTTGTTTTAAAAGACGGCCTCAGGTTCCAGTCCAGTCTTTGTAAATCGGATTTGATGTTTAGTAAGTAATAAATACCAGATAGCAGCCATATACTTTTAAACAAAGAGCAGTGCCTCCAAAGAGAGCGTGAGGCTCCCACGGAACACGGAACCCAGCCCTCGGGCTCGCGTGGGAAGAGACGCACAGAGGGTGGCGCCGGGAGATGCCATTCGCGATCGGGCGACCTTCCTGCTCTTTCTTGCATTTTAGGGTTCGTAACAGGATTCAGTAGATGCTGTGCAGATTATCACACAGCAACAGATCATCCCATAGTAATAATCACACACATGCATGGGTTTACCATTTTATAAACCTGTAATCTTAGAAAAAAAATTGCTAAATTAATTTTTAATTGGGAATACATAATAATACTTCATAGTACAATGGTGCAGGAAAAACAGTTTGGGAGTTGCGTTTTAAGAGTATGAGCAAGTTTTCCCTTTCCTCCAAAGTTGAAAAGAAGTAAACTCGGGAATACAGAGGCTAGGAGAACAACCCCCAGCTGGTGAGGAATGCCAGGCAAATCACTGTCGTTTCTCCAGGCTTCATGGCTTGCTCCTCAAGGCCAAGCTCACCCCGGGACCTATGACCTGGCCTCCCCACAGCACTCGCTCCCACCCTGTGCCCCCCGCCCCCCGGGAAAGCTCCTGAATTCCTTTCCTTTTCTGCAGAGAGGGGACCTCGTGCCTTGAGCCTCCTGCACAAGCTGATTCCAGGCTGCTCCATGTGGGCTCACCGCATTGTGCTCAGTGAACCAAGGACCCTAGAAAGCACCCCCGGGTTGGATGAGGTGGCGCTGCGGCCGTGGGAGGGTAAAGACAGGCGTCTCCCACAGAGCGGTGCCTCCAAAGAGAGCGTCAGGCAGACGTCACCTTCCTAACCTTTCATCTAACCCCTCCCATTGGGTGACATCCCGTCCGGGCCGACCTGCAGCGGTCACGTGCAGCAGTGGACAGCAGGGCGGGGAGCTGACACCCCTCCTGCTGGATGTAGGTCTGCTGCGACAGACTCGGAGCCGGGTCGCCGGCCGCCACGAAGATACAGCGCCAGCTGAGGAAGGCCCGGGAGGGGCTGTCTGTAACGAGAAAGCGTCCTCAATAAAACTGGTCCGCCACTCCTCCTGGCCTGCGTCTGATCCCGCAGCCACAGAGTCCCCACCCTGCCCTCCCAAAAGCTGCAGAGGAGGAGAGGAATGACGGACGCTGAAAGTGGAGCCCTGGGGACTCTCCCTGGGGACAGCAGTGGGGCCAGGACCAAACAGACGGCTTCAATCCTCCCTCTAAAATGTTATACGGCCTGACCGGCGTGGCTCGGTGGTTGAGCGTCGACCTCTGAGCCAGGAGGTCATGATCCCATTCCTGGTCGGGGCACAGGCCCAGGTTGTGGGCTCCATCCCCAGTGGGGGGCGTGCAGGAGGCAGCACAGCGCATCCTCAGTCTATGATGAAGGAACCAAGGCTCAGAGAGGGGAAGTGATTGGTCCAGAGTCACACAGCAGACAGGTGACGGACCCGGGTTCCAAGTGGGCCATCCGGCTCCTGAGCCCGAACAGCACCCCTGCACCCCATCCTGCACCATTTCAGAGCGGGGAACCGGCGGCAGAAAGGGCCAACGATGACTCTCGGGGGGGTGGGGGGGGGGGCGCGAGATGGCAGGCCAGCAGCACTCAGCAGAAGCCGGGGGTTCCTAACCTCTCGTGGGTCGCCGGTCCTGCGAGACCCCCGTGAGGGCTCTGGAACGGTCTCCACAAGCACGCACACGGGCACAGCACACGCAACTCCGCATCGTCCGTGGACGGCCTGAAGTGCGCGGGACCCGATCAGGAATGGGCCTGCTCCCCTCCCCGGATCCTGGAGGAATTCCACCTCATGCAGCCTTTCAGAATTTTTGAGTCGTTAATTCCAATTACCAAAATGTTTAGAACAATAAAGCACCTTTTTCTCCAAAGTCCCTGCCTCCTTGCCCCGCCGCCACTCCTCCCCACACAGAAGCAGTCGGAGAGCAATTCTGAGAAGAAACCAAGGTTCGATCCCAGCAGGAAGCGAGCACTGGTGGCAGGCGGGCAGCGCCCGGTGACGGGCTGCGAGCCTTCATTCATTTGCTCCCTCAGGCTCTGAAGGGCCTGTGGGGGCCCGGTGGGTGGGATACTGGGGAACAAAACCCCAAACCGAGAAGACCCTGCCCTGCTGAGTTCCGCTCCAGCAGAGGGAGGCAGAGAACAAAGAACAGACCTAAAGCAGGCTGCTCGGCAGTCTGATCACACAGAGGCAGGGGGGCCTCTGCGCCTAGTGCAGAGAGGGTTTCACGTCAGGTGGTCAGGGCAGACCTGGTGAGGCGGTGGCATGTAGAAATAGACTTGGAGGAGGTGGGGGAGCTGGTCACGTGGGCAGCTGGGAGGGCCAGGCACCTCCTGTTCCAGGGGCTGCTGTGTGAGGACATAGGACAGAATGTGCTGGGTGCACTCTAAAGGCGGGTGGGGCCCCGGCCGGGGTGGCTCCGTGGTTGAGCGTCGACTTATGACCCAGCAGGTCACGGTTCCATTCCTGGTCAGGGCACAGGCCCGGGTTGTGGGCTCGATCCCCAGTGGGGGGCATGCAGGAGGCAGCTGGTCCATGATTCTCTCTCATCATTGATGTTTCTCTCTCTCTTTTTCTCTCCCTTCCTCTCTGAAATCAATAAAAATATTTTTTAAAAATAAAAGGCCGATGTGGCCCTGGCCAGTGTCACTCAATGGTTGTGTGGCGGCTGTCGGCTGTCGCACAGAAGGGTCGCAGGTTCGATTCCCGGTCAAGGGCACGTACCCAGCCCCCAGTCTGGGCTGGTGTGTGAGGCAACCAACCGATGTGTCTCTCTCATATCAAGGTTTCTCTCTCTCCCTCCCCCCTCCTTCTGACTCCCTCTAAAATGCAATGGGGAAAATATCCTCAGGTGAGGATTATAAAAATAATAATAATTAAAAGGCCAATGTGGCTAGAGGGCAAAGAATAAGGTCAAGGTCAGCAGATGAGCTCAGAGAGGCACTGGGACTGGTGGCGAGAATCAGAAGCAACCAATGAATGTATAAATACCGTAAGTGGAAAAACAAATCGATTTTCTCTGTGTCCAATCAATCAATCCATCAGTCAGTAGAAAAGGAGAATCAGGGTGACGGGCGGAGGCTGATGGCAGTATTCCAGATGAGAGATACGGGCAGCTCCAGCGGGCTGGCAGCAATAGAAGTGGCAAGAAGTGGACGGAGTCTGCATTTATTTTAATGCGGAGCCGACGGCATCTCAAGACAGACAGACTGTCGCCGGGGTGAGAGAGGGGAAGGATGCGTGTAAGGGTTTGGGCCTGAGTGGTGGGGGCGAGGGAGGGGCACCGTCCCGGAGAGGCAGCAGGCCTGCGGGCACGGCGGGATGTGTGGAGGGGACAGCCGAGACGGATGTGCAGGCCGGGCGCACGGGGGTGCTCAGGGGAGAGGGTCCAGCCGGAGAGGCCAAGGGCAGCGGTCAGGCATGATCAAGGCCACTGCTGCCAGAGGAGAGAAAAGGCAAAAGGAGAACATTCCTGTCTGCTTCGCACGGAAGTGTTAACGCCGTGCAGAGGGAGAAACCATGCATGTATCCATTAGGCCGCCACAGAAAAGCAAGCTCTCGTGGACAAGTTCGGTACATGCCGGAACTGGGGGGTCCTCCAGGGGGGCCTCTTTCCCTTCATCCTTCCTCATTTGTATTGTAAAAGTATGAAACAGCCTGGCTGGTTGGCTCAGGGGTTGAGCATCGACCTAGGAACCAGGAGGTCACCATTCAATTCCCGGTCAGGGCACAGGCCTGGGTTGCAGGCCCGACCCCCAGTGGGGGGCGTGCAGGAGGCCGCCGATCCATGATGCTCTCTCATCATTGATGTTTCTCTCTCTCTCTCCCTCTCCCTTCCTCTCTGAAACCAATACAAATATATTGAAAAAAATGTAAAAGCTATTTTCATCTACCATTTATTTTATGCCAGACACCGAACCAGGCTTCGTACTGGCATTTTCTCATCGACTCAATGGCTCAATACCAGGTCCCACAGCAAGTGCTCAGTAGCCATGTTTCTCTCACGTAATCTTCACGTACCTAACAGTTCCTCAGGAGGGAAGGAATGCTATGCCCCACCACAAAGGAGGACACGGTGCTGGGTCCAGAGTGGCCCCGCGAGGCCCAGCCAGGGTCGGCTCTGACGCTGCCACTTCTCACTGCACACCTGATTCCAGAACATTCCAGGGAAGGATTTGGTGGCTGGTCAAAAAATATATGCACTGAGTGTCAGTCCAGGTGAGTCACGCAGCACCGTGCAGACTGCAGGTGGACTGCAGAACACGGGCCCACTCCTGTGGGCCCTGGAGGAGATGGGGGAGGGGCACCCGGGTGCAGAGATGCCAGAAAACCAAATGCGGGTGCTACCGCAGCTGCTGGGGGGCTCCCGCCTCCAACACCCCCTTGCTGAGAGCCAGCTCTGCGCAGGCGCAGCCAGAGATGTGGACACGGAGGCAGACAGAGGAGAAGTGGCGGGGGCTCAGTCCAAGGTGACAAGTCAGTGGTGCTGACAGACCAGGCAAAACAGCCGCAGACAAACAGAACAACTGCAAACTGGGGTGAGTGGAGAAGGCAAACCGGGGCCCGGGGCAGGGACGAGGGGTGCACCTCCAGATGTTCAGGAAGCAGCTTCTTAGTTTTCTATGAAATGCTCTCTCATCCAATCCTAGGACAAGGAGGCGCCTTCAGACTTGGCAAGGCGGAAAGAGGTGTTCTTTAGAATTTTTGACCCTGAAGGGGTCCTTGAACCCAAAACGTTTGGTAACCTCCACCGACGTGTCTGCATTTCTCTCCATTTTCTCACACCAGGGGACGGGGGGGTGGGGGGGGGGGGGTTTCCTGTCCCTTTCTCTTTCATTCAAACCAGTAGCAGCCTCCGTGCACAGGACAGCGCGCCTTCCAAGATGCTCTGGTGGCGCGGGCCCGGTCAGGGCTGCAGCCAGGCGAGGCGCCGACAGGGGGCGCTGCCGTCCCCCCGGGGCCGCGGGCCCGGTCAGGGCTGCAACCAGGCGAGGCGCCGACAGGGGGCGCTGCCGTCCCCCCGGGGCCGCGGGCCCGGTCAGGGCTGCAGCCAGGCGAGGCGCCGACAGGGGGCGCTGCCGTCCCCCCGGGGCCGCCTGCGCCCGAGGTCCCGCGGCCCGGCTTTGGGCGGCGCTGCCGGTTCGCGATCCCGTGCGCCCCTCGCCGCGTCTGTCCCAGTTTTGCTCGCATTCACTTGAAACTCCGCAGCGCCGCCTCCATCCTCGCACCCGGCCCACCGCCCACCGCCTCGCCGCCCCAGCCGCTCACAGAGGCCGAAGTCGGGGTGCGCGAGGGGGCGGGCCTTCCTCTAGCGCCCCCCCCGCCAAAGCCTCCCACAGACGCCGCCCCGCCGGTCTCACGCGTGGAAGTTCTTTCGCTAAAACAGGTCGCACGTGTCTTGACCAGGATGGAGACGCGCCCCCCCGCAGGGTTTCAGAAGGAGGGAGACCGCGGTTGGGGCGCAGCGAGGACGCCAAACACACTGGGGCGCAGTGGGGACGCCTGCAAACACACACGCACACACGCACACACGCACGAGGCCGCCTACAAAACACACGTGAGGACGCACACACACAGCTTCTGTTGCCTCCCGGCGCGGGTGCCGCCTGCGCGCTCTCGCCCTGCCCCCACTCGCACCCCGCACCCCCACCGCGGCCCCCAAGCGCGTGCGGGATCTCCCGCTGACCCTCTCTCCCCGCCCCAGTACCCGCGCGCACCCCGCCTTCCCCGCGCCCCCTTGCGCACCTGGCAGCAGATCAACGCCATGAATCCATCCGAAGGGAAGGGCGAGAGGACCGAGTGGAATCGAATTGAACCTCCGCCCGTGGGCAGCGTTTCCTTCCCCGCCCGGCCCCCACGCCCACGCCCGCTCCGACTCCCGCCCCCGCCCGGCCCCCGCCCCCACTCCCGCCCGGCCGGGCTGCGGGTGGGATGAGGCGCTCACCTGGGTTCCGCAGCTGCAGCCTGGGGGCTGGGGTGAAGGCTCTCTGGAGCCCGTGCCAGGGCCTCGGAGCGGCTGCCGCCTTCAGCGGGAGGCTTTTCCAGGCTCTAGAAGGGGCCGGAGCCGCACTGTCACCCGCGGGAATTCCTTGAGACAAGAAACAGGAGCCTGTGGGGTGGTGAGGGCACCACACAACATACAGAGGATGTGTTCTGGGGCCGCACACCTGGCACCTGTGTGATGGTATTGACCAGTGTCACCCCGATAAACTCAATACACTAGAGAGAGAAGGAAGAACAGGAGCCCAGGGGAGGGCACGGGTAACGCGCAGCCGGTGGCAGTTACTGCGCTTGCGCGACGCTGGCCCCAGGATCCCAATGGTGGGGCCCCGGCCCGGACCAGGTGATGGCGAGAAGGATGAGAACACGGAGCTCAGCAGGGTGGACGCTCGGTCCGATGGAGCCGAGCTGGACGGAGCGCCTCACGTCTGGTCCCCAGGGCCGTGGAGGGCTGGGTGAGGGAGATGCCCGGTAAAGATGTGGTGCCCAGGCCAAACGTAGCCTCCCTCACGAGGTTGTTCAGTCCTGCCTGCCACACCTGAGGCCGCCGTGGTTGCTTACTGTTGCATTCAGTCAACAGTTGTTTAGCAGGCCCGGCGCCAGGCCCGCCACGAAGGAGTCCTCCCCATTGGCCACGATGCTGCAGGCGAAGGGTCTGAACGCTGAGCACAGGGAAAGCTAGAAAGATGAATGGACGGAACTGGAGCGCACCAACAGTTAACAAGATAACTGGATAGGAGAAATGCTCGCCCCTCCCTTTCCCTGTAAGAATGGCGGGCTTGCCCTGACCGGGTTGGCTCAGTGGATGGAGCCTCGGCCTGCAGACTGAAGGGCCTAGGGTTCGATTCCCGTCAAGGGCATGTACCTTGGTTGCGGGCACATCCCCAGTAGGGGGGTGTGCAGGAGGCAGCTGATCGATGTTTCTAGCTCTCCATCCCTCTCCCTTTCTCTCTGTAAAATATCAATAAAAATATATTAAGGAAAAAAAAAAAAAAGAATGGCAGGCTTGGGCGGGAGGAGACATTGGTCTTGGCGAGGGAATCCGCCATTCTCGTGTGGCTCCTGAATAAAAGCTCTTTCCTTTTGCGCCGGCACGTGCCTCGGAGTCCGGCTCTTGTTGCATTCCTTGGCCCATTAGTACCTATGCTCCTCCTCTTAATCTTCGGTCCGAGCCTTTTTAATCTTCCTGTCACGTTCCTATCTCCCAGGTTACAACAGGTTCATGTAGAGACCATGACATTCCAGACATCCCAGCCTACACCTCAGCATGCAGGGGATAGAGACCGCAGGCCCTTGGATCGGGCAGGAAGAGCTGGTTGATTCCCGTGTAGACAGGGTCTGCACCTACCCTCAGCCTGAAGCAACTACAGACCACAACCCTTCAACTCCCCATGTGATCATGGGGTCGAAATCTCTCCGGGAGGGCTTATGAGGCAGGAAAGCTAAAACAGGGAGCAAAAGCCTCCAGCTCCACCCCTCCCCTTTTCCATCTTGACTGGAAAATCACCCATGTGACCTTCACAGACCCCCTGTCTCCCCACTTCCCCCTCCCAATGTTCTGTACTTGAGAGGACCAGAAAGAAATTGCACCTGGAGAGGAAGCACAGAAACCAGCCACCTTGGCAGTCACCCTGAGGGCCACCCTAGCCCCACACTTGACACATTTAATAAAAGTCTGCCACGTGGACTGCATTGGCACACCTCATTCTCCAACCTCGCTTGTCCTCACTTCTTTTTTAATATATTTTTATTGATTTCAGAGAGGGAGAGGGAGAGAAACATCAACGATGAGAGAATCACTGATCAGCTGCCTCCTGCACGCCCCCTACTGGGAATCAAGCCTGCAACCCGGGCATGTGCCCATGACCGGAATCGAACCCAAGGCCTTTCAGTCCGCAGGCTCTATCCACTGAGTTAAACCAGCTAGGGCTGCTCTCACTTCTTAAGTGCACACCATCTCTTTAATAAATTTACTATGCTCTGCTAAAAAAACACACAAAAAAAAACAGTGCCACAAGGCCCCCCTGGGCCTGCCTCCCAGCCCGGCCCAGAGGCCCCCACCCCCCCACCAGAGGTCAGGCTGGAGCCTGCTGCAGGTGTAAATGTGACCCACGAAGATCGGCAGTGGGTCCCTAGGGCAGCAGAAGAGAGAGCCTTTTCATAGGAGTCACCCCATTGCTCTGTCAACCCAGGGCCTGTGATACCCAAAACATTTCTGGAACTCATGTTCACCACTGTGCATGAACCCCTCAAAGAAATGGCCTTGCCAAGCCTCCTCAGACCATCCCCTCAAAATAAAGTCCAGACTCCACTGCCCCACACGCAGCCCCTTCCCCACATTCTGGCTCCCCTGGCCAACTCCCAGCCGCTGTCCTGTGTTCCGGATCTGGCCCTGCCCCAGCCCCGGGGAGAATTCTCCGCACAGCTCTCTCCCCAGTAATGCCGGACATTGGACGCCATTTAGCACCAGTGGTCTTAATCCGGCATCTCGAAGGGTTCAGCAATCTGGAGAAGGGGCTGTGCGTAAATTAATGTAGAGTCCATAGACGAAACATACTTTTGAAAGGCATATGGGGGGAGGGGGGAGGGCAAAGGAGCTTGGCTGAAGAAATCAAGTTCTCCTTGTCTCAGGACCACTTGCTTTTTATTAACACAATCTGTCCGAAGGCAAGGTGGAGACATACACATCAAAGGGTAGGGTTTCTTCTACAGAATCCATTGTCAGAATGGGTAATTGCCTTAGGCTGTTCTGGTGTTTGGCCAATAGGAGGCAATAACATGTAGATGAAGATGCCCTGAGCTGTCTGGCAGCAAACAATCATCCTTTTCAGGTTTGGGGAAATGCCCTTAGCCATTCCCAACAGGTGATAACATATGTGACTCAGCCCCTGTTGAGGCCCCAAGTTCCATCAACCTTTCGATGAAACTCTTGCAATTATGACATGCTGGCACTGGCTTCCGGCACCCCAGCCCTCATCTGCTGGATTCTGGTTTGCCAGTCAGGGGTTCTGTGGGACTGGGACCCTGAGGGACCACATGGATTCACTCCCAGGCCTTCCAGTTAGCAAACTGGTGAATGAACAGGAGGTACTTTTCCTTATTTGTCCTAGACTTGCCACTGTCAGAGACGCAAAGGATGCACTTTAGTGCCTTTATTACAGCATTTAGTCCCCCAAACATCTCCTTCATGACATGGGGTTCTAGATCAGCGGTTCCCAGCGTGGGGCACAAGCCCTACTGGGGGGCAATTTGATTTTTAGGGGGAACAACTCGAGAATGAGTTAGTAACAGAGAACTATTTTGCGCATTTCTCATGGTTCTAGGAGCCTCATCTACAGAATATAAGTATATATTGTGACATATTTATGCATTTCAGTTCTCTATTACAGGAGTCGCCAACAGGTGGTTGGTGAGGTCCGAAAGGTTGGCGACCACTGCTCTGCTAGTTTTGAAACTTTATTTGCTACTTTTTCATATCACTTCATATTATTATTTTTAAATATATTTTCATTGACTTCAGAGAGGAAGGCAGAGAGAGTAAGAGAAACATCAATGATGAGAGAGAATCATTGATTGGCTGCTTCCTGCACGCCCCTCACTGGGGATCAAGCCCACAACCAGGCATGTGCCCTTGACTGGAATCGAACCTGGGACCCTTCAGTCCGCAGGCCGATGCTCTATCCACTGAGCCAAACCAGCCAGGGCATATTATTATTTTTAACAATTTCTTAGTGCTTTCTTCCCCAGTAGGTCAACTGTCCTTTCGTTCTTTTATTTTTCCCTTTCATGGAAGCCATGTTCTATGGAAGCCTGTTTATGGCCTTTCAGGCTTCCTCCACGTGCATAGGAGCCACTTTTTGAGTAATAAGAATTCTGTCCCAGGAGGCATCAGGGTTTTAGAGATGCTTAGGTGGGGCGTGGCCAAAAGGAGGCTGGGAACCCCTGCTCTAGATCCTTGTCAGGCTGCAGTCATTGTCTGTAATCCTTCCTCCTGGAGGAGTCCTCCTCCATGCCCTCATTGTATACCTTCATCCGTTCAGCCCTACAACCAATATTAAGGCTGGTTCTTGCCAGGCGCTGACCGCGGAGGGCACAGGCCGCGGTGGGAACGCGGTGCAGCCCCGGTGGACGTTAAACAAAAGTCACCCCACACTCAGCCCTAAGGTGCAGGCCCATGAGGGTCCAGGGGTTGCCCAGATCCCTGCGGCTGCTTCCCCAGCTGCCGCTCCGGTTCCCCCGCGGGGTCGGAGGCCATGGGCACAGCCCAGGGACCGGGGTCCCATCATCCACGTGCCAAGCAGAGCCTTCTCCACTCCTGCGACGCGGTCTGGACGGGCCCTGGAATTTTGGAGGCCGTTGGGCCACCAATCCCGGGCTCTCCAGCCGCCCGGCTCACAGCCTCCCCGCGACGAGCGCAGTTTCCTACCGAGCGCGGGCGCTGCACGGGACGGGCCGGCGAGCTCGCGCCGCGCACCAGAAGGGTCCTCGGGCCCGGGTCCGGACCCGGCCTGGAGCGGGGGCGGGACGGGACCAGGAGGTGGGCAAGGGCGAGACCGAGGACCGGGGCGGGGCCTAGCCGGAGGCGGGGCGGGGCCTAGCCGGAGGCGGGGCGGGGCCGGGAGGCGGGGCAGGGCCGGGCCCGGAGGCGGGGCGGGGCCTAGCCGGAGGCGGGGCGGGGCCGGGAGGCGGGGCAGGGCCAGGAGGCAGTGGGGGCCCGGAGGCGGGGCAGGGCCGGGGGCCCGGGAAGGGCCTGAACTGACGTCCGTGCTCTTGGGAGCGACCTCAAGGCGTGAAGCGACCGCTGCCGCGCGATCAGGGGACGCGACTTTGGGTGAAGACACCCTGTCCAGGGACCCTTAGACCCGAGTGGGATGGGGAGGCCACTCGCGCGCTGCCACCCGCCCACCCACTCAGAGGGACCGCGGAGGGCAGGAGAGGACGGGTTCGCCCGCCACGTCGCCCTCCCTCGCGTCGCACGCCCGAGCCGGGCCGGCAGGGGTGGTTGGTGGGAGGACTCGGGAGTCCCAGGTAGACGAGTGAAGCTCACGGCGTTTAGGGGCGTGCAGGACCCCCAACCCCGGGGGAAGGGCAGCAGGGTCAAGGGGCCGCTCCGGGCGGTGCAGCAGGCAGCCCCGACCGCAGGCGGCCATGTCGGGCGGGGTGAGAGCGGGGTCCTGCGTGAACCCAGGCTCCAGCTCTCCCTCCCTGACCTTGGGCATGTGCTGCACCTCCCGTGCCTCAGTTTCCCGGTCTGCGGAGGGAGGGTTCTGAATATTAAGAACCAGTCTTAATATCTGTATGGCTGAACGGATGAACGTATAACTTACTGTGAAGATGTGGGAGATGGGTGATCTCAGTAAAGACTCAGTAAATGTTGCCTATTATTAGCACTGTTTATTCCGGTTTCCAGAAAAGGAAACTGAGGCTGGGTTTTCATAACTTTGCCCAAGGATGCACAGGCAGCAAGTGGCAGAGCCCAGAGCTAGCCAACCCCCAGACTATTCTAGAAAGTTCTGTGATGAAGCCCTTCCAAGGTTTTCCTTATTCAGTGATCCAGTTTATCTTCCCTGCCTCTGGGGATCCCCAACTCAGGGTCCCTCCCTGTAGCCGCGGGGGCGGGGGGCGGAGGGGACAGCACAGGAATCCTGGGTATCGCTGATGCCCTGCACACATGGGGGTGAGGGGCCGGGCCCAGACCCAGGGCTCAGAAGTGGGGCTCCGGGACTGAGCTGATGGCTCCCTCAGATCTGTTCTCCCAGCTGAAGATGGCTGTGCCCTGGGGCCACATCGCCGCCAAAACCTGGGGCTCCCAGAAAGACTCCCCGGTTCTCTGCCTGCACGGCTGGCTGGACAATGCCAACTCCTTCGACAGACTCATCCCTCTCCTGCCAAGAGGTGGGCTGGCGGGAGGAAGGCCAGGGCGAGGGGCTGCGGGGGAGTGAGCAGAGGAGGGGCCGAGCCAGACGCCTCTCCTCCCTCTTACCTCCAGCTCAGACTTTTACTACGTGGCCATGGATTTCGGGGGTCACAGGCTCTCATCCCATTACAGCCCAGGTCTTCCCTATCACTACCAAAATTTCGTGGGTGAGATCCGGAGAGTCTCGGCAGGTGAGTGAGAGGCAGAGTGTGTGTTGGGGAGCGGGGGCACCCCCTCTCACTGTGGGAATGAGTGAGTGTGGTAGTCAGGAAGCAAGGCGAGCCTGGGGGTGACCTGCATCAGGCCCCCGCTCTGCCCTGAATCCCTGGGCGACAGGGAAGCTGGAGGAGGCCGGCAGGAGGGCTCACTTCCTCCTGCGGGGTCCCTCCCTGCAGGACAGCCAGGGCCCCTTAGCCTGGTCTCCTGAGGGGGGCGCCCCAGGTGCTGGGACAGAGGTGGGGAAGGCTGGCCCCCCAGACCTGGCTCTGTGCTTTCAGCCTTGAAATGGGATCGCTTTTCCATCATGGGCCACAGTTTTGGTGAGTGAGTGCACTCCGCCTGGATGGGGCTGGGCTCTGCGGTGGGCTGCGAGGAGGGGGAGGAGTGGGGACTCAGGGCCCTTTCCCCTGCACTTCTGGGAACTTCAAGGGAAATGAAGGGGTTCATTCCACATTGACCTTTGGACACTGTGGCCTTTGGACTCAGGTACCTCCCTTGAGGCATATATGGCCCCTTAGGTAGTTGTCTCCCAATTTTAAAATGTATGTTCTTATTGATGTCAGAGAGGAACGAAGAGGGAGAGATAGAAACGTCAATGGTGACAGAGAATCACTGATTGGCCGCCTCCTGCGCGCCCCCCACTGGGGATGGAGCCCACAACCCAGGCATGTGCCCTGACTGGGAATCGAACCGTGACCTCCTGGTTCATAGGTCAACAGCCAACCACTGAGCCACGCCGGCTGGGCAGTTGTCTCCAAATTTGGTGAGGGAAATAGGGCCCCCTGAGCCGTCAGGTCTGATGAAGGGGCCATCTGGCCCCAGGGAGGGAGCCCCAAGATGGACAGCAAACACGGAGCCGCATCCTGGGGGGGGGAGCTGGAGGAAGGTCTGCGGGTTGTGATTGCTGGGCAGCATCAGCCCTCTCTGCTTTGTCTCCTAGGTGGCACTGTGGGCGGAATGGTGAGTAGAAGGCTTTGCGGTGATGACCTCGGCCACCGTGGGTGCTCCTCCAAGTGGGGTGGGGAGAGCAGGAGGCGGGAGAAGTCACCTGGCACAGGAAGGGCCCCTTGGGGTCAGCAGTTTTGGATCAGCGTTTTGTTGGCGATGCCAGCTGGCTTTGTAGGTCCCAGCAGTAATCACTGTGGCCAACAGGAACCCGGGACGCAGCCGCCCGGGGTTCGGAGCTGGGTGCTGGGTGCGGACGGGGTGGGCAGGGGAGGAAGGTGCCCTGAGGGATAGAAGGTCTTGTTCCGGCCTCTCGGTCAGCAGCCTTGCCCAGCCTGAGAGATGTTTCAGGAAACAGCAGGGAAAGTATGAGTCCCTCTCCCTTCCGGTCCCTCTCCTCTTCATTCTTCCCTTCTTGTGCCGCATCGTAGTTTGCCTGTGTGTTCCCGGAGATGGTGGACAAACTTATCTTGCTGGAATCGTTCCCTTTTGGACTGGACTCTAATGTAAGAATGGGGCTGTCACGGGGGGGACCCAGGTCCCAGGTAGGGCCCTGGGCACTGTCTCCTTTGGTGGGTAGCGGGGGGGGGGGGCGGAGGTTAGACAAGAGGAGTCTGCCTCTCTCTCTCTCTCTCTCTCTCTCACCCTCTCTCTCTCTCTCTCTCACCCCTCTCTCTCTCTCTCTCACCCTCTCTCTCTCACCCCTCTCTCTCTCTCTCTCTCACCCTCTCTCTCTCTCTCTCTCACCCTCTCTCTCTCACCCTCTCTCTCTCTCTCTCTCACCCTCTCTCTCTCTCTCTCTCTCTCTCTCACAGAACGGAGCTTTGCTGCTCCATTGCTTGGGGTGGGGAGGGAAAGGGACACAGTGTCCTTTGTTATTAGTTTTGGAAACCCTGTGTGTGGCCTGGGATCTGCACAATGCCCGGTCAGCCCACCAAGGCCTGGGACAGAGCAGGAGCGGTGGCTGAGGAAGCTCGCTGCGCTCACACTCAGCCAAATGTGTGTGCCCTGCACACCTGACGCAGCAGCCCTGGGTGTGGACTGAGGGGGAGAGTGCTGACCCCTCCCCCACCGCCACCAGTGACAGCAGCCAGTGCTGTCCCTGCACCTGAGCCCTGGCCCTGCCATATGCCTGCTGTGTGACCCTGGGCACGCACTTCCCCTCTCCGGTGGATCTCAGCCAGGTGGCACTTCCTCTGGCCGCCTGTCCTGACCCTGCGCCTGCATGGCTGGCTGTCACATCTGTGCCTCCAGCACCTGTCCGTGCCTGGGTGTCAGGGCTCCGTGAATATTTGGTGTCTGAGGAACGGGAACACCCCACCCCCACGGATGTGAACATGCCCTCCACCTGCCTGTGTCCCTGCGGGGTGGCCTCCCTTTCCCTGTCCTCTCTTCTTCCCATCAGCCCGCCTGACCCAAGGCATCCAGCACCCTCCGTCTCCCCAGGTTACTGAATAATAACACACGTGGGCGAGGAGTGCGGGAAGCTGCTGCTGCAGCGGGGAACCACCCAGGTGCCCGCAGGTAAGGCGCTCACGGCCCAAGGCCGCTCATGGGCACTGCTCTTGGTGAGGAGCCATCATAATGAAGCTTGTATGGACCAGGCGATCCTATGTGCTTTGCGAGTAGTATCTCCGTGAGTCCTCCACTGCGCTCTGCTCAGCCTGTTTGGAGCAGGAGAAACTGAGGCTCGAAAGGCCCGGTGACTTGTGCCGGCAGACAGTGCTGCTCACCCCGGATCCTTACGCTTAATCCCTGGGTGCCCTTGCCTAGAGGACAGTGTAAACACGTGAGTCCTCCCAAGATCACTCACCCCCTGACTGTGTCTCAGGACCAAAATTCCAATGAAGGCTAAGGAGGCGGGCAATCAAGGCTGCGTGGCTGCTGTCAGTCAGGCCGTCCCTTAGCCCTCCCCCACAGTAACACCGTCGGAGGAATGGAGTCATCTGCTCATCTGTGGTGCAGGGGCTGGTGGTCAGCCCTGGCAGCAAACCTTTCTGCAGAGTGCGCTGTGCCCACCCCGGGCCAGCTGTGAATGTGACTCCAGTTTACTCAGTACCAAGGGTGGGGGGGGGGGGTCAAGAACCCAGAGCCGTGGGCCGCTGGGAGAGTGCGGATGGGGTGGGACGCGGACCGGCCCAGCCCCGCGTTCCTATGGGAGGAACTGGCCTCGTCTGGCCACAGTTTTCAGTTGCTCAAGAGAAGCCAGAGGCCTGTTCTCTTGTACCGTGTTCCAGAAATTGCAGAAACCAGAGGCCAAACGGATGGACAGGACCTGGCACTGTTTGACCCCGCCTGCCAGCCTGACCTCTTGTGGGGATTATCACTTGTCATTTGAGCCTCTGCCTGGCCCTCCCTGTGGATCCTCATGGAGAGAGGAGTCGAGGGCAGAGGGCCTGGGCCAGGCTCCCCGATGTGCCCACACAGATGCGAGGCCCGGAGGGGCCCCTGGAGCAGAAGTGTGCTAATCGGGAGGCATGGAGCCGATTAGGCCCGGCCACGGTCACGTGCAGTGATGAGCACATATGCTGACCCGGGTGACTGGGGGGTGGGAGAGGAGGAGGGCGGAGTGCCAGTTGCTGGGTCAGGGTGTTGGGACCAGCCCCTCTGCAGTGGTCGTGGCCCTTTGGCCCCCGGGTTAACCTAAAAGAAGACCGAGCGGGTTCCCAGATGCCACGGGCACGGGGTGGTGACATTGGGGGAGCTACCCCCCACCCCCACCAGTCCCCGAGACCCTGACAGCCCCCATCCATCGTGGAGCAGGGCAGGGGACTGGGACGCCTCCATCACTGGACCTGACCTCTGAACTCTGTTCGCTGCCTAGGGCTGCCGTTACCAATTCCAGACTGGGCGGCTTACCTCTCAGTTCTGGAGGCCGGAAACCCCAGGTCAAGTGCTGGCAGGGCTGTGAGACTCTGGACGCCTCTCCCCTAGCTTTCTGGTGGCCCTTGGCTGTTCGCACTCCCCGTTGGTGAGGCCAGAGCTAGCGGGATGCAGAACATGGTGGCCTTGGGGAGGAGCAGGGGTGGGCGGGGCTTGCAGTGTGACCTTCAGGCAGAAGGGACTGGGTTGGCCTCATGGAGAAGGTGACTTCTGAGCAGAGCAAAGTGGTGCAGGTGAGGGTGTGGTCACAGGACACCCAGGAGGGAGGTGGCCCCTGAGAGGCGCCACAAAGGCCTGTGGGAGAACCAGGGGGCAGTGAGCAGAGGGGAGAGGGTGGGTGCCTGGCTACCTTCTTATTTGCGTCCTGCCTCGGATGGCGGAGGCCAGTGGTCGGCAAACTGCAAGCCACATGCGGCTCTTTGGCCCCTTGAGTGTGGCTCTTCCACAAAATACCACGGCCTGGGTGAGTCTATTTTGAAGAAGAGGCGTTAGAAGAAATTTAAGTTTAAAAAATTTGGCTCTCCAAAGAAATTTCAATCATCGTACTGCTGACATTTGGCTCTGTTGACTAATGAGTTTGCCGACGAGTGGCCTAGGCCCCAGGCCTCTGGGCACAGCTGGAGGTATTGGCCTGAAGGGGAGAACCCAGCTCTGGTTCCCTGTTGACTGCGGTGCCCGCCCCACAGGCTGCGTGGCCCCGGGGGTGCGGGCAGCATTGGCTTCACTGGTGTAGTTTAAACCCCAGAATCTGGCCTGGAGGGGATGTGAACAGGCGGTTCATACATAAAACAGAAAGGTTTTGTGTGAAAATGGAATTTCCCGTTCCTGTTGAAAAATGGGAGACCTGGCAACATTCTGCCTTCCCCACCACCAGCAGTGCTGGCACGGCCCGCCGCCAGGTGAGTGGCACTGCGGGCCGGAGTCGGTGATCTTGGTCTCGGCAGGAAGGGAGGGAGCAGGTTGAAAGGTTTTCTGAGGTTTATTCTCTTACCTTTGTGACACTCCCCGGCCTCCTGGTCCTCTCTGCTCCCAGCAGCCCTGCTGCCTCCTGTCCCAGCCCAGGGCTGCAGCAGGGACCTCAGGGCCCCGGGCCCCTCTGCTCGCAGATGAGGAAACTGAGGCCAGAGAGGGCGGGCCCAGGGCCTGCCTTCCCATTTCAGAGGCCCACACGAGGCTGTCGCCTGTACTCTGACCAACTGGCGAGAACTGGCGTTCCCACACCCTCGGGGTCAGTAGTCTCCTCCAATGGCTCAGAACCCCTGGTTCACTGTAAAGGACACAGCGCAGGCCCAGTCACATGGCAGCTGCGGGGCAGGGCTGGGGCTCGCAGGCCTGCCTCCTCCGCTCCCCGCCGCTGCTCCCCGGCCTGCCTCTCAGGTCAGGTGCTGTGCTCCAAGGGACTGCATGGAGGTTTCATCACACAGGCCTGATCAACTGGGTCCCCAGCCCTCCCCGCTCCCTGGAGCACGGCGTCACCTTTCAGGGAACCCCTCCGGTCCTGTCACTCAGGAAACTCCAAGGGCGGGGCTGTGTCGGGAACTGGGCTCAGAGACCACAGGTCAGCACAGAAGGTGCTTCTCGCACTTTTGTCATTGAGAGGTAGCACGGTTTTGTTTTTCTTTTCCAAACCACCAAAGGAAGTTCTGCCACGTGGTGGGTAGAGATGGACGGATGCATTGATGGGTCGATTGATTTTTTAGTTTTTTAAAAACTGATTTTAGAGAGGAAAGGAGACACTTTCATCTGTTGTGCCACTTACGCATCCCTCGGTTGAGCCTTGTATGTGCCCTGAGCGGGGATCAGACCCGCAACCTTGACGAAACCGACCACCTCTAACCAGCTGAGCTACCCTCCCCGGCCCTCCCTGCAGCCATTTCTCCAGGGGACGTTGCCAGGTGCGGCTTAGCATGGCATCCGCCCTCCCTGGTGAGGCCGAGCTGTCCGCCATGGGGACTGCGGCCGAGAACCCAGGCTCGGCCTGGAGCCGGGATCACTCGCCAACCTTTCGACCCCTCCAACCTTCCTTTCTGCTCGATTTCTCTTGGACGAGTGGCGATGAGAGTCTTCACTGTGGGGTACGTCACAGTGTTTGAAGACCCGCAGGGTCACTTAAGGTTCTCGGAGACTCTGAGGCCAGGAGGGAGTTGTCCCTCCGTCCATCCTTCTGCGCTACCCTGAGGTGGCCGGGGAGGCCCCGGGTGGCCCCGTGGCTCGTGGCCCGGTGGTGGTGGTGGACGAGCTCTGCCCCAGCTGAACCCCCAAGGGGAGGTCGGCGATGGTCCCTGCCAGTCCAGGCTGAAGAAGTGAGCCCTGGCGAGAGGGCCAGGCTCCCAGGGCAGCGGAGGCGAGGCCCCCACCCTGACCGGCACCGTCCGCTTCCCTCCCAGGCCTGGTGCTGAGAAGAGACCGGAGGATCGCCGTGGTGCGTGCCCTGCCTTCCTCTCCCTTCCCGCTCCCGGCCTCTCTGGTGGTGAGCTAGATACACAGCACAGTATTTATCACTGGCAGCCATTTGTAAGGACACCACTCAGTGGCATCAAGTAAACTCACGATGCCAGGCAACCACCACCCCAACATTCCACATCTGCCATATAAACTCCTGCCCCAAGAACCGCACCCCAGCACCTGGCGACCACGAGGTCAGCGGAGTCATGCGGGTGTGGCCTCCGTGTCTGGCTTATGTCACTTAGGTACGTCCTCCAGGTTCACCCGTGTCGTGTCGTGTGTCAGAATGCTTCCTTTATGGCTGGAGAATGCCCACTGCATGGCTACTCCAGGCACCCGGAGGGACACGGGAGCCCGCTGGTGGAGAGCACCCACGGCTGTCTCAGTCGAAGGGTTGGCAAAGGCTGGGAGGGGTCCGGGCAGAGCAGGGCGGGGAGTGTGCGGGCTGTGGTCAGCGTGTGCTCATAGGAATCGTGTCTTCACCGCCACGAACACAGTGACTTAGTGGGTCCTCCCGGGAGCCTTCGTGAATTAACGCACCGAGTACACCCGATCCCGTCGGGCTGCGCGCTGAGCTCGGACACAGGAGACCCGGTGCCCTCGGAGGGCTCAGACTAGAGCACAGCCCGACGCGAGTATGACGTGAGCCTCCTTAACTGCACCCCGCAGGAGCCACAGTGAAAGAGTAAAGAGGGTCAGGTGAAATCACGTTGAGTATTTTTAACTCGGTGTACCCCAGATGTTGTCACCTCAGCACGTGGTCACCGTGGAACACTGAGGTAGCTGACTCCTTTCCTATTACTCTTCCAGTCCAGTGTGTGAGGCACACAGCAGCGCATCCAGTTTGGACCAGCTCCCCTTCCAGCACCACAGTGCCCGGCGGCGGGGGGTGACTGGGGCAGCACAGGCCTAGACATCGTAACGGTGAGAGACGGCGGTCAGGGCTGTGTCGGACGGAGGCCAGCAGGGACTGGGCATCGAGGGGCACTCACTCTGCACTGTGTCTCAAGCCAACTTCTCATGGCAAGCGCCTGAGCAGGCAGGCGGGCTGTGCTGGCAGGGCCAGGGCCAGGCTGTCAGGGCAGCACTGCAGGGCAGCCTGTGGCCCAGGAAAGGAAGTGGGAAGGGGCCACACCGGAGACCAAAACCTAGGCACAGAAGTAGCCCAGACCTCTGCCTTCAGTCGCACGGCCACAGCTGGCTCTAAGGGTCTGGGAAGCATCGCCTGGATGGGCAGCTGCGAGCCCAGGAAGGTTTAGGGGGAGAGCCTCCGGCCTGTGCAGTGAGGCCTGTCGGGAAGGGCGTGTGGTTGGGCCCTGGGCTCCGTCCTGGGGTAGATGGGTGAGGTGCCCCACCAGGCTCCCCAGGGCCCTCAGGAGTCAGGTCTCACACCCTCAGCAGAGCCCGGTGCCAGGCCAGTGGGTTGGAGCGTCGTCCCAGACACTGAAGAGTCACTGGTTAGATTCCTGGTCAGCGCACGCACCCAGGTTGCAGAATTGATCCCTGGTTAGGGTGCGTATGGGAGGCAACCCATTGGTGTTTCTCTCACACACTGATGTTTCTCTCTCAAATAAAACATATTTTTAAAATATATCTTCTTATTGATTTCAGAGAGGAAGTGAGAGGGAGAGATAGAAACATCAATGATGAGAATCATTGATCGGCTGCCTCCTGCTCGCCGCATACTGGGGATCAAGCCAGCAATCCAGGCTTGTGCCCTTGACCAGAATCAAACCTGGGACCCTTCAGTCCCCAGGCCGACACTCTGTCCACTGAGCCAAACTGGCTAAAGCAATTAAAAAAAAAATGTATTTTTTAATGCCCGCCGGTGTGGCTCAATGGTTGAGCCCGGCCAGGAATCGAACCAGGTCACTGTTTGATTCCCTGTCAGGGCACATGCCTGGCTTGCTGGCTCAGACAGTCGCCAGTCGGGGGCACGAGGGAGGCAGCTGACCAATGATCCTTTTTCATCACTGATGTTTCTCTCCCTTCCTCTCGGAAATCAATAAAAACGTATTTTAAAGCAGAAAACATATCCTCGGGTGAGGATTAGAAATGACTCACTGTGGTTCCTGTCTCTGCAGCCAGAGCACACCTTCGATTTTGTCAGCAAGGAGCTGTTCGTGCACGCCATCAAGAAGCTGCAGGCCCGCATCCTGCTCGTCAAGTAAGTCTGAACCAGCAGCCGCCCGCCGTGAGCACGGGAACCTGCAGGTCTCCCAGGCGTGAGGTCCCAGCCCCCCACTGCCACAGGCTGGGGAAGCCCTCGGCAACTGGTGTGTGGCAGGAAGGCAAAGGCATTGCCAGGCTTGGGCAGCACACCGTCCAACAGGCGACTCTGGAGAGCACCCCAACCCTGTAGCCACCTGGGCCCCTCCCTTTCCCAGGCCTCTGCTGCCGCTCCTGCCTGCCTTTCTCCCCCAGGCCTGCGCCTCAGGGTCTCACAGCGGTGAACATCCTTTAATGTGGCCTAGATGCGCCCCCCCCCCCCCCCAACATACACACACACTGCAGTCCTGCACCGTCCACGCCCAAGGCAGGATCTGTGACCCAGGGACACACCTGTCTCTGGCGCCGAGCACAGGGTCCAGGAAGCATGCACTCACTCAGACACGCACAGCCACAGCCTGCACACCCGCCAGGGTGCTACTCTCCCCTGAGCGCAGTGTGGTCAGCAGGATGGCCAGAGCCCCAGCCCTCAGAGCGATGGGGCTGTCCAGTGGGGGGGCCACGGTGGTGAACAGTCCGGCGTCTCTCAAGCAGTTACCACAGGGCCCTCTGGCTGGGCAGTCCCACTCCAGGTGCAGGCCCCAGGGAGGCCCACACTGGTGCATGATGGTGCAGATTCCTCATAACCACAAGGTGGGGCAGCCCAGATGCCCGCCCACCACGGGCTGTTTCCGCCCTAAAAAAGAGCACTGACACTTGCCAGAGCAGAGGGACCCTGAAAGCATCGGGCTCCATGGAAGCCAGTGCGGAGTCCACACCTGGGACTCCCTTCTGCGCAAGCCCAGGGACGGGAACGGGCAGAGCGTCAGCTAGACCTGCAGTTGTGTGTGGGAGAGGACACGGGTTTGGGATTTTTTTTGAGGTGATGAAAATGCTCTAAAATTGACGACTGGTGGTTGCACATATGAAAGTATTTAAAACCAGGGGATTATGCACTTAAAATGGGTGAAATTATCTCAGTAAAACTTTTTTAAAGAAAGCCCAGGCAGTGTAATGCAGTGGTTCAGCGTCAACCTGTGTACCAGTTTTGTCAGTTTGATTCCCCATCAGGGCACATACCCAGGGATAGATCCCCAGTAGGGAGCATGCAGGCGGCAGCTAATTGGTGTTTCTCTAAAAATCAATTTAAAAAACTGAAAAAAAAGAAAGAAAAAGTACGGACTCAAGCCGTTCACTGCCCCTCCATTCACTGGCTGTGACCATGGGCGAACTGGGACTTCACGTGTGGGTGGTACCAAGTGCCTGAATCTTGACTTAAACTTGAATCCAAAGGAACCCAGCTGTGGACAAGGGGGAGGGCAGCCCAGGCCAGGGTACAGGGCACTGCTGGAAGCGGACCTGAGAGGAACCCTGGTTTCTTGCTTTCCAGAGCAACCAAAGGATTTTATGACGTGAGGGGCGAGAAGGAAGCTGACAAGGGGCTCATGCTTTTCATGACTGACAAGCTGAAAGCCACCCTAGGAGAGGTAGGTGTGGGGCTCAGGGCAGCATCATGACCTCTGCGCTCCGCCATGCTGCCTCTTCTTTTGATATCAGAGAGAAGGGAGAGGGATGGAAGCATCAATGATGAGAATCATTGACCGGCTGCCTCCTGCACACCGCTACTGGGGATTGAGCCTGCAACCCTGATGTGTGCCCTTGACCGGAATCGAACCTGGGACCCTTCAGTCCACAGGCCGACGCTCTATCCACTGAGATAAGCCAGCTAGGGCACGCCATCTTTCTTGCACTGGGGCCCCTGGTCTGGCTCAGCCCCAGGTCCGCCAGGTGACCCTCCGGGAGCTACCAGGCCTCACTCCCAGCTGCGGTCGCATGTAGGTCGGCACAGAATAGACTGTTATTGGCAGACTCTCCCGATTTTATTGTCCTCACACCCACCAGGCCAAGCCCAACTGGGCCAGCGGCCATCCCAGTTTCCTAGGGTCCCAAATGGGAACAGATGACCAGTCCCCTCATTGGGTGCTGGCTGCAGGTGGGGGCGGGCCCCCAGGCAGGAGGGCTGGGACTTGTGCCGTGACTGTCCCTGGGGAGCACCTGGCAGGAAACATGCACACCTGACCCCGGAAACGGGAAGCCTGTGGGTGGCCGGGTGGCCATCGGCCGCTCCCTCCCAGGCAGGAGCGGGGCGTGAAAAGCTGCTGGCTCTTCTCCCAGGTGGGCCTGAGAGCCAGCAGCACCGCCACTTGCTCCGCCCAGCCTACTTCCCCAAGCTCACAGCTCCGCAGGCCCAGGCCCTCAGGGCGGGCACTTCCCGGCCAGGCGGCCTTTCTCCGGACTTAGAGCCAGGCCTGAATCACCCAGGGACGCTTCGAACCACCACAGGGAGGCCGCAGAGCCCAGGAAAGCCCCACCAGAGGGGCCCTTGGAGCCAGCCCCTGGGCCACCCCTCACCACCTGTCCCCTCCCTTCCCCAGCGGTTCCAGTATGTGGAAGTTCCAGGCAACCACTATGTCCACATGAACCACCCCATCACGTGGCCTGTGTCACTGGCTCCTTCTTACAGAGCGGGAACAGGATCCCAGCCCGGCTGTAGCCCTGGGCCTGGGGCCACGGAGACCTTGTGCTCCCCACCCACCACCGGACGCCCAGCGGTGGGGCCAGGCCTCATTGATCTTGGGCAGCAGGAGCTGGCAGAGCGAAGTGTGCGGTGAGATTTGTCTCCAACATTTGTGAGTTCAAAGGGGAGACCGTGCCTGGATTCGGGCTGTCTGTGTTGTGGCAGAAAGTGGCAGTGAGCTGGGATTGCGGGAAGGGCTGGGTAGGCTGCCCGGCTGCCGCCAGCAGCTCTGGAAGCCTCTCCTGTGCCTGCCCGGATGAATAAATTGTTCTTTCTCTCTTACCGCCTTTCAGGCTTTCACGGGTGCGGGGGCTTGGCCCCTGAGGGGTAAGGGGAGAACATGGCGGACACTTAGCTTCTGGCGGAAGACCCAGACGGTCTGGGAGGAGACAGGAGCAGAAGGAACCACTTCCTGGGCCGGTGGCTCCTGAGAGCCAAGTCCTCATGCTGGGCAGGCTCACCAGCTCCGGGCTCGGGCTGCTGAGGGTGGCACTGTCCTTTGCCCGCTGCCTGTGGGCTGACTCTTGGTGCTGTTCGACGTGGCAGCTCCCGGGCCTGGGCAGTCTGGAAGCCTCCAGGCCTTCGTGTCCTCGCTGGCCACCCCCAGCACCCTGTCCGTGCGGCTCAGTAGGGACGGAATTTGCGTTGGGCCCGCATCAGCTCAATCCTCTGCTTGTCCTCCTCGAACTTCTTACGCAGCTGCGCTAGATCTGGGGCGCGAGGGGGGTGGGGAACGGCCAAGATCAGACAACGTGCCTGCGGGAGCTGCACCCCATTGCCCCCCACGAGCCCGCCTGGCCACACACTCTCCACAGCAGCCTCTGCACCACCGCCAGCACCGGAGGCCCACCTCCTGCAGCCTGGCCCCAGCACAACTGCTCGGGGGTCTGGCTGTGGGTCCTACACCCCAGGTGCCTCTACAGCCCTAAGTAACCCAGAGGACCCCACAGCGACCTCTAGGGAGCAAAGTGGGACCAGCACAGGCGCTGCGGGGCTGGGATCCCAAACCCAAAGCCTGTTGGGAAGCCTTTGGCCACAGGCCTTGCCCAGGCTGGGGCTCAAGGCTGGGCTGGCCAGGGCTGGGGGCGCGCCCTTACGCTCCATCTTGGTCTCGCGGTGCTGCCAGGCGTAGAAGTTGAGCAGCTCCTTGCGGGCGCGCTTCTGCTTCTCCCTCTCCAGCACCCGCAGGCTGGCTGCCTCGGTCCGGGGCAGCACGGGCCGCCGGCCACGGCGCGTCACCTTCACCCAGCCCTCATCGTCCGGGACCCCGTCCTCCTCCTTGGCCTTAGCTTCCTCCTGCAAGGACATGACCCTGTGATGGCAACAGGGACCCGCCTGCAGCCTCGGGAGCCTGTTGGGAAGAACCTGGGCGCCCAAGGGCACCTGCTGCCCACTCTGCCCCCAGCAGTGTGGGTGCCTAAGGGCGGGGGTGGGGGCAGACATGCCAGTGCTGCTGCCGCCTCCAGCCTCGGACTGTCCCCTCTACAGACCTAGCGACTGGACGCCAGCAGCTCAGGTGACCGGGACTCAGCAGGGAAAGGGGCGTCTAGACTCTACATGGTGACCAGGTCAGCGGCCTCCGCCACCCCCTCAGGAGCCACCCCGCACCCATGGCACCGCCTTCCCCACAGCGACAGTGATGTGCGGCCCCTGTGGAGCCCCACCTCGGCCGTCTTCCTGTCGTACGCCTCCATGAATGCGTCCACTTCCTCTCGCAGGGCCTCCGGGTCCAGCACGGAGTCTGTGTAGTCACTGATCCACTCTGAGGGAGGGAGCGAGGCCGGCGGCCTCCTCAGGCGCCCTGCCGGCCACCCAGGGCCCACCGGGCCAGTTGGCTCCTCACACAAGGGCCACAGGGACGGAGACTGGCCAGGGTTCGTCGGTAAGGAAGGTTCTGGTGGTCGCAAGCTGGGCCCCCCGTGCCCACCCAGTGCCAGGCTCAGGCCTCCCACACGCTCTCTGAGGGCAAGTGAACACAGCGACGCTGCCTCACAGCGCCCCCCCCCACCCCCCCAGGGCCCGGGAAGCAGGCACGCCCCATCCCCCGGCAGCACTGACTGTGAACGCCGCTCTTCACGGGGTGACTCTCTGTCGACACCAGCAAAGGGCCCTTCAGGGCTAAGGCAGCCGACACCCCATTCGGCTTCTGGAACACCACGTAGGCCACCTGGAAGCCCTGGAGGGAGGGAGATGTCGCAGCGCGGGGCCCTTCCCGTGCTCCCAGCCGCTCACGCGCCGCACGTGGGATGCCCTGCGCTCAGCCTGACTTGTCAGGGACCCGCGGAGATGTGCAGGGCTGTCCCTGAACATGAAGATAACCAGGAGGTTGTCCTAATCCACAGGCGGGATGGCTGTGTGCCAGTGACCCGCCTGAGCCCCTAGCTACCCGCCTGAGCCCCTAGCTACCCGCCTGAGCCCCTAGCTACCCGCCTGAGCCCCTAGCTACCCGCCTGAGCCCCTAGTTATCCCCCTGTGCCCCTAGTTACCCACCTGAGCCCCGTTACCCACCTGTGCCCCCAGTTACCCACGTGTGCCCCCAGTTACCCACTGAGCCCCTAGTTACCCACCCGTGCCCCTAGTTATCCACCATCCCCCTAGTTACCTGCCTGAGCCCCTATTTACCCGCCTGTGCCCCTAGTTACCCACCTGAGCCCTGTTACCCGCCTGTGCCTCCAATTACCTCCTATGCCCTAGTTACCCACATGTGCCCCCAGTTACCCACCCGTGCCCCTAGTTATCCACCCGAGCCCCTAGTTACCTGCCTGAGCCCCTAGTTACCCACCCGAGCCCCTAGTTACCCACTGTCCCCCTAGTTACCCGCGTGTCCCCAGTTACCCACCCGAGCCCCTAGTTACCCACTGTCCCCCTAGTTACCCGCGTGTCCCCAGTTACCCACCCGAGCCCCTAGTTACCCACCCATGCCCCTAGTTATCCACCCGAGCCCCTAGTTACCCACCTGTGCCCTTAGTTATCTACTGTCCCCCTAGTTACCCACCTGAGCCACTAGTTACCCACCTGAGCCACTAGTTACCCGCCTGAGCCCCTAGTTACCCACCCGAGCCCCTAGTTACCCACCCGTGCCCCTAGTTATCCACTGTCCCCCTAGTTACCTGCCTGAGCCCCTATTTACCCGCCTGTGCCCCTAGTTACCCACCTGAGCCCTGTTACCCGCCTGTGCCTCCAATTACCTCCTATGCCCTAGTTACCCACGTGTGCCCCCAGTTACCCACCCGTGCCCCTAGTTATCCACCCGAGCCCCTAGTTACCTGCCTGAGCCCCTAGTTACCCACCCGAGCCCCTAGTTACCCACTGTCCCCCTAGTTACCCGCGTGTCCCCAGTTACCCACCCGAGCCCCTAGTTACCCACCCATGCCCCTAGTTATCCACCCGAGGCCCTAGTTACCCACCTGTGCCCTTAGTTATCTACTGTCCCCCTAGTTACCCACCTGAGCCACTAGTTACCCGCCTGAGCCCCTAGTTACCCACCCGAGCCCCTAGTTACCCACCTGTGTCCCTAGTTATGCACAATGCCCCTAGTAATCCACCGTGCCCCGGTTACCCACCTGAGCCCTCGGTTACCCACCCAGTGGGTGTGCCCCCAGTAACCCACTGTGCCCTAGTTACCCACTGAACCCGTTCCCACCAGGCCGTTCTTCGGTCACGAGGGACGGGGAACAGCGTGCTGACCGCGGGCCAGGAACGGACGGACACACAGGGCGCACACTAGTTCCAATCCCACTGCAGCAGGGGGCGAGGGCCCCAGGCCACAGGGAAGTGACAGTGGGGCTCAGGGAGGCCCTGAGGCGGGGCGCAGAGATGGACCCCGAGCTTTCAGGACCCTGGAAAGAGGCAGCAGGAAGCTAAAGGAAGCGGCCAGTCTGGGGTGAGGAGTGGAGCAGTTTGCCTGCCAGCCCTCAGGGTCACGTGTCTGGCCCAGAGCCATAGGGCAGGCCCGGAAAGCCCACTGCCACCAGCTGCACCGTCCCCTCGCCGGACACTGCCCTAACGCGGCTGCCCTGTGCTGCAGACCCCAGGAACGGAGGCTCACCGGAACAGGCTTGGGGTGAAAAAACTTCGACTTTGGCTCCTTGGGGCTCTCGGTGAGCTCGGGCTTCCCCTGCAATTCCACTGACTGGACGGGGCCACAGGGCGAGAGGAGGCGGGCCAGGCACTCCTGCAAGGCGGAGGGAGCACAGTGTGAGGGCTGCAGGCCCTTCCAGGAGCCTCCCCCCCTCCCCCCAGGAGATCCGGGATCCCACGTCTGTGCCCCAGCCGGGGACACGCAGGGAGGGCCTGGGCAAGCCACGGCCTCAGCACGGGGGTTAAAATCCTCTCTTCCCAGGGCCCGAGACAAAACCGTGTCAATTTACACATTAAACCCGGGGGTAAGAAGCCACCCCTCCACTGGCCAGGGCCTCAGGAGGTGGGGGAGGCAGAATTCAGGCGTAAGCTTTCTGGCTTTGTGACAGGATCCTGCGGGAGCGTATGCCCACAACGCATTGGCTTTCTCACCAAAGTGAAGGGATTTCTCACTTGGAAAGTACCTCTTGCTGAAAGATCAGTCTTTCCTATCAATTTCTCTGCGTAATGAGACTGAAAGAGGAATTAGGTTCTAAATTTCTTTTTAAAATTACTAGGAACCCTGGCCAAGTAGTTCAGTTGGTTAGAGCATCGTCCTAATCTGCCAAGGTTGCAGGTTCGATCTGGGTCGGGGCACGTCAAGAATCAACTCCCGCCCTAACCGGTTTGGCCCAGTGGATAGAGCGTCGGCCTGCGGACTCAAGGGTCCCGGGTTCGATTCCGGTCAGGGGCATGTACCTTGGTTGCGGGCACATACCCAGTGGGAGGTGTGCAGGAGGCAGCTGATCGGTGTTTCTCTCTCATCGATGTTTCTAACTCTCTCTCCCTCTCCCTTCCTCCCTGTAAAAAATCAATAAAATATTTAAAAAAAAGAATCAACTCCCGCCCTAACCGGTTTGGCTCAGTAGATAGAGCGTCGCCCTGCGGACTGAAAGGTCCCAGGTTCGATTCCGGTCAGGGGCATGTACCTGGGTTGGGGGCACATCCCCAGTAAGGGGTGTGCAGGAGGCAGCTGATCGATGTCCCCCTCTCATCGATGTTTCTAACTCTCTATCCCTCTCCCTTCCTCTCTGTAAAAAATCAATAAAATATATTTTTTAAAAAGAATCAACTCCCTTTCCCTCTCTCTAAAATCTATAAATGTTTTAACTGTAAAAAAAAAAAATTATTGCAAGACTAGGTGGGGCATTTTTGGTGTAATTCCTAGTATTCTGATTCTATGAGTCAACCAAGTAAGTTTCACTGCCTGAATCCGCCTTGTAAAAACAGAGGGAAACCTGTGCTGTGGGAATCAGGATGACGGTTAGCCTGGGTTGGGGCGGGGGATGACACGAGGGATCCCTGGGTGCTGGTGATGCTGCTTCTCCGTTTGTGAAACACTGTGGGCTGCACACTTCCGGCCGGCCTCCAGTAAGGCTGAAAATGGCACCCTCTCCTTTTCACGGTTTTTTCTCTCTAATTATAATCATCTAGCCCGGCCCGCGTGGCTCAGCGGTTAAGCACTGACCTACGAACCAGGAGGTCACGGTTCTATTCCCAGGGCACATGCTGGGGCTGTGGGCTCCATCCCCAGTGTGGGGTGTGCATGAGGCAGCCAAGAGATGATTCTCTCCCATCACGGATGTTTCTCTCTCCTTCTCCCTTCATCTGTGAATCAGTAAAAAGTACGTATTTTTAAAACTGTAATCGTTTAGAAAGTACTTTCTTTTTCGAAAAAACACAATTAGTTTCTCTTCTGCAAAGTTATATAATACTAAGTTTACCAACTTTGTGGAGAAAAAACAGACATATCTGGATAGATTTAGAAGTAATTTTATTTTCTTACAGTTTTCCTACGGACTGTTTCTATAACCAGGGGAAACAGCACGCACCTGAGACAATTCTAGGTAATAAAAAACTCTGGGCTCCTCAGAATTAATATTTTTAAAAACACCCCTTTAGCCGGGCTGGTGTGGCTCAGTGGTTGAGCGTCGACCCATACACTAGAAGGTCATAGTTCATTTCCCAGTGAGGGCTTTATCCCAGGTTGCAGACTCCCCACGTGGGGAGTGCAGGAGGCAGACACTCAGTGATTCTCTCTCATCACCGATGTTTCTATCCCTCTCCTTCCTCTCTGAAATCAATACAAACAGATCTTTAAAAAGCAATTTGCCTGTCAGGAGAGGCTGCCCTCTGGATTCCTGCCTTGGGGCTTCAGTTAGCTGTCTCCATCTCACCACTGAGGCCTTGGGGGGGTGCCTCCCAGATGCCAGCTCACCTCTGTGCAGTAAGGGGGCACGTTGAGGATGAAGAGGGTCCTCTTCTGGGGCCAGGAAGACTTGGTGCCTTCTCGAACTCTGTGCTCTCTCATGTACAGGTAATGGGGAGCCTTCTGCTTTTCAGAGAACTTGATCGGAATGGCTGGAAGGAAAACGGGGCCGGAAAGGATGGCATGAAAGTCAGGGTCAGGCTGCCCCTTTCTAGTCCCATCTGTCTGTTCAGCCACCCACCCACCCTTCACTGAGCCCTTCCTCTAGGCAAGACCTGCGCAGGGTGCTCTTCAGTCCATGACAGCAGATGAGCCAAGAATCTGCCCACGAGCGGCCCCGCCCCCCCAGCGAATGGAGGAGACAATGATTACAGGCGGAGGGAAGCAAGAGGACATTTGCTGCTGCTGCTGCTGCTGCTGCTTAAGAGGTAAACACCGAACCCCCCGTGGCTGGAGGCCCACCTCTGTGGCCTTTTCTCACCCCCTACACCCCGCCCCCAACTGGCAGGCCACTCCGGCCTTCCCTCTGTTCCTCCAATACCCCAGGGCCTCACATACCTGTACCCTTTACCGGAAAGAGCAACCCTCTCCTCTCCACCTGTTCGGCGCCTTCACAATTTCTCCTACGGCCCTACCTCTGAATTGGAGGGTTATCTGGACAATCGCTCATATTCCCACACATTTTAGTTCTCACAAAATTAGGGCCTGTTCTCTGTTCCTCCCACCACCTTCTGCAGCGCAGCAGCTCCCCTGGCGGTGGGGGAGACAGTGCACAAGCATAACCCGAGGCGGCATCCAATAGGAAAGAAACGGGGAGCAGGAGGAAGGGAATGGCAGTCAGGGCACGGCTGCTGGAGGGACTCTGAGAAGGGGCCACGGCAAGTGCACAATCCCTGAGGTGTGAAGAGCTCGCTGCCTCGGCGGCACAGGAAGCTGGAGCTAAAATAAAGTCTCCGACGGCAGAACACGCGGGCCGCGAGGGTCAATGGTACCAAGTTGGGGGTTTACTTTAGGCCTAACTTTAGCCACTGGAGAGATTTCGGGGGGAGGGGGGGGACGACTAGAGATAAGAGCGTGAAGCAAAATCTGATTTAAGTCTGACTTTAGCCCCGGCCGGTTCGGCTCAGTTGGTTGGCCTTCCTCCCTTACACCGGGAGGTTGCGGGCCCCGCTCCCGGTCAAGGGCACATGCGGGGGTTGCGGGCTGCAGGCTGATCCCCGGTAGGGAGCGTGCAAGAAACAGCACATCAATGTTTCTCTCTTTCCCTTCCCCTCCCTGTAAAAATCAATAAAAATATCTTAAAAACAAAGAGAAAAACAGACTTATAGATGCAGAGAACAGACTGGTGGCTGCCAAACGGGAGGCGTTTGGGGCACAGACCCGCCCAGGCGAGAGCTGACGCGGCGACTAGGAACTGCAGAGGCGACGGGGAGTAGACGAGCTCCCCGAGGGGAAGGTGGGGGACACGCCCCGAGGGGGAGTGTGGACAGAGGCGGGTTCACCAAGGGAGGCGCTGGCCAAAGCGGGCTCGTCCCAGGGGAGTCTGTGCAAGGAGCCACGTGGGCCTCACGACCTGCCGGGGCACCGCCGACCCCGAGCCGCGTCTGGGCGAAGCCTGGCTGTTCCCGGCCCCTCGCCTGCCCCGCGGCCCCCCACCTGCCCCGCGGCCCCCCACCTGCCCCGCGGCCCCCCACCTGCCCCGCGGCCCCCCACCTGCCCCGCGGCCCCTCACCTGAGTAGCCCGGGGGGCTCGGAATCCCCTCTTCGGCTTCACGCGCCGCACGCTTCCTCCGGCGCGCCACCATCTTGCCGGCCGGAAACCGCGCGGGCCGCTGGGAGTTGTAGTTGGGAGCTGGGAGCTGCGTGTTTCCATGACAACGGCGCCGCGTAGGGTTCCCACCCTTTCGTTGGCCACTTGCTTCCTTGCACAGAATAAAGTCAGTACATGTGGGAGTAAATGAGGGCGTGGACGGGTCGTTCAACCGGGGTGTGATCTCTCATCAATGTTTTTCTCTCTCCCTTCCTCTCTGAAATCAATTATATATATTTAAAAGCACAATTTTTAATTTTGATTAAGAATTTTTTGTGGCTACCCAATTGTCTTTGAAATATTCTATTTCATTTTATTTTAAGGAATATGAACTTCTTAAATTTTTAGAGAATTGATTTTGGAGAAGGGAGAGAAATTTCGAGATGAGTGAGAAACAATCTCTTGCCTTCCACATGCGCCCCAACCAGGGATTGAACCCACAACCTGGGTATGTGCCTCGACTGGGAATCAAAACAGCAAGTTTTCCACGTGACACTCATCCAACTGAATCACACCAGCCGGGGCCGAACCGTTTATTGAAAAGATGATTCTTTCCCGCACTGAACTGTCTTGGCACTCTGGTTGTAAATTAAATGCCCAGGTAGATGAGGCATTATTTCTGGACTCTCCATTCTAGTCCGTTGATCTAGCTATGTACTGTTTTACAGTTTTAAATGGGCTTTTTCGAGGAAGGGAGAGAAACGTCAGTTTGTTGTGCCACCTCTCCGTGCGCTCATTGGCTGATTCCTGTATGTGCCCTGACCGGGATTAAACCCCAAACCTTGGCAGATCGGGATGACACTCGGACCAGCTGAGCCCCCTGGCCAGGGCTGATCTCTGTTCCATCCTTACCCTAACACCACACTGTCTTCATTACTGTAGCTTTGTGGTTTAAGGTTTGAACTCAGAAGTGTGAGTCCTTCAACTCTCTTCAAGACTGTTTTGGTTACTAGGTTTCTTTCAACAATATTTTGCAGTTTTCAAAATGTAAGTTTTGCATCTATTTTGCTAAAACCTTTTTTAAAATATAGTTTTATTGATTTCTGAGAGTACGGGAGAGCAGGGGAGAGATAGAAACATCAATGATTAGAGAGGATCATTGATCGGTTGTCCCTGGCATGCCCCCTACTGGGGATCAAACCCACAACCCTGAACATGTGCCCTCGACCTGAATGGAACGGGGACCCTGCAGTCCCCAGGCCAAAGCTCTATCCACTGAGCCAAACTGCCTAGGGCTATTTTGCTAAGTTTATGTGTATTTTATTCTTTTTGACACTATGCTAAGTGGATTTTTTAAATTTTAGAGGCTGTTTATTAAAGCTGGGGACAGTGAAACAAGGAAGGGTGGGGAAGTGAGCCTAGGCAGGGCTGCTTGGCTCACTCAGAAGTCAGAGAAAAGGGGCCTTGGGGGCACGTTCAGCGGGTGGAATCGTTTTCTTAGTTTGGTTTTTGGATTGTTCGTTGCAATTATTATCTATTGATTTTGTACCCTGTAACGCTGCTGCTTACTTGGTTCTAGTAATCTCTTGGAGGGTTTCTTAGCATTTCCTGTACACAGACCGAGCCGTTACAAATACACTTTACTTCTTCCCAACCTGGATGCTTTTCCTATCCCCGAATTGTCCTGGCTAGAACCTCTCACACAACGTTAAATAGAAGTGATCAAAGCGAACATCTTTGTCTCTGATCTAAGAGGGAAACTTTTCCATCTTTAACCCAGGGATTCATTCCACGGAGACCAAAGAACACACTCTAAGTTCAGTTCCTTTACAGTTGTTATATGGCCCAGGCCACGGTCTGTCTTTATGTATGTTCCATGGGCACTTGAAGAGTGTGTATCCTGTTGTTGGGGAGTACTCTGTAGATTGGATCTGGTTGATGGTGTTTAGTTCTACATCCTTGCTGATTTTCTTCTAATGGTTCTACCAGTTGTTAAGAGGTGTTGGAGTCCCACGTAAAAATGCGGATTTTCTGTTTCCATTCTACTAGGCTTTGCATCGTTTTGTAGCTCTGTTGTTTGGTAAGTACATATTTAGGATTATGTCTTCTATGTGCAGTGAGCTCTTTTTCATTATGTAATGTCCTTCTCTGTACCTGGTAATTTTTTTAAAATATGCATTTTATTGATTTTTTTTACAGAGTGGAATGGAGAGGGAGAGTTAGAAACATCGGTCAGCTGCCTCCTGCACACCCCCTACTGGGGATGTGCCCACAACCAAGGTACATGCCCTTGACTGGAATTGAACCTGGGACCTTTCAGATTGTAGGCTGACACTCTATACACTGAGCCAAACCGATTAGGGCAGTACCTGGTAATGTTTTAAAAAATATATTTTTATTGATTTCAGAGAGGAAGGGAAAGGGAGAGATGGAAGCATCAATGATGAGAATCATTGATCGGCTGCCTCCTGCACGCCCCCTACTGGGGACCGAGCCCACAACCTGGGCACGTGCCCTTGAACAGAATGGAACCGGGGACCCTTCAGTCCACAGGTGGATGCTCTATCCACTGAGCAAAACCTGCTAGAGCTGTACCTGGTAATTAAAAAAAAAAAACTATATTCAGGTGGACAGCAAAGTGTCTGGTAACTTTCTTTGCTCTGAAGTCTAATATACTGATATCAAATATACTTTATTTTGCCACTTTTTAAAATATGTATTTTATTGATTTTTTTACAGAGGAAAGGAGGATAGTTAAAAACATCAATGAGAGAGAAACATAGATCAGCTGCCTCCTGCATCCCTACTGGGTATGGGCCCCCAACCAAGGTACATGCCCTTGACCGGAATCGAACCTGGGACCCTTCAGTCCGCAGGCCGACGCTCTATCCACTGAGCCAAACCAGTTAGGGTGCCACTTCTTGAGTAATGTTTGCGTATTTACCATTTTCCCATCCTTTTACCTTCAACCTAAAAATTATCCTGTTATATTTGAAGTTACTTGTAGACAGCATATAGTTAGGTCACGTTTTTTCACCCACTTTGCCAACTTCCGCCTTTCCATTGACACATGTATCTAGACCATTTAACCTTAATGTACTTTGTGGTATGCTAGGGCTTAAGTCACTCACTTTTTTTGTTTTCTGCTGTTTTTTGTTTTTTCCTCCGATTTCCAGTAGATTGCTTGAAAATTATTTTTAGAATTACCTTTTGATTTCTCTAGTGTTTGGGGGTGCATTGCTTATCATTTTAGTTGTCTGTCCAATAATCACATTATACATGTTACAATATACTTTGTACAAATTTTACCAGTTTGAGAGAAGTGTAGAAATCTTCCTGTTTATATCACTTTGCTCTCTCCCATTTATAAAGGAATTGCTTTAAATATTTCTTACATTGAAAACCACATCGATGTTAGAACACTTGCTTCAACCATCAACCATAATTTAGAAAACTGGAGTATTTTGTTTACCCAAGTTATGGTATTTGTTGTTTTTTCTTGTTTTGTGATATTGTTTCCTTTTTTTTAAAATATATTTTGGGGGACCCTTTTACCCTCCCTACATGGGAGTCCATTCTGTGGGACTCTTTCCCTCTCCCATGTGGGAGTCTGTACTTGTTCTTCAATAAATTTCCACCTTTGCTGTAAAAAATGATTGATTTCAGAGAGGCAGGGAGAGGGAGATAGAAACACCATGATGAGAGAAAATCATGGATCAACTGCCTCCTGCACGCCCCCTACTGGGGATCGAGCCCGCAACCTGGGCTTGTGCCCTTGACCAGAATAGAACCTGGGACCCTTCAGACCGCAGGCCAATGCTCCTAAGCTTCCTTTTTAAAATTTTTTTCCTTTATGTTTAGAGAACTTCAACTATCTTGTCAGGTTAAGTCTACTGGCAACAAATTCTCTACTCTTCCTTCATCTGAGAATGCCTAAATTCTCCCTAATTCTTGAAGGATATATTTTGCGGGTATAGATTCTTAGTTGACAGTAATTTTCCTTTGCTACTTGGTAAATGTACCACTCCTCTGAGCTCATGGTTTCTCATGAGAAATGTAAAATTTTTTCCCTACAGGCAAGGCATCATTTCTCTTGCTGCTTTCAGATTTATATCTGCCATTTCTGGGGAGTATAATGGTGGGTTGCCAGGGGCTGGGGGAGGAAGAATGGGGAGTTACTGACTGCACAATGTGCATGTATTTAATACCAATGAACTGTACACTTAAGAATGTTTAAGTCAGCCCTAAGCGGTTTGGCTCAGTGGATAGAGTGTCGGCCTGTGGACTCTAGGGTCCCAGGTTTGATTCCGGTCAAGGGCATGTACCTTGGTTGTGAGCACATACCCAACAGGGAGTGTGCCTCTTCCGGTAAAGGGCAGGTACCTTGGTTGCAGGCACATACCCAGTAGGGAGTGTGCAGGAGGCAGCTGATCGATGTTTCTCTCTCATCAATGTTTCTAACTCTATCCCTCTCCCTTCCTCTCTGTAAAAAATAAATAAAATATATTTTTAAAAATAAAAAAATATATAATGGTTAAGTCAGCCCTAGCCGGTTTGGCTTGGTGGATAGAGCGTTGGGCTGTGGACCGAAGGGTTCTGGGTTCAATTCTGGCCAAGGGCACATACCTGGGTTGCAGGATTGATCCCTGGCCCTGGTCAGGGTGTGTGGCATGCAACCAATCGATGTGAGAGATGTTTCTCTCGTCTCTTCCCCTCCTTTGCACTCTCTAAGAATTAATGGACGCCCACCTGCTGTGGCTCAGCAGTGGAGTGTTGACCTATGAACCAGGAGGTCACGGTTCAATTCCCCATCAGGGCACATGCTTGGGGTTGCAGGCTCGATCCCCAGTGGGGTGGCAGGAGGCAGCTGATCCATGATTTTCTCTTATTGATGTTTTTCTCTCTCCCTCCGAAATCAGTAAAAATAAAGGGTGTCCTCGGGTGTGGATTACCAACCACAAAGGATGGTCAAGTCAGTAAAATTTAGTGTATCCATTGCATCTGTCGGGCTGACCACACTTCATACTCAGTGAGCACTTCAGGTCCAGGAGGTAGAGTACTGTGCCAGGTGCTCCCCGACACCACTGCTCACACCCTCAGCCTTGGAGAATCAGGTTCGGTGAGTGCTGTGCGGGATTCCACGGTCGGAGCTGGGGAGTAGGAAAGCCAAGGCAAATGCCTGCTTCTGGTTATTACAGCCACGTAGTACAACTTTTAAGAAATGACAGCTCAGAGGTACGAATAACAAACTTTATTCAGAAATGTATAAGTAACAGAGTCTCCTCCATCCCTTAATGCCCCTTCCTCTTCGTTTGAACAAGAGACACAGATGGGGAATGTAGGGAGTGGAAGTTAAGAGGGACACGAGGATTGGCCCATCACCTTCTCTTCCGTTTTCCACGATGCCATCCTGTAGACTAGGGGAGACAAATGGGCTTCACCCCACAACGTGGCTGTCCAGAGGCCGGGTCCAGGTGACCAGTGGCTGCAGCTAGCTCAACAACACTTCTGCTACCAGAGCGGCCTGGCCTGGGACTGGAAGGAGGGGAGGGGAGGGCAACACCACGCGGGCAGGACGTTTACCACCTCTGCTAGGAGCAGAGTCTGAGCGGGCCTACTGTGCTCCGGGCCGCAGAATGAGGCCCTACGCCTTGGATGCTCTCTTGGGCCAAGAGTTTTGGCAAGTGTAGGAGGAATGTCTTCCAGCTGCTGAGAGAACTACATTTACACCCGTTCAAAGGGGGAAAAGGGAACAAGAACTGCATTCTTTACCGAACCAGAAAGGGAGCACCATCAAGCACATTCCTTGGACTTGCCAGGCCTGTGCAACCACGGAGCTGGAGGACAGAGCTGGGTTCAAACCCTGGGGCCTTCCTGCTTGACAGATTTAACTCTGAGGAAACGTGTTTCCAGGTCGGTCTTCACCGCGCTGGCCCCAAGCAGGTCATGAGAGGTTCTGTGTCTCAGCCCCTTTACTTTCTTGGCCAGTGCCTTTCACAGCGCTGGCTACTGACCCTGCGGCGCTCCCACAACCCTGCTCCCCAGCTCTCTTCAGCTCTGCCACCTGGACTCCCTTTGCAGCCCAGCAAACTGGCGGGCACTGATGGTGACTCTGGAGCAATGCTGACTGGGTGGGTACTCAGGGGCTGCCCTGAGTGCTCAAGCTTTGCCCCAACTCCCTGGAACCATTCTGAGAGGAACCGAGTGCTTGCCTGGAAGGGCTGCTTTGCTCTCCCTACTCCCTTCCTAGCACTACGCCCCTCTCCCCACTGCCAAGGCAGGAAAAGATCCCTCTGCTCATGGGCCAATGGGCCCCTTTCCAAGGTGGTAGCTGCATATGTGCTCCCAGAATCCCTATTGTCCTGCAGACATGTGAGGCCAGAAAGAAAGAGCCAGGCGCAAGCCAGTATCTCCCGTTTTAATAAGGCTCCAAACCCAGGTCACAGGACGAGGGGAGAGCTGGCATGAACACCACAACCGGGGTGTGATGAGCTCGGTCTAGTGAGAACCTGAGGGACCGGCAAGCCCTCCCAGCAGTAATAACCAGAGGCCAAGAGAACTGAGGCGGAGCACTTGGCCTAACCCATGGGAAAAGTGACCTCAGGATGAACTCTGAGCTGCCTACAACACGGGCGCACCAGGCCAGAGCTGTGGCGCACACTTCCTGGCAGAGCAGCAGCCTCACCCTGCCCTTGCCAACAGGTCCTCCCGACCACACGGGTGTGGAGACAATTGTGGGGAGAAGACAAGAGCCTGTGACCTGATGCCCACCCAGGCCCCTCCATTGGCCAGGCCGGTGAGTGGCACAGCGCTGGAGCTGACCCGGCTCCCAATAGGATGGCAGAACTTCCATTCTCCACTTTGTTCGAAAACTTTAATACAAAGGGGAGGAAGCCCCTCCCCCCGGAAAAAGCAGTATCCTTCCAACAGCCCCGCCCTGTATTCCACGGAGCCACAAGAAATCACGCTGAGAATTCCGAACACCATTTCCCAGAAAGAAGTCGGTTTGGAGCGGAGGTGAGGGGAGAGACAACCTGAACAACACACACCTACCTTGGAGAGAAGACGGAGGGAGAAGAAACACTACAGGAAACGTTAACGCACAGAGCACAGGGTGGAACACATCACAGGAAGGCGGGTCTGTCCAGCGAGGAGCTCTTACCCCGCCTGGGGCCTCCAGTCCAGCGGCCCATTGGTCACACGCTTTACTTTGGGGAAAAGCACCACCCTCCTCTGCCCCCGCTCTGGCTGCCTTGCTCCCCCGCTCAAAGTTTGATTTTGAATTCTGTGGGCTGTGTGGTCACAGAGGCCCCTGAGGACTTGAAGAGTGCCTTTAGGATGGTGTCGGGGTCCACCTCGGCCGGAGGGTTGGATGAGGCGGCAGAGTTCGCCCTGCGAGGAAGCTCACTCTCCTTTCTCACCGAGGGGCTGTCGCTGAGCCGTCTGTGAGCAGAGAAGAGTCAAGATCCTTGTCAGTTTCCCTGAGCTGCGGAGGGCCACGGTTACCGCTCTGTTACAAGCTAGGCCCCAACGCAGTGCTCTCTGCGGCCTGCACCTCACTTCATCTGCAGCCAACCTACCACCTTGCTTGTTTGCTGGGGAGGTGCAGCCTGCTGTCAGCTGGGTGTTAAGTTTAGAAAACAATACACATCGCTCAGCGATGGTCACACACATATCAGCATGCTATAAATTCTGAGAAGTCTTGAAGTAAAGAAATAAACTTAACTCTGTTTAGCTCAATGGTTCTCAAACTTCTTAGGTCATAGGACACACACTTTTCGGAATACAACTTAGTCCTGGAATAGAGCTTAGGAAACTTGTCCACATCACACAATTCCATATCCGGGGTTCACATTCCGGTCTCTCTAAATTTCAGTCTCCTTCAGGCCTGCCCGCACTACCCCGCCCGCCTCGGCAAGTCCAACATCCTCCCCAGGTCTCTGCCTCCTTGTCTATGAAAGGACAGTCTACACGTGAGGCACCGCAGTCCTGTGCCCGGCACATGCGCCCAGACGTGTGACACAGAACGAGGGCAGCAGCCAGCACCGTCTCCATCAGAGTCAATCAATCACAGGAGGTGGGGCTCCCTGTCCCCTTGGACAATACACCCAGTTTTGCAAAGAGGGACACATCTGGCCCGCTCTCCACTTTCTTCTCACGTGTTTCTAGATTACAGGCTGGGAACAGGTTTCAATGCTAGCCCATGAGGCCAATCCCCCGTGGAAAAGGCGAGACAAGCCTCTTTGTACAAAGCTCAGCACCGTGCCTGCCTGCCTGCCTGCCTGCCTGCCTGCCTGCCGGAAGAGCACAGGAGGTGGGATGGGGCAGTGTGCAGGCCATGTACCCGTCAGGACAGAGCGGTGATCAGGCAGTCAGCGAGGAGAAAGCCGCACCCGCCCAGCATGGCTGCCTTTGGCACTTACAGCAGGATGGGCTGGTCGGAGGTGATGACGTTCCCATTCATGTGAAGGTTGCACTTCATTGGCTGCCCTGAAAAAACCAAAGAGAAGGCTCTGCCACGAGACCACAGCTCTTCACACTACAGGACGAGGCTGCCACCTTCATCACGGGCTCAAACACCCACCACTGGCAGCTCTCGCTCCACACTGGGGATGGAGCTGCTAGATTCTGAAGCAAAACCCAGGGACTAAGAAAATCCCAGCGTGTGAGGTCCGTGAAACCTCGGCAATAACAGCACCGAGAAACAAACCGGCAACAGACCTTGCTTCACACCGGAGGGGAGGGGAGGGGAGCGGAAGGGAGGGAGAACCAGGACTCGGTGCGAAGCCATCCAACCTGGCTTGTGAAGCAATTAGTAAGAGAAAATGTTATGCTATGAAATTAAGTGCAAAGAGGATTGAAAAGTATATGTGCAGGCTTCCACTTTGTCTATGAAAGATTAACTGTAGTGCCCACCGTCCAGATATCATTGCTGACATGTACACATAAGGAACTGTTAGACATTGAAACAGGGACTCAGAACTGTTGGACATTGGAATTGGGACTCAAACATTTTTTTTGTTTTGTTATTATATGTTTATTTCTAGTCTGCAAAGGCAAACTTTTTAAAGGAAAGAAACGGTGGGAAAAAGATACAAAGGCAAAGAAGCATTGAAGAGACTGTCAAACTACATTGGGAAGACAGGGGAGGTTGGGTGAGGGGGGCTGTAAGAGACCAACCGAAAGACTTGTACGCATGCATATAAGCACAACCAATGGATACAGACACTGGGGTGGGGGGGAGGGCGGGCAGGTGAAGGCATGTACTGGGGGGTAGGGGAGGTCAGGGGGAGATTAATGGGGGGAAAAAAAAGGAGACATATGTACTACTATTTGTAATACTTAAAACAATAAAAAAATGGTAAAAATAAAATAAAGCTTAACCTTAAAAAAAAAAAAAAAAAGAAAGATGAACTGTACTGAGTACTACACTCCCAGTGCACATAAAATGTGACAGGGAGAATAACAAAATAGAATAAGATAAAGAAAAAAATTTCTTAATGTAAACATTAAAAACAGAACAGCACAAAAAGAGGGAATGGAGTCATAGAGAAGTGACGTTTCTATCTCTCAGTGGAATGAAGCTAGTATTAATCTGAAATAGATTCTGATATATTCTATCTACTGGAGATTAGATTCAAAGATACAAAAGGTTGAAAGTAAAAGGAGGTATTTATCACCCAAACAGCAACCCTAAGAAACGTGGAGTGGCTATATGAGTATCAGCTAAAATAGACGTTAAAACGAAAAATGTTACTAGAGACAAAGAGGGATGTTTTGTAACTGATAAAAGGGTCACTCCGCTAGGAAGCAAACAATGAGAACAATTATAAACATTTATGAAACTAACAAAAGGCTCAAACACATGAAGCAAAAGCTGAGAGAAGTGAAAGGAGAAGTAAACACTAGTTGAAGGTTTCAGTGCTGCACGTCCGTAATGGACAGAACACCAGGCAGGAGATGAAGAAACAGAAGACTTGAACAACATAAACCTACGAGACCCGACAGACATCTATCCAACAGCAGCTGAACACATATTGTCCCACATACCCAGGAGAAAATTTGGAAAACTCACAAATATATGGGAATTAAACAAAACAACCCTAAATAACCAATGGGCCAGAAAAGAAAAACATTAGGTAACTTAGAAAATACTTTGAGATGGATGAAAATAAAAACACAACATATCAAAACTTATGCGATGTGGCTAATGCAGTGCTGAGAGGGAAATATATCGCTCTAAATGCATATGTTAAAAAAGGAGTGAAAAGACAAACTACATATTGGGAGAAATTACTGACAAATCATTTATCTAAGAGACCTATATCAAGAATACATAAAGAGCCCTGGCCCGTTTGGCTCAGTGGATAGAGCGTCAGCCTGTGGACTGAAGGGTCCTGGGTTCAATTCCTGTCAAGAGCAGGCTCCAGGACGAGTGCAAGAGGCAACCAATCGATGTTTCTCTCACACTGATATTTCTCTCTTTCCCTCTCTCTTCCATTCTCTCTAAAAATCAATGGAAAATACCCTCAGGTGAGGATTAAAAAAAAAAAAAAAAAAGATAAATAGCCCTGGCTGGTTTGGCTCAGTGGATAGAGCATCGGCTTGGGGACTGAAGGGTCCCAGGTTTGATTCCCGGTCAAGGGCACATGCCTGGGTTGCGGGCTCGATCCTCAGTAGGGCGCGTGCAAGAGGCAGCCAGTCAATAATTCCCTCTCATCAGTGATGTTTCTATCTCTCTCTCCCTCTCCTCTTCCTCTCTGAAATCAATAAAAATATATTAACAAAAGATAAATAATAAAATAAATTCTTTAAAAAAAAGAATATATAAAGAACTCTTACAACTCAATGATAAAAGACAATTCAAAAAGCAAGCGAAGTTTCTGAACAGACATTTCTCTACGCAAGATACAAAATGGCCAAAAAGCACATGAAAAGATGCTCAACACCATTAGTTATTAGGGAAATGCAAGCTAAACTCCCAGTGACCGTGTCTCTGAGTTTCTGCCCCTCCACTGCAAGCACAGGGCCTTGCTCCACCGTAAGGACTCAACGCACACCCAAAGCACAAACGGGCGGCAGGAGGGCCGTGGCAGACGGCGCTCCTCTCTCTCGGCCGCCCCGAGATGAATGACGGGGAATCTGCATTCAGTGAAATCAGTGGTTTACTCACTAGCAGCAGAGCTCATCGGTTGCCAATGGCCAGACGAGGCTCCAGGCCATTAAGGAGGCTGTGTCCTAGCACTGAGCAGACCAACAGCTAGCAGGGGGAGGCTATGGCTCACACAGCACTGCCGAGACTCCTCGAGAGGACCATCCACGGAGCAGGTGCTTCCCTGCTAGCTAGCTTAGGTGATAGGCTAGGTGAAACCCAGGGCTTGTGGGACAGGAGCTGGCAGCTCAGCATCACCCAGACTGCACCTCCCTGCCTGCTCTTGGTGCTCAGAAGGCCCCAGAGGGTGACTGCACCAGGATGCCCTCCCACCCACTGCAGGGGAAGGCTTGCTCTGAAGGCCTGCTGCCCGACAGCACGCAGTGAGGAGTGGGAAAGGGAAGCAGCTGCTTTCTCCCAACTTACCGTCCAGACACCGGTTGTTGTATTTCTTATATGCAGTGATGGCATCATCCTTCTTCACAAAAACCACCTCTGCTACCCCTGGATGGACCAGCCGAGCCCGCTTCAGGGCTCCACATACACAGAAAAGCTCCTGCAAAGCAGAGGGGATAGGGTTAGCGGAGAAGTTCAGGCCATCATCCTGCCTGCCAGTCACACATTGCGAGGGCTCTGGGTTGACTGGTGGCCGCACTATGGCGGAATATGCCCACGATTTCAGGGAAGCTCCATTCTAGGTGGTGGTCGTGGGATATCCACAGGGCTCAGCATGGACCAGAAGAGGGGACAAGCTGTGCAGAAATGAGAAATGGCCTTGGGCTTATAGCCATGGGTCGTGTGACATTCAACAAGTCACGCCCAAAGTCCTCCTGCCTTGGTGCCCACTTCCTTCCTCAATGGGGAGAACAGTTAGGGAATTTCTCCGAGAACTCTGGCAGGAGAATGCATGTGTAGGCTTATCAAACAATGACAGTGGCTAACATGTCGCACAGGACTCTGTTAGAAATAAATTCTGGAGCTCTACATAGAGTGACCAATTCCACTGACACAGAAGTGGTTGGAGATGGGAAATTCTGGCAGGACACAATACTTACAACAATGTCCTCCTCGGTGACCCTAGGGTGTAGGTTATTCACAGTCATCTTGGTCCCTTCCAAAGGGCTGAGGATAGGCTGCCAGAGACAAGCGTGTTATCAGAAGGCAGAGAACAGCTGTGCTCAACAGCAGAACTCACTCTAGCCAAGTGACCTGGAGGCCCACCTCCTATTGGAGACCTCAGCGCCCATCATGCCCCCTCCCCATGCTAAGGGATGGAGCCTCTTGCTTCCAATAAGCAGGGCCCTCTCAGGCGCCTGTGCTTCTGCCTGGAACGCCACTCCTATTTCAAGACCCACCCAGCTCAGCCTTCCCAGCTGTGCCCAGTGGACTCAGCTGCGCTCTCCTCAGTGCTCCGCAGCTCTCTGAGCACAACTGTTGTATCACCAGACACAGGCGGTTTCCCCCACTCGCCTGCGAGCTCTTTGCGCTCAGGGGTCGCTGGGTCTTGGTTTGCTCATTTGTAAAATGGGGGTGGCAACGCCTACCTCAGAGAGGCGCTGTGAGGACGCAACAGGGTACATACAGCACACAGCCCACCCAGCACAGGCTGACTCTCAACTGGTGTGGTCACTTCCACTTCCTCTCCTTCACCTTCACCTTCACCTCACCTCAGCAGGCGGCAGCTCTTTGGGGGACTCCTCCTTGTTCACTAGTGTCCGGGACATGCTGGCCAAGGCTTTTGTTCGAACCGAGGAGGGGAAAGCAGGAGCTGTGTATGCATCATTCTGAACCACTTTGGTGAGAGGGGGGGCCTTGGACATGGAAAGCTTGGAACTGCTCAGCCCGGCCTAAACGAAGAGGCAGACAGGAACCTGAGAGGCTAGCCACTTGAATGCCCAGTTAGGGACTGCCAGTCGCCACCCTTGAGGCCCCCACCGTTTCCCAATTCCATTAGTGGCCTGAAGCCAAAAGGCTGCCAGTGACATCCCCAGGGAAGGTGCAGAAGGGGAAGAAACACACAGCCTGCACACGCGCTCACAGGAGCCACTTTCCAGGGTTAGCAGCCCTGACCAGGATCCACAGGCTCACTCATACCGTTTAGACCTCCTTTACCGGAACGGAACGAGGCACGTGGCCTGCCGGCCGCGAGTTTGACATGCTTTAGACTTTATAAAAACCAATTTGGGGCTGGTCGGAAGGTCAAAAGCTTGGGATCAAGTACATTTCCACGTACGCTTCTATCACAATGGACTGATCAGCTCCAGGCTGGCTGCGCCTAAGAACCCACTCCTAAGAAGGCCCAGACTCCCAGTTTTCTGGTCCCTGTTCTGGCTCTACAAGGGCACCAGACACAGGCCTGGCCCTAGCAGCTCCCAGAACGTCAGGGAACGTGCAGACCTCCGTGATGTTCCCGATGTTGTTTTCTTTCCCGTGCTGCATGTATCTGACCAGTATCCTAGTTTAGCAAGCTTTTCTTGCAAGACTGCACTGGCGGCTAAGGTTCAGATTGTTTTGCTAACCCACTAACCAAGGGAATCCAGATTTAAGAACGAAGGAAAGGGGAGCACGTAGAATGTCCTGCTGCAAATGGAAGAACATGGATTCCTCCCGTGGGGTCACCACGTTTCTCACGAAGCGTCTCAAGCCTGAATCAATGGGGAGCTGTAGCTCTGCACCTCACGACCTGTGGGGCCTTGAACAAGTCACTAGACACTCTGGTCTCAGGACTGATAAAATGAGGGGCTGGACAAGTTCCAGTTCTGAAAATCTTAAGACCCAAATGAAGAAATATATCCGAGTCAAAAGGCCAATTCTCCACCACCTCTACCATCCAACTAATCAGACCCACACAGCGAGTGCCGGCAAAACACAAAGCACCCTACCATGTGGTGGAGAAAGCTGCTGGAGGCTGTCAACTTCATCTGTTTACTAGGAATGGGAGTTGCAATGTCATCATCTTCATCCAGGTCATATAAATTCTGAAAATAAATAATATAAGCTACTGTGGCGTACAGGATGCCAACGGCATTTGGAGCGAGGACAGCAGGGGAGGGCTGCTGGAGCAATGGAGGTGGAGGGAGCAGTGGTGTGTGGGGTGCCTGAGGAGCTGACTGAGGCTCAAGTCCTGATAGGTGGCTCCCTGCCCACAGGGGCAGATGAAGTGCTGCAGCTTCCAGGTACATCCTTTCTACAAGTGGACAATGCCTAGGAAGAGTCCCCAAAATGTCTGCTTATATCCTTTGGCTTGGAAAGCCCCGCCCTGGCTATCTGGCCTATGGAAACAAACCCAAACCCTAGAAAGAACGTTATCCACAAAGATGTTCAGAGGATTTCTAACAGCGAAAAGTACAGTAAATGGTTTAAATCAACTGGAATGTCAGCTCAATGGATTATGTGGTTATAAACCAGTTAATTGCCACGCGTCCAAAATGGAAACCATCTTGCTTGCGTCTATAGACGCTTATGGCATATAAAGGGTTAAAAATGTTGTTTACAATAAATGTAAATACAGAAAAATGCTTGAGTTCTAAAGTGAAAAAAGAATGATACAAAATTGGATTAAGAATATAACCATAGCCCTGACCGGTTTGGCTCAGTGGACAGAGCGTCAGCCTGCGGACTCAAGGGTCCCAGGTTCGATTCCGGTCAAAGACATGTACCTTGGTTGTGGGCACATCCCCAGTAGGGGGCCGTGCAGGAGGCAGCTGATCGATGTTTCTCTCTCATCGATGTTTCTAACTCTCTAACTCTCTCCCTTCCTCTCTGTAAAAAATCAATAAAATATATTTAAAAAAAAAAAGAATATAACCACAGCTACAACTATGCAATAAATAATAATGCCATTTAAAAAACAGGAAGGAACAGGGCAGAATTTCAACAATGGTTGGCTTAGGACAGTGGTCGGCAAACTCATTAGTCAACAGAGCGGCAAACTGTGGCTCGTGAGCCGCCGTTTGCTGACCACTGGCTTAGGAGAACAGGAGCATAAGAAACTTCTTCTTAATCTTTCTCTAGTTTGTAAATTTTCTGTATTAAGCACATTAATTTAAAAAATATATTTTTTTCCAATTTGCTTATGCCTCTTATGCCTCTCTCCTCAGTTATAAAATTTCTTCTTAAAACTCACAAAATACAGTCAAATGTAATTCCTCCCAATTCTTCAAATTGTGAACCTTAAAGCAGCATCCGTTAATCCACCTAGCAGGTCCAATCAAAACACATGTGTGCACACACACACGCACACACACGCATACACTACCTGTCTGGCCTGGTGATTGTTGACGACGTTAATCCTCATTCCAGCAGGATGGGCATGAGGTGATGTCACGGCCTTCTGCTGTGGAACCTAGAAACACCTGCTGGTCACAATTTGTCACACAGGGCCCACATCACTCTCTATGGTCACTGAACTTGAAATATGAGGGGCACTCAGTTTGGTCTTTGGTAAAAGGCTCTACAGAGTGCCTGTGACCAAAACAGGAGAGTGACAGGAAGCCTCGCCGTCCCAGAGATCACCTGGCAAGGCATGTGCAGGGCTCAATGAACCGGCTCAGTGCATGCTTCCTGCTGCTGCTGATCCTGTTACCAGTTGTGTGAAGATGAAATGATCTTGCTTCCCTTCCCTTTGGGGTGGTGGCTGTGCCGGTGGCCAGGGCACTGTATGGGGAGCTGTGTAACTCTGGGCATAATTCACATCTCCGAGACCGAGGTTCTTGGATAAAACTGAGGTAATAACCCCGGGGTTGCAGTGAGCAATGCAGTGAGTGGGGGAGGTCATATATGGTAAGTGCCTGCCAGGTAGCACGTGCTCTATAAATGTTTTGTCCCTTCCCCGCTCTTCCCTCCACCGCTAGCTCACCTGGGAAAGGCACTTCATTTCACTGGACCTCCCCCGCTTTTCTATAAAACTGGGCAATGCCTTGCTTTAGATGGTTACTACACAAACCCAGGAAAGTTATGTTCCCAAACATTCCGGACCCCTGCGCCCTGCCAGAATCTGTACTTGTTACTGGCTTCCTGGGATTTGTGACAAGAGCCATACCTACCTGGATGGTTTTAGTGAGCTTCAGAGCTGGAGTCACCGTCCCGACAGGGGGACTCATGAAGGAAGCAGGGGAACTCCGCTTCAAGCTGAGCTTCTCCCGGGCGTCAGCTACCTGGTGGGGCCTCTGGGGAGCCATGCTCTGCTGCTTGCGGGAGTTCAACATCTCTCTGGCATCCTGCACTTTCCCTCTGATCCGGAAACGAGCATCTTTCTGCAAAAGCTTTTCTCGGGCATCCTTGACTCCCAGCTTGAGCCGGGCATCCGAGAGGCCAATCTTCTGCCGGGCATCAAACTTCTGCTGGAAGGTGGCTGTGCGTGCCGGCTGGCTGAGGAAGCTCTGCTGGATTCCAACATAAGATCGGACACCTCCAACTCCTGGTCTGACACTGAGCCTGCAAATAAAAATTGTAATATTAAGCCCAGCCGGCATGGCTCAGTAGTTGAGCATCAACCTATGAACCAGGAGGTTTCGGTTCCATCCCGTCAGGGCACATGTCTGGGTTGCGGGCTTGATCCTCAGTGTGGGGTGTGCAGGAGGCAGCTGATCAGTGATTCTCTCTCATCATTGATGTTTCTCTCTCTCTCTCTCTCTCTCTCTCTCTCTCTCTCTCTCTCTCTCTCTTTCTCCCTCCCTCCCTCCCTATATCTTCCTCTGTGAAATCTATAAAAAAACACATATTTTAAAAAATTAAAAAATTTTCATGCTTATGTGAATTCCTCATGTGCATGTATTAAAATTTTATTTTCTTCTGTTAATCTGTCTCTGTTAATTTGATTAGCCCAGCTAGAAGAACTTCAAAGATGGAAGGAAAGTATTATATATACCAGTGACCTGGTGCACGAAATTCGTGCACATTAAAAGGAGGATTAGAGGAAATAATTTAATATTGCTATTTGCCCTTTCTCTATAATAGAAGTGTCAGAGATGAAAGAAAATTAGTAAAATGTATATGAAAACCTTCCTCCTGTCAGTCTGGGGCTCACCACGGGACCTAGAGTCAAGTCCCCGCCCACCCACATGCGCCTCAAAATCATGTGAGACCCAGACCCGGCCACCCCTCCCCCCCATTGGGCTAGATCCAGACCTGGCCAGTCCCACCCTTGTCAAGCCATGCTGGGCAGGGGACATAGCCTTAGGTCCCCTGGCCCGGCATCAGGATGGCGGGGCGTGTCTTGAGGTCCTCTGTCAAGCCCCACCAGGTGGGGGACATGGCCTGAGATCCCCTGTGAAGCCCAGCCAGGCAGAGGGGCGCAACCTCAGGTCCCCTGGCCTGAAGTCCCCTGTGAAGCCCCACCAGGCAGAGGGTGCGGTTTAAGGTCCCCTGGCTTGGCACTAGGGCAGCGGGAGCAGCCTGAGGTTCCCGTCACACCCTGCTGGGTGGGGGACATGACCTGAGGTCCCCTGTCAAGTCCCACGGGGGTGGGGGAGGGCGTAGCCTCAGGTCCCTGCTGATTGCTCGTTAAGGCTCCTTATGGGAACTTGGCCTCAGCTGTGGGTGCAGACATCTTTGTGACGGAGTGATGGTCAATTAGCATATTCCCTCTTTATTAGGATACTAGAGACCCAATGCATGAAATTCCTACAAGGTGACCCTTGCAGCCCTGGCTTCATCTGGAAGGTTGTTTGGCTGTCTGTTCTAATTAGCATATTATGCTTTTATTATTATAGATTTTTAGCCCCCACTGGTTTTATTTTTTAATGATTTCAACTCCCTACATCTGTTGATGATGCCCATCACAGAAAAGTAACAGACTATCAGTTCACACCAGGAGCTACTACTGAGGGCCTACTCATAAAATAGGGGAAAAATAATTTGATCAATACGTAAGGTCCAGATAGATAAAACCGAAGTTAGTGGAAAGCACTCCAGATGAATCCTTCACTCATCAGGCACTTGCCGGAAACCAATCATTGTCCCACTAATAGAGAGATGTGGAAAGGGAATCAGGAAGGCCGGGTCAACCTTAATTGCTCTGAAAGGTCGGAGCTAATCACTCATTGTTTAGTTGAGATATTGGTAGTTGAAGCAGCCTCCACCTGTTACTCTAAATTCTTGCTGAGTGGCTATTATTGGAATTTCCTGCCTAAAGGATATGAGTGTATTCCATAACCTTAATAAAAGGGATAGCAAAGCCAGAGCGGGTGGTAGTCCTCCCCCTAGAGGTGGACTCCCGCCTGGCCCCCAATATTCCCAAATTAATGCTTTTCTAGTCTCTCTTCATTTGTGTGCGGCCTTCTCCAGAACCCGAACCCCGAACCCTGAACCTGGAAACTTGAACCACGCGGGACGTAAAAAGGATCCCCACAGGCATTGAAACCCCTCCGCCCCCACTCAAGCCAGAGGCCCTGGGCCCAGCAATCACGTGACCAAAAGAGCAGGGCAAGGAACAGGTCTCCTGAGGCTCTGACTTGGGGGTGGAGGCATACAGATACCGGAATAATCACCAGACTCCTGTTCTAGGGAAGTCCACAGTCTGTGGGGACACCACAAGCAAGTGGACACCTGCAGGGTGGTGGGCAGGCTTAAGAGGCCCAGAGTGTCTGGAAAGAGAAGTGAGTCAAAGGGCACTGTAGGCAGACTGGGGAAATGCTAGGAAAATGTCCACTACAGCCCAGCTGGGGGCTTCTTGGCTCTTGCAGTTCTGGCAGCAGGCACAGTAAGCTCCCCACCTCCCATTCTTTCACTTCCCCCCATACCACTTCCACAGCGGGCCAAAGCTCCCACTAAGGCGCTTACCATGCTGCATCCCAATGATGTGTTTACAAGCCTGCATCTGCTGGGAGGGACTAAGAGCTTCGCAGGGGCACACTCTGCAGCTCCTGACCAGTGTATCCTGGCACCAGGGGAATGACAAAGGCTCAAACAGCTTTCTGATCCTGAGATCCAGGGAAGAGTGAAGGCCCCTACAGGGCTCCTAACAATCATTAACCTTCCAGGCTCACAACCGCTGTTAGCTGCCATCCCCTCATCTCCTCTAAGAACTAAATCATAGCACTAGTAGCATGGCTGGGACTGGACACCAGGTCCACCGGACTCCAGAGCCCACCATCTTTCCATTATAACAGGCCCCAAGCTTCCCTCCTTCCAACTCCAAGCTCCAGGGGAGGTGAGAGAGAAGTGATGGCTGCCCCTGAAAGCGCTTCTCCTGGAGAAGACTGCCTCGACAAGGCAGCCCTCTGTCCAGCCCCCATCGAACAGTCCAACACCCTGCTGGGACCCTGGCTACCAATGCTCCCCCAGCTCCTCCCCATGCAGCCGGCCCACACAAGAGTAACCCAGGGCTTGGCCCTAAAAATGGGACCCACAAGGGTCTTGCCTGCCCAAGTAGGGGCATTACACACAGAACCAGGCTGCATATGAGCACGTCCACTAGTGGGGGTCAGACACCTCCTAATCCAAACGCGAGCCTGTTCTGAAGTTTTCCTTTCTTCGTCTGCCTTCTCCAAATGCCACCTCCTCCCATCACCAGGGCACCCTCATTACAAAGGTTCCTGATATTTGTAACTAAAGGAGGTAAGATGCTCTTATCATGTGGTGCTCCCTGTGATTTTACAATACCATGAAATTGGGCAAATCTAGCCACCATGCCATCAAATTACACTTTCAACAAAGAAAACAACATCCATAAAATAGGGGGGAAAGATAACCAACTGAAAGTGATTATTTTGAATAACTAAAGGAACAATGAGCTGCTTCTTCTTTTTTTTTTTTTAGAGTAGCTTTTATTCACAATCACCAAAATCTGAAAACACACCAAATGCCAATCATCAGGTAATACATTATGATATACATTATGATATATCCATACGAAATATTACTCAGCGGTAAAAAGGAATGAACTATTGATACACCAAGTAACACAGACGAAGCTCAAAAACACTGTGCTGAGTAAAAGAAGCCAGACATTAAGAGTTCATATTGAAAGACCCCGTTTCTATGACGTTCTAGAAAAGAAAAGCATCTATAGCAAACATGTCAAACTCAAAGGCTAACACAGGCCAACTAATGAGGCATGTGGCCCGGGGCTGCGAGTTTGACATGCTTGATCTACAGTAATAGCAATCAGATCAGTGGCTACAGAGAGAATGAGATTTTTTAAAACAAATTTCATATACCTGAACAGAGAATGGAGAAAAGGACAGATTAGTAAACCTACTTAGGAGGGGCAATGGAGAGTGGCCCTCTATAACCTTAATTTATTCATATTCCTCAACAATTTCCCTCTCTGAGGATCAGTAATGGCTCGTAAGTACTCTACTGAGAATTCACATGAGTCTATGGTTGATCAGCAATGTCTGCCATGGCCACACAGGGGCACTGGCCAGCAGGGTGCATGGAAGATTTTATAAAGAAGGTGACCTCAACTAACAGTCCTGAGCACTTACTAAAGGTCCAGAGACTTTGACACACCTCCTTTAACCCTCACAACTCTGAGAAGGAGGTTATTATCCACATTTTACAGAGGAGAAAACTGAGAATCCCAAATCACTGAGCTATAATGGTGAAGGCTGGATTTGAACTTCACTATACCTAGTTAAAGTCCTAATAAATTAAGCATGGGTCAAAAATAAAGGCCAGAATTTGAAGAGCTAAGGAAGGGTGAGTACTGTCGCCAGGCTAAGGAAAATCTCAGGACTTCAGTCATGTCGAGGGAGAAAGCACTCTCTCAGTGACTGGAGGGTGAGTGCACACACTGAGAATGTCCACACACTGGGGACCCACACACCATACTGCTTGTCAGGCAAGAAAGACCACCAAAAATACCAGCCTTGTGCTACAGTGTCTTATCTACTGGAACAGCGCCAGGTACATTTGGGGGGGGGGTGATGTAGTTGTGGTAAGCAAGCTACTTTCCCTCAGTTCCATGCCTTCAGTTCCCGGGCTACGCCAGTTCTTTTCAACTCGTCATGAACAGCTTTGGGGGGTTCCATGTGCAGGCTTTTTATAATCACCACTCCCCTTCCTGCATGAAGACAGCTATGCATCCCAGCAGGTAGCAGTGGTGGTTATAAAGCGGGCATTAGTCATCAGGAATTTTCCAAACAAACATTCCTGCTAGAAGCAGGTCTCTAACACATAGAGTCAATTATGGTACCTCGTGCCCCAAGAACTGCGGAGGGTCCCTAACAAAGCCCAACCTCCCTCAGTGGAGCCCCTGGTCTGGCCCCAACTTCGGCCTGCAGCCGCACCTCCAAATGCAGGCTATCGGAAGTTCTGGAAACACGTCCTGTGCTTCTGGCCTCAGTAAATGTTTGCAGAGGGGAGAGGGACATTTTAAGCAAATCCCTTAACTGCCCCACCTTGTCACATCCAAAACCGTGTGCCGCTGCACTGCTTCAGCCCCTCGCCAGGCGCACCCTAACCTCTCACCCTCCCAGAGTCCTGTGCGGGTGTCTCATTTTAAACACTAATTCTTTCCCTCTGAGTTAGTAGTAACTAATTTTCCTGTTTCAGGCATACGTTTCCTTTCTCCTTTTCAACAGAGACACCAGCACGGAGGACCCAGACCAGGGCCGTGGCCTGAACACCTCCCACCCTCCCTGGCTCCAAGGACCCCTCCCTCAGCCGGGGCATGTGGCCCAGGGCTGCTCAGCTCCAACACTCAAGGCCCAACTTTCCCACTAAGGCTGCCTGCCAGCTCATCGAACACACGGACACAGGGGACAGACAGCTATCCCGAGGGAGAGTGAACTAATCAAACCAGGTGTCCTGACAAACTCAATCGGCGACGCTCTCACATCTAAAGGAAGAAATGACCAGCTGGTGCCCAGGGGTCCTGAGGAGACTCACCTAGGGGTCTTGAGCAACGGAGGTCACTAGAGATGTGCTAAGCGTGGGGAAAAACAGTACCTCACCATGGCCTGGATGAAGGAGCATTCAACACTCTCCCCTCACTTTCTATGATTTCCACGTAATCAAGAAAACGTCCGGTAATTCATTGGAGTCCAGGTAATAATGACAGTGAATGGGGGTCCAGGTAATAATAATGATAGTGACCCCTTTCTTGACTTACAAGGTGCAATGAACATGAAACAGAAAGGCTGTTCTTAAGGACAAGCACGTTCCATGCCCTGTGGGGGAAGAGGTCATTTACACTTCCACAGGCTGTCTTCTGCTGTTTCCATCAAGAGAAAAGACACTTTCTGAGATAATCACTGGTTCTTCCCAAAGTTTTTAAGATAAAAGTTCCTGGGACATCCATGCAATGTTAAACCAAAGTTCCCAGGAAGGAATCTCCTAGTAAACATGTAGACTAGACTATATTTACTGTTCAGAACTTTTAAATTTCTTGACAGGACTCCCAGGTCTAGCTTTTCTCTTTGTTGGCTGTGCAAGTAAAATAAAAATGGATGCCCAAGCGGGTTTGGCTCAGTGGACAGAGTTGGCCTGCGGACTGAAGGGTCCCAGGTTCCATTCTGACCAAGGACACATGTCCAAGTTGTAGGCTCGATCCCCAGCGGGGGGCGTGCAGGAGGCAGCTGATCTATGATTCTCTCTCATCATTGATGTTTCTCTCCTTCTCCCTCTCTGAAATAAATAAAAACATACTAAAAAATAAAAATAAAAATAAGGATGGAGGCTGGTCCGTCAGTGTTGTCAGCCACCAGGGGCTGCAGCTGCTTGGGCTGATCTTCATCTTTCGTAACAACAGGCCGCAGCAGGAAAGGATGAACGGAGCTCTGGGGAAGGTGTTTGAAGAACGGTATCATTTTTAAGAAAGCCTTTCCCCTCTTAAGGTTCAAAACTTCAGGAGAGAATCCCATTTGTTCTCCAGGTGGCATTCTGCTGAGTATCAGCCGGTACCACAAGACAAAGGCCACCCATGGCATTGAAGATACAAGCACCCAATTCAAGCACAAGAGCCCAAGAAGAAGATGGGAACAGTGGAACTGAGACCCATTAACTTGGGGACAGATTATGAACATGGGGTTTTGAACATTCACATGACTGCATATGAAATGGCCCTGGCCCAGAGTTATGCCCAGTATCACATGTTCACAGCCTCTGCAACCATGTCTCCACTGGAGTGGAGGAAAGGTATGAAGGCTATCTTTGCATGAAATATTCTCGGTGTGGGTAGCATGCTCTGCTTTGTTGTTGATAAATGAGGTTTTGAGATATAATTTACATGTGGTAAAATTCACCCTTTTTAGATATATATACTTTGCCACAATCAAAATACAGAAGTTTTAATAACCCCAAAAGTTCCCTGGTGCCCAGGTGTGGCCAATCTCCTCCCCTTTCCCCTTCAAGGCCCTGGCAACTACCGATTTTCCGTCCTGTCGTTGGAGGTTCCCCAGAACATCATGTAAGTAGAATCACACAGGATGTAGCTGTTTGGCCTCTATCACTTGGCATCCTGTGTTTAAGATTTATCCATGTTTTCGTGTTTTATTACTGAGTTTTCCATTAAGTGGTGGATTTTAATTCAATAAATAAGTGACAGTGGCGTTTCCAGCAGATTTAACTCACACACAGCATGCAGTCCAGTTTCTTTCACACTCTGCCCGCATTTCCCCCCAGTCCAGTCTGCACATGGTAGCAGAGCAATGCTCTCATACTGGGAACTGCTCATGTCCTCGGAGCACTTAGCACCCGTCGGGCACTGCTGAAGTACTTTAGATAGTAATTCTCGTAGTGCTGGCAATAGCCTAATGAAGTCGGGACTGCCCACACTTTATCCATAAGGAAATGGTTAAGTAACCTGCCTACGATTAATGGCAAGTGGGAGAAGCAGGGGACTGAACTCTGCATCCTGACTCTGGGCCCCAATGCACGCCTAGCATGTTCCGGAGGGGGCCTGGCTTCTCCTCCTTTAAGGCCCATGATAATTGCCACCACTCGCCGAACACTACCTACCCGGTACAAACTTTAAAATGTACACTCTTATAGTCATACCTCTCCATGATCTACCAGCAACCATCATTACAAATGTTACCAGTGAGGAAACTGCCCAGCTCAGAAGTCATCTGGCCGGGGAGGCACAGAAGCCCACCCCACAGTGGGGCTGCTGGGACCAGGTCTGCCGGGCTGCGCGCGCACAGGGCGCCTGTGCTGCCCACGGACTCACCAGCCGCTTCCCCGCAGCCCCATCCACTGCCCAACGCGGGGCTCGGCACACGGCCGCAGCCAAACAGACCAGACCCACAGGCGGAGCCCCTGCCCAGCAAACCTGTGAAACCAGGACGCGGCTACAAGTGGCAGCGGACCCAGCGCCGATGCCGCACCAGTGACCAGAGGAAAAGACCCAGGAGAGGCATGCTCCCGAGGAACCGAGGAAACTAATACCGAGGGCGGGTCATGGGCCAGAAGCCGGGTGCGGTGCTGGCCGCTGAGCCGGGCGGGGGTGGTGGGCCTCATTTTCCACAGCAAGGGAAAGAATCTATTTTCCAGCTTCAAGCACCGGGAGGTACTAAAAACCAACGGTATGTTAGCAACCTCTTCACAGCCTGGCTGTTTGCAAACAGTTCAACTGCTGTAACGTGTGCAGGAAAACCGCGGGCCCCGCGCCCCTCCGCCCCTCAGGGCGCTCCTGCAGGCCGGAGGTGACCGACAACACTGGCGGGTCCTGAGACACTGGGGGGCCGGTCACCTCCGCGGCTCCCCGCTCAGCCCCGCCACCTCTGAGAACCGGGAGCCCCAGCCGTCGGGAAACTGCCCAGCCCCAGCCGCTCCCCGCCCCCCCCCGGTTTTCCTCCCACGCCGAGGCCCCTCAGGCAGCCATTGAAGCGCACAGCCCCGCTCGCCGCGGCCTCGGACACGGCCCTCCACCTCTGCCAGCCTCGAGGCCGCATCTGTGAAATGGGGACAACTTGCTGGCTGGCCGACAGGGCCGGGAAAACGCCAACGAGGCAACGTGTACTCGAAAGCGCTCCGAGTAGCCAGCACGCCGCACACGCGGGGGCGGGGTGCACAGGAGCGGCTCGGAGAGGGCGGTGGGCGCAGGAGGTGGAATGAGGTCCCCGCGGAGTCCGGGCCAGTCACTGCGCCGCTGCAGTCCGGTCGTCGTCTAACTCTAAGGCCGAGCCGAGAGCGCGGAGGAGCGGGCCCCGAGCGCCAGTCTTCTCGCGGAGGGGGCTGCGCCGGGGAAGCTCTCGGGACCCGGAGGGCAGCCCCGCCCCCCCGAGGGCACCCCCTCAGCCGCTCTCACAATCCGCGTACCCCGGCCCCGCCGCCGCCAGCGGCCACGCCAGCCTCCCCTGGCTCGCCGAAACAACGGTGCCTCTAGTCAGTGGGCGGCCGGCGGCCGGGCCTGTGGCGGCGGCGGCGGCCGGGCCAATGAGCGGCGCGGCTACGGCAGGGGGCGGGCGCAGGAGGCCCTCCGTCGCCCCGGGCCGCTCCCTCCTCCACCTCGAGCTGCGCTAAGCCACGGGCCCTAAACCCCGAAGGAAGAAAAGGCCACTTACCTCCCCTTTGCCGCAGCTCCCCGTTTCCGGATGAGCTCGTCCAGGGAGATGTCCGCCATCTTACACCACGGAGCAGCTTGGATCCCCTCACACCTCGAGCCCGCCCCTTCAGCCGCTACGGAGGAGCTGTTTCCGGCGTTTCCTCGACGAATTCTCGCGACAGTTCAAAGTAGGCAAGAACCGGAAGTACACAGGCTGTGGGACCCGTGAGCCTTAGCGGCGCTAGCTGCGTTTCTGCATGCGAAGTGTGGGATCATTATCATTCTCTATTCTCCCCCAGGACAAATAAAACGGAAAGCGACATAAAATATTAACGAGTATGAAGATCAGCTTTAAAGAAACGGGCATCTCAGTTTAACGGTCAACTTTTAGACTCACCGTAGTATTAATGAGAGTCGGAATCATCATGCAGGGAGTAACAGCAGTGTTTCTTCATGCCTTAAACTTATGAGTAAGGAAAATAACGATTCGGGGTGACGCCCGAATCCTCACTGCTAATGTGAGACGAATTTTTGAGCGGGTAAAGGTTGCCCCTAAGGTGACCCGCCTACTTTGCGGGATGCCTGGGTGCTGCGATCTGCCCGTCCCCCTCGCGCTTAAAGAACAGGCTGCGTAGAAGGTAGAAGGGGAACTGGGGCTGGTGTCCTTCCGTAACGTTACTGTTCTCTCCCATAGGGCCCGTGAGTCTAGTTCTCTGAAACTTCATTCACCCAATACCTCCTGTCGCTTTTTTGTGGCTGAGAAATCCACATAAGTGCGCCTTCCGGCTACACACACTCCTTTTGTGGCTTAGAGGACCGCCTGGCTCAGCCCCAGGGGCCACACTTGGCCCTTCAAAGTTTAATGCTTTATGAGTTGTTTACTATTTTCTTAGTCCAACACTGCCAGTGGAGTTATGTACTTTTTTTTTTTTTTTTTTTCCCCAATTGTGACATTGGCCCTAGCCGGTTTGGCTCAGGGGATAGAGTGTCCGTCTGGGGACTGAAAGGTCCTGGGTTCAATTCCAGTCAAGGGCACGTGCCTGGATTGTGGGCTCCATCCCCAGTAGGGGGCGTGCAGGAGGCAGCCAATCAATGATCTCAATCATCATTGATGTTTCTCTCTCTCTTTCCCTCTCCCTTTCTCTCTGAACTCAATAAAAATGTATTTTAAAAGTATGACAAAGTTAAAAATAAATTGTGACTTTGGTTAATAAGTTATGTGCGCTTGACAGAACATCACACTACAATTAAAAATCTGGCATCAGGCCCAACTGGCCTGGCTCAGTGGTTGAGTGTCAACTGACCTATGAACCTGGAGGTCACGGTTCAGTTCTCCGTCAGGCCCATGCCTGGGGGTTGCGAGCTCGATCCCCAGAGTGGGGCATGCAGGAGGCAGCTGATCAATGATTCTCTCTCATCATTGATGATTCCATCTCTCTCACTTCCTCTCAGAAATAAAAAAATAATCATTAAAAATCTGTCACCAGAAGCTCCATGGAAAAATTGGGCAAGAGCTGGTAAAGAAATCCAGAGGGTCTGGGGTTGGGCACCAGACAGAGCGGAATCCAGGTCCCACCTGGGCAGCTGTGATTGGGTGCTGGCTGGCCTTCCTTTTCTCAGCTGTGAACAGCGGCCACTATCCCCTCCCTCCCAGGGGTGCAGGAGAAGGGAGGGCCAGGTTCTGGCCAGCCTGGGCCAGCTGGACCGTGGCGGGCAGGTGCAGAACCAGGAAGCAGCCAGAGGGTGCAGGAATTAAAGCCCTGTGGTGCTTTAAGTGAAAGGTATAAAAGTCACTTCAATGATTTTTTAAAAATATATATTTTATTGATTTTTTACAGAGAGGAAGGGAGAGGGATAGAAACATCGATGAGAGAGAAACATCGATCAGCTGCCTCCTGCACACCTCCCTACTGGGGATGTACCCGCAACCAAGGTACATGCCCTTGATCAGAATCGAACCTGGGACCCCTCAGTCCATAGGCTGATGCTCTATCCACTGAGCCAAACCGGGTAGGGCACTTCAATGATTTTTAAAAGCCAGCACAATAGGGTCATTAACCGAGCTCAACTAATTTTGGTGTTTTCAGCGGGGTGGCCTCCCCCAGGGGCATTTCTGAGCTTTGTGGAGTCCTGTTTGGTTGTCCAGAGCAGCGGTCGCCAACCTTTTGGACCTCATGGACCACCAGTGGTCCCCGGACAGAGGTCCAGTCACGTGGAGGTGGGACAGTCTCCCATCTCCAGCGACATTCCTGGAGCCGAGAGGCTGGTTGCGATTCTGAGCCAGGCATCACTCCAGTTCTTGTGTGAACGTGCAGGGCTTTTTGTCCAGGGTGAAAACATGGACTTGCCAGGAAGGCAGCTGCGCAGGAGCCAAGGAACCGGGTCCTGCTTTGTTTGGAAGTTGACCAAGAATTGTGCCCACCTGGGAGCCCGGCTGCAATTGGGGCTGAGACAGTTCAGGGACCAGGCATTTGGGCAAACCCTGACCTACCCCCGTTTTATAAATTCCTTTTCTTTCTTGTTCTTTTATAACATAGTTAGAGCTGTGTGTGTGTGTGTGTGTGTGTGTGTGTGTGATAGTACCTGTGAATTCATTTCAGGGGATAAAGGGCCTGTTATTTTAAAAGGATGTCAAGTCTAAGAGAGTGAAGAATCACTGACCTAGTTCACGCACCCATTTTACAGGTGGGGAAACTGAGACCAGGAGAGAGGGGAGACCAGATCCAATTCATGCCCTTCTTCCCGGCTCCAGGAGGCAGCTTCCAGTGGGCTCAGGCAGATGTGCATTCAGTTCCTGACCCTCAGGCCCGTTTTTTTCACCCTCCAGATGGAGGCAGGAATGAGGAGACGGACTGTGCATCCAGTGCTCAGCAGAGCCCAGCACACAGTGGGTGTGGAGAAGGGCCATGGGGGCCTGGGGTTCCCTGGTCAGCCCCTTTCCTGCCCACTGGGGCCAGAATAGAAGGCGAGAGGAAAGGAAAAAGGGACGCCCCCGGTCCCCAAGCATGTTTTTCCCGTTAACTCGCCCATCTCCTCCTCCTGCCCCTCCACTCCACCACAGGGGTCTTTACTAGGATCCCCGCGCCTCCCAGCAGGTCCCTGCCCCAGGGCCTTTGCACTCACTGGTCACGCCAATCCAACCTCACCTGCATCATCACCTCAGCCACCTGCCTCCTCTGATCTGCCCGGAAGCCTATTCCACCACAAGGGCTCTTCGCTTGCTGTTCCCACCACCTCAAACACCTACGACCTCAGCGGGGCGCATCCTTCCCGCCACATCCTGCAGGCCATCTGCTCGAAGGGCCTCCTCCCCTGGCATTTACCACCACTGCTTCCTTGCCTGGTGCCTTGCTCACTAGCGGCCCGGGAGCAGGGAAGGGCGTGTGGGGGCAGCCAGGGTCCCCAGCACCTGGATCGCTGGTGATCGGATGAGGAAACCGTGAGCGCCTTCCACAGGGCAGCGCCGGGGGCCTCACCAGGCCCCACCTCCAACCCCAAAGCCATGCACTGCTGAGCCTGTCTCTGCAGCAGAGAGTGGGCTAATGGCTTCTCCCTGCTCCTCTCGGGGCTGTCGGGTGGAGAGAACAAAAAGGAAGCCACTGGGACAGGAGACCTCTCCCTCCGAGGCGACATGAACAGGAGGGGCCCGCGGGGAGTGTAAGTGCTGGCCTCGGGGTGCAGCCCCAGCCCCGCCCCGCCCCACCCCGCCTCCAGGCATCTGTCCTAGGAGACAGCCTGGAAGGAGGTAAAGCAGCCAGCTCCTCACAGAACCCACCAACTGGAAACAGCCTCTGTCCCACCACGGGGGTCATGGTGAGTGAGGACAGGGAGAGGCCCCCACCCCCCAGGCATGGGGAAAAGCAGGGCCCATCGGCGGCTCATGTGGTCACTGGTCACGTGCTGGCCAAAGGGGTGTGTGTGTGTGTGTGTGTGTGTGTGTGTGTGTTCTTCCTGTGTACTTTCCTGCACTAAGTGCCAGGCCCGCGCAGCCTGCCCCCCTCCCGCCACCCGCACAGGGACACAGGTCGCAGCCTCAGGGAGCCACGCGAGGGTTAACATTAGCGAAGTTTTATTTCAACGTTTTTTCTGCTCATAAATGACTCTGAAAAAGCCGCTATGCTAGAGGCTAACCCACTGCTGTCCAAAGGCCAGGACACGGCCACTGAGAATGTGGCTCGGACAAGAGGCTCTGCTAAGTCTCCCCGACGCGGGGGCGGGGCGCAGGCAGCAGGAGGGCGGGTGCGGGCAGAGGAAGAAATAAACGTCAGCTCTGTCCTCCCTCCGCCATCAGGGCTGGGGCCCAGGACCCTGACGTGGTCGCTCTAACCACCGGGCCGACAGCTAGGCACTCCCAAAGCTGCCCAATGTCTGGGTGCACCGGGGGAAATGTGGAGGCGCCGGGGGGGCCCCGTGCCAGCCAGGGGGGCCCTCAGCCGGCCCCTCCTCCCAGCCCCGTGTGGGGCAGCCTCTCACACCAGCAGTCCCTGCCAAGGGACTTTCGGGGGGTACCTGCCCTGTAGTGTCAGGTGCTGAGGCCTGGCCTGGCCCCAAGGCAGCTAGTGAGGGGCGCAGGCGGGGATCCCCGGGTGGTGGCAGGGGAGTCCCTGGTGCCCACAGCTCTGACTGCCGTGTATTTCCCACCGTTTCCGCCTGTGGTCTGCTCTGGGAGGGTGGTGGAGCTCGGTGCTGGCGACCTTGGCCCAGTAGTGTGTGGGGTGGGGCTGAGGGGGGGACTGAGCCCGGGCGGCCATCACTGCAAGAACCAGTGCGGGTCCCACAGGAGCCTGTCCTGAAGGCGGCCGTGGTGGCCACAGTAATCGAACCCAGATCCCGAAGGGGCGCCTTGGGGGCCCGCCCAGGAGGGTGAGTGCCCGGGCCGTAGTGAGGGATGTGGGGAGTGAGGGTAAAGGTGGCAGGGAGGGCGGGTGCGGGCAGGGCACGAGGACGCGGGGCGGGCATGCGCGCGGCAGTGCCCGGCCATCAGAAGCTGAAGAGGCGCTCCTTGGGGTGGCCCACGCGGTCCAGGTTGGGCAGGCAGGCGTACTGGATCATGGGCGGCGGCCCGCACATCAGTACCAGCGGCTCCTCCTCCGGCGGTGGGAGGTGGTCCCGGATCATCTCCTCGTTCACGAAGCCCTCGCTGTAGTCCCAAGCTGCAGAGGGGAGACGAGGTGACTCCAAGCACGCCCCCGGCTGCCGACAACCGCCCCCTGCCCAGCACCCCTCCCGCGGCGGACGCGGTCCTGGCCCTGGAGCGCTTCCCTTCTTCCGACCAGCACTGCAGAGGGAAGAGGCTGATCCAAGCCACCCCTCGCGCCGATGCTCGCCCAGCCTGGCCTGCCCTCAGCACAGCGCAAGCCCTCCGGTCTCCAGGTCACAAAGCCTTTCCCTTCCATCCGGCCCTCAGAACCCCCCGGTGGGTGGACAGGGAGAGGATAATGATCCCATTTTACAGACGTGGAAGCTGAGGCCCGGAGGACCCAGAAGGGAGTTGTCCAAGGTCACACGCCGAGGCACGCGCTCGGCTCGGTGGGGACTCCAGGTCCCAGGGGTCTGTCCCCATGCCAGTGGCCAGCTCCAGGCTGGTCAAGGTGACCTTCTCTACCAACACCTCCTCCACGGGCTCCCCGCCTAACTGCTGCCCCCACCAGGGTGTCGGCCCATGCGCTGTGTCCCCAGTGCCCAGACAGCCCAGCACGTAGTACTTGCTCAATTAATAACGAAGGAAGGAATGTGTCCCGAACCAGCAGTGATCGAGCCTGAAAATAGCAAGACCCGGACAGAAACGGCAGCTCCAGACGCAGAGGCCCGGCCCCGTCTCGGTCCTGCCTGCACTCCCTCTCGCACGCACAGTGTCTCCAGGTTCGCCCGAGATCTGGAACCTCCCTTCATTCCTCCAGGTGACTGACGGCGCCCCTGGGGAGAACCTGGCACCTAGGCTGGCAAGGACTCTAGTCTAACACGGACCCTCAGACACTGACCCGCTGCAGGGGCTGCTCAGAGGGGTACAGTGGGCTGATGGGGACCGAAGGCTGGCAGGAGTCTGATGGGAGGGTGGGGCTCTGATGGCTGGGCGCCGCCAGGGGCAGAAGAGAGGAAGAGGAGCCGCCCACCTCTCCGGTTCTGGCTTCCCATCTGCTGGGCATCCACCCCTCTGAGCCTCAGTGTCCACGTGTCCTCACAGTGCCATCCTGCCTACCGCCCGGGGCCATGAGGTCCGGGGGTGGGGGTGGAGGGGGCCCCCCACATTTCAAATGTGCTGCCTAACCATTGCCTCCTCTTTCAGACGAGTAGGAGGGGCTCAGTGTGAAGTCACCTTCCTTCACGGCTCCCAGGTTCGGGTGGGACAAACACTCCTTGGGGACTGAGGGCATCTGCTGGCCACGCAGCCACGGGCTCTCAAATGACCCCTGTGCCGAGCAGCTCAGCCCGAGACAGACCGATGGCTGCCTCCCCTCCAAGGAGCCCCTTGGCCACCTCCTGATTCCACCGTGAGTGCCCAAGCCCAGGCTGGCCCCTGCGCTCTGGCCAATGGGTGGGGCGGGCACCCTGGCAGATCCTCTAGCTGGGCTCTGGGGGGAGGGGCGCGGGGATGGTGGGAGAAAAGCAGCAGGTGAGCGGGAGCGTGGGCAGCAGATGGGAGGGGGAGAGGAGACGGAGGGACACTGGCTCGATCGGAGGGCCCAGTGCTCCGCCAGGGCTGGCAGAGGCTGGGGACGGCTGTGTACCGAGTCCCTCCACCCTGAACCTCCGATTACCTGGCTGGAAAAGCCTCGCTAAAGCCCTGGACCCCAACAGAAACACAGCTCTGGAGACAGACTGAGGGACCTGGCTCGATGGACACTCACCGCACTACTCTGGGGGTCCCTTGCCGGGGGCCAGCAGTCCCAGCTCGTCTTGGCAATGGCGTGCTGAGCACCGGAGCATTCTCTGAGTAACTGACCACATCCCCTTTTCACTTTGGCTGCTGGGAAGCTCAGGGTCTGCCGCAAGCGTGCATCCCCATCCATGGCTTTGTACAAACCTCATTCCTGATTCTACGTCACAGCCCTGCCCTTGTCTTCCTCACCCACTCTCTGTTTGCACCCCTCTGACTCACTCGGGGAGTCTTCTTAAGCTGCCTAACAGCCTCCTGGAACGAGGCAGGACACAGACACGTGGCATTGTCACAGCTGGGCAACGCACCTGAAAGGACCTCGTAAAAACTGCACGGACGGAACTGTTTGCTAACGAATGGAACGTGCAGGCGTGACACACCTCCGTTTTCACAGGCCGTGTGCACTGGGTGGACAGGGAGAGGGCTAATGATCCCATGTGTGCACTGAGGTGGCTTTGTGGGGGAGCTCGTCAGCTGCATCTGCCACGTGGGCTGGCCCCTCTCCTGGCCCCCGCCGAGCTCTGCGATGGCTTTGCTGCTCAGCTGCCATTTCTTTCTCAGCATCTAGAGTCCAGCTTATGCTAATGTTATAGCCACACCTTAATGCCCTCGAAACGTGGTCAGGGTAACGCCAAACATAAGCCGAGAGGAGAGAGCCCACGGCACCTCGCTGGGCCCAGAACTGGTCCTGTTCAACAGTCCCCGGGAGGCGGCATTTGGTCTTGGCGTTGCCGTGTGCCACCAGCAGGGGTCAGTGTTGGCCCCTCCTCCAGCGGATGGGCCTTCCAATGGCAATAGGCAAGGCGGTTGCCATGGTGGCTAGTGAGCCTCCCCTACCACTCTTGGAACCTGCACCAGAACACAGTACCTCCCCACCCCACCCCCCTTTTGGTTGAGACCTGGGTACGAGAGCAAGGCTCCTTGCTTTGCTAGAAGAGCAGCTCCCACCCGCAGAAGCAGCGCCCCCGCCCGGCCTTCACTCAAGGCCTTGCCCGACCAATGCACGGTCTTCCCTGGATCTCACTGGCCGCCTGCTACCATGCTCTGTGACTAACAAGCCGCTTCCTTCACCCCACTGGGACATCAGCTCCGGGGCCACGCTGGCTTCCTGAGCACACACAGCGGGGACCCGACCGGGAGGGAACCTGACGCCCAGATGGTCTGGCCCCGGACGGCCGGTCCAGCCAGAGGCCTCGGGACACAGCCGTCAGGTCCACAGTCCACCCGGCCCGGGGCTGGCTCTCGGCCAGGAGGCCCAGAGGACGCAGCGCCTTAGACAGGCTGGGAGGAGCAGAGAGCGGTGTGTTCCCACAACGCGGCTGAGTGCCACTGACCTGTGGGGCTGGGTGAGAAGCTGGAGGCCGAGCAAGGGGGGCTGGCAGAACGCGAATGAGATTACAAGCTGGCGCCTTCGTGGCTGCTTGGAAAATGTTATTTCTAACACTTAGAAATTTCCCATGGAAATGCAGATCCAGCTCCCTTAAAGAGTGGAGAAGCCTGGTCTGCAGGGCCGAATTCCTGCGTAGCTGACGGACCTGGAGCTGAGGGGGCTGCCCGCTTTGGACAGGGCAGATGCTCGCCAATTCGCCCCACTCCCCACCATTCCCAATTGTCTTCTATCCCCGAAGCAAACATCACCAGTATTATCTACCAAGAAGCCTGGCCTGCTGCTTTTCCCACAGCAAAGAAGGTAATTTTTTTTTGCATCTGCATCTACCTACTCACTGTCTCCTACATGGTTTGGAGAATCAACTGTGTGACCTTGGCAAACAGCTTAAGCACCTGGACAGGGAGGGGTAACCGTCCGTCCATCTAGCCCACCCCCGGGCTGATGACTGGAGAGAAAAATGGGCCTCACAGGGTACAAACTACAGGGTGGGAGCAATCAGCACCCAGCTCTGGCCCGAGGCCTGCCCACAGCGAGTCCCAGCGCCAGGGGAAGGCCAGCCTCCGTCCAGCAGGGGGCAGTGCAGCCAGGGCTCTAGAGGAGCACGTGAGTGCAAGCTTGTCCCCGACGTTTCCCAGCTGTGCGACAGGGCGCTTACTCCCCCTCTCTGATCCCTCCTTCCTCACCTGGGAGACGGGGTCACCGGGTCACTGCGTTCCTCTCACAGGCCACGGCGTGAGCGTGCAGATGAGAGCATGCGCCAAAGGACACCAGCGCCCCCACCCGGCCCGCCCTGCCCGGCCCCCGCCACTCACCCTCAGGGGCTTTGTCCACCGTGAACCAGAGCTTGAAGCGCGCGGAATGCTCGTTCCTCAGTTCCTCCAGCTCGGGCCGCAGCAGGATGTCCTTCTCGGTCTGCGGGGGGACAAGTCCCGGGGTCAGGAGGATGGCGGCAGGGACAGCCCTTGGAGACACTTGCCCAACGGCTCGTCATCGCCCGCCCATGGGCACACGCTTGGCACAGCTCCGGGAGAGCAGCGTGGCACCGCTCACCGGACGCCTAGAAGCGTCACCCCTCTCATGTGGCACAGGGGCGGGTCAAGCTGTGACGGAGATGCGCACTGCAAGCGGCTTGCCAAGGGTTCGAGCGCTGTGGGGGACGCGCACGGTAGTGGGAGCGCAGAGAGTGGGGAACAGAACCACAGACGGAGCGGAGCGCGCAACGACCGGACAGAGGGAAGACCGGGAGGAGACCGCCAACACCCTCAGCGTGACGGTCCCTAGGGGGTGACTGTGACACTTAAACTTTAACGAGTGGCTCAGTGAAAAACGAAGGTCGCCGTCCTCATTCCTGGGACAAGCCTTTAGGTTCCGGCATCTCAGGCTGCACATCCGTAAATTAGGAAATCAGACGCCTGGCAGCCCACACGGCCCCAGAGTTCAGCCCATGGCCCTCTCCTCCAGGAAGCCTTCCCAGACTTCGCAGGGGCACGACAGGGGGTGTCCACCCTCCCACACCATTGCGCACACTGGGTAATAAAACTGTTTAATCTCTGCCAGTCAGACCGATAGAAGGTAAATTCATGTTTTATATTTTACTAGTGACCCAATACACGGATTAGTGCACACTGAAGGTAAAGGATTTAGAAGATGGCTGATGGGGCGGGACTGGAGGAGACAGGCCCGACACGCCCTGGAGCCAACCTCTCGCAGTCCCTCCCCAGCCGGCCCCACCTGGGGTGGTACCACGGCTCGAAGGGCGTCTGCGGAGTGAGCGGGGTCCCTCTGGCAGGTGGGGTCTAGCAGCCTGGTGGACTCTTGCGGCCCTGCTAGGAATTGGGGTCCCTCCTCTCTGGTCCTGGGTGCATCACCTGAGAACTGCCGCTGCCAAGTCACCGCAGCTCGGCAGCTCCTGCATTGAGGGTCTGCCCCCTGGTGGTCAGTGTGCATCATACCTACTGGCTGGTCGCTTAGCCTTTTATATATTCGGACTAGTGGCCTGGTGGATGAAATTCATGCACATGAAAAGGGGATTAATTAGAGGAAATTTAATATTGCTATTTGCCCTTTCTCTATAATGGAAGTATCAGAGATAAAAGAAAATTAGTAAAATGTATATGAAAACCTTCTTCCTGTCAGAGTCTGGGGCGCACCACGGGACCCAGAGTGAAGTCCCCGCCCACCCACATGCGCCTCAAAATCGTGTGAGATCCAGACCCAGCTGGCCCCCCAACATTGGGATAGATCCAGACCTGGCCAGTCCCACCCTTGTCAAGCCCTGCCGGGCAGGGGACATAGCCTCAGGTCCCCTGGCCTGGTGCCAGGACAGGGAGCATGACCTGAGGTCCCCCAGCCCAGACCAGGGCAGGGGCCATGCCTTGAGGCCCCCCCATCAAGCCCCGCCCGGTGGGGGACACAGCCTGAGATCCCCTGTCAAGCCCCGCTGGGTGGGGGGGCATGGCCTGTGGTACCCCATCAAGCCCCGCCAGGCAAGGTGACGCAGCCTCAGGTCTCCCAGCCTGGCACCAGGAGGGGAGCACAGCCTCAGGTCCCCCATCAAGCACCACTGGGCAGGGGGGTGCGGCCCGAGTTCCCCTAACCCAGCACTGGGGGTGCACCCTGAGGTCCCCCGTCAAGCCCCACTGGGTGGGGAACATGGCCTGAGGTCCCCTGTCAAGCCCAGCCAGGCAGGGGGGCGCAGCCTCAGGTCCCCTGGCCCGGTGCTGGGACGGGGGGTGCGGCCTGAGGTCCCCCAGCCTGGAGCTGGGGCGGGGGGAGCAGCCTGAGGTCCCCTAGCCCAGCACCAGGACGGGAAGCACACCTTGAGGTCCCCCGTCAAGCCCCGCCGGGTGGGCCCCCTTCAAGCCCCATGGGGGTGGGGGAGGGCATAGCCTCAGGTCCCTGCTGATTACTCGTTAAGGCTCCTTATGGGAACTTGGCTTCAGCTGTAGGTGCAGCCATTTTGTAACCAATTCAATTAGCATATCCCCCCTTTATTAGATAGGGTTATTAATAAGTTTGTCAGTGGTCTAGTCATAGCTTTTATTAGTTTATAAAACTCTTTTAATATTAAGGATATTCATTTCTATTGGTGACGTTATATGGTTTTTCTTAGTTCTGTACCTTCCTACCTTGTTAATATGTTTTTTCCCCCAAACAAGAACATGGACATGTTTTTAATTTTCAGCAGAGAACTCACTCCTCGTCTTTCCTCTCCGTCCGGCTTAGACCGGCCGTCCCCAGCCATTCGTTCACGCAACGGCAGTTCTTGGAGAAACGCGCCCCTACTTTTAAAGCTTCGGGTTGCTGCAGTGTTTTCACACGTACATCTTTAACCTAAACCTCCTTGTACGGAAGGTAGCGGAGGGATCTACCTAGTTTTTCCCAACGTGCCTTTTCTCCTTTTCTATTTCTTAACTGTTATTTAACAAGAGAACCTATTCCTAACAGAACCTATTCACAAATGCAGGCTTCACATTCAGGGACACGGGCCAGTGACAAAACGTCCATGGTTTCAACCCAAAGACATTTTTTTTCATTTTTCGGTCTGAAATTAAACTTTAACTAAACGCAGTTATGCTGGGCACCAAAGACATTCTTTGCACCCCAAAGGTCACTCTGCCCTCAGAAAGTCCCGCCTCCTCAGCTCCTCAACCTTTCGTGGCGTTTTTCTTAAATTTTTAAAATACGTTTTCATTGATTCAGAGAGGAAGGAAGAGGGAGACAGATATAAACATGGAAGATGAGCGAGAATCATGGATCGGCTGCCTCCTGCATGCCCCCCACTGAGGACCGAGCCCACAACCCAGGCCCGTGCCCTGACCAGGAACCCAACCAGCGACCTCCTGCCGCTCAGCCCGCGGCCCACTGGCCAGGGCCCAACACACGTTCATCTCTCCGCAGGCTGCGATGTCCCTGCATCGTGTACAAAGTCTCACAGACACCTGGGCCCGTTTCCAGGTCAGACGTCACAGACCCTCCTGCAGGGATGGGAACGTTCCTGGCCTGTGTCATCCGATGCGGTGACCACTGGCCACATGTGGCTGCGGAGCCCATGCAATGTGGCCAGTGAGACTGGAAAAGCACGCTTTACATTCTGATCTTCATTTAAATGCGAATGGCCACATGTTCTAGCATGTTCCAGCACCGTCTAGACGTTCGTTGTTACCAGAAATGCAGGTGGACCAGTGAGCCCAGGTCTCACGTGCGGCTCTAGAGCCACGGTTCCACCACGTGCTTTTCTAGTGCGTTGTCACATCGTGTGCTAAGTTCCTCCCGTCACTCTTCCTTTTCAGAACTCCCCTGGCGGAGCAGGCACCCGTCTCCCTGACACTCTCCGTTCTTCTGTCATGTGAAAGGGGGGATACCCACCGGAAACAACTAGTACCTTACAAGGACCCGGCACCTTCAGAGTATCAGCCCCACTGCTCTTAACTCTCCTTTAATGGCCTCACTTGTTGCTTTTATCCTTGATGTTTTTAGAGGCAGTGGAGGGGAGGGAGGAGAGAGAGAGAGAAACATCAACGTGAGACACAGTGACTGCTCCGGCACGTGCCCCGACCAGGGCTGGGATGCAGCCTGCACCTGAGGCACATGCCCTGACCAGGAATGGAATCCTCCGCCTTCCGGCCGTGGGCTGGCGCTCTAACCACTGGGCCACCCGTCAGGGCTAACGTCCCTCTGAAAGGCGTGTTCCCTTAGGAGGGGCTTGGCGCTAGCCCCGCGTCCTCCCTCTCGGGACGGAGCAAGACCTGGGTGGGCAAAGTGGCAATGCCCCCTCAGCATGGCCTGTGAGCCCTGGGGTCCTGGGGACCCTCCAGAGCGTCTGTGAGGTCAGACGATCTTTATCTGATACGAGGACCTGATCGGCGTTGTCCACTCTTGTTCCCTCAGGAAGGCCAGGGACCTTCTAGGGGCCTCGTGGCCTGAGCCACGGCACCGAGTGCAGAACAGGCATGGAGCCAGACACCACGAAGGCTTCCCAATGGAGAACAAAACGACGTTCGCAAAAACATGGCCGTTTCCCACCAAGTATGCGTGGGTTCCAGTGACTTTTCATAAAATACACTGGCTCCACCACTTGCCGTGACACACGCAGGCCACACCCCTCTCTGGGTCTCCATGTCCAGAGCTTAGAGGTAGGGCAACCACACCACCGCCCTGGCTAACGGGCTAACAGGCGCGGGGCTAACAGGCGCGGGGATGCCCCGCTGGGCGGACAGAGGGCTGATGGCCTCCACAGAGACGCACCCAGCACGGACCAGTGCAGCCGCTGCCTGCCCTCCTGCCCCGCCAGCAGCTTGGGGTTTCTGGCTCTTTCCGCCCACCCCGGGCCCGGGAAGGCCGCCTTGGTTGGCCACAGGGCAGCGTTCTGTAACTGTGCAGAGTCCAAGGACCTTAGGCCAGTGTCTGTCCCTCGGGGCTCAGTTTCTTCACAGACGGATGGTGCAGAGACTGGGCCAGACCCAGCCCGCACCTGGCACGGCCTCCACACTGCAGGGAAGGACTGTCTCACCTCGGCCTCCCCCTCACGGGCGTCACTATAAAACCCACATCCCCAGCCACGAAACACTGAACAGGGAAGACTTGTGATGGCCTTGCTCATTCCAGCTGAGGGATCAAAGCACAGAGGGAAAGCGACTTGTCCAAGGCCACACAGCAGGCCAGGGTGGGCAGGCAGCAGGCGTGGGGAGGAGGACATGCACTCAGGAGAGAGACCAGGTCCAAACCCTGCCCCACACCCCAGCTCAGGGCCCTGGTGCAGGTGGACTCCCGGCACCTCTCCTGGGACACGGCCCGTCTCCAGGCCCGCCCCAGCCCCGGCCAGCATCTGCCCACTTCACTGGTGCGTTCTGAGCTCTGCTCACGGAGGGAGCTCTGCGGTTCGGAGGAAGCAGCCAGGGGAGCAAGTCTCTGGTGGCGGTGCTCCAGGTGCCTGATGCCTCTCCAACCCCCAAGTGTCAGGCCAGACACCGGCTCTGGGCTGAAAAGCCCTACCCCCACCCGCTGCTGCACAGGCTGCCGAGAACACAGCCTCAGAGCACCCCTCATGCTTGCTGCCCCAAGCATTTCACGCACCATGTCCCCCAAGGCCCTGCGCCCCTCTCAGCAGGGACCAGGTCTGCACCTCGGGAACGCCCACTGACCTGGTTGGCGAAGAGCAGGTGGCACACGGTGTGGTCGTCCGGGTCCTTCATGATGGCGCGAATCACCTGCAGCATCGGGGTGATACCTGCGGAACGGCAGCCCCGCAGGCTGGGTGAGCCCGCTGTACACACACAGGCCGGGGGCCGGGCAGGCGCCAGGGGAGGTGCCAGGACCTCGGGCAGCTCACAACTGCTCACATCTGTGCCCCGCCCCACACCCTCACCCCACCCACAGCATCCCTGCGCTGGGGGCTCCGCGAGGGGCTCCGGGACCACACACCTGTCCCGCCTGCGATCATGCCCACAGACTTCACCGTCTTGATGACTGGGTTGGATTTCTTGTCCGGACGGATGGCGAACGTTCCTGGGGAGAGGAGAAGGGGTGAGGCCCGCTCTCCAACACGCTGTGTCTGAGGGTCAGATGGGCTGGAGAACCTGCCCCTGCTTGGGAGTCCGAGGTGCAGGCGCCCACCATCCAACGCCAGCCAGGCAGGGTGAGGGAGGGGTGGTGGGACACGGGACCAACTCGAACGCCAGGGGAGCCCAGCATGGCTCCCTCGTGCAGACGGCGTGGGCAGCGGGAGCGGCTGGCGCACGGAGGCTTCCAGCACAACCTCCCGCCTGTTTTCAGCCAAACGAGGCTGGTCTGTGGGCTGGACGTGGCCTCCAAGGGCAGCCGGCTCAACCCCTGCGCTGGCCCACTCATCCCCTGTACAGCTGGGGAGACTGAGGCCCTGGAGAGGAGACAGCTTGTCTAACAAGGCAGCCAGAAGCAGCAGTCAGGCCCTGCACCAGCACCCACGGGCCTGCGGGTCCCCGCGGGGCGGGGGAGGGGGGGGTGTCCAACCCCATTCACCTTTGCCCTGGTAGACCAGCAGCCCGTTCGGGCCCCGGAACTCGATGGTGTCGCCGATCTTCATGCCTTCCAGGTACTGGGACATCTTCCCTCCGCTGGGAAACTTGGGGTGTGTGTCTTTGAAGTAAACCTGCAAGACACACCCACAGGCCTCACCCCCATTCCCAGGGTGATGGGGGAGCTCTGGGCCTCATGGGAAGTGACTTTGGGGGGCTCCTCTGCAGCCTGGGGGTGGCTCTCTCACAGAGTGCCCCACCCACCCATCAAAAGGTACCCGGCTGTGCCCAGGACCCCCAAGAGTCTGCCTTCCCCCAACGTGTCCTTGGAACACAAAGCGTCAGCCTGGTGCACACGGGGCAGCCGACCCTGTGGCTTCATCTGACGTATTAACGTTCCTCCAAGAACTTCTCCGTGACCTTCCGACAGGAGACTCGGAGGCTGTCAGCTCAGTGGAGGCCAGCGGCTCCGGGAAGGGGGCCGGCCACGCCCGCCCGTGATGTTCAGCGCTTCCATCCTCTGCTGCCATAAAAGCCTCACTCGGAACAACTTCCCGCCCCGTGCCCTCTGGGGCTTCAGCTTTGGAAAAAAGGAAGCGCTACAGCCCTCAGACAGAGACGCGGAGACAGAGGAGCACTCGCCCTGCCGGGCTGGGAGGCGGCACGGGGCATGTTTCCTGGGCCTTGAAGGGCCCGCCAGGTGATGGGCAGACAGAAAGGCGGCTGGGGAGGGAGGGAGGGAGCGCAAAGCCAGGCGGCCTGCCAGGGCTGGGGACTAGGGAGGGAGTAGCACAGGGCGGTATGTGGGGGATGTGAGGGGGCAGGGAGCGCAGGGAGAGGGAAGGGCAGTCAGGGCACGCTGTGTGCCAGGCCCGGACTGTGACCTGTATCCTGGGCCGATGGCGGCCAGCGGGGCCTCCCAGCCAGGAGGGACCTTTTAGCATGAGTTTTTGATCCTCTACTTGAACCCCCAACACCTCCGCATCCGGCCGGAGTGTTTCAATGAGGACAGATGCTCGAACCCTCGCCCCTTCCCGTTGCTTCTGCATGAAGCTCCAGATCTTACCAGCATCTCCCAGGCCCCGCCTGCCTGCTGACCTACTGGACCTGATCCACTGCCCTTTGGGGCTTTAGCCCTCGTGCTTCCTCCTGACCTCAGGGCCTTTGCACCTGAAAGGCCCTTCTCCTCGTCAGCTGTCGCTGCCTCCTCGCCGCCGATCTCACTCGCTGCCGCCCGCTCAGGAGCAGCTCTCACCCACCCCTGCCCAGTGCCCATTCCAGGCTCGGCCCCGTGTCCCCTGGAGTAAGCACCGACCTGTGTGACCACATGCTCACTGTCGGCTCCCCAGCTAAAGACAGGGTCCCGAGACCAGGCTGGGCACCAGCAGGGGGACTAACTGACACTGAGCTAAAGAGGGGACCCAGGCAGAGCCAGGCTCCCCTCCTGCCCTCACAGACCCAGCCCGGCCCCAGGACTCAGCGGGGCTCTGCCTCAGTCCCCCCGCACCTACCAATGGCCAGCGAGACGGCCTGGGCCCACACAGTGCAGTTGAGAGAGTCAGCCAGGGCCCGGAGGCCTTGAGCCTTGACTGGGGATGGTCTCTGAAGCCCATGCCACCAGCCCAGCTGGTTCACACCCGCTGGGTGTGTAATCAGAGACCGTGGATGGCTACTGTGAAGTTTGTGCTGCTGATTTTCATAAAAGGCCCCACGCGAGTCATCACTTCTCTCGCTGGTCTGCGGCCTGTAATGGCTGGTCCGCGGCCTGTAATGGCTGGTCCGCGGCCTGTAAGCGGCCCCTCTCTGCAGCTCCCCAGACCACGCCCGTGCGCCCTCACACCGCACCCCCGCGAGCGTGCAGATGTTTCTCAGGAAACCGTGCCCAGAATGGGACCCGCTGGGCACGGAGCTCGTGTGGCTGAACGCAGTGCAGGGGAAAGCGAGCTGGGCCAGCTGCTTGGCCCTCAGCCTGGCCCAACCCTGCCCTCTGCCCAGACCCCACGCATGGCCGTTGCTGGTCGGGTACATTTGTTCCTCACTCAGAACCAGGCGCAGGAGGCACCGGGCGCGAGGGGCACCAGGCCAGCAGAGACCAGGCTCAGGGGACATGGGTCCCCTGGAGGCCTCGGCTATGCTGTGGTCGCCCCCACACCTGTCTCCACGTGGCGTGGCCCCCAGGCCTCACCTTGATGACCAGGTCCACGAAGCCCTTGTCATCGTCACTGGAGACGGGCGTGTAGGGCCGAATGACCAGGTTTCCGTCGATCCGGGCCGAGAGGTAGATGTGCTGGCCTGCAGGATGCGCAGCGGTGACCTGGGTCAGGGACTAGCCCTGCAGGGTCGCTGGGCCTTGTCAACCCACCTCCCGGTGCCCACCCAGCATTCACACCTGCCCGTGCTCGGCTCCCACGGCCACCTCAGGGACGCCCAGCTTCCCGCCACCACGCCTCCGCGTGTGCTGAAGCCACTGCCAGGGCCACCAGGTAACTCCTCTCTCCTTCGGACACTTACTCTTAAGGCCACGGCAGCTGTCACCTCCTCCTTGAAGCCCTCCCTCGTTGAAGTGCTAAGTCCCCCACCTCTGACCTAGTACCCGCCTCCGTTAGAGCTGGGTGGGCCACACTCACCTATAGGGAGGCCCAGGATATGCTGGGGTGACGGCAGGGCAAAGCGGAACCGCCGGGTGTCATGGTTGATGATCTGCAAAGAGGCCGAGCTGTGGGGCGGCGCACAGGGCAGAGGGGCCGCCAGGCCTCAGAGGCCCCCTCCTCGCCAGTGCCCCCAAGTCACTGAGGGGAGTGACACTGATGTCGCAGGCAGACTGTGTGTGAGAGCACAGAGGTCAGGCACACGCGGGCGAGCCACTGTTCTCGCTGGCCCTGGGGAGGGCAGTCACTGCCCAGGGCCCAGAGCAAGCCTGTCAGAGCAGGAGGGGAAGTCAGGGTTCCAGAGGGAGGCTGAGATGGCCCAGAAAGTTCCAGAGGCAGGAGGGAGGGACCCACCTGTGCCATCAGCCTGAGCGGGATCCTGGGGTGGCAGGAAGAACCCAGGGACTGGCTGGAAACTAGGGACAAGGAAGGCCCCATGTGCCCTGGCCGAGGCTCCAGAGGGGCTCTAGAAAGCACCGTGACCAGAGGCCTTAAACCGAGGCCAGGCAGGCTGTGGTCAGAGCTGGGACTGAACTGGGGCCCTGACCGCTGACCGGGGCGCCAGCAGCCGCTGGGGGGCTGCCCTGCGCCTGGTGCAGCCAGGAGGAAGACAGCTGAGTGTCCAGCACGTGTTCACGGGAGGCTGGGAGACATGGCCAGGTCTACCCACAGGCAGTGTTCTTCCTGGGGGGGTGGGGGGGGGCAGACTCCTCAGAGGGTCAGAGCGGCTGAGCGTCACTGGAGCGTGCGAGCGAGGCAGGTGGCCTGGGTCTCAGGAAAGATGGCTCCAGCCCCCACGCAGGGCATGGGCTGCTGGTGGCTGGTGCCTCTACCCCAGCCGCCCAGGCCTGCGCTGTCTCCGCGGAAGCCTTTGCCCTCTGGGCAACAGAGCCCAAGGCTTCCTGCGAGCAGATTCCAGAATCACCAACGGGTCCTGAGGCTCACGGTCAGAAACCCACACACCAGACAATTTGTGGAGGAAGGACAGAAATGAGAGACATTGGTAATTACCGTGCTGGGCACCCACTCTCGGGGCCCAGCCGTCAGGAGGCCAGATCTGAGCACGGCTCAGCACGGGGCCGGCACCAGGAGGCCGCTGGCCGCGGCGACCTGAGGGTAGACTCAGCGCCTCGGGGACCTTCGGGTCACCTGTCAGGTCCAGTTCAGAGAGAAGGGCAGCAGCGGTCCCTTCCCTGGCCCATGGCGGGGCACAGCAGAAGTGTCAAAAAGCAGGACCCTGCTGACCGCACACAGCCGTTGGGCCACTGCTCGGACATCTGTCACACACTCATCCAAGGGGACTGGAGTTCTGCGGGGTGACATCCCCATGACCACAGACAGTCGTCAACAATAAGGAATCGGTCGGTCGGCGTGGCTCAGCTGTCGAACGTCAGCCTATGAACCAGGAGGTCACGGTTCGATTCTCAGTCAGGGCACAGGCCCGGGTGGCAGGCTCCATCCTCACTGGGGGGCGTGCAGGAGGCAGCCGATCAATGATTCTCATCATTGAGGTTTCTATCTCTCTCTCCCTCTCCCTTCCTCTGTGAAGTCAATAAAAATACACTTTTTAAAAAGAAGAAATCAGCTTTGGGATAGACGTGGAAGTGTCCATGCTATATGGCTGGGTGAAACAAAGGCTATTAAAATTCAGTGTACGCACACCTGGACCTCCACCACCAGGCGTATACAGACGTGATGCCCGAGAAGGCTCAGGCTGACCGGCAATGGGACCCACTGCACAGTGTGGGGTGGGGGAGGGGGGCTGGTGAATGGGACCCACTGCACAGTGTGGGGTGGGGGAGGGGGGCTGGTGAATGGGACCCACTGCATGAATATGAGGTGGGTGTGGGGGGGATCACTCAGATTTCACACAAAGAATTTTTATAGAGAGCACATATAAATCACACATTACTTCTAGAATTAAAAAGCAAGGAAAACGAATTTTCAGAAATGAAGTTTAAGAAAGGAAAGGATTTCAAAACCTTATGATTTCACCTGCGTGAGAAGGAAGTGTGTAGAACATACCGGAAGGGCAGTGTGGCCTCACCTGGAGAAGTGGCTGCCCCTCTCTGGTTTTAATCTCTTCTACGGACTCCAGGCACAATCCACACACCTCCCACCAGTCGCAGGGAGCCCCAGCTCTGTGCCGGGGAGATCTGAGACTCGGGGGAGGGACTTGGATTGGGAAGAGTAAGGGGCAAAGGGCAAAGGAGGGGGGGAAGGCTTTAACTCAGGAGCAGAAGTTGAAAAGGGAAGCGTCAAAGGCGGGCTGGAGCGAGCCTCTCGGAGGGTCAGGTCTCCCAGGGAGTCTGCGCAGAGGGAACAAGCTCTGGGCAGAGACCCCGGGGCGGGAAGGGCGAGGGAGGAGCCTTTGTCTTCAAGGAAGGGGCACTGGGACTGGGAGCACCTGGGACCACCCGGAGGCCACGGCCTGAGTCCTAGCTCCACCTCTGTGTGACCCAAATGCCCTTTACTCCTCTCTCACCCTCTGTTTGCCCATCTTTTAAATGGGCGCCTGGATCGAAAGTCCTGAGGGGTCCCTCCCACTCATGCCTTCTGTGGGATAGCGAGTGTGGTTCAGAGAACGTGCCCTGTGGTCAGACCTGGGTTCAGACCCCTCTGCCACTTCCTGGTAACCATAGACACTCACATCGCCTTGCTTTCCCCACCTGTTACATGGGCAGGTAACGGGACCTATACTTCAGAGGGGGCCATGTCCTGAGCACAGAGTAGGCGCCAGGGAAAGGCTATGGTGCTGGCAAGGAGAGAGGTGCCTCTGGGGGGCTGCGCCCTGTGACCCCCACAGGGCCGGCACTCACCTCCTTGTCAATGAGCCGCAGCGGGTACTTGATGTCCGGGCTCTCGAGGGTGATGGCCGGGGTGGAGCGCTGGAACAGCTTCATGAACAGGTTGTAGAGGAACCAGACTGGGGAGAGGACCACGTGGCCCAACTGGAATGACAGGGGCAGACCCACAAGGTCAGTGCAGGCCTGGGGAGGGCCTGTCGCCTGCCCTTCCCGCCAACACCAGCTGGGTCCCCTGTCAAGAACCCCCTCTCCTCACCTTCTGCACCCAGGGAACCCCAGCATGCATTCTGTGCCGGCTGGGAGTAGTTACAGAAACCAGACTCCTGAGCCCATCAGGCATTGCTGAGTCACTGGAAACACTCCCTTTGCCCCGAGCCACAGGGATGAAGAAAGCGAGTACATGACGGAGCATGCCTCCCTTTTCACTCTGGCTGCCAGGAAGCTCGGAGTCAAGCTCCCAAGTAATGGTGCTTATTCTTGAGCACTGTGTATTTGTGCTCCCTCCCTCCCTCTCTTCCTTCAGCCAACTTCCCTGGTCCGACTAAGCTCTATCTAGACAAGCAGACAAACCCCTGAGCCTCTGAGCCGGGCACTAGAAGCACTGGTCCTTGCTGGCTGTGTGACCCTGGGCAAGTCCCTTTCCCTCTCTGAACTGAACGGGACCAGCGATCTGCAGGGTTCTGGAAGCTCTGAGCGGTCACTGCTCAGCACCGTGCTGGGCCCCCGCACAGGCGTTAAGTGAAGCTCATGACAACCCATGAGGTTGGCACTGTCCTCACCACCATTTTACAAATGAGGAGAAAGCTCAGAGAGGTGAAGCAACTCGCCCAAGGGACCTGAGTCCACCTGCCTCCCCAGTCACACACTTAAACCTCAGGCCCACACTCACCCCCTTGCGTGGCCCTGAGCATCCTCCTTGCCAGCCTCCTGCGCCCCCATCTCAGTCTCACAGAGACACTAAGGGGTGGTTTGGATGTTTTTAAAACAGAAAACCCAACACGATGGCAGGATAGCTCGTTGCTCAGCTTTACCTGGAGAGGACAGACACCCTGGCAAAGACAGACAACCGGCCTCCCGCCCTCTCTAGCTGTTTTTGTCCCTGGGCAGATCACTCGGCCCCTCTGAGCTCAGTTTCTCCATCTGTGAAATGGGGATCACAAGCCGTACTCCCAGGTTGTGAAGATGGAAACACCGTGGGAAGTGTCTAACCCCGGCCAGCTCCCCGGCGGGCCCGAGCCCACAGGGCATCCGCCGCGCGCCGCAGCTACCCCTTGGCCATCCGGAAGCTGGTCCTGAGAGGCCTCCGCTCTCTGGGCCACAGGAAAGGGGCGGGATGTCATGAGCCTCCTGATGCCACTTAAGAAGGGCCCACCACTGCCCTGTGGGCTCCCTGTCTCCAACCAGGAGGAAACGTGGGCCGTTCTCCAGAATTAAGTGGCCACAACTTCCAAAAGTCAATGCCCCAAACAACAAAGAAAGTCTGAGAAGCTGGTCCAGCTTAAAGGAGGCTCTGGTAGGCTGCGTGTGGCCCCAGAAGAGACGTCTACCCAGAACCTGGGAATGGGACAGCTCGAAAGGGTCTTTGCACATGTAACTCAACTAAGCATCTTGAGATGAGATCACCTTGGATTATCCCAGGGGCCCGAAGTCCCATGACAACCTTCCTTATGAGAGAGAGAAGGAGACTCAGAGACGGCCATGTGAAGTGATGGGGCCACAAGCCAAGGAAACCGAGGGTGGCCAACAGCCATGAGGAGAAGCAGGAAGAGGCGGGAAGGGCTCCCCTCAACCTCCAGAAAGTGCGGCCCTCCCACCCTCAATTTCAGGCTTGTGGCCCAGAACTGTGACAGAATACATTTCTGCTGTTTCATGCCATCCAGTTTGTGGTAATTTTCACGCAGCCCTAGGAAACTAATACTGAGGTCAAGATAGAACTGAAGGCAATGTGTGGTTTTGGATTAGGTCATGGCCCAGCGGGGAGGGGGGGAATAGGTATGAAGGGCAATCCTGAGACAATGGTGAAATATGAATTTGGGTCCATGGATCACACAATAGCGTATCCGTGTTACTTCCATGATTTGCTCACTACCATGTGGTAGGCAACAGAATGTCCTTCTTCTTACGAGAAAGATACTAAAGTATTTAGAGGCAAAGGAGCATCGTATCTCTTAGCACTCTCAAATAGTTAAAAATACATACACACACACAAGAAAGCACATACAGCAAATGTTAACATTTGGCACACCTGCATGGAGCGTATACAAGAGCCCTCTAGACAGTCTTTACTGTCAGCTTGAAATTAAAGCGGGGCATGGTGGAGGGGAGCCCACGCTGGTGGTGCCAACAGGGAGGCTGAGACCCAAAAGTTCACACAGAACACTGGTTCTCAAGAAAGCTGTTTCAGCCGAAACCGGTGTGGCTCAGTGGATAGAGCGTCGGCCTGCGGACTGAAGGGTCCCAGGTTCGATTCCGGTCAAGGGCATGGACCTTGGTTGTGGGCACATCCCCAGTGGGGATTGTGCAGGAGGCAGCTGATCGATGTTTCTAGCTCTCTATCCCTCTCCCTTCCTCTCTGTAAAAAATCAATAAAATATATTTTAAAAAAAGAAAAAGAAAAAAGAAAGAAAGCTGTTTCAGCCCTGGCCCGGAGTCCAGGTGGGTAGAGCATCATCCCGATACACCAAGATTTCAGTCAGGCACACATGAGAATCACCAGGGAATGCATAAGTAAGTGAACAACAAGTCGATCTTTCTCTCAAAGCAATTCTATATAATAAAAGCCTAATATGCTATGTGTCCGGTCGTCTGTTCAACCAATCAAAGCGTAATATGCTAATGATATGCTAAGGCCACTCAACTGCTTGCTATGATGTGCACTGACCACCAGGGGGCAGACACTCTGACTGGTAGGTTAGCCTGCTGCTGGGTTCCGGCCGATCTGGACGGGCCGGACACGCCCTTGGAGCCTCCCATGGTCCCGCCCTGGCTGGCCAACCTCCCACATCCCTCCCTGGCCCCAACTGTGCACCGGTGGGGTCCCTTGGCCTGGCCTGCGCCCTCTCGCAATCCAGAACCCCTCGGGGATGTCGGAGAGCCGGTTTCAGCTGATCCCGCAGGCCAGGCCGAGGGACCCCACTGGTGCGTGAATTCGTGCACCAGGCCTTTAGTCCATAAATAAAAGTTTAAAAAAAAAGTTGTTTCACAGCTTGTTCCCTCACTCTCCCGAGGAAACCTCCCTGACTTCAGTTCTCTCAGCAAATGACTGTGTGTGTTCTTATCATAATACTACAGGTTTCCCTTTTTGCCTTGGCTGCCAGGAAGCTTAGACCCAAGTTCCTTACTTCCACGGGGGCCTCTCTGCTTCCTTCGTGGGACTCCTGAGGTGTTGTATTTTTTTTAAAACATACATTTTTTTATTGATTTCAGAGAGGAAGGAAGAGGGAGAGAGAGAGAAATATCAAAGATGAGAGAGAATCATTGATCGCTGCCTCCTACACACCCCCTACTGGAGAGAGAGCCCACAACCTGTGGGCCCTTGACCAGACCAAACCTGGGACCCTTCAGTCCGCAGGCGGACACTATCCAGTGAGCCAAACTGGAGCCATACCAGGGCGAGGTATTGTATTCTGGAGAGCACAGACCTGGAAGTGGCCCCTGCCCTACTGCTCCCCACTTCCTGGAAACTCCCCCCACTCTCTATCAACCCAGGAGGCTCTCTGAGCCTCGATGTTCCTTTCTGTAGAAGGAAGGGGAGAGCCATTGCCCGCCCACCGCCTAGGGCACCTGAGATGAGACGGGGGTGGCACAGGTCACGGAGCGGTCTATAACCTGAGAACTGTGGGACACACCCAGGAGCTTCTCCTGCCACCCTCATGGAGCCACTACCCGCTGGGAGCTGGAATACCCAAGCGAAGGAAGGGCAGAGGCTCCCAGATCCCACACCAGGCCTGGCCCTGCCTCCCAAACCGGCACAGCAGCTTCAAGCTGCCTGGCTGCCGCTGAGGTTACAGCCCTTTGTTGGGCTCAGAACAATGTGTGTCTCTCCCAGGCAGGGCCTCCAGGCGGGGCAGCCAGGCCCTGCCCCATGGGGCCCCTGGCCTGTAACTGGAGGGTCTAAAGGGATAGCCAGCCGGGCCAGACCACCCCTGCCCCCCTGCCCGGGGCCACCTGCCCATCTAACTAGCACCCACCATGTCCTGGGAACCATGGGCCTTTCACCCCTGGGTCTCATTTAAGGCCCTGGACTCGGGTCCAGAGACCAGGGTTCGGGGCCCAGCTCCGGACTTCGGGAGAGACTCTTTGCCTCTCCAATCCCCACCTTTCTCAAGTGCAAGAGGGTGGTCCCACTTACGGCTGGGGAGGAAAGGAGGCAGGAAAGGCTGACACTGCTTCTGGTACGGGACATGAGTTCCCTGGGATAATCCTCCCTCCAACCCTCGGCCTCCGGTGCTGGCAGGAAACTGAGGCTCAGAGAGGGCCCGTAACTTGCCCCAAGTCACACCACAGCCAACCCTCGGAGGACCACACTCGTGACAAGTGATACTGTTGTCCCTGTTTCTCAGAGAGGTTAAGTGACTTGCCCATTGTCACGCAACAAGTCAGGGGCGGAGCCAGGATTCAAACCCAGGCCTGTCAAGCCCAAAGAAGGCTCTTCCCAAGCCGCCTCCCAGGGCAGGTGCCCTCTCTGGGCCCCAGTCACAGAGCCCACAGCCCAGATCCCCACGGACCCCCCACAATCCGGTATCCTCTCTCCACGGTGAGGCCCCAGCTGCCCAAACCAACAGGCCGCTCCACCCCCTCCTCAAACACCCACCATGGCTCCCCACTGCCTACACTCAAGGCCCCACTGATGACCACACCACCAGCCACAAGACCTTCTTGCCTTAGGCCTTTGCATATTCTCCCTTCTGCCCAGAACACCCTTCCTCTCCCCTCAGCCAACCAGCAAACTCCTATTCATCTTTCAGAGCCCAGCTCAAATCTTCCCGGACTGGCACTCCCTAGCTACTCAGGCCCTCAGCAAACTTCCACAGCCCCAGCCTCCCTCCTGAACTCCCTGGGGGTGGGGACTATTCGGATGATTCCTCTGCCGTAAGCCCCTCCCTTGTCAATCAGAAAAGCCACATCCTTGGGGAACGCTGTTTAGGGGAAAGCTGGTGAAGCTCCATTCCCAGGAAGTCGCCATTGTTGGGAGCCCTGGAAAGGAACGGAAATGGCCTTGAGAGCCCGTGGGAGCTGTGCTGGTTCTTCCAGGAGCTAACCCCCAGGGGCACAGCTGTTTACGTGCACAGCCAAGTTCAAGAACACAAGACCCTGCTGCCTGCGGCTGGATTCGGCCTGAGAAGCACCTGCCCTTGCATTTCCTCGCTGACTCACCCTCGCCGGGTGGGAGATAGGCCAACTGTGTTCTTCATTGGACAAATGGGGAAACTGAGGCTCGGAGAAGCCCAGAGTGGCGTCTGGGCTTTGGTTCCCGATTTTCTGTCCCTCACCCCAAATCTCTCCTGCCCCAAGCCCACAAATGCTGGCCCATGGTTAGTGCTGGGCCACGAGAGACTCATATGTCAACAGCTCTGAAGGCAAGTCCAGGACACCACGGCCTCAGCCCTGGCACAGCCCTTCGAGATCCTGGACGCCAGCCCTGGGGGCAAAGAGGCGGGCCAGCTCCCCACCCTGGTCACAGTCAACACCAAACAGCAGGGCCTCTGGCTGAGCCCCAGGAGGGCAGGGGCATGTGGCTCATCACCTGTGCATCCCCAGCGCTCCGGCCAGGGACACTCGATCAGTATTTGTGGGTAAACTTGTGAAGGGACAAGTCCCACCCGCATCTCTCTCTGACTCTCTGTGTCTGGAAGTTTCAGGAACGAGGGCAAGAGGCCAGATCCCTCCCCGGCAAGGGTGGGGCATGCACGGCCCATCCTGTGTATCATCAAACCCAGGGCCCTCCCCGGAGCACGGGCCATGGGGTCTGGGATCCTGGCTTCCGGCTGTGCCCTCACCTGTCAGGCACACCCACTTCCCAGAGGTGGCACATTGGAGCTACTGTGGGAAGAATGCTCACTGGGCGGCTGATACATGCGGGGGGCCTTCCAGGCCCCGCTCCCAACAACGGGGGACTCCGCAGAGCTGGGAGGCGGGGCTGGACAACCCCTATTTCAGACGAGGACTCTGAGGCTTGGGTGACAATCCCAAGGGCCAGCATTTGAAGCCAGGTGTCTGGCTCCAGCCTGTGCCGAGCCATACCACACCACATGGCCTCTCTGCAACCACGGACACCGCCTGGCCTCGGAGAGCAGAGGGCTTCATGTCCGAACAAATTCCTACCCGGGGAGGCCGCTGTGGGCAGGCCCGCAGGCCACAAACCCCAATGGGCACACCTGCCAGGGCCTATGCAGCACTTGGGGGGTCACAGGCCAGGGGACCCCACCCTGAGGAGATGAGGTCAGCGGGGAAACAGACACGGCAGAGAAAAGGCGCAGCGGGGTGCGAGGGCTGTGTCTGCAGAATGTGGGAGGCGGTACCAGACTCCTAAGGGGTGGGACGCAGTTCCCACACTTGGGGGGGGAAACAGGCTCTGAGCCCCCTCCCTGTCTACGGCACCCTCCCAGCCCTGCGCGCTGCAGGCAGAGTAAACAGGAGGCAGATGGCTGAGCCAAGGCCTCACCCCAGCTTCTCAGCTGAGCAGCTTGTACCCATGAACATATGTACACACACACACACACACACACACACACACACCACCTCGCCCAGCCACCCCGGGTTCTAGAAACAGCTGCCTCCAGGGCCTTGACCTGTTGCTCCCTGGTCTGTGCTCTGCCTGCCCCGTGAGGGAATCCCCCACCCGCCTTTCCTCACTTCTGATAACACGGGGGGGGGGGGGGGGGGCCGCGGGAGGGGGTTGAAGGAAATGGGGTGCCAGACTCCCAGGATGTCCCCAGCTCACCCACTGTAGCTGAGGGGCTGGGTGGCCTTGCTCCCCACCACAGGGCACCATGCTCAGCCGCTCACCCCCTGAATTCCCCACTGGGACCCTGGCATCCACTCTGCCCAGGTCAGGTCTGGGTGGGCAGAGGGATGTGCCAGGACCTCCTCCTACCTGGCAGGCCCAGCCCTCCCCATGTGCCAGCTCTCTGCACTGAGGCTTACCTGCCTGCTGCCCAATTGCCAGCTGTCCCACTAGGATCTGAGCGGCCACCCCCTCCCGGTCCCCTTCTCAGGAAATGGGAGTGGAGGAAGTCCTGCAGGGGGGTGGGGTTCCTTGCCTGCAAGTGCAGGAGAAGGGAACCCAGGAGGAGGGGCAGGTGACTGCAGAGCTGCCTTCTGCAGGGGAGACCACCCAGTTTCCCAGGGGCCACAGCTGAGGCCTGGGGCTGCCAGGGACAGCGCGGGGTGGGCCCACTGAGCACTCACAGCGGCTGAGGGCTGAGGGCGGGGGAGCCAGGCCCCAACGCTCCCCTCAGGTGGCTGGCAGACTCAAGTGCCAACCCCTTGGCTGGGCCCCCCTGGAGGGTGGGAGGCCTCCCTCGGAGCCTGGAGCCTGCACATCCCTGATAAGATGTCTGGCGCCCCAGCCTGGGCTGGCTCCCCTCAGGCTGCGGGCAGCCCCTCACCAGGTGGCTCAGCTAGGTCTGCTGTGGGTATTCTGGGCCGGGGGGAACCAGCAGGTCCTGCAAGGAAGGGGCAATTCTCACCAACCCCTGGACGGATCAGGTCTCCTGACCCCAAGACAGGGCTCTGCCCCTCACAGGGAGGCTGCCAGGGGGCCCTGGCAGTTCAAACAATGTGTGCAACAGCCACGGGCTGGGGACCCAGCAACAAACCCAACCAACGCTGGGAGAAGGTGAGCACCCCATGGGGGTGGGGGACGGGAAGGCAACTTCTGGGAGCACAGTCAGGAAGTTAAACTGAGGCGGGGTGATGCCCACAGGTATGCCCTGGGCACGGCTGCTTCTTGGTCTAAACATCCCCCCGAGTCCTGGCTGGGCCTGGTTCATGAGCAAACACCGGTCCTGGGGGAGCCGCACGGTCTGAGGGAGGAGGAAGGTGCCTCCGAGTCCAAGAGCTGGAGGCAGAGGTGCTGGGCCTGTCCCCCGCCTCAGCCCCCCTCCCCCACCCCCACCGCCTCCCTGCACCTCACCCCGCATCCCCCCCCCCCAAGCCAGCAGTAATTGGGGGCTGCCCTCTGGCCACAGTTTCCACGGCGGGAACCCAAGCCCCGAGCCCGCTCTGTGCATTTTGGGAAATCTGAGAGGGGAGGTGGGCCTGGTGGGAGGGAGGGCAGCTTGGGGACAACCCCAGAGTGACAGCGTGACTGTGGACTTTGGAGCTCCACAAATTCAGGCCTGGCCACAAGCCGCTGGCCAAGTCTGAGTCCAATTTCTTCATCTGCGAAATGGCTAACAGCACGGCCGCCCGGGCAGGGAGCAGGCGGGCTGGGCTGGGGGGGGCGGCCCAGGGGTGGTGGTTGTTGCTAAAGATGCATAAAGCCCCTTCCATCCGGGGACATCACCCCCCACACACACTCACACCCCCCACCCCCACACTCACACCCACACCCACTCACACAGAGTAAACAGGAGGCAGGACACACACACTCACACCCCCCACCCCCACACTCACACCCACACCCACTCACACAGAGTAAACAGGAGGCAGGACACACACACTCACACCCCCCACCCCCACACTCACACCCACACCCACTCACACTCCCACTCCCACACTCACACCCATTCATACTACCACACTCACACCCCCCACCCACTCACACTCACACACTCACTCACACCCACTCACACCCACCCCCCCACACCCACACTCACACCCCCTACCCACTCACACTCACACACTCACTCACACCCACTCACACCCACCCCCACACACACACACTCACACCCCCCACCCCCACCCCCACACTCACACCCACTCCCACTCCCACTCCCACTCTCACACCCATACCCATTCATACTCCCACACTCACACCCCCCACCCACTCACACTCACACACTCACTCACACCCACCCCCCCACACCCACACTCACATACCCCCACCCCTACACTCACACCCACTCACACTCACTCACACCCACTCACACTCACACCCCCACACTCACACCCCACCCACTCACACCCACTCACGTTCACACACACTTCCACTCAGCCGCTCAGCCTCACACATTCATCTCACTCAACCTCACACCCTCACTCACTCACACACACACACACGCTGCACACTCACCCGCACAGCCACCCCGTGTCACACACATCTGCACTCAGACCCACGTGCATTCACGCTCATCCGTGTACACACTCACGGTCACACATTCACACTTGCTCGGCTACACGCACTCACCAGTCACAGTCACACCGTCACACGTCACGCACTGTCACACTCGGTCGCACGCAAACTTTCCAGGTCACAGACACTGGCTCTCACACTCGCGCGCACACAGAAGCCTCTGTCCCTGCGTGGGGCGCGGCGGGGATGAGGGTGGCGGGCGGGGCCGCCCCCAGGTGCCCGCGGTCGCCCATCCCGGGCAGGAGGGCTGGGTCCCCGGCAGAAGGGCTGGGTCCCCGGCAGAGCCCAGGGCGTGAGTCAGGGCGCCCGCGGGCACGCCCAGGCCGGGCGGGGCGGGGTGGGGTGCGGCGAGGTGGCATCCGCACCCCCTGCACCCAGCACCCGGCCCCCGGGCTGGTCGCAGTGGGCGCCGCCCGCGCCCGAGGCTGCGTGCCTGCCGTCCCCAGCGCCGCCCACCCCGCCCCGCGCCTACCGTGCTCAGCTGGGCCCCCATCGTGCCGCCGCGCTCGCTCCGCTCGCTCCGCCGCCGGCACCGTCAGTCCACCGCCGCGCCCAGGCCCGCCCCGCGGCCGCGTCACCCCGAGGAGGGCGGGCCCGGCTGCCCAGTGGGTTCACCGGGCGGAGGCCTGGGTCTGGGCCCGCCCGCCGCCTCCACCGCCGGGTGCGCGGAGAGGGGGGCCGGGGGGTGCACGGAAGTGGGGGGGCCGCGGGGTGCGCCGAGGGGGCCGTGGGCCGGAGGGTGCAGACGCTCCACGCTCCGAGCACGCCGGACTCGGCCTGCTGTGCGGCTCGGGTAGGGCGCGGGCCTCCTCTGGGCCCTGCGCCACCCTAAGGGAGGAAGATGGCGGCCCCCTTTACGGATCTAAAATTGAACCCGGAAACGCCCCGCAGCCTCCAGGCCCGCAGGCCCCGCCCCGCCCCGCCCCGCCCGCCTGGCCTCCGCTGGCGCCGCAGAGCCGCTGAGGCCTCGGGCATTCCCGCACCTGGCGCCGCTGCGCTCGGTCCCCTCCAGGCCTTGGACTCTGTTAATGTAAAAAGTCATTGCAATCTGTAAAGAATTTTGTGAGTTTATTTGAGCCAAACTGTCGACATATGCCGGGAAGCAGAACCTCAACGAATTGAATAATGCTCCGGAGAATGGGGAGTTCATACCTTGTTTTAATAAATGTGCCATCAAAAGGAAAATATGTAAGTGGATTCCATGAAGTCCACTGGCCATAGATTGGGGAGGTGGGAGAAAGCAAAGCGGGGAACCTCTGGGATAGGCTAAAAGTGAAATGATGGCCACATGCTTCTTTTCATCACGGATACAGGGTAGTTAACACAGTGAACAGCTGACGATTAACTTGAAAACAACAACAATGACGATTAACTTGTTATTGTTTTCAAGTTAGTTGTCAGCTGTTCACTGTGTTAACTGGGTGCCATTTGTTGTGCCCTGAGGGGTCCGGGGTAAAAAGGAAGTCACAGGTTACCCAGACATCTCACAGGTATGTTATCTTAGAGGCAAAAAGACAAATGGGCTCAGGAAAGATCTAAGTTGATCTTTGTCAGGGAAGATATCGGCCTAGGACATGACTACCTACTATAACCTGTTTTTAGTTAAATATTTAATTTTCAGACCATCCTTTGTGGTTACTCTAGGTCTCTGATTTTGCAAGACCGCCATGCAGGCCTCCCCTGAGCTTGTCAGGTCAGCATGTGGCCCCTTTTGTCCACACTCGCCTTCCCCCTCCTCCTTCTGGGACCCTTGCCTACTGTGGGCGTCACATCAGGGGTCCTCTCCTCCACCCCCCACCCCCGCCCCACAGCCTTGCCGCCTAGTACTGAGCTGAAGCCACCTGTGCGCTTCCACCCCAGTGGACCAGGGCTCCCTGAGGGCAGGACTCTGCCTTGAAGTCCCTGCACATAGTAGGTGCTCAATAAACACTTGTCGAAGGAGTGAATGTAACAGACTGTGGACACCTCCTATGTGTGGGCCCATGCTGGCCCCACAAGCACTTCTGGCCTCACCCTCCTGGAATGACCCGGATAGGAGTCCCTGGTACTCTGACCAGCCAGCCTTCCTGGGTGATGTGTCCTGCAGTGTGACGCTGGCCAGGCAGAGGGAGCTGGGCAGAGCCTGGAGGTGGGAACAGGGTGGACAGATAGGGTCAGCGAGGCCAAAGCTGGGAGCACCGTGGTGTAATGGGAGGTCACAGGGAGGCAGTGTGGGACCCCGGGTGGAGGGAGCCAGGGTGTGGGGGACCGCAGGAGGCCCTGGAAGATTTAGGCAGGTGGGGTGACTGCTGGCTTTGAAAGGGAGCTCGAACAGCCTGAGGGAGGGGTGGGGAGTGGGTTCGACTACCACAGTATACAAGGGTAAATGAGAGAGCAGATCACTTAGGCGTTATTTCAGTTTCCGTGATCACAATGTTAATATTTCAAAGGACGTCATCAAATCGCAAAGCTTGACTTCAGCACGCCTGACCAGGACCCTCCCGTTGCCAGCTGCTTTCTGGGCCAGCCCTGCACAGGTGCCCTCTCCAGGGAGGCCTGGGAGCAGGTCACCCCCACCCCTCTCATCCCCCAATCGCTTCTCATTTTCCTCACAGGCCTTATCACACCTGGATTGATGGCAATTCTTCTGGTGAAACTTGGGGGTCACTGAGCTGGCTTCCCCATTTAATCGTCCTCCACAGCCATGAAGACTCCCACATGGAGCTTCTCCTGGAAGGACCCATCACCTAACTGGCATTACAGAAACAAAACCTGAATACCGTTTAGATTGAGGCCATAGGCGCCAGTCCAGCAGACAATCCTACAGACACAGCTGGAGAATGGAATCTATTTTCCTGCCTTGTATATGTATTTGCGGACTCAAAAAGGAAGTAGTTTTCCTCCTAGAGTTATGTATGCTATTAACTGCCTCTCCTTTTTTTTTTTTTCAATCTTCACCCCAAGATATGTTCTTATTGATTTCAGGGAGAGGAAGAGAGAGAGAGAGAGAGACATCGATGGGTTACCTCCAGTTCACACCCCAAACCAAGGATCAAACCCACGACCTTTCAGTGTACGGGATGATGCTTCAACCAACTGAGCCACACTGGCTAGGGTGCCTCTGTTAATATCATATTAACTGTCTATTTCTTCCCTTCTTTGTGTGAATTTCTTCATGATTGTTTCTGTACCGAAAACGTAACGTTGTTCACCACAGAAGTGATGGAGGCATTTCGCTCTCCCTGTAATGAATCCTGCCTGCGTTTACACCACTGGCACATTTCACTGAGCAAAGCCCAAAGGGGGATTTCCACTCCTGGTTTTATCTGGAAGCCTCCCTTGAACGTGACCTGCTCGCCAGGCCTGGCCTTACACGGGCCTTGGCTTCTGCTTGGCTGTGTGACCCTGTCCGTGGCCACACATGAACTTGAAGAGGTCACACACCTGGTGCAGAAGTGGACAGAGGCTGAACATGAAGCCAAAACTGGGGGGGTGGATTTTGTCTGCTTGGGGCCCCACGCGGTCAGAACAGTTGCTTATGAGCTCCGGACAGTCACGACTCCAGTGTCACTGGAAACCCCTTGCAGCCACACCCTCCAGCCTGCGTGGTCCCAGGCCCCATCCTCTACAACCGCCCCAGCCCCGCTGCGGGACTGGCCCCGGGGCGTTTGTTTTGCTCAATTACCGATCTGGGTCTCAACTCCCCAGTGTCTGCACGGGGTTTGGACCTGCTGCCATAGCCGGTGAGACCCCAGGACTTGTTGCTTTCCAGGGGACACGGTTAGAATTCCTGTCCCCTCTTCTCGGGCCTCCCTCCCGGGTGATCCTGCCGGCACCTTGGAGGCAGGTGTCTCTCCACGGGGGTTGGGCAGTGCAGGCTGAGGCAGTGGTGGCCAGTTTGGTTGGAGAGGGAGGGTAGATTTCTCCCCGCACCCCACGGGGCTGCTCACCTGTAGCAAAGCAGGGTGACCTCAGGGGGTGTGGGGTGGGGTGCAGGAAAGACCGGGGATGACATCGATGCGGAGCTTCCTCCTGCTCTTGGGACTCAGACCAAGTGGGGTGGGTTTCTGTTGCCATTCGCTGTGTGCCCTCTGATCTCAGCCTCCTCTTCCAAGAGAGGGCGTTGGGTCTTTAAGACGCTCCTACTTCTGATATTTTATTCTGGGTGTGTGTTCCCGCAGGCTTTTTAAAATACATATTTTTTATCGATTTCTGAGAGCAGGGAGAGGGAGAGAAAGAGAGAAACATCAATGATGAGTGTCATTGATTGGCTGCCTCCCGCACGCTCCACCCTGGGGATCGAGCCTGCAATCTGGGCATGTGCCCTCACCTGGAATTGAACCCTGACCTCCTGGTTCAGAGGTCAACATTCAACCACTGAGCCATGCCGGCCAGACCCCTCAGGATTTTTATTTTGAAAAATGTCCAATGTACAGAGAGGTTGCAAAAATAGTACAGATTCTCCAGTTGTTATCATGTGACACCTCTCTCTCTCCCCCTTCTGCTTTATCGACCTGTTTGCTTCTGCTGAACCGTGGAGTCACTGGCACGGAGTGACCCCTCGCCTCCAGCACCGCGTAGCTCCTGAGACCAAGGCCGTGTGTTACACCGCGCGCGGTGCAACGACCAAATGGAGGAGATTCGCCATCGATACAGCTCTGGTACCTAATTCCCAGGCCACGTTCCTCCTGCCCCGGTTGCCCCATCCTGCCCTTCTGGCTGTTACTTTTCCTGGCCCGGCTCTAATTCCAGATCAAGCGTGGCATTTACTAGGCAGGGCCCTTTGGGCTCCTTTAATCTGGAGACTTGGGTCAGAGGCCAGGTGATGAGTGGGCAGCTGCTGGCGCCAGCCAGGTCTCCCTCCTGTGAAGGGAACTTTTACTTTGATACCGTGTGAAAATTTCATCGGCCGGTTTTAGCACCTGTTAATGATCCGTGCCTGAATCAGTTTTCACGGAGGTGTTGGGACAGGTTTGCAGGGTGCTTTGGGACACATAAAAGAGCTTTGTCCTGCTTCTTCAAGGTCCTTCAGCCAAAGGACAGAGCCGCCCCAGGCCCAGTTCCTCCTGGGCTGGTCCTGTCCGCTGTGGAGCCCCCCTCTCCTCAGGAAAACCTTGGAGAGGCTGGGAGCCGGGCAGAGAAACCGCTAGGGTTTACGGAGTGGAGGAAACTGAGGCCCAGAGGGGAGGGAAGTGGGCAGTACAGAGAAGCCCCTCCCAGGAGGCACTGGGCTCCAGTCCCTCCCATGGACCGGAAAGGAGACTTTTGGGCCAACTGGAGCACAAAGTTTCAGGGTCCAGGTTGGGGCCGTCTGACCCCTGGCAGTCCCGCAGGTCCCCGTTACCTGTCCAGGAGACCTAGGTTATGAGATTTAGCAAATAAAAACCACAAGGTTCCTGATTACATTTGAATTTCAGCTAAACAATGAATAATTGTGTGGTATATGCCCCAAATATTGCACTCAAATATACTTATACTTAACACCCAGCCACCATGTTGTGAGGAAGCCCAAGCAGCCCAGAGAGGGGCCCACGTGGAAAGGAACCTAGGCCTCTGACCCTGAGCTCAGCTGAGCTCCCAGCCAACGCCAGCACCAACTTTGCCAACCAAGTGAGGGCACCATCTCCAGCCCCCCGTTGTGCCCCTCCACCTGACACCCTGTGGAGCAGAGATGTGCCCCCGCCACACACACACACACAGCCCTGCTCAGAACTCACATTCATGAGCAAATGAACAGGTTGTTATTTTTTATATCACTAAGGTGTAGTGGTTGGTTACACAATAATAGTTAACTGGGGAACACCTCACGAAGAAACTCGCCCCATTTTACAGATGAGAAACTGAGGCACAGGGGATTGAAACGGTTCACCCGTGATCTCACAGCCAGTTAGTGGGAACTGGCATTTGAAATCAAACTCTTAATGTTGTATTTTGATGAACAGGCGTTCTTAATTTTAATGAAGTTCAAATTATCAGTTTTTTTATGATTAATATGTTTTTTTATTGGTTTGAGAGAGAGAGAGGAAGGGAGAGGGAGATAGAAAAATCAATGAGAGAGAATCATTGAGCAGCTGCCTCCTGCACGCCCCCTACTGGGGATTGAACCCACAACCCATAATGGTCCTGGTATCTCATCTGACCTTCAACACTGAGGTCCTGGTATCCCAGCACACGGAATGCTTCCATGTATTTGACCAAGTTTCATTGAGAGAGATTTCGTTTTTTCCTAATTTTTCACCATTTTGGACAACACTGTGGGGAAGACCCTTGCAGGTATATCTTTGCATTGCCCCAACTACTTCCCCAAAATAAATGCTTAGCCGTGGAATTTCTTGGGCAAAGAGAGAGCAAGGGTTAAAGATTCCTGGTAATACAGCCAGACTGCCGATGGGCACTGTGTGCGAGCAGGCATCTCCTTGGGGCGTCATAACCAATGATGACCCACTGGCTGGCTTCAGAGAACAGACATTCATTCTCTCCCGGGTCCAGAGGCCAGAAGTCTGGAATCAAGGTTGGTTCCTCCTGGGGGTCCCGAGGGAGAAACCTTCCGATGCCTCTCCTGGCTCCCGGGGGGCTGCCGCCAGCCTTGGTGTTTCTCGGCTTGCCGCCGCCTGCAGACAACCTCTGCCTCCACCTTCTCTCTGTCCCCTCCTCTCCCGTAAGGACGCCAGCTGTGGGATTGAGGGCCCATCCTCAGTCCAGGATGATTTAATTTTGAAATCTTTACACTGAGATCCTGCAAAGACCTATTTCCCAAGCAGGTCACAGCCTGAGGTCCCAGGTGGAGGAAACTTGTTGGTAGACAAGATGTTTCCAGCTTGGGTTCGGCTGTTGTCTCCCCTGGGGCGCCGGCAGAGCTGGGCGAGTCTGGGCAGGCCAGCCCTGGGTGACAAGAGCCTGGCTGACAGCTGTCTGTGTGAGGGGCTGAGCAGCCCCTGGGCGGGGAGCCAGCCTCTCGGGGGCGGAGGGGTGGGGGGTGGGAGGGGGGTCAAAAGAGCTGGGCATCACAATTTCTGCCTTTTCCGAGCCCTTGCCAGCACCGTTCCAAGTGCCATGTGTGCTTAGCTGGACCCAAAACAAAGTTAGCCACGGAGGGAAGAGGTATGCAGAGCGTGTCTCACTGGCATTGGTCTCTGAGCCACCCCGAGGCCTGGGCTGCCTGCTCTGTTCTTTGTTTTTAATTCTCACCCGAGGGTGTTTTTCCATTGATTTGTAGAGAGAGTAGGAGAGGGAAAGACAGAGAGAAACATCGATGTGAGAGAAACATCGATTGGGTGCCTCCTGCACGAGCCCCAACCCGGGCCCAGGCCAGGAAGGAGCCTGCCACTGAGGTACATGCCCTTGACCAGAATCAAACCTGGGACCCTTCAGTTCAAAGGCTGTCACTCTATCCACTGAGCCACACCGGCTGGGGCATGGGCTGCCTGCTCTGGAAGGTCCGACTCTGAGCTCTGCATCCAGCATACTAACCCTGGGAAAGCACGGAGCCTGAGCAACAGGGCGGGCAGGGCCGGCCAGGGCAGCCTCGTCACTAAGGCGCCCAGCTTTCAGCGAGAAGGAAGCGAGCCACAGCCAGGCCACTCTGATGGACAGACTGACTGACGGTGGGCACCACAGGGAGGCGCCAAGGGCCCCTGAAGGTATGGGATCCAGAATGCTCCTGGTTGAACAGCTGGTGTTATTGAGGGCTTCCTGTGTGCCAGGTGCTGCTCTCATTCATTCAAGTCCCCACAATAAGCCAATGTGCGTTACAGCTGGGGAAACTGAGGCATCAAGCGATTTAGTGAGATGCCGAAGGTGACACGGCTAGCGAGTGCCAGAGGGGATGCAAAGGCAAGGCTGGCTGGCTCCAAAGTCCAAGTTCTTAGGTGGGGGAGGGGTGGGGGAAGGGGGGAAGGGTTGGGGGCAGAAACCAGGAATTTACTGAAATCCCCTTGAATAACTCACCAAATCAGAGGCGCCTTGGGAAAGGCTGGAGAATGACCAGGGCTCCCCTCCCCACCTCTTTGCCTCTCTCTGCCAGTGATGGGTGTCTTCCCACTTGGGTGGGCCTCCCATGATCCACCAGCGGTCGTCTGAGAGGAAAAATCCTGGGGAAGAACTCTGATTGGTCTGTTTTGTTATGTGTCCATTTTTGGACCAATCAGTGCCACCAAGAGGCTGGCACTTTCCAATTGGCCCAGTTTGGGTCAGGTGCCTACCCCTTAGCTAATCACTCTGGTGAGGGAGGCAGGGTCAAGTTGGGGGAGATTGGTTTCTCCCATTGGGATGACAGGGCTGGTGGGAAGTGGGTGCAGGAGGGTCCCCATGAGAAGGGGACCCCACCCCCATGACCTTGGGGAGTTGAATGAGCTAGCTGCCACCCGGTGGGTGTGGGTCACCACTGGATCCTAGAGCTGGAAAAGGCTCCATTCTTTTTCTTTTTTTTTAAATATATTTTATTGATTTTTACAGAGAGGAATGGAGAGGGATAGAGAGTTAGAAACATCGATGAGAGAGAAACATCAATCAGCTGCCTCCTGCACACCTCCTACTGGGGATGTGCCCGCAACCAAGGTACATGCTCTTGACCAGAATCGAACCTGGGACCCTTCAGTCCACAGGCCGATGCTCTATCCCCTGAGCCAAACCGGTTAGGGCAAGGCTCCATTCTTGACTTGCTGTGTGACCTTGGGCGAGGGGAGGATGGGGGGGTGGGAGGTGCTCTGAGAACCTCAAAATGCTGCATAATTATATGCAAAGGAAGGTGGAAGAGAGAAAGCCACCCTAGAACACTGCCCTGTGCCAGGTGCTTGGCTGTGTGGAGAGTTAGGATCAGAGATAATAATCTGGGCTTCTCTCCACCTTCCCTGTATTTCCCCCTTCCCTTCCTGTGCTCCCCACCCCAGGGACCATCTAGACGGAGCTGAAAGCCAGCAGCCTGTCTGGAGTGGGGAGAGGATTCCCAGCACAGACAGAGCTCCCGAGGGCGGACCCAAACAGGAGGGAGCGCTCCCAGCCCTGCCCAGGGAGGGGACCCAGGGCAAGTAGAGAGGGGCGAAGGGAGGTGCATAGATCCCCGAGCCAAGGGGCCTGCCCCAGCACTACTGCAGGTCCATCGGATGTCTTAGGCGAGCTGGAGGAAGGTGCCAGTGTTACCAGACAGGGACCTGGCCCTGGCCCTGGCCCTGAGTGGGTCTGCCTAGGGCCAGCTGGTGGCGTGTGGGTTTTTGATTGCCTGCAAGAAAGATTTCACAATACAAAAATAAATTTAATAATAAAATAAAATAAATAAAAAAGATTTCCTAATATAAGCCCAGGGGATCTTGGGAATATGTTTATTCACGTTGGGGACAGTGGCCCTGCCGGAGGGGGCTCAGTGGTTGAGCGTCAACATATGAACCAGGAGATCACGGTTGGATTCCTGGTCAAGGCACACCCCCGTGGGGGCGGGCAGGAGGCAGCCAATCAATGATTCCCTCTCATCATTGCTGTTTCTCTCTCTCCCTCTCCCTTCCTCTCTGAAGTCAATACATACATGTATTTTTAAAGAAGTTGGGGGCAGTGAAACAAGGAAGGACTTAGCTTAGAAGAAGCAACAAGGGAGCCCAGGCCTGCATGGTCCCAGGCCCCATCCTCTTCCAACTGCCCCCGCCCGGTGAGGGACTGGCCCCGGGGCGTTTATTTCGCTCAGTTACTGATCTGGGCCTCAATTCCCCAGGGTCTGCCCAATACCCCCCACTCACCCCAGACCTGTGTCCTGTGGCTTTAAAGGGGCCTTGGCGACAGATTCAGGGTGTTCGCCTGGGACAAGCTGCCACTACCCATTGCTCCCCTGGTTGCAAGTCTCATGGGGACCCTTAGCGTTTCGGAGATACGTGCCTGTGGGGGAAGAAGGGGTAGGGAAAGGCTCAGGCGTGCTCTCGGGAGGGAAGATGCCAACGGGGTCCCTTGTCTTGAGGGTTTTTCTCTCTCTCTTGCTGGTGGGAATCTTAGGGGAGGTCTCGGCAGAATATTCTTCCGTTTTCCAGGTGTATTTTGTCAGGGTCCTGATCTCTACTGATTGGTTGGCGCCAGGACAGGGTCATTGCTCATTGCAGCTGGGCCTGGCATCGCCCATCTGGTTCTGCTGCTTTTCTGGGCCTGGAGCTAAAATATGATGGAGGCCTAGATGTTATCTCTAGGGAGGCGACCTTCTGGATCTGGCTGTAAATTGCTTGGCCAGTGTGTTCAGTGTCTCCGTTTCCCGTTCTACTTGCCCAGAGGTTTCCCCAGCTCCTTACTTTTCAGCCTCACCCGCTCTGGCCGCTGTCCCAGGCTGGCATCCAGGGCTTGGTGAGTGGCCACGCCCACCTCTGCTGGGTCCTTGCGCAACAGGCCGAGATGGTGCTGCCTGCACTGCTTTCTGTGTGGGCTTTCTCCGGGTATGTGGGTCACTGGGACCCAGACAGTCTCCCCAAGAAAGCCTCCCGGCCCCCCTTAGGGATAAGAAGGAAGCAGGGTGCTGTCCATGTCAGCCGCCCCGTGACGATGGGAGGCCACAGGCAGGACTAGCACCAGCCAGCCAGTCCGTCACTTGAAATTCCTAGGATTCTGGAGCTGAAATGTCTTTCCTGCCGTTGGGCAGAGGCTGAAGCTGCCTTGTAGAAAACAGAAAACAGTGTTCCCTGCGAAGCTGTGTGCGTGGAGTGACCTCATTTCATTCTCACGTCGACCCCATGAGGCAGGAAAGACCATCCCACCTCCCCGATGAGGAAAGTGAGACCGATTCAGAGAGGTCAGGGGCCTGCCCAGAGTCACATAGCCCACAGCAGCGGCACCGGCAGGCACCCGGTCTCTAATTCGACCTCTCTCGCTCCATTTCTGTCTCTCCTCTCTGTTTTGTCCTCCGTTCACTCGTTTGGCAATTTTAGTCACTAAATTCCCCTCACACCCTTGTGAGATCCTAGGGTATACATAGGGCATGGACCAGGCCAAACAGGAAGCAGGAAGCAGGATCGGGGGCTGAAAAGTGTGGCGTAGAGGCTGGCCTCTCTGAGGCTTTGTGGCCTCATCTGTAAAATGGGTCTAATAATGGGGCGCACCTGATGGACTTCTTGAAAGGACTCAGTTCCTTAGGGAGAAGTTTCTACGCACAGCCACACTTGAGTGGGGATTCTGCTCCTCCTCCCGGAGGCCGGAGTGTCCACGTGAGTGGTTTGGAATGCTTCTGCTGGGGAGATTTGTGTCCTCAGTCATCTACACGAATAAAAGAGAAAAATGCAAATTGACCATACCTTTGCAATACCCACCAGCCAATCAGGAGTGAGTATGCAAATTAACCTCATCGCCTCTGTGGAGACTGACAGCAGGGAGGAGGCAGCTCCCAGCATGGCCTGCTTGGCCATCGCCGAGGTGTGGAGCAGGCAGGCCCCACAGAGAGCAGAGAACCATGGGGAGCGGGCCTAAGCTGTCAGTAGGACATCCCCTGAGGGCTCCTGGATTGGAGAGGGTGCAGGTCAGGCTGAGGGACACCACCGCCCACCCCATGCATGAATTTCGTGCACTGGGGCTCAAGTTCATTTATATCAGGCATACTTTTTTTTTTTATGGGCATATTTTGATTTTTATGGGTATATATTTTAGACCTTTTCCTACTTTGTGCTATAATCCAGTTCTTTCTTCCTCTCTCCCATTGTTCCATCTTTGGCCATCGGTAGCTCTATCCCTTGGCCCGTGTCCCTGGACATGGTAGGTGTGTGGTTCAGCACTTCCTCGGTTGCTGGTTTCTGGCACTACACGTGCTCCAGGCTCATTCTGTGTTTCTCCAAGGAGCCTTGGTTCCCTTCAGGCCCCAAGCAGCTGTTTCTCCAAGGAGCCTTGGTTCCCTTCATTGGAGAGTGGTGTTAGAAACCACTGTCTGGCCCTAGTCAGTTTGGCTCAGTGGATAGTGCATCAGCCTGTGGACTGAAGGGTCCCAGGTTTGATTCCTGTCAAGGGCACATGCCCAGGTTGTGGGCTTGATCCCCAGAAGGAGGTGTGCAGGAGGCAGCCAATCAATGACTCTCTCTCATCATGGATGTGTCTCTCTCTCTCTCCCTCTCCCTTCCTCTCGGAAGTCAATAAAAAAGAAAAAAAGAAAGGAGAAGAAAAGAAACCACGGTCTGGATAGGGTATATACCTTGTCCACTCATCACCTGTTTATGGGCACTTAGGTTGTTCCCACGTTGGGGCTGTTAGGACTCATGCTATGACATCTGTGTACGGGTTTTGGTGTGGCCATGCTTGCATTGCTCTTGGAGATACACCTAGACGTGCGATTGCGGGGTCAGACAGTCATTCTGCGTTTACTCACGGAGCAACTGTCAAACTACTTTCCACAGCGGCTGCACCGCTGTCCACGCCCCGGCAGTGCGCGAGGGTTCTGCTTGATGACAGTCACCCGGGTGGCTGGGAGGCAGGGCAGGGGAAGGGGGTCTCGCTGTGGGCTTGATTTGCATTTCCCTGATGATCAGCGGTGCTCCTTGGCTATCTGTGTGCCCTTGGAGAAATGTCTGTTCAGATCACGTGCCGCTGTTAACTGGGTTGTTGGTCTTGACCAGTACTTTTCGGCGACCCCTTCAGTTTGGCGCCTGAGGGAGGGCATTGCCTCTCTCACGTCATCCTGTCCCAACCTTAATCTGAAAGAAGAGGACGGGGTGCGGTGAGCCTTTGTTGGGGGAGGGGGGGCACCTCCTCGGTTCCCAGAGGTTTTGGTGACTAGGTGTGGGATGGGAAAGGGGCAGTGATAAGGATGAGGGAGCCTAACTCTGGGAGGGTGAGGGTTCTGGTGTAAGGAGGGGAGGGCATGTTGTCATCCATTGAACACTAGAAGTGGGGACCCTCAGGGCACCAATTCCTGCAGAGCTGACAGAGGCAGAACCTGCTCCCCACTGGCACCCACCCCTCCGTGCCATATGGCCTCCGGGATTCAGGTCCTCCGCATCCTCCACACAGCTGGAGTCGGCAAAGCAGAGAGCACAGGTTCCGGCGTCAGTGGACCTTGGCTGAGTCTGTTGGTATGAGCTGATGGTATATTGGCTGAGATGATGGTATCTGGGTGGCACACGCCCCACTGGGCCTGGGCTCCCTCCTCCTTGAGGGGTCTCTTGCGGGGCCAGAGGTGAGCGCATCGGGGACAGAGCTGCTGCTCAGGCAGACCCTCAAGGGCACCACCGCCCCAGCCCCCCAGGCCCAGGCTGCCAGCCGAGAGGCTGCTGGCCCTGAGTGAAGGGGCTCAGGTGTGGCATGGGGGTGGCAGATTCCCCCCGGGCAAGGGGCTTCTCTGTCATGGTCACTTCCCCTCGCAGGGGCCTAGGTTTCCTCCTCTGTGCCAGGGGGCGAGCTCCCAGCAGGGCCCCTGCGGGTGGCTGCGAGGCTCAGGGGAGCACTTTCTCCATTTCCCAAACCTCAGGCACCCCAGGGCATCCCAGAGGCTCGTTTCATCCGAGCCCACTCTGTGACATCCTTAAATTCATCCACTTTTCCCTTAAAAAATAAACGTTATGTCATCACAAATAGAGACCGAGCAGCACTAGCCAGAAATAGACAGTAACCATAGCGATCAGCACCTGGAAATAATGATATTAGTTCTGGCTGATGGATGCCGCCACCGCCGAGGCCTGCGCAGGGCCTGCTGGGTTCTGGAGGAAGTGAGCGCTCAGCAGGGCTGCAGGGGCTGCAGGGGTCCGGCACCGAACAGAGGCCAGAAAGAGACGCGAAGAGACAGGAACTTTCTCGCCATGGGAGTCCGCTTTGGTTAATGCTGCATCCTTGAGGCCTTAAATGACCCAAGGACCCCCAGCCCCAGGGGGACCCTTGCTCGGTGAACCTGAAGTGCCTCACACAGTGGAGCTGGGCTTGTGGCTAAGGGCCCCCCAGTGCCCTCAGCAGCTCAACTGGGCAGGTCACCCACAGGTATGCCCATCTGTGTGAACTAGGCCCTGGCCACCCCATGAGGTCCTGTCCCCCTGTCTCATCTAGACACACCCGCTACCCACCCGGGACCTGCTCCTTGTGCACTCAGCACCCTGCACCGAGGCCTCCGTGGGCCTGCCTTCCAGGAGCTGAAGACTCGGGGGTCTCCGGCCCAGAAACAGGTGGTTATAGATAGAAAGAGGGGGAACACTGAGGAGGAGGGAAGGCTGCAGGTACCCGTGAACCTGTGAGCAGCCCAGGACATCAGAGGCAACCTCTGATATGAGAGGGAAGATGGAGGAGGAAAAGGAGTTCTGGAGATGGCAGGGGAGTGGGGTCATGGCCGAGGGCCCAGCTGACCCGGTGAGAAGCTGCCAGACCACCCAGGTGCCAGTCAAGGCCAGATGTGTAACCTCGATCGGCACAGGAAAAGTGGCACCTGGGGGTCGGCCAGACCCCTGGTGAGCGTGGGGGAGGTGCAGGTGAGCATCATGGGGAAGGAGCCCCGGGCCCTGAGGGGAGACCCCCAGGCCAGCCATACAGAGATCTCTCTGCAGAGCTCCCGTCACAGCCTTGTTATCCAGCGCCCCCAGGTGGACGGTTGGAGAATGGGGGAAACACTGAAAAAACTGCCTCTTCTTCCCCGATGGGAACGAAGCCACCCCCCCGGAGCAGCGCCAGGCAGCTCCTCCTGAATCTCCACCACTTACCTGCTGGGGCCTCAGTTTTGTTCCATGTACAATGGGGTCCAATTCCCGAGGCCCCCACAGCTTGTTTTCGCTGGCCTGGCCAACTGGTGACAGGATGCCAAAGCCACACGGTGACCTGGCAGGTCTCAGAAAATCTGCCGAAGGCTGAAATACTAACATTGCCGGCAAAGGCAGGGGACCCCGGCTCTGCCCGACATCCCTCCCCGCCCCCGCGCCTCCGCCTCCCGCCGCAACCCTGGGTGAGTTACTTCCCTTCCTCGGCCTCAAGCTCCTCATCTGTACACTGGGGTAATGAGATGGCGCGTAGAGCACTCAACATTGAGAAGACCCTGTCTTCTGGCAGGTAGGATTACCCGGAAGAGGATTTAATTACCGTAAGTTAATTTAGCTTTAATGAGACAATGCATGCAAAACGTGTGGCCTAGGGCAGAGTCTCAGTAATAATTGTCCTGCCTAGGCTCTCAGGCACCTCTGGGCTCAGCTGCTGGGGGTGGGGGTGGGGGGCCTGGGAGGCAGGGCCTGGAGGTGGCACCAGACCAGCTCCTCCCTTGCTGCCTGCCTTGTGAGCCAGCCCGTCCCCCAGAGGGGCTTCCTCATGGTCTCTGTGCCTCCCTCAGTACACAGAGGCATGGGCCCTGTCAGGTCACCCAGCAAAGCACGGGCGGGGACTTGGCATGGCCAGGATGAACTTGAATCAAAGCCTGAGGCTCTTCATCGGAGCCCAGATGCCCGCTGGCCGCCTCTGTGCCCACTTCAAAACCCCCCCCCCCAGAAGCCGTGTCTCCGCCTGGAGGCACCCACGTGCTCCTCCCTGTGTTATCGAGCCTGGGCCTGTGTCCTGTGGCTTTAAACTGTGTTCACGGGTGGGACATGGGTGGCTGCTGAGCTGGGCCAGCTTCTCCTGCATGAGAATGGGGACATGGGACTGGGGGCAAGGGCCCAGGGCTGAGATGTCTCAGGAGCTGCAGGTCACAAGCGTTCAGAGTAGACAGGATTGGGGGCCAGGCAAAGAGCATGGCCTCTAGGAGAGAGACATAGCTCTGTCAGCTGCCCGCTGTGTGACCCTGGGCCAGTGACTCACCTCTCTGAGCCTCATTACTGAATTGTGGAGAAGCCTAGCCTTCACCAAATGTACTGATTGTGGCAGAAACATCAGATGAGTGTCTCGATAGGTGCTAAGGAGGCATCTGATGAAACCCAACATCTAGTCCTAAGGTTAGAAAAAGACTTTGTTAACATAGGGATAGATTTTATGCTTTTGAGAAGGTTAACCCCTATTTTGTAAAACTACTGTTTGAAATTCTCTATTTTTTAGACGGCCTCTTATTCTGAAAATAATAACTTTGCTTTCCAGCCGGCTCTAGCCTGCTTGAATAATGAGGAAGATAAACTTAGCTGTCTGACCTTGTAGGCCAGAGACTAGCTATGCCCATACTCGCAATGCCATGCCAGGTGCGTTTTTTAATTGGATAGAACTGTGTTGTTTTCAAGGCCAGCAGCGAGATAACCACTAAGCGCACACGGGGCTGGCTCTTTAATAAAGAGGGAAGTCCTGCTTGTAGCTCTGCTTAGAATTTGAATTCATTTTCTCTAAGCCCACCGCGGTGAATAAAGTGTGACTCCGAACTCTCTGAGCATTGCTTGATTTATTCCGGTTCTCTGTAACACTTTCACATGATGAAACATGTAAATGTATGCTACCACAGCCAGCAAGATCTTCACTGGGGAGACCCCAGCAAGGGTCTCCTGGCCCCACTGCTGTGTGACGCCGCGTTGGGGAAACTAAGCCGTGCAATTAGACAGGACGCGTAAAGAAGGGTATGTAAATGTGGGAAATGCAAAGGCAAATTCCACTGTTTTCCGATTATTCCCCTGGAAAGCTGAGAGAATCACGTAGAAAAAAATAAACAATAAAAACGTTAAGGAGATTTAAAAACATTAATATTTAAAGTCAAGTGGAACTAGTCTTTATGGTATTATAATGGTGGACACATGTCATTATACATTTGTCCAAACCTGTAGAATGTACACCACCAAGAGTGGCCCCTCCTGGACTTCGGGGAACAGGAATGTGTCATTGTAGGTTCGGCAGTTGTAACCAATCAGCCGCTCTGGCGGGGAACAGTGATAATGGGGAGACTGTGCGTGTGTGGGGCAGGGGGCATTTTCAATCTCTTTAGATTTCTCTCCATTTTGCTGTGAATCTAAAACTGCTCCAAAAAGAAAGTCTATGAAAAAAGTCAATTGCTTATATATACCTTATAGATATGTAGCAACCAGTTGAAACATGTCTCTGATGAAAAGACCTCATTCATAATAGCATTTAAGAAAAAAAGAAGTGTGGGGGAGAGATAGGAGTGAGCAACAAAGGGGAGAGAGAGAGAGAGAGAGAGAGAGAGAGAGAGAGAGAGAGGGAACTCATGTACCCGAACAACAGTGTGGTGATTGGAGGGGAGGGCGATGGGGGGAGGTGGGAGAGGGTGTAGGAGGGGTAAATGGTGATGGAAAAGAAATTAAATTTAAAAAAAGAAAAAGGGAGTAAAATGTTAGGAAGTACATTTAGCAAGGATTGGTAAGTTCTTTGTGAAGAAAAGGGGCATAACGGAATACTTCAATTAAAAAAAAAAACCACAGGCTTTATTCTTGGATAAAAAAACCCAACCTCATTAAAATGTTTGTTTTTTCTAAATTACTTATGCATTTAATAAAATCCAAACAGGATATTGAAAAAAAATTAATCAAAATGACTCATCCTGAAAGTGAACGTGTGAACATAGCTGGGGAAACCCTGAGAAGGAAGAGCAAGGAGGAAGGATTAAGCTGCTAGGAGATGGAATGCTTATCATGATCATCATCATCGGTAAGTGAGCACTTCCCATGCTCCAGGCCCCGTTCCAAGGGCTTCAGAAACACTAACCCGTCTGTTCTTCATCGCAACCCTGGGGGTAGTAGGTATGAGGGTTTTAGCGGCTTAATTCATGGATCCTTCCCACCCGGTCAAGTTCAAACCCACTGAGAGGACAGGGCATCAGCCTTCCGGTTGCTAGTAGACGCAGAGTCAGCGGGCAAGGTGAGGTTCTAAAAGCAGAGCTTCATCAGGAGAATGGAAAAAAAGGCAAGCCACAGGCAGGAAGAAAATGCTGGCAAAACAGAGCTGAGGAAGTATTGCATCCAAAACATGCCAAGGAATCGTATGACTGCACAATGAGAAAACAAACTGCCCAGTGTAAAAATGGGCAAAAGATCTAGACAGGCACCTCGCCAAAGTTGCCATCCAGATGGCAAATGGTACATGAAAAGATGGCAACATCATACATACACACGCGGGACTGGCAAATGAAAACAACGCACCTGTGAAATCCAAATGGCTAGAATCCAAACATTAAAAAAAAAAAAATCCCAAATGCTGGTGAGGATGTGGAGCAACAGGTACTCAGGGGCTGGTGGGAATGCAGACCTGGGAGCCACGATGGAAGACGTTTGGCAGTTTCTTACAAAGCTAGATCTAGTTTCCCACCTATTCACCCAAGCATTTACCACACAAAACCCTGCACATAGACACAAACAAACAAAACACACCACAAAAACAAATGAAAACCCCCTGTTTATTTATAATTGGCAACACTCAAAGCAGCCCGGCCACTGTGGCTCAGTGGGTGAGTGTTAACCTGTTACCAGTAGGCCACGGTTCGATTCCCGGTCAGGACACAGGCCCGGGTTGTGGGCTGGATCCCCAGTGTGGGGTGTGCAGGAGGCGGCGAGCCATGATTCTCTCTCATCACTGATGTTTCTCTCTGTCCCTCTCCCTTCCTCTCTGAAATCAATAAAAATATATTTAAAAAAGAAAAAGAAAAATAATGAACCCAGAGATAGACGGACTTCCTCCATCCAGTCACGCAGCCACGAATGCCATCGCCTCCCCTGTGGGAATGGGACGTGCTCTCTGGGGACGGCAGGGACGAATGTCCCGTTCCTCCTCCCAGCTCACCAGTCAGGTGCGCCTCTCTCCTTGGCTGGGGCCAGAGGCCTAAGTGCGGAGGCAATGCCCTTCCTGGTGAGGGGGTTCAGAACACGTCTCCCCAAATACGCTGCGGACTCCGAGCTGAAGGCCCCGGAGAAAGGGCCCTCCCTGCACCAGGAGGAGAGCGTTCTTGTCACCAGGGACTGCGTGTCGAGGACCAGATGGGCCTGCCCAGCAAACTGCAGGAGAAGCCTGTCTCTGTCAGCCCCCATGCACTTGCTGGTCATCGGCCCACAGCTCACTACCCCGCCCCAGCCCCTTCCTCCTGTCACATCCCCATAAACGCATTGCTCTCTAGGCCGAAGGTACCTGAGCTCGGGGCCCAATCGCTTATTTCGCTTATGTGGGTCCTCATTTTTCTTGTGAAGACTCCCGTATATACGTAAAACTGTTAAATACCTTTGTGTGCTTTTCCCTGGTTAATCTGTGTTAACCAGGCAAACCACAGGCAGGAAAAAAAATATTGGCAAAACAGAGCTGATGAAGAATTGTATCCAAAACATGCCAAGGAATCGTATGACCGCACAATAAGAAAACAAACTAACCCTCAGGCCATCCAGGGAACCAAAGGCTAGGGGAAGTTTTCCTCCCACACAGGGAAACAGAAGGGGGGGGAGGGGAAGGGCGGAGCTCCAAACCCCACTGAGGTCCTATTGTGACCCCTGCAGGAGGAAGCGCCTCCTTTCCCATGCAGAGTGGCCCTGGAGAGGGGGGGGGGGGGGGGAGGAAGGGGGAAGGGCCCTGGGAGTCCAGGGATAGACCTCAGTATAAAAGGGGCGTTTCAGAGTGGGGAGGGGAAGGTGAACAGGTTGGGAGAGAGAGGCTGCTGGGAGCCTCCCCCAGCTGCCGCTCGCCCTCAAACGCCATCCCAGCCAGCACCTGGTTAAGGAAGGCCGCCCTGGCCCAGGACCAGCCGCACGCTCAGAGCAGCGCCCGCTTGGCCCATCTTGCACGGAGGTCTGGCCCTGAGTGGGTTATGGGGAGCGGGGGGCAGAGGGCCCTGGTCGGGAGGGTGAGCATTGCCTGGGTCCTGGGAAGCTGGGGCGTATTACCTGTGCCCTGCAGCTGACCTGAGCAGCAGGAGGGATTTGGGGTGAGGACACAGCCTCGTCTCCAATGTTGGGGGCGCACCAGCAACCCTGGTGATGAACCAGGTGAGGCGACGTGGGCAAAAGGGTGGCTCTCACAGAAAGGCCAGTGCGTGCGTGCGCGGACGCACGGATGGGCTTGTGAGTGTGCGTGTGTGCAGGGGAGTGAGGGTTTGCCTGAGTGCCGTGGGCACGTGCGTGTGTACCCCCGTGTGCGCGTGTCACTCAGCGTGGGGACTGGAAGAGTCTGGGGCCTAAAGGCCTGGTCCGTGGCCGAGTCAGATCTGCTGGCCCTGGAATGCTCCTTCCCTCCCTTCCCCCCCAATGGACGTACCCAGGGAGGAGGCGCACGGTCTTCTCAGACCCCAATCCGTCCTCCCAAACCACGAAGCTTGGGAGGAGTCGAGAAGTCGGGGAAGCAGGGAGGAGAGACCCGGCCTAAGGGTCTCAGGAGGCGCCCTTGACCCTGAGATCAGATGTGGGGGCGTGTAGAGCCGGTGCGCGCCTGCTGGTGGCCTGGGCCGCCAAGGGGGCGTCCTCGAGCCAGGAAAGGGCTCCCTGAGGCCGCGCGCGGTCCTTCGGTCCTTCCATCCCTAGTACCCATCCCACCCCTGGGAGGGGGTGCGCGCCTCGATGGGGCTTACCCACTCGCCCCCTCCCCGCGGCTCCAGGAGATGTTCCAGTTCATTGGGCGCTGGTTCACCGAGTCCTGCGCTGCGCTCGCGCGGGGGGAGGCGGGGGGCGGCCCAGCAGACCCCTGGGTGGGAGGAGAGGCCGCCGGACCCCGAGGGCGAAACTGTGTCCCGGGCTACGATGCTCCGAGGAAACCCGGAGGTCGGAACAGAAACCCGTCCAAGGGTGGGTGGACGGCGGAGAGGCTGCCTGGGAGGCCGGGTGGAGTCTCCTGCGTGGAGAGCGTTCCTGGCCACGGGCACAGCTGGAACGAAGGCCCGGAGGTGTGAGAGCTGGGGTGCCGGGGACACCTGAGTCCTGGGTGGGGGAGGCCACTGGGGCCCTGGCGACGGGCCGGGGTCCGCCTGCGGAGACCTGAGCCCCAACCCCGGCAGCCGCCAGTCCCGGGCGCTCACGGATTCCTGGGCAGGCGGCAGGGCGTCCCCGGAGTCCCCAGCCCGCCATCTCCATCCCCCGCGCAGCCTCCAGGCGGCAGCACCGAGTCTCCTGAGCTCGCGATCAAATCTGCCCTCGCCATCCCTTTATCCAGGTTATTCTCCCCCCCAACTCCCCGCCCCCCCGCTCTCAGCCCTCCTAGCTCTGCGCCCCCCCCCCCAGTTCTCCCGCGCCCCAAGGGCTCCATATGATGGTGGGAGGAGGCGCTGGGATGGATGGCAGGGCGTGCGGGGAGGGGGCATCAGGTTCAATGAGGTCCTGCTGGTCACTGCCGAGGACGGAACCTGAGACAAAGACGGCGCTTGAACTGTCCCCCCACACCCCCATGGGTGCCAGACAGCTCCCTCCAGCTTTCATTCTGAATTCCTTCCATCCCTTTCCACCTCCCTCCCTTCAAGACAGACAGACGCAGATTCCTTTTACTGAAAGTCAAGAGAGACACCCAGCCCCTCCCTTTGCGTCTTCTGCCGCCTATTAAGAGCTCAGTAATTTCCCCTCAGGGTTACCTGTTTACGTTATGAGAAAGGTCAGGCTGAGTGGCATCTTAAGCCCAAAGGCAGCGGTCCTAACCTCTATCCAACCAGGTGAAGGTGGGGCCTGGGGGTCTATAGGTCGCGTCCTCCACCTCCTTTCACCCCGTCCAGGTCAGGCTCAGGTGCTGAGCCCAGTGTGGGGGGCTCTCCCAAACCAACATTTCCCAGGGCATTTCCTGCAGAGCCTGGGCAGGTGAGCCCTGAGTAGGTGAGGACTGGCAGGTGAGCCCTGAGTAGGTGAGCCCTAAGTAGGTGAGGCCTGGCAGGTGAGCCCTAAGTAGGTGAGGCCTGGGCAGGTGAGGCCTGGCAGGTGAGCCCTGAGTAGGTGAGGCCTGGGCAGGTGAGCCCTGAGTAGGTGAGCCCTGGGCAGGTGAGGCCTGAGTAGGTGAGCCCTGGGCAGGTGAGGCCTGAGTAGGTGAGCCCTGGGCAGGTGAGGCCTGGGCAGGTGAGCCCTGGGCAGGTGAGGCCTGAGTAGGTGAGCCCTGGGCAGGTGAGGCCTGGGCAGGTGAGCCCTGAGTAGGTGAGGCCTGGGCAGGTGAGGCCTGGGCAGGTGAGGCCTGGGCAGGTGAGGCCTGAGTAGGTGAGGCCTGGGCAGGTGAGCCCTGGGCAGGTGAGCCCTGAGTAGGTGAGGCCTGGCAGGTGAGCCCTGAGTAGGTAAGGCCTGGCAGGTGAGCCCTGAGTAGGTGAGCCCTGGGCAGGTGAGGCCTGAGTAGGCGAGGCCTGGCAGGTGAGGCCTGAGTAGGTGAGGCCTGGGCAGGTGAGCCCTGGGCAGGTGAGGCCTGGGCAGGTGAGCCCTGGGCAGGTGAGGCCTGGGCAGGTGAGCCCTGGGCAGGTGAGGCCTGAGTAGGTGAGGCCTGGGCAGGTGAGCCCTGGGCAGGTGAGCCCTGAGTAGGTGAGGCCTGGCAGGTGAGCCCTGAGTAGGTAAGGCCTGGCAGGTGAGCCCTGAGTAGGTGAGCCCTGGGCAGGTGAGGCCTGAGTAGGCGAGGCCTGGCAGGTGAGGCCTGAGTAGGTGAGGCCTGGGCAGGTGAGCCCTGGGCAGGTGAGGCCTGGGCAGGTGAGCCCTGGGCAGGTGAGGCCTGGGTAGGTGAGCCCTGAGCAGGTGAGGCCTGGGCAGGTGAGCCCTGAGCAGGTGAGCCCTGAGTAGGTGAGGCCTGGGCAGGTGAGCCCTGGGCAGGTGAGGCCTGAGTAGGTGAGGCCTGGGCAGGTGAGCCCTGGGCAGGTGAGCCCTGAGTAGGTGAGGCCTGGCAGGTGAGCCCTGAGTAGGTGAGGCCTGGCAGGTGAGCCCGGAGTAGGTGAGGCCTGGGCAGGTGAGCCCTGAGTAGGTGAGGCCTGGGCAGGTGAGCCCTGGGCAGGTGAGCCCTGAGTAGGTGAGGCCTGGCAGGTGAGCCCTGAGTAGGTGAGGCCTGGCAGGTGAGCCCTGAGTAGGTGAGACCTGCAGGTGAGCCCTGAGTAGGTGAGGCCTGGCAGGTGAGCCCTGAGTAGGTGAGGCCTGGGCAGGTGAGCCCTGGGCAGGTGAGCCCTGAGTAGGTGAGGCCTGGCAGGTGAGCCCGGAGTAGGTGAGGCCTGGGCAGGTGAGCCCTGAGTAGGTGAGGCCTGGGCAGGTGAGCCCTGGGCAGGTGAGCCCTGAGTAGGTGAGGCCTGGCAGGTGAGCCCTGAGTAGGTGAGGCCTGGCAGGTGAGCCCTGAGTAGGTGAGGCCTGGCAGGTGAGCCCTGAGTAGGTGAGGCCTGCAGGTGAGCCCTGAGTAGGTGAGGCCTGGCAGGTGAGCCCTGAGTAGGTGAGGCCTGGGCAGGTGAGCCCTGGGCAGGTGAGCCCTGGGCAGGTGAGCCCTGAGTAGGTGAGGCCTGGCAGGTGAGCCCTGAGTAGGTGAGGCCTGGCAGGTGAGCCCTGAGTAGGTGAGGCCTGGCAGGTGAGCCCTGAGTAGGTGAGGCCTGCAGGTGAGCCCTGAGTAGGTGAGGCCTGGCAGGTGAGCCCTGAGTAGGTGAGGCCTGGGCAGGTGAGCCCTGGGCAGGTGAGCCCTGAGTAGGTGAGGCCTGGCAGGTGAGCCCTGAGTAGGTGAGCCCTGGGCAGGTGAGCCCTGGGCAGGTGAGGCCTGGGCAGGTGAGGCCTGGGCAGGTGAGCCCTGAGTAGGTGAGGCCTGGGCAGGTGAGCCCTGAGTAGGTGAGGCCTGGGCAGGTGAGCCCTGGGCAGGTGAGCCCTAAGTAGGTGAGGACTGGCAGGTGAGCCCTGAGTAGGTGAGGCCTGGGCAGGTTTGGATAGAGGATGCAAGCGACACCATCTCAGGCTGCTGGTCCTCCTGGGCAGGGGTGATGAGGGCCACCTGTGACCGCTGTGAAAACCTTTCCCATTAGTGCAGAATTCCAAAGAGGGGGATTTTACTGAGGGCAGAGGTGGGGCCTGGGCCTGGCTTTGACACTGACTCTGACCTTGAGCTTGTTACTTAAATCCCGAGCCTTAGTTTCCTGTCTGTAGAATGAGAACAGTTATACCTGTTCTGTCTCTGGCAACGTTTTTAATGCCTCTAAGCTTCCATGTTTTCACCTATAAAATGGGCTTAAGTATAGCCTGTCCCATCTACCTCACAGTTTTGCAGTTAAATCCAGCCAGCCAGCCCTAGCTTGTGTGGCTCAGTGGATAGAGCGTTGGCCTGTAGACTGAAGGGTCCCGGGTTCGATTCCAGTGAAGGGCACATGCCTCAGTTACGGGCTCCTCCCCGGCCCAGGCGGAAAGGAACCAATCGATGTGTTTCTCTCACCATCGTTATTTCTCTCTGTCTTTCCCTCTCTCTCCCACTCTCTCTAAAAATCAATGGAAAATATCCTCCTTTAGGTGAGGATTAAGAAAGAATCCATCCATCTACTCATCAATTAGTAAGACTTAATAATAAATAAGGACAGAGAGTGCCTGCTATCTCCCTGTGTACATGCCTTAACTCATCCATTCCTTCTGTCCACTTGGAAGGGAAATGTCTGTATTACCGTCACTCCACAGATGAGAAAACTGAGGCCAATGATTCTCACACTCAGCTTCACACAGTTCAGTGTGAGTCAATCTGGCCCCATGGCCGCCTCTCTGGACACAGCCCACTGCGTGAGGGACGGTTGCATGGTAGCCCCAATAAATAGTCGTTCTGTTACAGGTTGGGAGAGGGGCTCATCTCCTCCCATTTGGAACTGGGAATGGAGTTTTCTGAGACCCACAGACAGATTGGGGGTCTGTGGAGGCTGTGTGCCCCTCCACGGAGGCTGCAGGGGAAAGCGTTACTTCTGTGGAATTACACCCTGGGCTGCCGAAGCCCCATTCCCTTAGTCCAGCCAGAGAAGAAGTGTAGCTGGGGTTTCCGCAGAGCTAACATCAGGGTTTCCCTTCCATGTTGGAGCCAGGTCTGTCCGGTGTCCGGCTAGCTCAGCTTGTGTTTCCCGCTCGGTCCATTAGTTCACTGCATGTGGGATCCGTGGCGCCACGTGGCTATGGAGGAAACACGGGCAGCAGCAAAACAAGAGCCCTACATGCCAAGAGCCAAGCGCAACAACAGCCCGAGAGAGCAAGCGTCTTTGCGTAGGGGATTCCCAGATGTGTGCATGCTCGCAGTGGCCGCGCTCATTCTGGCCAACCATTACTGTCCTCAGGTGTGACTGACAAGCAGGTACCTTCCGATGTCACCCTAACATGACTGGGCGTGTGTCTATCTTCCTTCCCTATGTGGTTCCGTGGGGAGTGCAAAATTGCAGCTTCCTGGTGAAGCTGCCCAATGCATGCCTCTGATGTCTGATGTTCCCTTTGCTCCTTTTCCATTACTGAGGCCCAGCTAGGTGCAATGGTACCAGTTCAGTGAATGACACGGCAAAAGTGCCCTTTGGAGAGAGGCAGGTCAGACTGGGCGCTGGGGGTGCCCACACCCCACCCTGCTCATTGGCACAGATGAGTGTTGTAGTTTTTTTGCATCGTCATATACGAAGGATGGCATTTGCCATGCAGGCTCATCCCCATCTGAGCTCGGGGACTGTTTTTGGGGGCCCCTGGGTAGTTGCAGGGCGACAGGTTGGGACTCCCTGGTGTGGTTGAAAGAGCATGAATGTCATCCTCAGAGAGCCAGGAGTTCAAAGCTTGACGGTGTGGCCGCCTCTCTGAGCCTCCACCGCCTCATCTCTACAACGGGGATATGGGTGACAACCTAGTGAGGTGGTTGTGTGAATGAAATAAGAAAAGGTAGGTGAGGGCACCGTGGGAGCTGGAACTGACCTGTCCACTTCCACGTGCCCATGGACGCCCCGGAGGAAGCGCACAGAAACTAGCCCCTGAGCCCTCAGCGCCCCCAGTTTGATGCACAGACCATTTTCTCTGGGGAACAGTATTGTGGCCGCACCGGGGAAAAACGAACAGCGCCTGGAAGACACCCTGTTGGTAGCTTTTGGTCATCTCCGCTTCCGGGATGCCCCGGTGGCTGCTGGGGTCACTGGCTCTGCTTTATTAAGGTCTTTGCGGAAGCAGAGTTCAATTTGCAGGTAAAACCCTAGCCAGTTTGGCTCAGGGGATCGAGTGTCAGCCTGTGGACTGAAGGGTTCAGGTTGGATTGCGTTGGATTTCAAGGGCACAGGCCCGGGTTGCGGGCTTGATCCCCAGTAGGGGGCGTGCAGGAGGCAGCCAATCAGTGATCCTCTCTCATCATTGATGTTTCTGTCTCTCTCTCCCCCCCCCCCCCCCCGCTCCCTTTCTCTCTAAAATCAATAAAAATATATTTTAAAAAATTTTGCAGGTAAAGAACCTGCCTCACTGACCCAGGGCCATGGCAGACAGAGGCATCGGATGGCACTTGTTTAAATATCGATGCAGAAGAGTCGCACGCCAGGCTGTCCCAGGCACAAGGAATTGTTTAAAGCTTTCATGCGAGCCGAAACCGGTTTGGCTCAGTGGATAGAGCGTCGGCCTGCGGACTAAAAGGTCCCAGGTTCGATTCCGGTCAAGGGCATGTACTTGGGGTGCGGGCACATCCCCAGTAGGGGGCGTGCAGGAGGCAGCTGATCGATGTTTCTAACTCTCTATCTCTCTCCCTTCCTCTCTGTAAAAAATCAATAAAATATATAAATTTAAAAAAATAAATAAAGCTTTCATTCGAGTATCAATTACCAAAGAAATCGACCCCACAGTTTGAAACATGAAATTACAATATAGTTTAGGTTTGAAGCCAGCACGTCTCAGCTCCTTTATATTTCCTCATAATTCTCCTTAAAACCTGAGCAGTTCCCCTTTTAGCTCCTCCCTCCTCTTGTTTGGTCGCAGGCAGCTGAGCGCAGCTGGCACTGCTGACGTTCTGCTTGGAAACCACTGGAACTAGATCTCCACGTTCGTGGCACACCCTCTCTGTCGCTCGCCTCGCCGCGTCAACAGCTTTGCTCAGTGTTACCAACCCTAAAGTTACGGCTCCATGTTAGGGGCCGCCTGGATGTCTGGTGAAACCTGGAGGCCCTCCAACGACCTCAGGGGAGGTCCCAGGGATTCCAACTCTACTCCTGCGGCCAGGCTCCCCCCAGCTCAGCAGCCCCTGCCTGTCACAGGGACAAGGCGCCATTCGTGTTTATCTCTGCACGTTGGTTTGGTTCCCGGCCAGCCCGGGGAATTAGACAAGCCCATCACATCCTCCCAAAGGAACCAGGGCGCCACACCCTCTTGGTATTACACAGCCTGCTTCCCAACACCCCCGTGGTCCACGCCACTCCCAAGTGCAGCCCCGTGTGGCCTGCAGTGTCCTCATTCTCGGAGCTCTGAGCATAGGGGGCTCCCTAACTGCTCCCATGTCATCTGTCCGGTGTTGGCTGTCATGCTTCGGCCATTCCTGCAACCCTACCGTGGGGATTCCTCCCTGGCCAGTGAGAGCAAAACAAGAGTCAGCTTTATTCTAACCGGGTGACCTTTTCCTCCGCAGCCAATGGCAGGCTCCTCACTGCGCTGCAGTCCTGTAACTTTCACTAATTCCTCCCCGGCCTGCCCCAGGCCACGTGTCCAACGTTGTTGGTTGCACGGCAACCCACTTCTCCAATCAGATGGTCTGTGGGCATCGTCTCATGACAACCCCCTCACATGTGTAGCTTAACACAGAGATCATTTACTTGCTCACAGTTCCATATTTCTGTCTTTTCTTTCTTTTTTTTTTTTGCTTCGTTTTGTTAATCCTCACCCGAGGATTTTTTTTTAGAGAGTGGGAGAAAGGAGAGAGACCGAGAGAAACATCGATGTGAGAGAGGCACATTGTTGGGTGCCTCCCGCCTGTGCCCCGACCAGGGCTGGGGATCGAGCCTACAATCTAGGTATGTGCCCTTGACTGGCACCAAACCTGGGCCCTTCAGTCCGCAGGCTGATGCTCTAGCCACTGAGCCAAACTGGCCAGGGCTCACAGCTCACAATTTCGTGGGCTGGGCAGGATCATCCCTCAGCTCCACGAGGCATCAGCTGAGACGGGGCTGCCTGCAAGACCCAGTTCCCAGACGGCTCACTCACGCGCGGGGAGCCTCACTCGTCCTCCACGTGGGCCTGTCCGGGCCACTGCGTGGGCTTCCCCACAACATGGCGTTGGTTCCGAGCGGGAGGAAGTGGAAGCTGCCTGTCCTCTGAAGGGTCAGGCCCGAGTGGCGCTGCCACTTTGCCCTCAGTGCAGACCAAACTCTCGGGGTTAGAACTAAGCTCCACACCTCGATAGGAGGGTGGAGTGTGTATAGAGACGGGAGGGATCGTTCGCAGCCACACACGCCTGATTTTACATATGGGGAAACGGAGCCTCAGAGAGGGGACCGCAGGCTCAGGGGCAGGGCAGAAATAGACTTCTTAACAGTGTTTCTGGAGCTTTTCCTACACGCCCAGAACTGTGCCGGGCGCCTCCGCATGCAATCTCACAACAGTCTCGTGAGGCAGGAATAGTTTTTATCCCCATTTTACAGATGAGGAAGTGGAGGCACGAGCAGGTAGGCAGCTTGCCCAAAGCCATGTGGCTTGTATGAAGGAAGGGAGCCCAGTCTGACTGCATAGCCTACCCTCGGAACTAGAGGCAAAATCCACAAGCCATTATATTTTTGTCTCGGCACATGGTTTTGGAGTAACAACAAGGTGGCACTGCGCCCAAGATGCTTGTGAGTTCCAAACAAAACAAAGTGCGACATTCTTCGTAATTCAGTTCAGTGCATTCTGGGAAGTTTTGCCATAGACTGGCCTGCGTTTTCCCACAGGAACCCTCTGTGGAGACATGGCCAGTTTCTCCCGATACCTACCTCTGTCTCATACAGCAACTCCCCACCCAACAGTGGTTTCTCTTTTTCAATATACACTGAGTGGCCAGATTATGATGATCTCTGAACGCATAATAATCTGGCCACTCAGAGAATGTGTGTGTGTGTGTGTGTGTGTGTGTGTGTGTGTGTGTGTATATATTACAGGCCCGGTGCATGAATCTGTGCATGGGTGGGGTCCGGCCAACCTGGCCAGGGGGAGGGGACATGGGCAGTTGGCTGGCCTGCCTGCTGGTCAAGCTCCTGGTCGAGGGGACAATTTGCATATTAGCCTTTTATTATATAGGATATACACTGAGTGGCTAGATTATTATGATCTCTGAATGCATAATCTGGCCACTCAGTATATTTTTATTGATTTCAAAGAGGAAGGGAGAGGGTGTGTGAGAGAGAAACATCAATGATGAGTGAGAATCATTGATCATCTGTCTCCTGCACGCTCCTTCCTGGGGATCCAGCCCAAAACCCGGGCATGCGCCTTGACGGGAATCGGACCACAACCCTCTGGTTCATGGGTCGATGCTCCACGCCAGCCAGGACTTGGTTTTTTCTTCTTCTTCTTTTAATATTTATTAAATTGACTGGGGTGACAGTGGTCAACATGAACATATAGGTTTCAGGTGTGGGGTGGGTTTCTATGTTATAAGATCTGTGTATTGCCCCGTGTGCCCACCACCCAAAGTCACATCTGTTCCTGTCACCTTACATTAGCAACGATTGCTTTTCACAGCTCCACTTCCAACGAAGAGGAGTGAGGGTTAGCCAACGGGGTCACAGCAAAAGGGATGAGTGCGACCTCGGGTCAGGTCTGCTGGCCGCGTGTGGTGCAATGGCAGGAGCGGCAGCAGCTACTTTGGACCATGAGATGAAAACAGTGTCGAGGAGCAGAGCTGGGGAGCAGGAGCATGAGGTGTTTGGATGACTTTGGGGAGCAGCTTAATCCCTGAGCCCTGACTACCTGCCTCTGCCTCTTGCCTGAGGGGAGAAATAAAATTCTACCTTAAAAAAAAAAAAGTATTTTTTTGTTTGTTGTTGATTTCAGGGGGGAAGGGAGAGGGAGAGATGGAAACATCAATGATGAGAAAGAATCATTGATCGGCTGCCTCCTGCACACCCCCCACTGGGGATCGAGCCCAAAACCCAGGCATGTGCCCTGACCGGGAATTGAACTGTGACCTCCTGGTTCATAGGTCCATGCTCAACCACTGAGCCACACTGGCTGGGCAAAATTCTGTCTTCTTTTCTTCTTCTTCTTTTTCAATCCTCACCTGAGGATATTTTTCCATTGATTTTTAGAGAGAGTGGGAGAGAGAGGGAAAGACAGAGAGAAACATCGATGTGAGAGAAACACATTGATTGGTTGCCTCCTGCATGTGCCCCAACCAGGGCCCGGGCTGAGGAGGAGCCTGCAGCTGAGGTGCGTGCCTTTGATCAGAATCGAACCCGGGACCCCTTGGTCCACAGGCTGATGCTCTATCTGCTGAGCCAAACTGGCCAGGGCAACTTCCTTAAAAAAGTTTTTTAAAAAAAACTGATTTCAGAGAGGAAGGGAGAGGGGGAGAGAGAGAGAGAGAGAGAGAGAGAGAGAAACATCAATGATGAGAGATAATCATCGATCAGCTGCCTCGTGCACACCCCCTACTGAGGATCAAACCCGAAACCCGGACATGTGCCCTTAACGGGAATCGAACCCAGGACCCTTTAGTCTACAGACAGACGCTCTACCCACTGAGCCAAACCTGCTAGGGCAAACGTTCTACCCTTTTTAAGCCAGCGTTAGTTTCAGTGTTTTTCATAACTTACAGACTACCTTAAAAGAGAAGGGGAGTGCTTGTCCAGGGGTGTAGCAGCTGGGCCAGTCCCCCGGGTCCCTCCCAGTCCTGAAATTCCATGGCTTTGTGGTGGGAGAGGGGTGGCTGGGCTGAGTGCTTCCAGCAGTTTCTAGGCTCTGGACCGAACGCTGATCTGTTTCTCTTCTCTTCACATGGACTATTTTCCTTCAACCTCCGTTCTGACGTTCTGTAACAGAGCTGGGCGGGGCCGCGTTTCACACCCAACTGGACAGTAAGAAGCTGTGTGCAGATGAGTTTTCCTTTCGGATACTCTGGAAATGGGACAGTTTATGACCATTTTGCAACGGCCAGAAATCCATTTTGTGAAATGCTGTTTTTGTGCGCGTGTGGGGTTTTTTTTTTGTTTGTTTTCTGTCTTTACCAAAACATCATGGAGTCATTTGTGTGTATTTTTCCCGACTCTTGTTTTTTTTAAAAAAGGCTTTGTTTTCCTGGCATAGCTAGGGTGTGGAGTTTCCTGATGGAAAAATATTCAAGTTTATTTGGCTTCTCTGAGACCCATTGGGCATGTGGGGACTTCTCTGGGACAGGGAACAGGATGGGGAGACTCAGGGGTTGCGGGTGACAAAAGCAGAATTGAGATGTGGGACGGTTGCCAGGGGATGGGGCCTGACCTCGCCAAGGGGAGGCTCGGGCAGAGGCAGAAGGAGAAGAGCGAGTGGCAGGGCACAATCAGCTGAGGACAGAGGTCTGAGGGCCGAGGCCAGGAGCAGGTTCCAGGGACACAGCCTTGAGGCCTGGGGCCGCTCTTGGACGGGGTATTACTGCCCAAGGGCACACGCCTCACCAGTGTGCCTCACCAGAGGAGTTAGGAGTCAGATCGGCCAAACAGGAAAAGCGGAAGTGGGTTAAAGGCCAATGGCAGTCCTGGCCAGTGTGGCTCAGTGGACAGAGCATCGGCCCACAGACGGAGGGCTTGTGGGTTCAGTTCTGGTCAAGGGCACGTACCTCAGTTGCAGACTCGATCCTTGGCCCTGGTTGGGGCAGGTGTGGGAGGCAACCAATCGATGTGTCTCTCTCACATCGATGCTTCTCTCTGTCTCTCTCTCCCCCTCCTTCCCACTCTCTGAAAATCAGTGGAGAAAGTAGCCACTGGTGAGGATGAACCACCACCACAAAAAAGGCCGAAGTCAGAATGACATGAACCATAAATGGGTCATTCTGATGGAGACATTGCTTCGAAATCTTGCAGTCAACAAAGCCCCTTCCTCAAAGGGTGAGTGTGGGAACTGAATTAAACATGTATGTAAGTGCTTATAGTAGTGCCTGGCAGAGAAGAAGGGCTCAAAAAAATTAGTTGCTATTGCCATCATCATCATCACCATAATCATCACCATCATCATCACCATCACCTGCCGGAAACCGAAACTGATCATGGTCTCACTAATTAGAAAGGTGTGGACAAGGAACCCGGGAGGCTGGTCAACCTTGAAGCTCTGAAAGGTCAGAGCCAACCACTCCCTATCTAATGGAGACAATGGCAGCTGAAGCAACTTCCCCACCAAATAATCATGTAAATCTTTACTGATAAGATAATCTGCCTGTTACTGGAATTGCCTGCCTAAGGGCAATGGGTGTGTCCCAAACCTGAATAAAAGGGATGGCAAGGCCAAAGCAAAGGTAGTCCTCCCACTAGAGTTGGGCTTCCGCCTGGCCCCCATTTCCCAAATTAATACTTTTCTAGTCTCTTTCGTTTGTGTGCGGCCTTCTCTAGAACCAGAACCCTGAACCTGAACCCTGAACCACGCGGGACGTGAAAGGGGTTCCCACAATCACCACCACCATCACCATCATCACCACCATCACCATCATCACCACCATCACATCATCATCATCATCACCATTATCACCATCATCATCATCACCTTCATCACCATCACATCATCATCATCACCATTATCACCATCATCATCATCACCATCACCATCACCATCATCACCACCATCACCATCATCACCACCATCACATCATCATCATCATCACCATTATCACCATCATCATCATCACCTTCATCACCATCACATCATCATCATCACCATCATCATCAATTTCCCCCTGTTGTTTCCTCCCAGACTCCAGGAGAATGAACGCTTCCTGAATACAGAGGTGGGCAAAAGTAGGTTTACAGTAGCTTGTATGGAAAATCCTATATAACAAAGAGGTAATATGCAAATTGACCCTCACATCACAAGATGGCCACCCCCACATTGTCACAAGATGACCACCACAAGAAAGTCACCCTCACATCGTCACAAAATGGCCACCACCACATTGTCACACGATGGCTGTAAGGTTTAAATCAGAGATGTAAGATTTAATCTGACCGAAACCAATAAGTTGACCAAGACAAACAGGGTAAAAGCGAAAGATCGAGTTTATTGAAAGCTCTCGGGTGAGGTCCCGCGGTCCGAGGGCTCAGGCCGGGGGAGTCACACCCACCTGTGTCTGGCGGGGCTTTTTTATGCTGCTGTTGGAGCCGTCAGGCTTATCTGAGGTGCTTATGGCAGGTGATTTATGAGCGGGAAGTTCGTACGGCTGCAGCCTGGCCACCCTGACAAGTCTTGGGTGGTCATTTATTGTCCGGCAGGATGTTAGCACAGCTGTGACTTGGTTGCTCTGCTTTGTCCGGGGGCACCGCTATTGTTCAACTCAGCAAGTGGGATGGGAAGAGTCCCTATCTTCCCAGCCCCAGACCTTACAATGGCCACCCCCCACGTCATCACAAGATGGCCGCCCCCACATTGTCACAAGATGGCCAGCAGGGGAGGGCAGTTGGGGGTGATCGGGTCAGCAGGGGAGCAGTTAGGTGTCTATCATGCTGGCAGGGGAGCGGTTAGAGGGCGATCAGGCTAGCAGGCAGAGTGGTTAGGGGCAATCAGGCAGCCAGACATCCCCCGAGGGGTCCCAGATTGGAGAAGGTGCAGGCTGGGCTGAGGGAACCCCCCTGCCCCCAGTGCATGAATTTCGTGCACTGGGCCTTTAGTAATAGAATAATTAATAAATAACAATATAAGAATATACGCTGTGTTTCACTATAAAACTACTTTTGCCCCATGCTGTATTTGAACTTAGAGAGGGCCACATCTTGGGCCTTTAGACCAAGCTGGGGTCAAACATGAGGTCCCCCCACCCAGTCCCCAGCCCCTGTCCCTGCTCTGCAGCTGGAGAGCACAGTAGTGTGGACTTTACCCACAACCCAGCAGGGCCTCCCCCAGGACAGAGTGGGCCTTTATTAAGTGCGAAGATGCCCAGAAACAGTGGCAGGACCCACTGAAGACTCAGTTGGGAGGCCACACCCAGAAAGACGGGGTGCTGCCATAGCGGGTGCCGTGTCGGTGCCGAGTCCGAGACCAGCGTGTCTCAGAACAGAGCACACAGGCAGGAGCCATGACGACACCCAGTGCAGTCACGCATGGAATTTTTCTGTCTGACTCCCGGACCTCGAAGTGGGGAGGGCGTCCACCGTGCCCAGAACAATGGCTCCACTGAGCTGAATGCCGAGCTGGAGCCGGCCTCCTAGCCACGCCGGCTCCTCGTCCACGGAGCCAGAAAAGAGGAGCATGTACTATATTTAAACGCACAGCATTATCGAGAGGCCATAACATCTGCCTCGGTTTTTCCATACACTCACAGAGTTGTGCAATCATCACCACTACACTCAGGACCTCTCCATCTCTCCAACAGGAACCTCCGTGCCCATTAGCAAGCACTGCCCTGGCAACCAGGCCTACTACCTCCTGTCTCCATGGAGTCGGCTATTCAGCACATTTCACATCCACGGAATCATACACCATGTGGCCTTTTCTGTCTGGCTTTCCCACTGAGCATGTTCATCCATGTGGTAAGGTGGACCTGTACTCCCTTTCCATTCTTGAAAACGATTCCATCGTTGTTGGATTTTTGGGTTGTCTCCACCTTTTGGCTATTATAAACAACTGGAGGCCCGATGCATGAAATTGGTGCAAGAGGAGGCCTTCCTTCCCCCGGCTGCCAGCACCGGCTTCCCTCTGGCACCCAGGACCCGGGCTTCCCTCGCAGCCCTGGCTTCTTCAGGAAGGTCGTCTGGAAGGACGTCTGGTCTAATGAGCATATTATGCCTTTATTATTATAGATCGTACACAGTGGCCTAATAGATAAGGCGTTGGCCTCCTAAGTAACAGTATGAACATTTAGGTACATGCTTTTTCGTGGACACGTTTTCGGTTCTCTGGGGTATGTACCGAGGAAGGGAATTTCTGGGTCACTTGGTCATTTTCTGCTTAACGTTTTGAGGACCTGCCAATCAGTCTCCCAAAGCGGCTGCACCATTTTACACCTGCTCCAGCCCGGTGTGAGGTGGACAGTGTCCGGCATCTTTACTGGTGCTTGTCATTGCCCGTCTTCTTTAGGGTAGCCATCCTAATGGGTGTGAAGTGGTGACTGTTTTATCTTTATTGATTTCAGAGCGGAAGGGAGAGGGAGAGAGAGAGAAACATCAGTGATGAGAGAGAATCATCAGTCAGCTGCCTCCCACACGCCCCCTACTGGGGACTGAGCTCACACTGACGGGAATTAAACCGTGACCTCCTGGTTTACACATTGACGGTCACAGTTCGATTTCCTCACACGGGGGATCGAGCCCGCAACCCGGGCATGTGCCCTTGACCGGCATCAAACCGGGACGCTTCAGTCCGCAGGCCGATGCTCTATCCACTGAGCCAAACCAGCTAGGGTCTGATTTGTGCTTTTGGTGTCCTATTTAAGAAACCATTACCTAACCTAAAATTATAAAAATGAATTCCGATCTTTTCCTCCGAGAGTTTTATAGTTTTAGCTCTTACAGACGTTTCGCATTAAGCTCTTTGAGACACCCTGAATGGATTTTGGTGTCCGGGGCGAGGAGGGAGGGCCCGTCTCCTTCTTTTGCATGTGGACAGCCAGCTTTCTCTCCAACGCTGTGTGTTGACAACACGATCTCCCCGCCGGCTTGTCTTGAACGCTTGTCAAAAACATTGACCGACTGTCCGTGTTTGTTTCCGGGCTCTTAGTCCCAGCTTCACTCTCCTCCCCACTCCGAGAACAAGCTGCGCCCCCTCCTCGGAGGCCTGGCTGGCTCGGGGGGACCGTCCTCCACGTGCCAGAGGCAGCGTCCTTGCTGAGGGCTTCCAGGGCGCGGGGCCTCTTCTCCAAGCTTCTAGCTTCTAGCAACGCCCGCCTTTGCCACGTGGTCCCCAGCTCTCGCTGTGGTAGCTGCTTCGGGGCAGGGGTGGGGGGCGGGTAGGGCTGTCTCTGCCGACCTCAGGGTTCCCTTTGTGACTTTCCATTTCCTCTTTAACCGACTCCTGATATAAAAATGCTTTACGATAAAACAACTGGTAAGGCTTCTATCTCCCTGACTGGACCCTGAGAGATGCATGGAGGCTCTGCTCGCTTTCTCCCATTCATCCACTCACTCACTCATTCAGTTCACAAATAGTCGCCTGACACCTGCGTTGTGACAGGGCCAGGCAGGCTGGCGTGGGGCTCATAGATGGATGAACCAGATGTGGGCCGACTGTCCCCTGGAGGAGCTCACAGTCCGAGGGGGAGGCACGCGCAGACACAGAGTGAGGAGCGAGGGCACTCAGGGCCACACCCCGACGGCCCACGTGAGCCGGGGAGCTTCCTTCCTCCTCCCTGTCCAGGGACTCAGGGGCTCTGCACCCCTTGAAGTTGTGGGGGTTGCATCAGCCCAGCCTGCGGTCCTCTGGGGTTGTCTGGGCAGCTCAGTGCTAGGCAGCCCCCAGCAGGCTTATGGGAGCCAGATGTGTTGGCACCTGCAGAGTCCGCCTGAGGCCTCACTGAGGAGTTGGGGGCGGGCCAGGCTCGGGATGGCTGCCAACTGAGAAGGGGCTTCGCTCTGCCTGGCTTCTCCCATTAGAGAGCCTGCCTCTTGGCTCACGATGCCCTGTGGCTCACCTGCCGGGTGCAACTGATGGTGGAAGGAGGGGGCCCTGTGAGCCTCCCTGCATCCCCGCAGGAAGGAGGTGAAGGGTGGCGCAGCAGCATCGGACCTGGGCTCGGGGTCCCACAGCCTGAACGGCGTTCTGGCCCGGCCTCTGCCAGCACTGCCTCCACCTGGAATCCCTGCCAGGCCCCTGATTGCGGCAGCCCTTCCATATATAGGCAGATGTGGCCGACTGGCTGCCTGGGTCCGAGGAGAGGGCCTGGGCCTGCTGACAGGGGCTCCGGGGCCCAGTTCCTGGCTCTCCTCCTGAGGCCCCATCTGGCTCCCTTCTCAGACCCCACTGGCCCTGGTCCTCTCTCCCCCATGCCAGCTGCTTCTCCAGCACCCACTCTCTGGGTGCAGGCACCTTGTACGATGGGCCTTTGACCCTCTCTTATTCTGCACCTTCCCCAGGGCCGGCCATCCTCTCTGAGGCATCACTGGCCACGGCCGTGGCGTCAGCTTCTCCGGCCAGGCTTCGTGGAGCCCCGAGCCGTCTCCAGGGGCCCCGCACACTCAGTCTCAATGGAGCTTTTCAACTGCTCGTCCTCCGTCCCCAGGCCTGAAGCCCGTGCACCCGGCTCCACACGTGCAGTCCTGCAGGCTCCCTGCCCGCCCCCCCAGCCCCGTCCCTCCACCCTCACGGTCTGTCGTACCGTTTTGTGTACGTGTTATTGAAGCACAGGGTCCCTCGGTGTGAGACCAGCAAGATCCACAAAGCAACACCCCCGCGTGTCCAGCACCAGACAGAGAAATAACGACCAGAGCTGAGGCCCCCTCCAGGGCAGCTGCGGCCCCGACTTCCCACACCGGGCATGACCACGCTGCCTTCCAGCCTCACCTAGGCCGACCGCACGGTGGTGGTGGTGGTGGTGGTGGTGGTGGTGGTGGTGGTGGGGGTGGTGGTGGTGGTGGTGGGGGTGGTGGTGGTGGGGGTGGTGGTGGAGGGTGATGGTGGGGGGTGGATGCTGTGATGCACAACCCAGGCTCCCTCCCTGGCGGAGGAGTGTATCCCCAGCTGCGGGGAAGGCTGTCCTGAGTCTCCAGGGCTGCCTGGGCTGAAGAGCGGCCTTGCCCGAGGTCATGTCTTCTTCCAGGAACAGCCTGCGCCCCTGACTCATCAATGGGCTGCGCAGGCCCTGCCCCTTGCGCAACAGGCCCTGCCAGCTCCAGGCCAGGGGGGGCCTGGTCAGGGTAACCCCTCCGCAGCAGCTACGCGGTCCTCTGACTAACATCCTGCAAACAACGGGAAGCGCAGTTATCCGTGCCCCTGGGGAGCTCCCCCAGCTGGCAGGGAGTGCTGCCCCTTTATCCTGCCTTCTTCCTTCTGGCTGGAATGCAAATGTGATGCTGGCCCTTGAGCAGCCATCTTGGGCCACAAGGTGGGAGCCAGGAACTGGGGGTGGTGCAGCCACAAGCTAAGGGAACCCTGGTCCCCACACGGTGGAGCTGCCACCCCCGCCCCGGCTGCCCACCTCTCGACTTTTGCGGCTTCTACACAAGCAAGGGATGAACTCCTGTCTGGTTCAAGCCATTTTCTTTTTGTCGTCCCTCTTTGCAGCGGAGGTAAATCCCGACTGAGAACCCTCACAAGAAATGGGGTCAGCACAACCAGTCCTGGGATGAGCCAGAGGCCAAAACAATGAAACGGTGCCCTCCTCTAGTAAACGGTGCCCTCCTCTAGTAAACGGTGCCCTCCTCTAGTAAATGGATGTAAAAGGAGGGTTTTGCAAAGAGCCTGAGGGCACAGTGAGATGTGCAAGCACTTTCCATGTGGGATAACATTTCAGTTTCTCCAAAAATACTCTGCCAGCGCCGCCACTGTGAAATACACCGAGTGGCCCGATTATTATGATCTCTGAACGCATAATAATTTGGCCACTCAGTATATATATATTAGAGGCCCGGTGCATGAATTCGTGCATGGGTGGGGTGCGGCCAGCCTGCCTGCTGGTTGAACTCCTGGTGGAGGGGACAATTTTCATGTTAGCCTTTTATTCTATAGGGTATACACTGAGTGGCCAGATGATTATGCGTTCAGAGATCATCACAATCTGGCCACCCAGTGGAGTTCACAGGTCTCAGAACGAAGCGCCGGGTCACGGGACGCCTGCGAGGGCACCCTGAGGTGGGAAGGACGCTGTCTTGAGAGTTCAGCGCCCCTGGGCTGGAACGGCGGCTCTGCCAGGCACTGGCTGTGTGGCCTTAGGCAAGTCCCCGCCTCCCCGAGCCTCAGTTTCCCCACGTGTAAAGTGCAGATGGTGTCCTCGTCAAAAGGGCGGGGTGAGTGAAATCCTGTGCAGGAGAGATCGACCCTGGGCTGGGGCCGAGCAGGTGGGCAGGAAGTGCCAGTGCACGGCGGATCCTTCCCCACCAGTCCCGGGCATGCCATCCCCTTGGCCAGTCATGGAAGTAAGAATGGGCCAGTGAGTTAGGGGAAGTCGGCTGAACCGGGGGCTGCTCAGAAACTTTTCCTAGACACAAGGGAGAAGCATTCTCTTTTCTGTCTTTTGGCACTAGCGCATGAGGGTGTGATGGCAGGGGCCATGGCAGCCATCCTGAGGCCATGAGGAATAAGCCCAAGTCAACACGCTAAATCCTTGAAGATATAAAAATGTTGATGAGCCCTGGCTGGTTTGGCTCAATGGACAGAGCGTTGGCCTATGGACTGAGGGGTCCCGGGTTCGATTCCAGCCAAGGGCACGTGCCTGGGTTGAGGGCTCAATCCCCAGTGGGGGGCATGCAGGAGGCAGCCGATCAATGGTTCTCTCTCATCATTGATGTTTCTATCTCTCTCTCTCCCTATCCCTTCCTCTCTAAAATCAATAAAAAATATATTTTAAAAAATAAAATAAAAATGTTGACGAGTGCTGAATTAACTAACCCTGGAGACCCCTCCTTCCTTTATGTGTGGCAGACACTGTGAATAGTCCCCTAGTGTCCATGCTTCCTGTCATCCACTTAGTAATGGAACATACTGAGTTCTACCTGGGTATTTGGCCCCCTAGAATTCTGTGGTCGGCAAACTGCGGCTTGTGAGCCACACGCGGCTCTTTGGCCCCTTGAGTGTGGCTCTCCCACAAAATACCACAGCCTGGGCGAGTCTATTTTGAAGAAGTGGCGTTAGAAGTTTAAGTGTAAAAAATTTGGCTCTCCAAAGAAATTTCAATCGTTGTCCTGTTGATATTTGGCTCCGTTGACTAATGAGTTTGCCGACCACTGGCCTAGATGCACACTACACTTCCCAACGTGCTTGGCAGCTGGCTGTGGCCACGTGACTAAGTCCAGGCCAATGGGATGTAAGCAGAAATGAGACTCGAAACTTCAGGATCATCTCCTTAAAAACATTTGCCTTGCATCCCCCCTCCTCCCAAACCTCCCAGGAGCTGGAAAGTAGCAACAGCTGGCGCCCTTGGGAAGCCCCGTCTTGGGGATGGCGGAGCGGTCCCATGGGTCTGGAGCACTCACCTTGGGGCTGTGGTGGGAGAGAAAGTGTCCTCCCTGGTTTACCGGGCTCCATTTTGGAGTCTTCCGTTCCAGCAGCTTCCCCGGTGCCTTAGCCGATAATAATGTCCTCAAGGTTTCAGCCACCCGAACTGTTTCTCGTCGCTGGAGGCCTCTGATCTTCTTTCTGTCCTTGGATGTTGCTGGGGAGTGGGGCTGGGTCCCAGTGTTGCTCGGTGGTGGACGAAGGTGGTGAGGAATGTCTTCCGATTGGGGATGCCCCACCCCTGCCCCCAGGTGCAGTCTCACCCACCACCTGGGTTCCTTCCTGCTGCTGTCCCTGCCCAGCGAGTGGGTGCTCCCCCGACCCCACCGCACCCCATCCCCGGTAGCTCAGCTCAAGCCTGAGTCCTCGACCAGCTGTCAGGTCCCCAAACTGTGTCCAGTCCTGCCCCCCAACCTCACAGCAGGATTCCCAGCATGCCTTGCACGGGCTGGCCCTCGCTGGGACGAGCAGAGACTTAGGAACAAGTGAACTGTGAAACCTGACTTCCAGGAACGCAGCCCCAAGTTCCTCGCTCAGCCTGGCTTCCTGTGGGCACTCAGATGGAGGACATTCCATTTAATATTTAGCAAGAAGTTGAATATTGTTATAGCAACGCGGGATGTAGCCCCTTACCCAGAGCTGCTGGGAAGGCTGCTTCCTGGCCCGCCTGTGCTCGGCCAGCCACTCCCCTCCAGCCCCCCAACAAAGGGATGGGTCCTCATCTTCCCCAACCATCAGCCAGCACTCGGCCAGGAGCCAGCCTGGGGCTCCTGGATCTGATTACTGTCCCCAGGGCAGGCTTCCACTCAAGTCTGCCCCTCCCTTCTCCTTCCGGGAACTGAGAATGAGCTCCGCCTCCTATTCCAAGATGTGGGGGGCGGGGGGCCTGAGGCTGCGGGGCACCAGGCACTGGATTTGGGATGGGAGGGAACAAAGCACAGGGCCTCCCTGGAATCAGAGCCAAGCTCTGGGCTGTTGTGTGGGTGCCCCACAGAGAGGTGAGGAGCCCTCTCCAGCTCCCCACACTGGCCTTCCTGTCCAGAGCTAGTCCTCAGGATGGCCACGCCCTGGGCTCTAATCCCAGTGCTGCCACCTACCTGCTGAACCTCAGTTTCCCCTCGCAGAGCGAGCGGAGGAGTGTTGTAATAACGGGCTCCACGCCAGGTGCTGGCTCACAGGCACCATCCATGTCTGCAGAAGACACAGTGCTCTGGCCGGTCCCTCGGCCAGGAGGCAGGGAAAGGGGCTCTGGCTCCCAGACCCTGCCCTGGGACAGGGCAACTAGGACAGTTGCTCCAAGCCCAGAGGAGGGTACGAACCTAGTACTGGGGGGGGGGGGGCAAGGGCCCCCCCCAGGCAGATTGGCGAGGGCAGCAGAGGTCACCATCTAGCCTCAGGGCCTGGACCTGAATCACCTTTCTCCTGTTACCTCCCGCCCACACGCACCCTCGGCCCTTGGGATGCTGCTGTTATTTCTGGCCAGCTGGTCCCAGCGTGTATGGCCGCTGCCTTAACAGGCTGGCTCGGCAAGGTACAGGCCCTCCCGCCCCGCCCCCCGCCGTCCCGGCGGGTGGATGGGGGGGCCTTCCTAGATCATGGGAGAGGAAAAATCAACCCCAAACCTCTGGAAGGCCATGCCCACTTTCTCAGAGACAAGATGCCAGGAACATCTGAGTTCTCCCCGCTTGGCCGCCTGGCAGGGTGGGAGGAGGCTGGGCCCGGGCTGCCTCCTGGACCGCGTCTCCAGAGCAGGTCCCCTGTGAAGGCCTGGAAACACGCGGGGGGGGGGGGGGGGGCTTGCCTCCTGCAGAGCTGGCCTGGCCTGGCCCTCGGGGTTAGTGTCGGGGTAGCCGAGGACCCAAGGCTCTCTTTCTGCCGTCCCCAGGGAAGTGGGGCCCAGAGTTGCTGCCTCTGGGCCCTCAGCTCTTCATGGACTGATAGGAAGGCAAAGCGACATGGGCGTCCCCCACTGGGAGCCCGAGTCCCACCCCAGGAGTGACCCCGAGAGGGACTTGACACGGCTCTGCCCTTTAAGATGTTTAGATGGCCCGGCCGCTGTGGCTCCCTGGTTGAGCATCAGCCCATGAACCAGGAGGTCACGGCTGGATTCCCAGTCAGGGCATAGGTTATGGGCGCGATTCCCAGTAGGGGGCGTGCAGGAGGCAGTGGGTTGATGATTCTCATCACTGATGTTTCGATTTCTCTCTCCCTCTCCCTTCCTCTCTCTGAAATCAATAAAAACATTAAAAAAAAAAAAAAAGATGTTTCGAGGAATGGGCCAAGAGCCCAACGATCACGGAGGGTGCCTGGGGGCTGGAGGAGGGGCCATCAGGGAAGGCCTCCCAGAGGGGACATCAGTCTTACGGGAAGGAACAAGAGTTTTGGGCGAAGATGAAGATGTGGAGAAGGGCGCTGCCGGCAGCAGCAAAGGCATAGAGAGCATCACCATGTGGACATGAGGTGGGGAGAGGGGTCAAGAATATCCAGTTAAAAGAAGAAGATACAGTTTAGTGTGGATGGAGAGGGAGGCGGGGCCAGACCACGGAGAGCCTTGAATGCTGGACCCAGGGGTAGACACTCACTACACGATGACCAAATGACCAGTTAAACGATGCTTGGCCCTAAGAGGTCATCTCACTCGTCACGTGTTGTGTGTGTGTGTGTGTGTGTGTGTGTGATTAAAGTAAAATCTGCTCATTCTGAAGAAAATTAAGATAGGCGGAATGTTGTGGTTGGAGAAATAACTGACATGTAATCCACTGTTTGCATCAAAAACATCACCTGCCCTTGAATACCCCTAGAGCCAGGGAGCTCACCGCCTTACCAGGCTGCCCAAGAATCTGCAGGCAGAACCCAGAGGGCTCTAAACACTTCTCCCTCCGCTGGCAAAGGGCAGCACGCGGAGACCCAGCGTTCCCGGCAGCACCCCCAGTCCCACGGGAGGCCTCTGCTGGGCCGCCCAGCTACCGGGCAGCTTCCTCAACACCCAGCAGCTGCGGCCGCGCCCTTCCGCCCTCCCAGAGCAGATTTCCCTCTGGTGCAGGCCTCCGATCCAGGCATGACCTCAGGGAAGTCTCCTCCCGCCCGGTGCTTCTCCATCTGCAGAACGGAGTCGAAGGCAGCAGTTCGAGCGAGTGTGTTTTAGCGACCACAAAGCACTAGCTGTCGGCGAGTCACTCTTGTTACATTTATTATTTGCCTGTGTTTATGACCAGCAGGGTGAGAGTGTTTCCTTTAAAATGCTTTTCCCGAGCCAGAAATACTCCCCACGCCCATGCCCCCGGAGTGAGCAGCCGTCACCCTTGCAACATCTGTGGAAAGCCTCAAGGGTGGGCGGCTGGCAGGGCCTCCCCCCAAAGGCTCCCCAGGCCCCATCCGCCAGCCTCAGCCTCTCTGAAAACAAAAACACAAAACCAGGAAGGAGCAGAGTGCCGCCCGGGGCTCAGGCTCAGGCTCGGGAGGCTGGGTTTGCACACTGCTCTCCGACTCGGCCTCCTCTCCCTTCCCCCTCAGGCCCGCCTTCCTCTCCCCTTTCCCCGGACTCCTCTGAGGCTGCTCCCCTGACGGGCACCTGGGCCCAAATGTCTTCCCTGGATCCTGGAGGACGATGCTGTGATGTGTCCGTGCTGTCCAGCAGGCCTGGGGTGTACCCCCCACCCCGCTCACTCCAGCTGATTCTGGCTGGGAGCCTTTCCTCACCACGTGTCACTTCTACCCTGAGACAGCACTCCGGCTGAGGGGTGTCCCACCGGCCTCACGCTGGCTTGGAGGGAGCACACCCCAGGGCTTGCAGCAAGTCCTGCAATAAGACCTCGTTCCCTGCCCTTCATCCCTCATCTCCTCCCCCTCCCCCAGGAAGGGAGCCTGGGGGCCCTCCTCCAGCCGGATGCTGGGCGTGGGGAGGCGGCCTGGCAGGTCCTCACAAGTACATCTTCATGGCCTCGTGCGTCGTGGGGCAGTAGCGGGCGTGCAGCTGGGCCAGCAGCGCCTGGGACGTGGCCTCGAGGCGCGTGCCCTGGCTCTTCTTGTTCCATACGTGGACGGCGTAGGTGGCATTGAGCAGCCGGGGCAGCTCCTCGGGGCTGATCTCCTCAAAGTACTTCTTCCAGTCCTGCCAGGGGATGGGGTAGAAGGCCTCGCAGGGCAGGGCGCGCACGCCGCGGCAGGCGTGGCTGTCGCCCAGGCTGCGGATGGAGCACCACTTCTTGAAGACCCGCGTGAGGAGCTGCGGGCCCTGGTGGCCCCAGATCCAGCCGTTGTAGTGGGCCACGAAGTCCCGCATGCACAGCGCCACGAACTCATGGTGGCGCTCGAAGGCCAGGAAGGCGCCGTTGAGGACGTAGCGGGACTGGGTGCCCAGCGTGTTGGTCAGGTTCCGCAGGTTCTTGAGGACGATGAAGTCCGTGTCCAGGTAGATGCCGCCGAACTTCCACATGAGCGCCAGCCTGGCGGCGTCGGACAGCACGGGCAGCGGGTAGGGCTCCCAGCGCCCTTGCACGGCCGCGTGCCAGGCGGCCAGCGGCGTGGCCCGGAACAGCTCGTGCAGGTCCAGCGGCAGCACCCGCACGTTGGGGAAGCAGCGCAGCAGCGAGAGGCCCAGGTGCCGCGGCAGGGAGGCGTTGCGGCCGTGCAGTCCCTTCATCAGCACCGCCACCTGCCACTCGGGGTGCGCCCGGGCGGCTGACTCCACCGAGCACATGAACAGGAAGTTGGGGTTGGTCCGGTCCGAGGTCTCCAGGAAGAAGATGGTGCCCGGAGGTGGGGTGGCGGGGGGCTGCTTGGGGGGCTCCAGGTGGGGGCAGGGGATGTCGGCAGGCAGGTTAGAGAACTGTGCTGGGCTCCCGGGCTCCCCCACGATGTGCCAGTAGATCATGACGGAGACCAAGCACATGAAATTGAAACTGATGAGGAACAGGGTGCAGCCCCGCTGGCCTGGGGTGCCCCGGAGCAGCCCCAGCAGGTAGTCCGGGGGCCTGGACATGGTCTCCCCGGTGCCGCCAGGAGCCTCCAGCAGGAACTGGATGGTCTGCAAGAGATGACACCACATTCGGACGGGCTGCTGGCATCCCTGAGCCAAGAACACGCTTCCTACACGCAGCGGCTAACGCCAAGGCCACCTCTGGCTTCCGGAGCCCACAGGCCTGCCAGCTGCTCATTGCTCCTCTCCTTCTTCCCCTGGGCGTGGTGGCTGTGGACTGAGGGCTGGTCCCTTTCACGCTGTGACACACCAGGGAGCTCCCCGAGCACTGGGCCAGTGCCACCACCTACAACCTGTGGCCCTCAGTGGCCAGGCCAGGGTTTGGCAGGCGCAGGAGTGGTCAGAAGTCATGCCTTTGCCACAGGCCTCTCTGCCTGGCCCTGCCTGGCCCCTCGGCATGCTAGGCTGGCAGCCTGTGATGGGGGGCCCGGTGCCTGGACCCCTCAGCTCTGCAAAGCAGGCCTGGAGCCGGGCCAAGAGGGCAGGCTGCCGAGTAGCCTCGGGGACTTGCGGCAAGAGCCTGGGCCTGGGAGGCCTGGCGCTGGCATGGAAGGCCTGGTGCTGGCATGCAAGCTCGCTCACGGGCCGGACGGGTGAACTGCAGGCACATGGGGATGCTCGCCAGGTCCTGAGGCCCTGGGCTCAGACACGCGGGGTCTCCTGGGGCCCCTGGCTTCCCCAGACCGGCCCTGGGCGGTGCTTTCCCTGGACACAGGTCTGGAGAAGAAGGGCCAGGGGAGTTTGCTGGCACTGCTGACCTTGGGCCCTCACTCTCTGGGTAGTGCCCACTGGGCCAGCAGCCAGGAACATTCCTGGGTGCCCTGCAGGTGGCTGGGAGGAACAAGACAGGCTTGGGCCTCATCCGCAAGGGTGGGACTGTGAATGCCTGGGATGCAGGTGACCCCAAGTCTGTCTGAAGCAGCGGAGAGACCTGGGACAAGTCACTCAGCTGTCTGAGCCTCAACCTTCCCACCTGCCAGACAGGAACACTAGCACCCGCTAACGGGGTGTATGTATGTATCCATCCATTCACTCACATATTCAATAACTATTGCCTGCGCATGCCAGGCGACCTTCTCAGCACTGAACATATATATTCACTCATTAAGTCCTAACGCTACCCTATCGGGTGGCAATCACCACCCCACTTCACAGGTGAGGGAACGGAGGCACAGAGCAGTCTGATAACGCACGCAGAATCCCACAGCCAGCAAGTGGCAGGACTGAGTCTGAACCCTGGCCACCTGGCTCCAGAGTCTGTGCTCTCACCACTGCGCCATCCTGCCTGGGAGGATGCTCACCGCGTCTGGCGCTGGGGGGGTTCCGAGATCACGGGCCTGGACTCTGCTCCCTGTTAGCAGAACCGGCCGCCATTTCCTCGGGGCCTGCTGAGTGCCCAGAGACAAAGCCACACCCCCCTGGCTCTCAGCAACCCCGGGTGGGGGAGGCAGCTGCATCATTTCTACTTTAGAGGCTTGGAAACTTGGGCTGAAAAGGGTGGAGGGACCAGACACAGTCTGGGGACCCCAGGGGGCCAGAGACAGCCCCTCCTAGGACAGTTGGGTCTCATGGCCAGAGAGTGGTGCCAGGAGTCTAGGATGTGAGCAACGGGCCGGCCCTCCCCCAGGGCCCAGGGCAGGGAACCGTGATGACGTCAAGAGCTGGAACTGACCAGCCTGGGCGGCCCATGGTGGTGAGGCGGGGATCCGGACAGCCTGGCAGCCTCCTGTAGACACGCCCTGGCTCAGCGGTCAGCCTCCTCTGCCAAGATGAACACGGCCCTTCCACCCGCTCTCTGTGCCCGCAAAGCCATCTGCAAAAGATGAGACAGTGAGGTGGGCGCGGGCTCTCATGTTCATTGAGTCTTGCACTTGCTCGGCCCCAAGGGGAAGGGAACAGTTAGGTGCAGCCCTACCCTGGAGGGGCGCTCAGCCTGGGGGAGACCATTGGCAAAGAGCCGAGGATAATAAAGTAGATGAGGCGGAAATGCAGCCAAAGGCCCGCAGAGTCCAGAGAAGGTGGCTTCCCGGGAAGATGGCACTGGACGAGAAGGGAGCTGGCCGGATGGATCTCCCTAAGGGCCACTGGGCTGCACACCTTCTCTCTCCTGAGCCCGGCTCCGTGCCCCGTGCATAGTCACACAGGAAAATCACCGTCTCATCCATGCGCTCACTCACTCGGCTGCCAGAGGGACACTGAAAGGACGTGGAGGCCAGTCATTCCTCTGCTCAGACCCTGAGATGTGGGCGGTCCACCGGGTCCCATGTGTCCCCCAATCCCTGACCGCACCCCCCACTCCTCTCCCCATCATCTGCTCTGCCCCAGCCACACCAGGCCTCCTTGCTCTTTCCCAAACCCATCCCCCATGCTGCCGCCTCAGGGCCTCTGCAGCTGCTGTTCCTTCTGCTTGGCACACTGTTCCCATAGCTGTTCCCTCACCTCCCTCTCCCCTCCCTCAGAAGTCACCTTTCCTAAAATGCCAACTGCCCCATCACTTCAGAGCCTCCTGCTGAGGTCTGTTCTCCCGGGACGTAGGCTAACCTACTGTGCATTTTTGTACTTGCTTGTGTTAGTTAGTTATTTGGAACTTAACCCCAGGGGGTCAATGACTACTGTGCGTAGGTGAGAAGTGAGTGGACGGAGCAATCAACGAGTGAATAGATCAATGGGTGATCAGTGAGTGGATTAATTAGTGAGCGAGTTGGTCAGTGAGTTCGTGAATGAGGAGACTGGGGGTCAGAGGTCGGGTGAGCTGCCTGGGACCCCCCCTCACCGGCTCCTGAATGGCAGAGCCCTGGTGTAAACCAAGAGCCTTGTGCTGCCCGCCCCGGTGTCCCCTGCAGGGAGAGAGGCTATTCTGGTCCTGAGTCTTCTTAACCCAATGTGAACCATACTGAGGAGTGGACGGACAGACAGAGGGATGGAGCGAGGCCCTGGCTGCTTGGTGGCCCGGGGGCCCTGGAGGATGGGGATCTGCCACGGTGTGGGGCAAGTGCCGGGCCTTTAGGGGAGGCGGGCTGTGTCGCAGGAGTCAGGCCTGCCACAGCCGAGGGTGCCAGAGGCAGGCAGCACCGTATTTGGTGCCGGAGCCCAGGACCCAGGAATAGAAACCGTGCGTGGGCCAAGTTGGCCACAGCCCAATACCCGTGTGACCTCAGGCCCCAAGCACGCTCCTGGCCCCCTAGATGGGCCTGGCACATCGCTGCCACCGCCCCCTCCCGCCTCCCGCCTCCCCCTTCAGCCCCGCACCGGGAGGTATTCCAGTTAGCAGTTCACTGTGGGGCATCCCTGTGGCTCCCGTCGTCACCCTACCCCATCTTTCTCGGGTAGGAAGTGGGAGTGAGAAGGGATGGCTGGTGGAGACAGAGGGCACGGGCCTGGCCAGACCGCCCTGGCCTCCCACCTCAGGGGCATCGGCATCAGGGTCCACTGGAAAGGTTCCCTGCCTGGCACCTGGCACCTCTCATGGCCTGCACCCAGCTCTGGCCCCGCAGTGGGGCATGCCCCCTCTGACCCTCTCTGGGCTCCCGTGTCCCTCCCAGCGCTGGCTGACCAGGCCCCCGCAGAAGAGTCACCGGGTTGGTCAGACCCGGGCCATCCCGAACCCTGCTGGCTGCCAGGCTGGGTGCTGACCGCCAGGGATCCCGATGTTCAAATGGGGACAGAGGCCCAGGGAAGGGAAGGGACTCAGCCAAGGTCCCACCGCAGCGGAGGTGGTGCCTGCACAGGAGCCCGGGGCAGCTCAGGGAGCCCCTCCTGTCCCCCCTCGGTGCTCCCGTACCCTCGGGGGCCTCCGAGGGGCAGCAGGAGGCAAGACATCTCAGCTGTCTCAACCAGAAAACCGTGCCAGCGCAGGGACCAGGCCCTGGTGGGCGCGGGGTTAGCTGCCGGGGCTGAGTCTGGGGCTAACTCAGGCGCCTGTTCTCTCATGGCAGCACCCACGCCTGAGGTCAAGGTGTGGGTGGGCCCTGTGCCCTCTCGGCTGGCGGGGAGGGGCTCTCGGCTCCTGAGCGCATACCCTGTCCCTCCGGCCTCGGCCTGTCTCCACGCGGCCTCCCCGTGCCCCCGTCTCCCCTCCTGGGTCTCTGGGGCATGGCCCACCTGGGCGACGGGCTCAGCCCTGATCTTTAACGCACCAGCTGCAAAAACCCTTTCTTTCCCCAAACAGGTGGCACCCACAGGTGCTGGGGGGTCAGGACAGGACGGGAGGCCACTGGTCGCCCCCCTGTGTCCTCCGGTGCCTCCGGGCCGCCTGGTGAAGAAGAGGCTGTGGCCCGGCCGGCGTGGCTCGGTGGCTGAGCATTGACCTATGAGCCGGGAGGTCAGGGTTCCATTCCCGTTCAGGACACATGCTGCTCTCTCCCTCTCCCTCTCCCTCCCTCTCTGAAATCCATGAAGATGTATTTTTTAAAAAGAAAAAGAAGGAAGCTTTGTTCTCAATCACAGCCGAGGACGGAGGAGCGCGTTCCCAGGTCCCGCCAGGGGCCGACAAGGAGTCGTGAGCGGAGCCTGGGTCTGACCTGGGGTCTGAGGTTTGCGGCCTCACCCGCTGTGCGTGGACGTCTGCAGGGGGGGGGGGGGGGAGGTCTCGGCTTTAAGGGTCCCCTCTGCAGAGCGCCCCCTCTGCGCCCATCACTCTCGGTCACATTGCCAGAGGTCCCGCCAGGGCCCAGTCACAGGCCTGTCCCCCGTGGGCTGTGACGTGGAGAGCCACCTGCAAGGCCAGGACCTGCCAGAGAAGAGCCGGTCCCATGGGAGCCCTGGCGCCCCGGCCTTCGGATGTCGGTTTCTCACCCTGACCCACTGGACGGGGGCTGTCCCCAGGATAGGGGAGGCCTGAACTGGGGGGGGCCTCCCTCCAGCCAAGGACAGTTCCCCCCCGGGGAACAAATGCCCCCCAAGGAAGGTGCTCGCCCTGCCAGGAAGACGAACGCCTCACCCCCTGCCGGCCGGAGTGGACACCGGGGAGGACACCGGGATTCCTTGTGTCCCGGCTCGGCTGGGGCTGGGGCCGCAGGCGCAGGAGACAGTGGCGTCCTCTGCGTTCAGTAACATATATTTTTATTGCGTTCAGAGAGGAAGGGAGAGGGAGAGGGAGAGAGAAACCTCAATGAGAGAGAGACACATCGATTGGTTGCCTCCCACACGTACCCCCAACCAGGGCCAGTGATTGAGCCCACAACCACGGTATGTGCCCTTGACGGGAATCAAACCCGGGGCCCTTCAGGCCCGGGGCTCTACCCAGTGAGCCACACCGGCCAGGGCAGCCTGCCTCCTGAACCCGGTGGGGTTCTGAGAGGCCAAAGGGGAGTGGGTCCAGAGGGCCATCTTTTCTTTCTTTCTTTCTTTTCTTTCTTTCTTTCTTTCTTTCTTTCTTTCTTTCTTTCTTTCTTTCTTTCTTTCTTTCTTTCTTTCTTTCTTTCTCTCTTTCTCTCTCTCTCTTTCTTTCTTTCTTTCTTTCTTTCTTTCTTTCTTTCTTTCTTTCTTTCTTTCTTTCTAAATGGCCACCTTTTAAATCCATTCCCATAAAACAGAGGAAGGAGCCTTTCACCAGGGAAACCTCTGTCCCAGTTCCCACTAAGACTTCCTGTTGATAGCTGATCCAGGGAAATTCAACCAATTCAAACACAGGGAAAAAAAAACTGTTAAAGGAATAAACACAGCGTCCACGCAAAGATGCCACATTGGCACACAACAAATAAAAATTCTGATCCATAATTACAACATTAATTAACAAAACACACCACAGACCTGAAGGAAGACCGAAGGGCAGGAATACAAGTGGAGAAGAAACGGCTAGGTCGCGTGAGACATGAGGACGACGGGCGAGAATGGACAGATCTCAGGAAAGAACCGAGAGGAAAAGACAAATGCATTTCAGAAGTGAAGACCACGCTGCGAGAAATATAAGGGAGAGTGCACGCCATACCAAGCAGAACAAAAGATAGTAGAGACTAAACTAGGAAAACTGAACGAAAATCGAGCGGCAATAGTCAAGGAGATCAAAGAATTCAGGAAGAAAAACAGACAGATGGGAGATGCAATGATGGTATAACTGGAGTTTCTAAAGAAGAAAACTCTTTAAAAAGTGTTTTTATTGATTTCAGAGAGGAAGGGAGCAGCAGAGGGAGAGAGAGAGAGAGAAACATCAATGATGAGAGAGAATCATCGATCAGCTGCCTCCTGCATGCCCCACACTGGGGATCGAGCCCGCCACTCGGGCATGCGTCCTGACCGGGAATCAAAGCATGACCTCCTGGTTCATAGGTCGATGCACTGAGCCATGCCGGCCCGCATTAAGAAGAAAACTCAGACACCTGAACAGAGGAAATCTTTAAAACTGTAATTCAGGAAAACTTCCATGAATTGAAAAGGGACACTATGGCCCAGCGGGTGTGGCTCCATGGCTGAGCATCGACCTGTGAACCAGGAGGTCACGGTTTGATTCCCGGTCAGGGCACATGCTGGACTGTGGGCTCGGTCCCCGGTGCGGGGCGTGCAGGAGGCAGCCAGTCAATGATTCTCTGTCATCATTGATGTTTCTATCTCTCTCCTCTTCCTTCCTCTCTCTCTAAAAGTCAATAAAAACATATTTAAAAAGCAGTATTGCGGGGGGGAGGGTGGGCGGGTGAAGGCATGTCCTGGGGGGTAGGGGAGGTCGGGGGGAGATCAAGGGGGGAAAAAAAGGAGACATATGTACTACTATTTGTAATACTTAAAACAATAAAAATAAAATAAAATAAAAAAAAAAATTACCAAAAAAAATTTAAAAAATAAATAAATAAATAAAAAGCAGTATTGCTCACAGAAGAGAAGCAATAGATAGTGTAGAAAGAAAAAACTAGGAATCTATACTAATAAAAGGGTAATATGCTAATTAGACTGGGAGACCTTCTGGACGTCCTTCCAGACAAAGCCATGGTGGTAGGGCCGAGGCAGAGGCGGTTAGGGGCTATCAGGCAGGCAGGGGTGGGGGGGCAGTTAGGGGCGATCAGGCCGGCAGGCAGGCAGGTGAGCAGTTAGGAGCCAGCAGTCCCGGATTGCAAGAGGAATGCCTGACTGCCGGTTTAGGCCCGTTCCCACAGGGACATCATCCCCCGAGTGGTCCCAGATTGGAGAGGGTGCGGGCCGGGCTGAGTGACACCCCCGCCCCGTGCATGAATTTCGTGCACCAGGCCACTAGTATTATATACACATAAATATAATGGTCACCACTAGAACCAAAATACAAGCTTTCCTGAATATCAGGAGGGCTATAGTATTTTTAAAAGTGAAGAAAACAGGCCACACTTAAAAGAATAAAGAACACAGCCTTCCCACGTGCACAAAGGCATACATGTGTACACACATGCACACACACACACACACACACACACACACACACACACACGGTGCCGGGAAGAAGACCGGAGGCACCTGCCATATCAATAAGTAGATAGGGTTAGCTCACTGATTCGAGGGAAGTTTTTTTTTGTTAAGATCCCAAGCAAAACCCAACTTTATCCTGCATTCAAGAGACAACCATCAAACAAAGAGATTCAGAACGGTTAAAAGCAAAAGGATGAGCAAAGGCATAAAGACAAATACAAACAAAAACAAAGCGGCCCTGGCCGGGTGGCTCAATGGTTAGAGCGCCACCCCAATACGCCAAGGCTGTGGGTTCGATCCCAGGCCAGGGCACAGACAAGAATCACCAGGGAATGCACAAATACGTGGAACAACAAAACCTGCGGCGTCTCTCTCTTCCTCTTTCTTGGAATAAATTTTAAAACATTTTCTTAAAAATCTAGGGACATAATCCTCATGTCAGACGAGGAGAATTCAAGCCAAACATCACTGAGGGAGCCAAAGAAGGGCCATTTATCATGCCAAATGGTACAGCTGACAAGGCACCAAACAACACAGCGGCCATGGTCAGGAAGATGTTGCAGAGTACCGGGACAGACAAACAGAACACGCTAATAAGAGGTTTTAATTCACCTCTCAGCCCAAGGAACATAGAGTGGATCAAACATAAATACGAGTTCAAAAGACCTCAACACAATCACCAGTAAAGTACAATAACATATCAGACTCTCTACGCTAACGACGGATAATGCACGTTCTTTTTAAGAGCTGACAGAACATTCATGAAAACTGGAAACCTCAAGAACACCCAACAGTACAAAAAAATACAGATTATTTTATGCTCACAGGCAAAATGACTAGAAATTAACTTAAAAGTCCAGAAATTGGGGGGCGGGGGGGAATAACAACACACACCTCTCTCGGACAATTTTCAAATCAGAAGGGAAATACAAACACGTAGGATTCCCATAAAATAAGGACGGCCAAAACAGCATGCAGCTTAATCGAAGGGGTGCAGCTGCAGCAGTCAGAGAAATGCTTACAGTGTCCAACACATGTGACAGTTACCGCAGAACAGATAAAAATACTAGAAAAAAAAGAACCGTAAAGTGAACAGAAAGAATGAGGGAAGAATCAGTAAAGATTAAAGCAGAAATAAATTTGAAAACCAGATAAACCTACTAAGAAATATGGCCAAGAGCTGGCTCTTTGGGGGAAAAGTTCAATAAAATATACAAAGCACCATTAAACCTGATTAGGAACACAAGGGGGTGGGGAGGGGAGCGAACTAAGAAAGCAGGAGAGGACAAACGCGCGAATCACGATAGCACTTTGCAAATAAAATGTGACACCTGAAGAAAATGATTTCTAGACAAATACAATCAATCAAGACTGTTCCCGGAAGAGAGAGATCATCTAGACAGACCAACTTGCACATGAGAAAGAGAACGATAAAAGAGCGTTAAAACCAAAAGCGCCAGCCCTGACCGGTGTGGCTAAGTTGGTTGGGCCTCATTCCATGCGCCAAGAGGCCGCTGGTTCTCTTCCTGGTCAGGGCACATGCCCGGGTTGCAGGTCCACCCCCAGTCAGGGGCGTGCAGGAGGCAGCTGATGCATCTCTCTCTCTCTCCCTCTTTCCCTCTCTAAAATCAACAAACACATTTTAAAAAAGCACCAAAGCAAGATGTTTTTAGAGAAAATTTCTAGCAAACCCTTAAATGACAGAAACACAGTGTTTTTTACAGTGTTCAACAGCTAAATACGAGAGAAAACTTTAAAAAACTTTTGAAGTGTAACAGATACGGAAACCCGAAAAAGCGTCCATAAGGTACCCTACAATATCACTTATGAAAAATGATTGTATATAAAAGAATGTTAAAAGAATAAAATATCCAAACTGCCCTGGCTGGTGTGGCTCAGTGGATAGAGCGTCAGCCTGCGGACTGAAGGGTCCCGGGTTTGATTCTGGTCCAGGGCACATGCAGGGGTTGGGGGCTCGATCCCCAGCAGGGGGCACGCAGGAGGCAGCCAATCCATGACTCTCTTTCATCATGGATGTTTCTCTCCCTTCTTCTCTGAAATCAACAAAAAGACACGAAAATAAAAAAGAATGCTGAAATGTGGTAACACACACACACACACACACACACACACACACACTTGAATATAAACAAGGAGGTAGAAGCAGAAGTTGTAACGGAAGAAAAGACCCGACTCATGACAACCATCACTACAGTACGCAGGGTTCAACTGAACAAAAGATGTTCCAAATCTGCGAGCAAGTATGCCAAGTCCCCGAAAGGCACCCAACAAACTTGAACGAGTGGAAAGACAAACCACGGTTTCAGGACAGATGACTCAGCTTCATAAAGATGCCGCCTCTCTCTACGCCGCTGTATAAACTGCGTGTGATCCTGGAGTGCGACGTATTGATCCGAGTTCATGCAGAAAAGGAAACAAAGCAAGAACGTGCAGGAAAAGTCGGAGAAGGAGGCACAAAGGAGGAGGGACCGGCCTTTTAGATTGCGAAACGTCCTACACAGCTTCAATAATTAAAACAACATCGTCACCCGGACCGCCAAGCAGGGCGGCAAAACAAAAGGAATCACACAAGTGACGTGGCACCAGCACGGCCAGCAAGGCAGTATCTCCCATCGGTAACGCAGACGGAGCTTTTCATGCAGACGTTGGCACCCCGAGCAGCTTCTAGAGCAAAAGCACGTCAAACTCGCGGCCCGAGTTTGCAGACCAGCCAATACAGACGTATATAAGCAACGTTTTAATAAAAACTCAGTAACTTAATGTTTACAATACCCTGCTGTACGTGATTATTAATAACGAACTACAACGTTCGCTAATGACGGAGGACTGTAATCGTGTTGCATTCATATTTCCCTTACGCGCCTTACATGCAGACGCACCGTTTCTCTCCACTAATACCAGCAGCAAATGTTTTAGCAGCCACGTCATTAGTTCTTTTTTTAAAAAATAGATTTTTATGGATTTCAGGGAGGAAGGGAGAGGGAGAGAGAGAAACATCAATGATGAGAAAGAATCATTGATTGGCTGCCTCCTGCACACCCCCTACTGGGGATCAAGCCCACAACCCGGGCATGTGCCCTTGACTGGAATAGAACCCGGGACCCTTCAGTCCCCAGGCCGATGCTCTATCCACTGAGCCACACCAGCCAGGGCATGTCATTAGTCTTGGACTGACTTGTTTGGTGTGCGCAACAGGAAATATTTCGCTTTCCGAGAACAAGAAAAATAGGTTTATTTGCGTTACGCTTATTCATTTGTGCAGTTATTCAGTGTCTGATAAGTTAATGTTCAAGAAAAAAATACTAATTTTTATTAAAACGTTCTAATATTTTATGTTAACGATGACTCACTTATTTCAGCCCTTTGTATTCAGCATGTCTCTATTAAAATAAACCGACGTTTCTATGAAAATTGAAGCTTTTGTTTTTTTGCGGCCCTTATAAAATTAAACCTTGTTTATTCAGCCCGTGTCAGCCTTTGAGTTTGACATGCTAGTTCTAGTGGGAACAAGAACAAGCTGAGTTCCTCAGAGGGAAGGCGGGAAAGGCAATCAACCGAAGACCTTGTATGCATATAAACATAACTCATGGACACAGACCGTGGGGTGGTGAAGGCCTGGGGCGGGGTGGGCTAGAGGGCCTCAATGGGGGACAAAAGGGGAACATATGTAATATTCTCAGCAATGAAGATTTAAAAAATAATAAAAAATAAAATTAGAAGCTCCATTCATATTCCCCCCCCCACACACACACACACAAAAACACAGCCAAGCTCATACCTCAGAGCACGCCCCAGGATAAAATCCCAATTAAAACCCATAAAACGTCACAACAAAACGTGGCTAAATTCCTTTATAACCTTAGAGCTGGCAATGATTTCTGAATGATGTATGAAATCCAGAAGCCATGAAAGAAAACACGAATAAACTTGACTCCTTGAAAAAACAAACTTCTCCTCGTCCTCCCCGCAAACACGCCAGCACGAAAACCTCCGTCTGTCAAACGTGACCCCCAAACCCGCGAGCAAGACCGAGGATCTCTTTGTGAGCGGGAGAAATGCAAATGGACACGCAGATAGCATCTCTGCCTGTGGGACTGGCGAAAGGCCGGAACCTGGACACACTGTCCCCACCGGGGCGGGGGTGGGGGCGGGACCCCACACACGGCTGGCGGGCAGCTCCGGTACCGCTCCGGCGGGGAGGGCGCGTGAGCCCCATCTATCGGGGTTACATGCAGTTGCCCTTCGTTACACAATCCTGCTCCGTGACCTTAGCCTGCAGAGAAGTGACATTTGTACAGGTTATAGATTTGTTTGCGATTGCCAACGATTAGAAACTACCCTCAAGGTCTTTCCTGAGGGGACTGGCTATGTGACACGCTGATAGCCCGGGACACAGTGCCAGCTGGCAGGGACCAAGACTGCTTTTATCACTGTCGAGTCCCATGTGGCCAGCACAGACCCCAGCACACATGCGCGCGCACCACACACACACACACACACACACACACACACACACGCACACAGGCACGCATTTTGTCAATCCTCACCTGAGGGTATTTTCCTATTGATTTTTAGAGAAAGTGGAAGGGAAGGGGAGAGAGAGAGAGAAACATCGATGTGAGAGAGACACATCGATTGGTTGCTTCCTGCACATGCCCCGACCAGGCCTGGGGATGGAGCCTGCAACTGAGGTACGTGCCCTTGACCGGAATCGAACCCGGGACCCTTCAGTTCGTGGGCCGACGTTCTATCCACTGAGCCACACCTACAGCTCACATATCTATTTTCTAAACGACTAAGTAAACGACCAAAGCCAGGATCAACTGTGGTCCCGGACCCAGGGGAGTCCTTTGGTAACCTGGAAACCATGAGCAATGTAGGTGACAGCTGTGTCCCTGGTTTGTCCTGCCTCGCTGTCTGAGGCTACAGATAAAGCCGCTGCCTTGGACTCTTCGTATGAAAGCACCTGCGTATTCACTGGCCCCAAGACCTTCCCGACCTTCCCACACTGCACAGGGCGCGACCAGGAGGCAGGATATACACCCAGCTCCGCCTGCCCCGGTCTCAGACCCTCTTCCCTCCCCCAAGGCCATCCCCTCTCCTGCTCACTCCAGCTCTGCCCCGAGGCTGGATGCTGGACTGACATCCGCTGCCTGGGGTGGGCTTCTCGGGGTCAGCATGACATCACCCTCGCTGAGCTTCAGGCTGAGTTCAGAGAGCAGTAGGTCACCGTGAGCCCTGACTCCCACCCACTTGCTCTGGGCATGTGCACACACACCCCCCCCAGGACCTCCCAGGGTGCCAGGGTGGCCAGTGGGGCCGAGCTTCCTGTACCCAGATCCCAGAGGCATTCTGGCAGGGAAAACTCCAGATCAGATAAAATCGTGGTTGGCCAATGAAATGCCACGGCAGAGGCACCTGGACATTCTGGCCTGAACCAGGAGTCCCCAGTTCACTCCCCTGGGGAGCAAGTTCCCAGGCTGCCTCGCCTACTCCTGTTTTACCGTGGGTATTAAAGCAAAAAATAAAGGGCAGCAAGAGAGGGCCACCCCACCTCCCTCCCCCAAACACACATGCACAGCATTGCCAATATGGGGTATTCATTTAAAAAGATACATATTTTTTATTGTTTTCAGAGAGGAAGGCAGAGAGAGAGATAGAAACATCAATGATGAGAATCATTGACCGGCTGCCTCCGGCACGCCCCCTACTGGGGGTTGAGCCTGCCACCAGTGACCTCCTGGTTCCTAGGTAGATGCTCAACCTCTGAGCCACACTGACCAGGCTCTTTTTTATTTTTATTTTAAAAAACAATTTCTTGTTTCACTTGAGGCTCTGCCCTACAAATGGGATGTGAGTGTGTCCGCGTGGCCTTCTCCCTTGCAAAGGAGGCTGTTCTCATCGTGAACAGTCTTGCTAACTGGATCCTGCCGAGCAAGGGGCCTGGATTCTATCTGTCCACACTTGCTCTGTGACCTTGGGAGTCTGACACCCCCCCCCCCCATTCTGAGCCTCAAGTTCTTCATCTGTAACGTGAGGAGCTTGGGAAGGACAATGCCTACAGACTCCTCTAGAAAGACTTTCCGGATCTGGTCTCTGGCACCGGTTCTGTCCATCCCGCCAGAGGCAGTCATCACTGGCATCTTGGACAGGGTACCTCAGGGCCACCTGCCCCGGGGGCCAGGCGAAGAGCACAGACAGATGACGAGGCCAGAGGGACGGCCACGCACGGGTAAGAGCATCCTTGCTCGACCTGATACAAAACATCGTCTTGGCCCTAACTGGTTTGGCTCGGTGGCTAGAGCGTCAGCCTGCCGACACAAGGGTCCCAGGTTCGATTCCGGTCAAGGGCATGTACCTTGGATGCGGCCACATCCCCAGTAGGGGGTGTGCAGGAGGCAGCTGATCGATGTTTCTCTCTCATCGATGTTTCTAACTGTCTATCCCTCTCCCTTCCTCTCTGTAAAAAAACAAATCAATAAAATATTTTTTAAAGAATCGTCTTGGAAAGGAACCGCTCACACCCTTGGCATCACTCCCACACCTCGGTCATTCATGCAACAAATGCTTGCGCACCTACTATGTGCCGGCCCCACGCCAAGGTCTGGAAAAACACACAGCAGCGAACAAATCGGACAGAGTCTTCGGCTTCGTTCACGGAGCTGACATTGTAGTGGGAGAACAGGAACAAGTAAAGAAATAATATCTCGGGTGATGAGACGTGCTATGGAGAAAAAGGCAGCAGGGAAACTGGGCTGAGAGGACTGTGGGGGGGGGGCAGAAGGGGGCTTTATACAGTTAGGGATAGTCTCTCTAAAAAGCTGACATTTGTGCGAAGCTTGGGGTGCCTGAGGGAAAGTGTCCAGGGAGGGACCAGTGAGTGCAAAGGCCCTGGGGCGATGTGCCCAGAAGGTGTTGATGGAACAGCAGGGTGAGCAAGGCAGGGAAGAGAGATACAGGAGAGGAGGGAAGAGAGATAACGGGGAGCCTGGGCCTGGGGGGCCCTGGGACCACTGGAAGGACGTGCCTCTGACTGGGAGGAGGTGGCGCTGGGAGACCCTGAGGAGGAAAGGCTACCGTGTGACTTAGATCTCAGAGATCTTTCCTGCCTGGCTGCATCTGAGACTCGACCAGAGGACGCGTGGCAACAAGAAAGCAGTCATGAGGCCCCTGTGACAAACCAGAGAGCGAGGCGCAGGGTGGGGGGCGGGGGAGGCCTCTCGTCACACAGATCCCCCACCTCTCCCTCTCCACCAGCCCACGGCCCCTCTGGCTTCCTGCCTCAGCCCACAACGCTGAGGCCTCGTGGGCACTTCCCCTCGGTCCCAGCCCGCCCTCAACCCCCCCCCCCCCAGACCACCAGGCTCTGGAAATTGCAGGTTTTTGCAATAAACTCTTTCCTCTTCCCAATACCTCTCCCGCCGCCCCCGTCCAGGACCGTCCAAGCACAGTCCAGAGGAAGAGCTTGCCATCTGCCAAGAACAAGCACGCGGCAGGCGACCTGGCCAGCCACGCCGCTACCACTGCACTCCCACTTTACAAAGGAGGAGACCCAGGTGCACAAAGGGACCGTCCCAGCCGCATGGCTAGTCTGTGAGAGGCAGGGTGTGTCTGCTCCCAAGTCTCAGACCCTCCTTCTCCATGAGTCTCTCCTGACCTATGCGAGCAGAGCAGCCACCTCCAGGAAGCCACCTGGATTGCAGCACAGCTCCCACCAAGGCTGTGAACTGGGGCCCCAGCGCTGCACACACTGGCACACGGTAAGGCAGGAGCGCGTGATCCCTAGCCGGTGTGGGTCAGTGGTTAGGGCAGCGGCCTGCGGACTGGAGGGACCCAGGTTTGATTCTGGTCAAGGGCACGTGCCTGATCCCCCAGTACGGGGCATGCAGGAGGCAGCCCATTGATGATTCCCTCTCATCATTGATGTTCCTATCTCTCTCTCCCTTCCCTTCCCCTCTGAGATCAATAAAAGTATTTATTTTTAAAAATGAGTGGGTGAGTGAGCAGCACGCCCCCGACACCCTGGGCCTCACCCACAGCCTACACCATGGCAGGTCCTCGAGGCCACGGGGGTGGGTCCCGCTGGGAATGACCAGGGTGAGTGTGGCCTTGGAGTGAACGGGCAGCAGAGGAAAGCGGCCGCTGAGCCCGAGGCTGTCCGCCCAGCTTCAGACTGTAAGTGACGCTGAACTGGGGAGGGCCTGGCACACGGTGGGCACCCCATGCCCGCGCGACGGGGAAGGAGAACCGTCCTGACACTCTCAATGCCTCTGACAACGATGGTAAAGCCGTGAAAGGAAAACCAACGCTCCTCCGGCTCAGAGCCACCAGCTTCTAGGAATCCTACGCGTCGGCAACATGCAGGCTCCCCTTCCCCGCGTCCCTCCCTCTGCCCAGCGGCCTCCGAACCAGAGAGGTAAGAAAGTTGCTGTTTGCCCGGAATCCACTGAAATGCCACGGCAGTTACCTCCGGGCTGAGGGCGACGGGCAGCTTTCGCTGTCTGCCTACCCTAGAGTCTTGTCTGTATGTGGACAACGTGAGTACACCCGCTCTAGCCACAGCCGGCCGGGCTGCCTGTGCCCAGCCTTAACAGAAGGTGCGTGTGTGCGCGGGGTGGGGGGCAGGCACCACACCGCAGGACACCTCCTGCTGCACTCTTCCTCTTAAAGGCACTGGGAGCCACGGGGACTGGAGGGAAGGCATGTGACAGCCCGTCTTCCTGTGGCCCTGGCTGTAGGCTCTCTGGCTTCTTCGATGCCAGCGCCCACCCAGAGCCCACACGGGAGACCCGCAAAAGGCGATCCGGTACACGTGCGTTCTACACCTGGTTTGTGTTTCATTTATTTTTAACTTTTAAAATATATTTTATTGGTTTTTTACAGCGAGGAAGGGAGAAGGACAGAGAGCCAGAAACATCGATGAGAGAGAAACATGATCAGCTGCCTCCTGCACACTCCCCACCGGGGATGTGCCCACAACCAAGGTACATGCCCTTGACCGGAATCGAACCTGAGACCCTTCATGAAGTTTGCGTGCAGATCCAGGAAGGTTTTAAAAAGTCCACGTTCTCGCCCTGGCCGGTGGGGCTCAGTAGATAGAGCATCGGCCCTTGGACTGAAGGGTCCAGTGGGGTTCCATTCCGGTCAAGGACACGTACCTGGGTTACAGGTTCCCCGGCCCTGATCAGGGTGCATGCAGGAGGCAATCAACTGATGTGTCTCTCTCACATCGATGTTTCTCTCTGTCTCTCCCTCTCCCTTCCACTCTCTCTCAAAATCAGTGGGAAAATAGCAGGTTAGGATCAACACCGCCGACAAAAAAATCCACGTTCTCTCCAGGGTTGGGTGCCCCATCCTCTCATCCCGGGCGCGAGGCAGGTGGCCGAGTTAACGCCCATGGAAAGCTCCCCGGGAGGCGTGGATCCGCGCTGGGGCTAGGGACCCAGGTCTCACGGTGACAAAGAAGGGTGCCTGACTCGGAGTAACAGCACAGGGGGGCTGACAGCGTTAAAGGAGACCAGGGAACCAAGTCGCTGGGGGCTCAGTCGGTGGAAGCCTGCCCTCCGCTCCAGGGGTTGCCTGGAGACGGTGGGAGGGAGCAAATGAAGCCGGGAGACACCTGGAGGTGGGGGACCTCTCCCCACTGTGTCTACAGCCAGGCCAACGGCTCGTGCTCTTTCCAATGCCGCCGGTTCTCAGAATGGGAGACACCTTCCTGCTTCGCCCCGGTGCCTGTCCACCGGGCTCCGTGTTCGCCAGCTCAGACTTTGCACAGGTGTGGCATGCAGAAGGCTGTGTGGCTTCTGGAGCTACCGCTGGGCGAGAGTGGGCACCGAGAGGGTGTGCGGGCGCCCGCCTGGGAAGGAAGGGGGCTCTCCTAGTCCTGGGGTCCACTTGGCTTCTGCTGGAAGCCCCTGCACCAACGGGGTCTGTCCAGGAAGAAGACAAAGGCAGAAGGAGAGGAAGGGACAGGCTCACCCAGCTGCAGACGGGGGAAGGCGGGTGCGCGTCCCCATAGCCACGAGGCATGGAGGCCAGAGGAAGGGTTTTCAAGGGCACCAGCCCTGCCACTCCTCAGCCGACTGGCCCTGAACAAGGCGCGCCCCCTCCCTCCGGGAACCTGTCAAAGGGGGGATAACACCTGCTGCTTCCCAGGGCAGCAGACAGCACAGGGAGCTGTGACTCAGTTCCAGAACCCTCTCTGATGCTTCCCGCCTCCTCTCTGGGAAGATCAAAGCCATTTCCTCAGGTGTCCTCCAGCCCCCATTCCTCAGGTGTCCTCCCAGCCCCCATTCCTCAGGTGTCCTCCCAGCCCCCATTCCCAAGGTATCCTCCCAGCCCCCCATTCCTCAGGTGTCCTCCCAGCCCCCCATTCCTCAGGTGTCCTCCCAGCCCCCATTCCCAAGGTATCCTCCCAGCCCCCCATTCCTAAGGTGTCCTCCCAGCCCCCATTCCTAAGGTGTCCTCCCAGCCCCCATTCCTCAGGTGTCCTCCAGCCCCCATTCCTCAGGTGTCCTCCCAGCCCCCATTCCTCAGGTGTCCTCCCAGCCCCCCATTCCCAAGGTATCCTCCCAGCCCCCCATTCCTAAGGTGTCCTCCCAGCCCCCATTCATCAGGTGTCCTCCCAGCCCCCATTCCTAAGGTGTCCTCCCAGCCCCCATTCCTAAGGTGTCCTCCAGCCCCCATTCATCAGGTGTCCTCCCAGCCCCCATTCCTAAAGTGTCCTCCCAGCCCCCATTCCTAAGGTAAACTCCCAACCCCCCATTCATCAGGTGCCCTCCCAGCCCCCCATTCCTAAGGTGTCCTCCCAGCCCCCCATTCCTAAGGTGTCCTCCCAGCCCCCATTCCTGAGGTGTCCTCCCAGCCCCCATTCCTAAGGTAAACTCCCAGCCCCCCATTCATAAGGTGCCCTCCCAGCCCCCCATTCATCAGGTGCCCTCCCAGCCCCCCATTCATCAGGTGCCCTCCCAGCCCCCATTCCTGAGGTGTCCTCCCAGCCCCCATTCATAAGGTAAACTCCCAGCCCCCATTCATCAGGTAAACTCCCAGCCCCCATTCATCAGGTAAACTCCCAGCCCCCATTCATCAGGTAAACTCCCAGCCCCCATTCATCAAGTGCCCTCCCAGCCCCCATTCATAAGGTGTCCTCCCAGCCCCCATTCATAAGGTGTGCTCCCAGCCCCCGCCTCCTGTCCTCACCAGCTCAGGTGGCTCCAGACCAGGGCCAGACCCCTCCCACCTCCCCCGCATCCCCTGGGACCTCGGTCTATGTACCTGCCCTCCTTCTCAGCTGACCCCTTTTGGCTCTTTCCCATCAGCTCACAAATGTCTCCTTTGTCACAAAGCGCACACAGATCACATAAAACAAAAAAGCCAACCTGCTCCTTAAACACACAGGCAGCAGCAAAATAAAAGCTAAACCACAACCTGGGGAAGCTGTGACCAGGGAGACAAGAGGCCAGGACCTCGCTGATGAGCCCCAGCCAGTGAACAGTGAACACCCCGAGATCAGGGTCCTGCACACCCTTTGCAGAACTTCGTTCCTAGGAAGTAACGATGCACACTCCCCACCCTGAAGTTCGGTGCCTCCTGAGAGCCCGCTGCTCCGGTGCAGCCCTCCTGGAGGCTCCTGGGCCCTGGACGCCGAGACAGCCAGCAGCATAAGCACTTGCACTTAGAACACACACATGCAGTGCGAGCACCAACTGTAAAAACGCCACGTCGGCCACCCGTTAACTGGATGTGATGTAACAACATGCAAGTGCTGAAAAATACAAAAAAACCTTGTTGAGAGGGTGAGGAGTTTGAAACATTTATAGAGCCAAGATATTCAAATATGTCAAAAAGTGTCTGGCAAAAGGGGCACATTGTAACCATCATTATCTCTGAGCGATGCAAATATGCAGTGTGTCTTCCTGCTTCTTTTGCTTAATTCCTTCGAGCACATATGATGGCTGGGCTGGGCACGGCAGCACCTTGTTAGGAGGAAGTGCATTCCAGAGACACAGGTCAGAGCTCCGCGGGCAGTTCCGAGGCGTAGCCCACCCCGCCCGCAGGAGACAGAACCCAGAGGGGCAGCAGCTGGGGGGAGGGAGGGGGAGAAGAGCTGTTACAAGCTTCCTTTTTTTAAAAAAACATATTTTTATTGATTTCAGAGAGGAAGGGAGAGAGAGAGAGAGAGAAACATCAATGCTGAGAGAGAATCACTGATCGGCTTCCTCCTCCACACCCCCTACTGGGGATCCAACCTGCAACCCGGGCATGTGCCCTTGACCAGAATCGAACCTGGAACCTTCCAGTCTGCAGGCCGACGCTCTATCCACCGAGCCAAAGCGGCTAGGGCCGTGTTTCCCTTTCTCATCTCTCATCCGCCCCTTCTCTCAGTCTGGCGGCAAATGTCCCAGGCAGCCACCTCCTCTCAGCCCGCCTGGTCCCAACACAGACCTTGACGGGGTGGGGGTGGGGGGGTGGGGGGGCTTACATCCTCTGAGGCCTGGGTGCCTGGAGCAGAGCTGCCGGGCAGGGCTGCTGTTGGTGATGTGGGTCCCAACCGCCTGATCTTGCAAGTAACGTGAGAGACTGCAGACCCTGCCACACGAGGGGCTGGGTCCCTCACACACCTTCCGGCACAACCCCGCTAACCCAGGCAGCTAGAAGGCTTCGAGGGGTACGAGGAAACAAACGCGTTTTTAAGACGTTTCATTGGGGCCCTCGCTGGTGTGGCTCAGTGGATAGAGCGTCAGGCTGTGGACTGAAGGGTCCCGGGTTCGATTCTGGTCAGGGCACATGGCCGAGGTGGGGGCTGGATCCCCTGTAGGGGGCGTGCAGGAGGCGGCCGATCAGTGGTTCTCTCTCATCGTTGATGTTTCTCTCTCTCTCTCCCTCTCCCTTCTTCTCTGAAATCAACAAAAATAGATGAAAAAAAAAGAGAAGTGGTTTCATTTGGGAGTTTGTCCTCTGATGCTGAGAAGTCCCGGCAGACAAGCAGGGACAGGCGCCCGGGCACAAGAGGAAAAGAACAGCGCGGATTCCCTCTGGACGCGCCCTTTCTTTCCCTTTGTATTTGGGCCCGATCGGGGCTCCCTCTTGGGGGATCTCAGCAGCGGGAACCCCGAGTGCAGGCGTGAGCATGGAGGGGTGCAGTCCTGGGCAGGGTGGTCCCCCCTCTTTGGGAGGAGGTGTCTAAAGGGAAGCCCTGGGGCAGCTGGAGGAGAGAACAGGGTGGCCCAGGTGCTCCAGGGCGTTTGGTGAGGGAGGGGTAAGAGGGGCCTGGATGAGAGTCCCCCCGAGAGCGGTGGGCGCCAGGGAGGTGGCTTTTCACCCTCTCGGAGCCAGAGGCTCAGCTGAGTCTGGCAAGGCGGTGGGAACTGCCACCCCCAGGGATCAGATGGGGAAACTGAGGCCAGGGCACTCCCCAGCAGTGAAGAGGGGTGCACTCCGAGACGGAGACCGGACCTCCCCGCGCACATCCCAGCTCCCAGTCCCCTCGATCTCCCCTCTGGAGGCAGGGAGGGAGAGAAGCCGCCGGAAGGAAGGGTCCTCGCGGCAGCGCTGAGGCCTGACTTCCCGACGTCCCAGCTCCTACCCGGGCCGGTCCCCCACCTGGAGGGCCGTTCCTTCCCCGCTGCATCTCCCGCCCCAGCAGCCGCTGGCCGGCCGCTCCCCGCCGCACTTACGGGAGTCGGGGGCGAGCACCGCGGGGCCAGGCCTCCCGCGACCGCCTGCGCCCCCAGACACCGCGGCGCGGCTCACCCAGGTCGGCACATTGGGCGGGCGGGGCCCGCGCTGGGACCCCGGTTCCTCGCCCCCCCGGCCCCTCTCCCACCGCGGTCCCCGGCCGTGCGGGGCTGCCCGAGGGCTCGGGGCGGGGCGCGCTCCGCAGAAGGGCTGGGGCTCCCGGTCCAGCCGCGCGCCGCGCTGAACTTCGGGGCGCAGTGGGGTGGAGGCGGCAGCGGCCGGGGGGTCCCTCCGCGCCCAGTCGGTGCGCGCTCCCATGTCCCCCGGAGCAGGTGGCCGGGCTGCGGCCGAGCCCGCCCCGGCCCTCCCCACCTGGGCCGGGCGCACCCAGGCCGGCGTCCGGACCCCCGTACCTTCCGCTCCCGCGGCGGCCGGCGGCGGACAAGACTGCCCGGAGCCCCGCCGGCCGAGCACCGCCCCGCCGGCCCGGGGCGTGGTCAGCGCCGCCCCGCCCCGCCCGCCCGCCCGCCCGCCGCCCCCGCTGGGTCCCCGCGCCCCGGCGCGCGCGGAGCTGGACCGGCACCGGCCCGCGGGCCCGAGGCAGGGAGCGCTCCCGTGCCTGCAGCCGCCGGCTCGGTGGGTGTAGAACCCCGTCCTCCCCGTTTAACAGATGGGGAAACGGAGGCTCAGCGCGGTTAGGTAACCTGGACCTCGCGCAGCTGGGAAGGGGCCGCGTCCAGGTCGGAGGCCTGGCCCGCCTGGCGCCTCCGCCGGGGGCACATGCATGAACGCCCCGGCCGCCCTGCGCCCCTGCTGCCGCGCCCGCACAGCTTCCGGGACCCTGACGACTGCCGGTCCTGTCGCTCACGCTCCTCCTGTCGGCCCGCCGCACGTTCGCTCCTCCCGCCCATCCTCTCGCTGAGCCGGTGCCCCGCTGCCCCGCTGCCCCGCTGCCCCGGTGCCCCGGTGCCCAGGCCACTGAGAACGCGGAGACACGCCGTCCCGGCCCCAGGAGCGGCCTGGCAACTAGGGGCGCCCGAGATTGTCCTTTGAATGAATGAATCCGAAGAGAATTCCCCCCAGGACCGGGCTGGCCCCGGCCTCCCCGCGGGTCCTCCTGATCCGCCCCCGGAGCCAGCACGGACCCAGCATCCTGCCCTCGCCCCGGCATTCCCAGCGCTGCCCGCGGCGCTACTTCCCCCACCTTAAAACTAAAACGGAAAACAGAAGCCCCTCTTGGACCCCTCTGCCCCGCCCGCTACTGCGGCCTCACTTTCTCCTTTAAAAAAAGTGTTTTGATGGATTTCAGAGAGAGAGGAAGGGAGAGGGAGAGAGAAACATCAATGATGAGAATCACTGATCGGCTGCCTCCTGCACGCCCCCTACTGGGGTTCCAGCCTGCACCCCGGGCCTGTGCCTGACCAGGAATCAAGTAGTGACCTCCTGGCTCCTGGACGGCCGCCCAGCGGGCCGGGCGCTTCCTCCTGTCTTTCTAGCCACAGTCCTGCCAGAGCGGTCTCTCCTCCCGCCTGCAGGCTCCCTCCTCCCATCTGCCTGTATCCCCACCCATCTAGCTCTGGTCCACCCTCCCCCACCCCCCCCACACACACACCAATCTACCAAATCCGCCCTTTTCTGCCCCATCGATGCCTGTCACTAGGAGTGGGCGAGTCTCCATGCCGGCCTACAGACACCTAGCACCTTCCTCTCTGGCTTCCCAGACACCACACCGGCCTCTCCTCCTCCTCCCTGGCCACCCCCAGGCTCCTCTGCGGACCCCTCCCCTCTGCACCCTCCACCCCTTCAGCTCTCTACCCTGATGCTGTCGTGAGGTCCCCTGGCTTTGGAGACGTGACCAGGAGATGCCCACGCGTGACCGGCAGCCACACGTCTCACCTCAGCCCTTGTCCTCGCCTCAGATTCTCCCCAGGCTGAGTGCAGGGAGCGCTCTCACGGGCATTCCTGCCTCTCCCGCACGCCCTTGTCCAAATAGCACCCACGGGTGATGGTGGGCCCAGGTCAGGTCCCATCCCTCCGCTGCCCCGGCCCACAGCGGCTCCTCCCTGAACACAGAAGAGCTCGGATGCCTCCGACCTCATCCCTTTCTTCTCCACCCGACCGCCCATCCCAGCTCTCAGCCTCTCCAGGGCCTGGGCAGCCTCGCCCAGACACTGACGGAGCTCCCTCCCTCACCTCCTTCAGGTTCAACCGCCAATGTCAGGGTCTCTGATCTCCCCATTCCAACCCTGACACACCCGCCCTGCACTCCCCAGGCCTGCCTTCCCTCCTGGCCTTGTCCTCCCCACGCACGCTTTGTCCGCACGCACGGCACGCTTGACGTTTCCGTCACGCATTTATGTTCCCGCCAGTCTCCCGCACTGGACTGTGAGCTCCACGGGGCAGGGGCTCCTGCCGAGTGCTCACTGATGTGTCTCCCTCCTGGAACAGGGTCTGGAACAGAGTAGCGGGCACTCGGCCAACACGTGCGGCACAAATAAACCTGCCACCTTCCCCGTCGGTGATGCTTGCGAGGCCTTTTCTTTATGGTGGCTTTTTCATTCCAATAAAACCTATTTGAGAAGGAAACTTTGCATCACTGCCCTCCAGAGAGCACCACGGCCACGAAGCTAGAGTAGAAGGCAACAGGGGAATGACACTAAAGTGCCTCGTGGCTCAGTGGCTGCGGGTTGACGGTTCGGGCTCTGGAGGAGGCCGCACACAAACGAAAGAGACTAGAAAATATTAATTTGGGAATATTGGGGGGCAGGCACGAGCCCAACTCAAGGGGAAGGACTTCACCCCGCTCTGGCCTTGCTATCCCTTTTATTAAGATTATGGGATACACCCACCGCCTTTAGGGAGGAAATTCCAATAACAGCCTATCAGCAAAGATTTACATAAGACTAACAGGTGGAGGCTGCTTCAGCTACCAAGGTCTCAACTAAACAGTGAGTGATTAGCCCTGACCTTTCAGAGCTTCCAAGGTTAACCAGCTTTCCGGGTTCAGCTGGTGGGACAATGATCGGTTTCCGACAACCTGTGAACCAGGAGGTCTAAGTTCGATGCCCAGTCAGGCACATGCCCCGGTTTTGGGCTCAATCCCCAGTGTGGGGCGTGCAGGAGGCGGCCGATCAATGATTCTCTCTCATTAGGGATGTTTCTATCTCTCTCTCCCCTTCCTTTCTTCTCTGAAATCAATTAAAAAAAATAAATTAAAAGAGGAGAAATGAGAATAGAGCAATGCTCTCAGGCTCTGGGGGTCCCGGTGCCTGTCTGAGGCTGAGCCCCTCCTGCCCTCTCCTTGCTGTAAAGCGAGAGTCCCCAGGTGGGGCAGGAGGTCCCCCAGGTCAATACCAGCAGCCACTTGCCCCTGGACCTCGGGGCAATACCAGCAGCCGAGGGGAGAAGGGAACTGAGAAGGAGACGGCTTTCTCCTGGGAGCCGCCTGGGCTGTGCCAGCCCCACCAACTCTTCCTGGCTCTCCCGGGCGAAACTGCCTCCCAGCTGGTCATTCGCATGTGCTCTGAAGTCATGCTGTCACCACTCCTACTTTACAGACAAAGAAGCTGAGGCCAAGATGGCGACTTGCCCAAGCCCCCAGGTCATGTTAAAGTGGCAGAGATTAGATTTCCAGTTTATCAGATCCTAAGCCCTCAGCAGACCCTGAGGCCGAGTCCCTTCTAGTCTGACCTGGCCTGGCTCTTGGGGACGGTGTGGGGAGGGAGGGCATGGAGGAATAGGCCTGCTCTGGCCTCAGTTTACCCATCTGTAAACTGGCCTTCCGTAGAAGTCTGGGGGACAGATGTGCCCTTTCTCTCGCATGGGCCCTGGTGCACGGTCTTTCTCCTGGACGAGGAGTGGGGGGTGTGCACACCAGAGCTTCCTGGTGTCTCGCCATCACACGAGGGGGGGTCCATCTCAGAACTAAGCCCACCCCTGGGAGGCCGGGCCAGGGGTCACACAGAGGGGAACTGGCCCCCCCCCCCCAGGAGTGTCTGTGCCCGAGGGGCTGCCCGAGGGGCCCCTGAGCTTCCTATCACACAGCTTGGTTTAACCAGATGAGCTAGATTCTTTTCCCTCTACACAGAAGAACCCTAATGGACACTCCCCAACTGCCCGCATTTCTGCCCCGCCCATCAGCAGTGGAGCCCCTCCCATCTTCATAAAGAAGACAAAACAAGCAAAAGCAACCCCCGCCCCACCTCTAATTCTCTTCTCCCTTCAGCCGTGCCCAGAAGGAGTCACCTCCTCTCGCTGCTCTCATCCTTCCCTTCCTAGTCTCCCCCCACCCCAACCTGCTCTCTGCTTCCTGTTCCTACTGAGCCCAGAGACCTGGCCAGTGTCACCGTGATCTGCTTGCTGGCTCCAGATCCTGTCAATATCGGATTAATGACAGTATTGTTAACCTTTGTTAACAAAACCGCAAGCTGGAAGAACTTACTGCAAACTTCTGACCTTACTAATATTGAGGCATTTCTGGCAAGCGTGACCCAAAAGCCACAGTCACCTCGGCCCCACCTCCACCCCAAGGCTCGTGAGCGTCCACCTGCCTTCTCCTTCCTCGAAAGGAGACCAGGATTCCTCGGAGCAAACAAGGAAAGCGAGGCCAGGAAGGGAGGCCACCCTCAGAAAGTTTAGGGGAGCAGAGGAGTGACGAGGGGCCACAGGAAGTCTCCCCCAAGGCTAGCCAACCTATGACGATGTGCGCATCAAAAAGTAGTCGTTGAAATAATGACAGTTAATTTGAATAAATTCACTCTGTGAAAGGTTAGGGCTATAAGGAAACTCAAAAAAGTGAGGTTGAAGCATTTGAAGAGAGTTGTAATATAAGAAAGATGACTGTCATATGACTCTTTTGAATTTTCATTGACCTTAATCCATGGGGATGTGTGTTTAGCTTCTTTTATTGTTGTTAACAAATTAGAGCTCTGGCTGGTGTGGTTCAGTGGTTAGAGCGTCGCCCCGTAGCACCGAAGGGTCTTGGGTTCGATTCTCGGTCAAGGGCATGTACCTGGGTTGCAGGTTTGATCCCCGGCCTGGTCAGGGCGGGTTCAGGAGGCAACCACTCAATGTATCTCTCTCACATAGAAGTTTCTGTCTCTCTCTCCCCGCTCCCTCCCACTCTCTCTAAAATCAATGGAAAACATATCCTGGGGTGAGGATTAACAAACAAGCAGACGCAAATAGAGAGGTGTGTTTGCTTTAGCTGTGTAATCAAAAAGCATGAATTCGAAGCCGTGGGCTGGGGACTTAGGGGTGGGGAGGGGGTGCTCTGGGGCAGGAACTACGTCATGGAAAACAAAGACAGACTCACGGCCACTGGTGGCTGCACAAAACGGCCGGTGGACGAGGCCCCTTCAGGCCCAGTGCGGGGTGCCCTCGGCTGCTCAGGAGGAGGATCCCACAGAAAAGGTCCAACGTGATCACCTAGGAAGTGTCCCCGGGGAGAGGCAGCCGTGTCCTGTGTCCCAGCAAGGACAGAGGTCAAACATCCAGACCAGTGACCTCAGCTTGGGAGAGTATTTATCCCAAACATGAGAGGGTATCCGAATTCCAGCAGCAAAGCCCCGGGGAGAAACCAAAACAAGCACAGCAAATTCCTGAGCAGAAATAGAGCCGCTGCCCGGCTGGAGCAGACGCCGGCCCTGCCTTGGCATTCCAGGGAGTTAATTCTAAGAACAAACGTTCTGACCCTATTGTTCTCGGATCAGCCGCCCAGAAATCTGTAATTACCGTTTACGTTGCCGAAAGGAATTCGCTTCACCGAGTTTGGGATGGAGGTTGGAGTGCGCAGGGAAAACTGGGTGCCTGCATCTCCATGAGGAGACAGAGGCGCTTTAGGGAAGCCCACGTAGCGGTGGCCGCGGCCTCGGGGGACCGAGATCTCCCGAGAAGAAACAGCTCCGTGGGTGTTCGCAGGCTGAGGCTCTGACTTCCTGGTGGCATTGGACAGCTGACCAGGAACCCTCGGGGTCCTCGGGCTCCTGTCCTGCCGACTGGTCACCCTCAGGGGGACTCTGGTTCTCAACCGACCCCTCCCTCAGGGGTGCCTCTAGGCCCTTCCCGGGGGCCCCTCTCCCCTGGCCCCACACTACGCAGGCGGCCTCGGGCATAGGTGGCCTGGCCTCCGTCCTGAGCGGAGCCTGGTGCAGGCGCCCAGGAGCTGCGGCTTCCCGTCTCAACCCCTCGCCTCGGTGGCGTTCCACCCTCATCTCCCCCACATCCCACTCACCCACCAGCAAGTCTTTCGCATTTCACCTCTTCCCTCTCTCAGACACGTCTTCTCCTTTCAGTCCTCCACGCCAGCCCTCAGCCCCTGTCAGTCCATCATTTGGTCATTAAAAAATATATATGTATATATATTATTGATTTCAGAGAGGAAGGGAGAGGGAGAGAGAGATGGAAACATCAATGATGAGAGAGAACCATTGATCGGCTGCCTCCTGCATGTCCTACACTGGGGGCCAAGCCCGAAACCCAGGCCTGTGCCCTGACCGGAAATCGAACTGTGACCTCCTGGTTCACAGGTGGACTCTCAACCACCGAGGCACAAAGACCGGGCTGGAATCAATACTTGGATCGAGGGGAATGCTTTGATGTGAGCTGAGTGAGGCTCATCCACCAGCTGTGAGCTGGAACCCACTCGTATCAGCTGAGCAGAGCTGATGGCGAGCGCCTCTGGCCAGCTCGTGTTCCGTGACGTCACACCGGGAGGGCGACACTGGCCATGGTGGGAGCATTTACACCATGGAAACTGGCAAATGCTACAGATCAGGGCTTCCTTCCTGGAGAGCAAGGGGTTAAATGGGTGCCAGCATCGCTGGTCTGGGGGCCAGGAGGTGACATCTGAACAGAACCTGGGGGGATGGGCGGGAGGTGGCCAGGTGAGCAGCGTTGCCGGAATATTCTATCGCCTGCTGAAGTTTCACACGGGGGGTGGGGGCAGCAAGAGCAGATGGTCTATTCTAGAAAGGAAGTTTCCGTGGAGAAGAGGCTGGAACGCGGAAGGGGCTCTACTTGGAGGACAGAAGAGAGAGGGTCCTTGAACCGTGGGTCTCCACCCGGGAGACATGGCTTGGTGTTTACCCTGCCCAACCTGGGGCTGGTGGTGGTTTGCACGCAGGGAGGGGCGTGCATGGATGCCTTTGGGGGAGATCTGGAAGCAGCGGGAGGAGGAGAAGATGGACGAGAGGGGCTATGGAGAGGCCACTCCTATCAGCCAGAGAGGCGCTGAGGCTGCTGTTGGACCAGCCTGGGTGGCTGTGAGCGAACTGGCCAGTTGTGAGCGTCATGAAACCTGGTGACCGACTGCCCTGGCTGGGTCGCTCAGTTGGCTGGAGCATCCTCCCGATAGGCCAGGGTTACAGGTTCAATCTCCAGTCACATACAAGAATTAACCAATGAGCCCTAGCGGGGTGTTCAGTGGTTGGAGCATCAGCCATGGGGTGGAAGGGTCTCTGGTTCGATTCCAGTCAAGGGTGCACACCCTGGTGTCAGGCTGGATCCCTGGCCCAGTCAGGGCGCATGTGGAAGGCAACCAATCGCCGATGTGTCTCTCAAGTGGATGTTTCTCTCTCTTGGTCTCTCCCCTTTCCACTCTCTCTCTAAAAAAATAAAGTAAAATAAATCAAGGAAAAAATGTCCTTTGGTGAAGATTAACAAAAAAAGAATCAACCAATGAATGCATAAATAACTGGAATAACAAATCGATATTTCTCTCTCTCCCCTTCATCAATAAAAACAAAACCTGGTGACTGGCAGGTGCTACAGGGTGAGGAGAGGCAAGTATCCAGGCGGAAGCTTAGGTTTCTGACGTGGGCTCCTGGGGACGGGCACCGAACTGCGGATTCGTTTGACGGGGAAAGACGGCGCGTTCCAGCTGGGCACGTGTTGGAGACGTGCGGGGAACAGCCTGGTGGGCGTCACGGGCAGCTGGACGGTGGAGCTAGAGCACTGGACTAGGGCGGGCACCCGCCGTCAGAGGTCATTGCATCACAGGGATGGACAGCTGGCCAGGGCGGGGTGGGGCGCGGAGCAGGGCCTGGAGAATCGGCAGGGGTTTCCGTCAGGGTGGAGAGGGCTTTCCAGTCTTCAGTCCAGCATGTAAATACCGGAAGTCACCTCTCTCATTCTCACAGGAAAAAAGCGTAACAAGCTTAGAGTCAACGACTCTGGGAGAACGGGGAGAACGCAGGTCACAGGGCACACCAGTGGCCCCCAAACTGGGGAGAGGCAGGCAGAGTCGCAGCTGCCCGGGGCACAGGCCGCGCTGGCCGGAAGGGCCCGCTCTGCGGGCACAGCGAGGCCTGGCTGACAGCTTTGGAGGCTCACTGGCTTCAGTTAGAACTTGCAGAGACCCCCACGCTTGCCCGCACGTGGGGCTGTGGGCAGGGAGAGGGCAAGGCCAGCATTGGAGACACAGCACGAGCATTCCGTCCTCTGCCACGCGGGAGGCAGCCGTTCCTCTGCCCGCTCAGGGCGCCGCTGGGACCCCGAAGCCAGACGGCGCACAGTGCCCTCCCACCATGGGAGCCCGCAGGGGAAGCGGGGCCCGGAGAAGTGAGGAGGCCAAGTCACCTGTATGCCGAGGTGAAGGAGAAGCAGCAAGTGTGGAGAAGCAACACAATATAGGCGAGACCACCGGCAGGCGAGAGTGGCTGCAAGGCCTGCGGGCGCCGCGTGCCTCTGGGTGAGAATGGTGCCTTCTTCCTGGCAGAGACGGCTCCTTCTAATGCTGTTCTACGCGTGCCTTCCTCTCCGAGTGCGCACCGCCCAAAGGGACACGCGTGGGGGAGGGGATGTCCTGAACGTCCTCACCGTCGCCGGCCAGCCCCGAGGGCCAGGACTCGCCACAGCCTCCTGCCACCTGGGTGCTGGGAGGTGGCTGAGGGGCAGGGACTAATAGTTGGCACCGGATTCGAAGTTTGCAAATGGAAGCTGTGTCTGTGTGTCCATGTGTCTGTGTGTCTGTGTGCCTGTGTGTCGGTGTCTGTGTGCCCATCTGCGTCTGTGTGTCCGTGGTCCGTGTGTCCATCTGTGTCTGTGTGCCCATCTGTGTCTGTGTGTCCGTGTGTCTATCTGTGCCTGTGTGTCCATCTGTGCCTGTGTGTCCATCTGTGTCCGTGTGTCTGTGTCCGTGTCTGTGTGTCCATCTGTTTCTGTATGTCCATGTGTCTGTGTGTGTCTGTGTGTCTGAGTGTCTGTGTGTCCATGTGTCTATCTGTGCCTGTGTGTCCATCTGTCTGCATGTCCGTGTGTCTGTGTGTCCGTGTGTCCATGTCTGTGTATCTGTGTGTATCCGTGTGTCTGTGTAGCTGTGTGTGTCCGTGTATAAATGTGATGTATATGTGATGCTTTTCTACCTCCGAGGGCATCACCCACGTTATCTTGTACAGAGCTCTATTTGACTGGCTTTAAGAAACACTGCGCTGTGTCCTGGCTGGTTTGGCTCAGTGGATAGAGCGTTGGCCTGAGGACTGAGGGGTTCCGGGTTCGATTCCAGCCAGGGGCACATGCCGGGGGTGGAGGGCTCAATCCCCAGTGGGGGGCGTGCAGGAGGCAGCCGATCAATGACTCTCTCTCATCGTTGATGCTTCAATTTTTATCTCTCTCTCCCTCTCCCTTCCTCTCTGAGATGAATAAAAATATTTAAAAAAACAAAAACACTGAGCTTTCCTGTCAATAACGCAAACAAGTTTCTCCCTCTGCTGGGAGGACAAGGTCTTCTTGGACCATTTCCTTGGTCTGTTGTGGAGAAGACTGTGGAAGGTTCTCCTTCGCCTCTAACTTATCTGCCCAGAAAGCACAGATTGGGCGTTTCATCAGAGTAATTTCCTGTGCTGCTGATCACCATCATCCGGTCTTTGATGGTTAAGAAAACTGGAGTCTTCACTCAGAGACCTCAGTTGTTTTTACACTGTAAGTCCCTGCGCTTGCGTTTTCCAAGGGGGGCCACTTGCACGCCCATCACAGAAACCAGACCAACTTGGGGGGGGGGCGCCCCTCTCCAGCTCGTCAGGATCGCCCTGGTGGGTATCTGGGCATCGCCATTCCAAGCCGAGTGGTGCACTTCCTTTGTATGAAGGAAAAACAAACCAGGACCAGTACTTTTAATCCCTGGGGTACCCATCCCGCACCTGCCTCTGGCACTCGCTGTCAATCAAACCACACCACAGTCCACCAGACTGCGGACCGGAAGGGTCCTAGACGTACGGCCGAGGCGGCTACGCTCAGACGTGGGTGTTTGCATGGCACAGATCATTGGCTGTGCTTCCACCTGGGAGGCTGGGCACCTACACCCTGGCTTCCCGGGCACAAGGGAGAACCTGCCCCACGGGAACAGCCCCTCTCGCCAGCCCCGCTCCTCCAGGCCAGCTGGGCGCCTCCTCTCTTCGCTGGAACAAGGATGCGTCTGCGGTTCCTTCCCTCCACGGGCCTGGGGAATGCCTAACACATGGACCAGCCCCGACTGCATTCGCAGCCAGCCTCGAGGAAAGCCACGGCCTGTCCCTACGCTGCTATGTCCCCGATGCGAAACGCCGGCCTCCTGAACGGGGAGGCCTGGGCTGCGCTTGCGGCCATCGTCCGAACGGAATGCCGCACGCACCTGCTGTGTCTGCTAAGGGGTCCTCGCCAGGAAACCACCCGGACACAAGGGAGCGCCCCGAGGGGTCCCACCCGGGCCCGGGGACGTGCTAAGCCACTGGTTCGGATCCTGGGGCGCTTGGTGGGAGAAACTAGTCCTCATTTTGGGAATCGCTAGCTTAACCTGTTTTCTCTTACATGTGTCTGCACTGTTGCCGTGGCAGCTGCCTCCGGGGTAGCCAGGTAGCTGCCAAACTGCTCACCTTCATGCCAGTCAAACCCCTCGCTGACCACCCAGCGCATCTAGGGACGACCGGCTGACCCCTGAGCTGGCCCTGGGCGGCCGGAGGCTCCTGGCCGCTCCCCGTCCTGGGAATGTGTGTTCGGCTGCCTCCCCTGGGCTCCCAGGACGCAGCCTGGAGGGCAAGGTGCTGCTGGGACCATTGGGGTGGCCTGCGTGACGGAACCAGCCGAGGCTTCTGCATAAACTTGGAAGATCCTGGTGGACGGTGTGGAGACCTTCATGTCTCACGCGGCCCGAGACAAGCCTGTGCGCCCCCCAGCTTATCAACCCTGCACACCCCCCTATCCCCCCACCCCCACCCCTGTGGAAGTGTCTGCTCTCCTCAGCCTCTCCTCACCCTCCAGGCTGGGGGCTGGTTTCAGATTTCACCCTCCAGGTGGCAAACCAAACACTGGGAAAAGGGAATCAGCCGACTCCACCCCTCTGGCCCTTTGGTCCTATTTAAAGGAAGAAAAAAAAAACAACAGCTAAGAAACTCCTCTGATGCCCTTGCCGGTTTGGCTCAGTGGATAGAGCATCGGCCTGTGGACTGAAGGGTCCTGGGTTCGATTCCGGTCAAGGGCACATGCCTGAGTTGCGGGCTCGATCCCCAGTGTGGAGCGTGCATGAGGCAGCCGGTCAATGATTCTCTCTCATCACTGATGTTTCTATCCCTCTCTCTCCCTTCCTCTCTGAAATCAATAAAAATGAGGCTTCTAAATATGCCTTCAGATCACAGTTCCCCTCCCCCTTTCAAAAAAAAAGTCCATGGAGATTTAATCATAAATTATAGAACGTTTCCCTTCATAAGCTTCTGAAATAGTGAGCACCAGGCCCAGATGGGTCACTGAACTCGGCCAGACTTGGGAGGAAGAAGTGACAGCGATTCTCTCCACTAGCTTCTGGGAAACAGAAGCAGAGGGACACCCCTGACCGTCTGCGAGGCAGCATCACCCTAAGGCCCAAACCGATAAAGACTTGATGAGAAGGGGGAGCCGTAGGCCAATACCTCTAACGAACGCGGATGCAAAAAGCTCCGATGAAATATTAGCAAATTGGACCCAACGGTGCATAAAAAAGTCACACGCCACAGCCAAGTGGGAATGGAGCCATCACGCAACGATCACACCTAGAGATGCAGAAAAAGCATTTGACAAAAACCCACCCCCCAGCCAGCAAAGGGGCACCGGGGGACTTCCTCCACCGGACGGAGAACGTGTCCTGTCACTCGATTTTTCTGCTCTCTTACAACTGCTCTAAAATTTAAAATGTGTTCATTAGCCCTAGCCAGTGTGGCTCAGTGGGTAGAGCATTGGCCGCAGACTGAAGGGTCCCAGGTTCTCGTCCAGTCCAGGGCACACGTCTCGGTGGCAGGCTTGTTTCCCGGGCCCAGTCGGGCACATGCAGGAGGCAACCAGTTGATGCGTCTCTCTCACATCGATGTTTCTCTCTGTCTCTCCCCCTCCCTTCCACTCGCTCTAAAAAATTCAGTGAAAAAGTATCCTCAGGTGAGGATTAACAGAAAAATTAAAATTTGTTCATGAAAAATACTTTAGAAAACAACAACAACAAATATGTAGTGATTTATTGGGGCGGGTAATACGTGCATATGGTCCAAAACGCAGAAAGTTTGGAGGGGAGCAGTGAGCCTCCTTCCCACCCAAACCCCAGCTACCAAATTTCCCTCCAGGAGCAGCTCTCAGCCGACTCTCTGTGTCCTCGGAGAGCTATCTTTTGCATACACAAACTTATCTATCCTTCAAATGCAACACGTGCCCGCGTGCACACACACATACGTGTGTTCTGGGTGCACTGTTCCGCACTCGCTTTCCCGTTCAAAACATACCTCGGAGGTTCTCCTCACACAACACGCAGCCACGTCTCCCTCAGCCGGGCCCCCCCGAGAGTTAAGCCCCACAGGAAAGGATGTGGAGGGTGATTTTCTCAAGGGTCCCAGTGACGGGACATCAATCACGTTACCTTGCTAGATGCAGAGAGAAGCCGGTTCGTGACCTAGTGCTCCTCTGCGCCTGGGCAGGGCCGGTGCCTATGCCTGTGTGTTGCTGCCTAGTGCCTCTGGGCGCGTGTGTGTGTGCGTGTGTGTGTGTGTGTGTGTGTGTGTGTGTAGGAGAGGATGGCTATTACAAACAGTGTTGCAATTAAATCCTTGTGCTGTCCAACATAAGAAACAGTTAAACCTATAGAGAATGTCTGTGAGTTCATTTGAGCCAAACTGTCATCAATTGGGCGGGCAGGGGGGGAGGGAGGTTGGGACAAATATAAGCACCTTATTTTATACATTATAATCAAAAGAGGGCATGTTAAGTGGGTCCCATGAAGTCTACTGGTGATGGATTAGGGAGGCGGGAGAAAGCACAGTGGGGAAACCTCTGGATTGGATGAAAAGTAAAATGATGGACACATGCATCTTTTCCATAGGTGGGTCCAGGAGAGTGAACAGTCAACAAGGAACATGCTGATAACAGTAACCAGGAGAGGATTTTTGTCTCCCTCCCCGGTGGCCTGGCTGTGTGCTGTGAGATCTGAAAACAGAGAGCTACTCTGACATCCCAAAGGAATGTTGTTATCTTAGATGCAAAAGATAGAAGGCTCAGTTAAGGGAAAGGTCGACCTTTGTCCAGGAGAGACCGGGACGTGACTACCTGACGTAAACTGCCTTCAGTTAGAAAGCTTTCATTTTTGTGGTGACCCGAGGTCTGTGGGGTGGCAGGGCTGCCACACAGGCCTTCCCTGAGCTGGCCAGTTAGCGCGTGGCCCAGGCGCCTAATGAGCAGACGGGGCGCAAATCACACCTCTCTGAGCCTCCACTGAGTCTCCGTCCTGTTCCGTTCGGTAAACAGCTCCCGTCATCTCAGCTCTGTCTTCTAGATCGGCTGCGGCTCGGATTTGATTCCTCCCCGCCCCCCTCACCCCACCCCCCAAGTATTGTTTAAGAGGGTGTAACGCTTTCTGGGCCATAGAAACTCTGGGAGTTTATTTTGCTGTCTGCTAGGGGCTGAATTGTGTCCCCCAAATTTCTGTGTTGGAGCCCTTGCCTCCTCGGAATGTGGCTGTAGTTGAAGAAGGGGCCTTTAAAGCGGTGGTAAGGAAAATGAAGTCACACAGATGGGCCCCAATCCAATATGCCGGGTGTTCTCAGAAGAGCTGAAGACACAGAGACCGAGGGAAGCCCACGTGAGGGCACGGGAGGCGCCCCTCCTGGGCTCGGCCGCCCGGACCCCGCCTGCATGGGCCGGCGCTCGCCTCTCCAGCTTCCTGAGGAGGTGGGACCATCGCCGCCCTCCGGCTTCCCGCGTCCCATAGGCGTCTCCTGTCCTAGGGTTTCTGTCCTGGAGGGTTTGTGCCTCTAACAACACCCCCTGTGTCACTTTGGTGGCGTTTTGGAACAAAGTGGAGGTGGTTCTTGGGTTTTTTTAAGATAAATCTTTATGATCATTTTTAAAAACTGGCTTTCTCTTTTTTGAATGTAATGTTATTTATTTGTTTGTTTTATTATTTTTTTGTTAATCCTCACCCGAGGATATCTTTTCATTGATTTTTAAAAAATATATTTTTATTGATTTCAGAGAGGAAGAGAGAGGGAGAGAGAGCACATCAGTGATGAGAGGATGGTTGCCTCCTGCTCGGTCTCTATCAGGGATCGAGCCCGCAATCTGGGCATGTGCTGCTGACCGGAATCGAACCCGGGACCCTTCGGTCTGCAGGGCGAGCTCTATCCACTGAGCCATACCGGCTAGGGCTGTACGTCTCTGTTATTGGAAGTGTTACATATGTCCCCCTTCCCCCCAACCCCCCTTGATCCTTCCAGCCCGCCCCGCCCCCGCCCCACCCTGCACCGGGAGGTGGGAATAGAAAAGGCTTTCCCTGGCCTAGGAAACAGAAAGGGGCCCAAGAGGCTGTACAAACGGGGAGGATTTTATAGGCGGAAACTGGGGGAGGGAGGTGGAGAAAGGTATTGGCACCCGAAAAGGAGGGAGGGGTGCCTCAGGCAGGGCACCTGTCTCCGGGGGGAGGACGAGGTCTCAGGCAAATTACCTGGGGGGAGCGGGGGGGGGGTTTGACCCGGAAATTCCAGGCTGATGGGTTTAAGGTCACAGTCCTGGGAGGGCTGAGACGGCCATGAAGGCTGGGTTTGCCATCTTGGGGGCCTGTCATTTCCTTTCCTCTTTGTAAAGAATTTTTTTCTGTGTTTTTATTGCGGGTTTGGCTTGGTGGACAGAGGAGTCCTGTGGGATGAAGTCAGGAACAGGTGGTTCCTGAGGCTCATGAGGAGCTGCGGGAGCAGGCACAGCAAGGCAGAGCTGAAGCAGAAGTAAGAAAAGGAAGCGGCCGGGGAAAGGGGAACCCGAGGAAGTCCGAGGGAAGTGCAGCAGGAGCCCAGTGCCGACCTCCACAAGCTCCGTGGGGGCCAGCACCAGCAGGCTCTCCATGGCAGAGGCGGGCTCACCGGACGGCAGAGGCGGGCTCACCGGACGGCAGAGGGGGGCTCACCGGACGGCAGAGGCGGGCTCACCAGACGTTAGCTGCTCAGGGGAAATCCCAGACAAGAACCAGGAACAGACCAAGCAAACCACCCACGTCCTTCCTGAAAGAGACACCGCCGCCAGCAGAGCCCGTGGCCAGCCGGTCCTTCGGGGGGTGCCCCAGCAGGCGTTGCCATGGGAGACGCCGCTCCTATTGCCCCCCAGGCCAGCGGCAGCCAAGCAATCGATGTGTCTCTCATCCACTCCTCTGTCCTCCCTTCCACTCTCTCTAGAAATCAATGGGAAAATGTCCTCGGGTGAGAATTTTCTAAAAAGTATGAGCCTGGCCCGCGTGGCCCAGTGGGTGAGTGTCGACCTAGGAACCAGGAGGTCACAGTTCGATTCCCGGTCGGGGCACATACAGGCCCAGGATGCGGGCTCGATCCCCAGCAGGGGGCCGTGCAGGAGGCAGCCGATCCGTGATTCTCTCTCATCACTGATGTGTCTCTCCTCTCTCTCTCCCTCTCCCTTCCTCTCTGAAATCAATAAAAATGTACTAAAATATAAAAATAAACCGAGTGTAGCCTACGTGGCCAGTGTTTACAAAGCCCACAGTCGTGGACAGTGACGGCTTAGCCTTCACACTCACTCACTGACTCCCCAGAGCGACCTCCAGTCCCGCAGGGTCCATGCAGGGGGAGTGCCCAGTATAGGGGAAGCGTTTTAAAGATATATATATATATATTTTTTTTTTTATTTATTTCAGAGAAGGAGGGAGAGAGGATAGAAACATTCCTAATGAGAGAGAATCATTGACCAGCTGCCTCCTGCACGTCCCACACTGGGGATCGAGCCTGAAACCCGGGCCTGTGCCCTGACCTTGAATTGAACCATGACCTCTTGGTTGATAGGTCTATGCTCAACCCCTGAGCCACACCGGCCATGCTAGCGCTTTTTAAAAAAATCCTCATCTAAGAACATTTCCTCCACTGATTTCTAGAGAGAGTGGGAGGGCGGGAGGGAGAGACACAGCCACGGATTGTCTGCCGCACGAACCTCTAACTGGGGAGCCTGCCAAGGAGGTACGAATCGAACCTGCGACCCTGGGGTCTGAGAGCGGCTGCTCTGACCACTGAGCCGCCGGCCAGGGCTTCTAGCGCGTTTCCTGTGTCCGTCCTCCACATAGGCACACCGGCAGTCCATGGTGTTCCAGCCGCTGCAGGGTTCCCCACGGTAACACGCCCAACAGGTTGTAGCCTGGGAGCCGTGGGCGAGCGCGCCTCCTCGGCCGGGAGCCCTCCTGCCTGAACGGTGCGTGGCCGGGGTCGGCCGTCCTGGGAAGCCCCTGCCCGGGCCACCCTGGGCCGGAGGCTAAAACCTGATTTGTGCCCCAGCCCGCCTCCCTCCTTGGGGACGGTGGAGAGCCTGCCTGCCTTGCCCCTCCCCACCGCCTGGGACCCCGATTACACAGTGGGAACACGGCCTGCTTTCTCCTCTCCGCTCCACTGACCAAGCGCCCCCAGCGGGCGGGCCCACGTCTGGTTCAAGCCCAGCGCTTGATGAGTGCACGGAGGAGGGAAGGAAGGCGGTTTCTCGAAAAGGGTCACTCCCAGCGCCTTCCCATGAGGAGGTGGTCTGGCCGGTTTCACCCCTTTCTGGTCTCTACGGAAAGGAAATCTAGCCTTGCTTCCCGCGTGCAGGCCCAGGCCCAGTCCTGCTCTGGCCTGCAGGTGGCCGGGGAAGCAGGTGCGATGGAGGTCCCTGCCCCTCCTCTGCAACGGAGAGGCTGGCCCCGGGGTGCTGAGCCCCAGCCTGCGGGCTCCCGGCGGCCTCCTCCCCGCCTGCTCCCCAGCTCCGTAGGAGTTGCCCATGTCAGGAGTCAGCGGCGCTGAAATCTGATCCCCTAGGAAGGAGGGAGTGCCCCTCCCGTCTCTGCTCCACCAAAGGCGTTTGTTTGTGGCGGTTCAGGGTGTCTCAGGCCCCGCAGAGGGAGCAGGCGCCGAGGTGTGGGCTGCAGAGCTGTGATGGGCCGCCCCCGGCCGGCTCCTCTGCGTCCGGGATGTGGCTCTGAGGGAGGAGCCCCTGAGCCCCGAGGTCACAGAGCCCGCGGGACTGGGCTGCCTACAGGGGTTGGTGGACACACTGCCCTGGGAGTGGGGAGGGGAGAGGAGAGGAGAACCAGCCCAGAGCCCCAGGCGGCCAGCATTCCCAGACCGGACCGGACTGCCGGCCAGGGCAGGAGCGCCCTGGGGGAGGGGCCCTGGGGGATGACTGAGCGACGGGCATGTGGGCAACAGCTGCAGCTGATGAAAGCGACAGGAACTGTCCACCGGAAATGAGACACCCACCCACACACACACACACACTGGATTTATGGTTTAAAACCAGCAGAGACCAGCTCCATCCAACATGGTGACTAATCTCACCTAAAGGTCACCCAGCCTCACCGCGGCTCCCTGTAATTATCGGGCGAAGGACATACTCTTCGAACGTCTATATAAGGACACAAAATGGCCCACGAACTCCTCCGAGAAATCTCCACCCCCTTCCCAGGAAGATCCCTCATCCCCCTCTCACTGAGCACCCTCCCCACCCCCGACCCCCCCACAAAATGAACCTCCATAAAGGAGGCGCATTCTGCCAGGGGGCTGCTCTGCCTGGGCGGGGCCCGCTCTGCCTCCAGGCTTCACTAAGGCTACGCTGGCCGAGAACCCACAGTGGGTCATGGCCCCTGGGGGACCCGTGCCACCAGCATGCCCCCCTCTCTGTAGGGAGCAGGGGCCAGAGGGGGCGGGGCGGGTGGCAGGACGACATGCTTTTGGTTCCCGTTTGTTTCAGGGTTGGGAGCCCTGGGACCCTGAGGACAGTGGTCCCCCCTTTCTCATGGCTTCACTTTCTGCCGTTACCCCCGCGGTCGAAAATATTAAATGGAAAAATCAAGAAATAAGCAATTCACGTTTTAAACTGTGTGCCGTTCCGAGGAGCGTGATGAAACCTTGGCCGTCCGGCTCTGTCACCCGCCCCCCCCCCCCCCCCCCACTCCATCCCATCCCCGCCCCCGCGGCGAGTCCTCCCTTGGTCCAGGGAACCCGGGCTGCAGACGCCCTGCTCGCCCATCAGCCACTAGCCGCCTCCCAGGCCCCAGAGCAGTTAGGAGAGGAGGACATGCTCACATGCCTTTACTGCCGCCACTGTCGTCCTTGGGCGATTTTATAAGCGGTTCTTGGTGCTGACCTCTTACTGGGCCTAATTACAAGCTACACGTCATCACCGGGGTGTGCGTACAGGAACAAACACAGCACACACAGGGCTCAGCACCATCGCTGGCTTCAGGCACCCACGGGGGTCTTGGAACATGTGAGGGACCGCTGCAAGCAGGCACCTTTTATTGTCGGTATCAGCACCCGCTCTGCCCGCGGCTCCGTGGCTGAGCATCCACCTGTGAACCAGGAGGTCACGGTTCGATTCCCGGTCAGGGCACCTGCCCAGGTTGCGGGCTCGGTCCCCAGTGAGGGGCGTGCAGGAGGCAGCCGGTCAGTGATTCTCTCTCATCATGGATGTTTCTCTCTCCCTCTCCTTTCCTCTCGGAAATCAATAGAAATATTTTTTTAAAAAGGAAACCCGGTTCCCACTTGCCTGGACACCAAGGGGACTCATTGGCTGGGGGAACCTCGTGAAGAGTCCGAGCTGCAGGGAGGAACCCCGGCGCGCTGGCTCCGAGGCGGCCTGGGACGCAGCGGGCAGCATGTGAACAGGAGAAAGCACACGCGGTTTCCACAGTATTTCCCTGTGTGTGCGGGAATCTTCAAAAGGAAAACGCAGACCCCAGAAGCTGTGGGCCCCGAGCTCAGGTACCTTTGGCCTAGAGAGCAATGCGTTTATGGGGATGTGACAGGAGGAAGGGGCTGGGGCGGGGTAGTGAGCTGTGGGCCGATGACCAGCAAGTGCATGGGGGCTGACAGAGACAGGCTTCTCCTGCAGTTTGCTGGGCAGGCCCATCTGGTCCTCGACACGCAGTCCCTGGTGACAAGAACGCTCTCCTCCTGGTGCAGGGAGGGTCTTCTCCGGGGAGATTGCACCGCCCACTTTCAGGGAGAAGCGGGGGGGTGGGGGGGCCAAGAGAGGGGGTGACAGAGAGCCCCTCCTGCACCTGCTGCTTCTCCAGAGCCTTCAGCTCAGAGTCAACGCACATGCTGCAGGGAGGCGTGTCCTGAACCCCTCAACACCAAGCCTTGGGGCGCTCCCAAGTGTGGGCTGCAATGCCCAGCCAGGCGAGGAGCGGGCGCCTGTCCTTCCTCGGGGGCGTCCTGATCAGGCCCGTTGGCAGCGTATCCCATGTGCCAGAAATGGCCCTGCCGAAGGCGCCCCAGGTCCACCAGGGGCCGTTCCCACGTGGCGACCTGGGGACCTGGGGACGGCCATTCCCTTCCTCAGCGCCAGTTCACAGTCCCGGATCTGGGCTCTGATTGGCCTTCCCAAGCGCACCCTGGGACAATCCGCTGCGCAGGGAGCGTTTCAGGCACCGGGTTGAGGGCCCTGATCCTATCCGATCCGATCCGTTCACACTGCCGGGCAGGCACTCCCCGTGGCTGATTACTGTCCTCTCCCGCGCGGGGACTGCAGGCCCCACAGTCAAAGGTGTGGCAGGAAGTGGAAAGACGGACATGCAGAATGGGCGGGGCCAGAGCGTCTCTGCCCTGGGCTTCTGGCTGGCCTACAAGAGGACATACTGGATGCTTCCATCATGCCAGTGCCCCTGCCTGCCTGATGTGCTGGGGTCCCCGGGGGTCAGAGGGGACATCTGGGGTCCCCTGCCTGAGACCCCCCTCCCTGCCTCCTGGGGCAGGAAGCCCTGGTTGGGGGGGGGGGGGCGTTTGGAACCCGCTCAGGCTCAGCCCTGGGGACAGCCCAGCAGGAGACCCACTGGCCACCCCTCTGGGCCTCTGTCCTTTTCATTGTTTGGCCTTGTTTGCCCCCAGTTTCCTAGGAAATGTGCTTTGGGGAGACTCCAGCTGGTTGGTCTCAGCCGAACGAGAGTGCAACACACCGCAAAGCTCCCTGGTCTACAGTCTATGTCCCTGGGGCCGGCTGGCTGGGGGGCTCCCTGGAGGCTGGGGGGGGGAGGCGCCTCAGGGTCTGCAGTGGGAGAGGGAGGGAGCAGAGAGAGTGAGATGGAGGGGAGAAAGTCAGGGGGGGAAGAAAGAGGGTGAAACAGTGAGAAAGAGACACAGAAAGAGGACCAGAGATGGGGGCGGGGAGGGAGGAGAGAGATGGGAAAGGGTCAGGAGGGAGGACTGAGACCAGGACCAGAGGGAGGGAGAGGAGGCCTGGGGAGGGAGCCCCAGGGCTGTCCCTTGCCCCCCATGTGCTCACACTCCCTCCCCAGGTGCCTGAGGCCATCTCAGCTCCAAGCAGGGGGCCTTTCACGACTGGGCCAGAGCTGAGAGCCTGGCGTCCCCTTTGGCCCTGGAGCCCGGAGCCCAGGGAGCTGGGAGCAGCTGGGCCAGGCCTCCGGGGTGGACACGTTTGGGAGGGAGGCTCGCAGGCCGCTGCACCCATGGGAGCACATGAGCTCCACATGGGAACACTGTGTCACTGGGCTGACCGGCCACACACCACGGGGGGCTGCTGGCCCTGGGCCCCCTCAGTGTGACCCCCTCGAGGGCAGGGCTGTGGCCACAGGACCAGGGGAGCGGGCGACACCAGCACAGGGCACGCTGAGCAGCCGAGTGCCCCCTGCTCCCCCCGCCCCCGAGCAGCCTCTGAGCCCGCTGTGCCGCCCGCCGGGGACGGGGCCACACCAGAGGCTTGCAGCTCAGGGAGGGGACAGGCCAAGGTCAGGGCAGCACGGTGTGTCCAGGCCATGGAAGCCCCGAGGAGGTGTCTGACCCAGCGAGGCATGGGGGCGGCTTCTTGGTGAGGCAAGGCGAGGAAAGGTTGTCCTGGCTCAGTGGCTGAGCACCGACCTATGAACCAGGAGGTCCCGGTTCTGTTCCTGGTCAGGGCACCGGCCGGGTTATGGCTCTGGCCCGGTGTGGGTGGGCGTGCGGGAGGCAGCTGATTCATGATTCTCCCTCATCATCGATGTTTCCGTCTCATTCTCTCTCCCTTCCTCTCTGAAATCAATTTTTTTAAAAATGTATATGTTTTTAAAGGAAAAAGAAAGAAGAGGAGGAGTTGGCTGGGAAGGGCCCGGAGGTGGGAATCCACAGGTCAGTGCCAGAAGCACCCGCAGGTTGGAATCCTCAAACTGGGGGACAAACCAAGCCCAGAGCAGGGTGGGGCCCGGGGGAGAGCGGCGTGAGGGTGGGGGACACCGAGACCATCGAGCACCACCCCGAGGGACCAGAAGAGGACGCCTCACAGAGCAGAGCAGAGCTGGGAGAAGGGCAGGAAGAAGAACGGGGTGACGCCGGGGTAGCCCCACATGAAGCTGAGGTCTCCCAGGGGCCGCGAAAGTCACACACAAGGGGCCATGTGACACAACATTCATCCCTAACTGGCGCCTCCCCACCCACACCCCCCATGCCTGTGGATAGTCAGTATCAGATTGTGGACAAAAAGGAGATTTTAGGTGACGTAACCTCGCAGGGCGATCTGATCCTGAGTTCCTGTGGGGCAGGCCATGTGGACAGTCACGCCCCAGAGGGGTAACGTCCTTAGCCTGCCTTTGCCTGGAGAAGCCTGCCCTGGTTTCCGTGCTTCCAGGTGGACTAACGGCTCAGGGGGCACACTCCCTCGTCTCCCTTGCTGTCCTTCCTCGATCCCAAACGCGTAAAGAGACAGCAGACTCCACTCCAGGCCATTGGAGTGCTTGCTTCCCGACAGTTGTCAGTTTGGGCTCAAATAAGCCCCCAGGAAAATCCTCTACAGGTTTGGATGTTCTTACATTGACGAGGTGTCTATATATAGAAAAAACCAAGCGACGGAAACGCTTGAACAACCGGTCACTACGACCGCAGTGCGGCGGCCGACCTGCGGATCTGGGCCCCGATCAGCCCCCACCACCCCGATCGGGGGCAGATCTGACCGGCCAACCTCCCTCGTCCCCTCCCCCGAACCGGCCTGGCCCCGATCAGCTCCCATCCGGACAGGCCAGCTGGGCCCCACCTGTGCACAAATTCGTGCACCGGGCCTCTAGTAGAATATAAAACAACCACTTTCAAATGGTTAGAGACATACAGGATGAAATAAAAACAGTGGCCAGAGGACAAGGGACCCTAAGAAATGGCCAGGCTGATTTAAAATGAAACCAAACAGGACTTGTATAGGTAAAAAATATGATCTTAAAATCATATTCTCACCGGAGAGGGGCCCACACCACAGATGAGACGCGATGGAGAGTCAGCTGCAAGAGACTCGTGGACACATGCACTTATGCAGCCCAGGGAGCAGACCCTGAAAATGCAAGCGCCCCGACACGGAGGGCAGACCAGGAGGTGGGGTGCAGGAGAGGTGGCCAATGAAGAGAATTTCCCAGAAACGCTGCAAGTCCTCAATCTACACACAGAGGCACCGCAGCATCTACTGAGCAGAATAAAGACAAACAGCTGAAACCTACGTATGCTTTCAGCAAACTGTGAAGGTCAGATGCCTGTGGGCTCCCGTGGTCCCTGCACACCCCTGGCCTCACTGCCTGCCCCCCGCAGGGTCGGGGCTTGCTCCCAGCCCCATCTGCTCCCAGAGCTGCCTGTCTGCCCTCCCCAGCCTTCTAGGCCAAGCGGCTGACCCTTCCCACCCCCATGCCAGGTAGGGGTGCCGTTGCCTCCCTGCCCAGTCCTGGGGCCCACCGAAGCCCACACCTCTTTGTCCTGAGCCTCAGCGGCTGGGTCCAAGTCCCGCCGCTGATGCTGTGTGTCCTGGCCAAGTCCCGTGCCCTCTCTGGGCCTTTGCTTTCTCCCTCTTGAAAGTGGGGTTAGGCATTCTGCCCAGCCTGCCAGACTGCGCTGTGAGCTCAGCCCTGGGCTGCAGGGTGCGGCCCTGGAGGGAGCTGGGTTCTTTGGCCGGGGAGGGAGTTTACAGGGCTGCTGGCTAGAGATAACAGCTAGGCCTCCCTTGTATTTCAGCCCCAGGCCCAGAAAAGCAAAAAAAACCAGCCAAGTGAGCCCTGTCTGCCTCTGGACCAGCTTTTACCTCCCAAGCCACTCAACACTTGCCCCCGGCCTTGGCTATCACCCACAAACTCCACTCAGCAGAGCACCCCCAATCTCCGGAGAAAGAATGATAATCAAATACTGCCTGTCGTGAACGATCTGGCCTGTGCTAGGGGTTTTTTTCCTACATCCCTTCTTAGCAGGAGGAGAGTTCTCCTCAAAACATGGACACCCGCGTGGACGGGACCGTGGGACGTGCGTCTCTCCACTCCAGCTGCTCTGAAGCTGGCGGGGGGAGGCCCGATCCACCACCCAGGAGTGGAGAGGGCACCGGAATGGGGGAACAGGTGACTGGCGCTAGCTGGTGTGGCTCAGTGGATAGAGCGTTGACCTGCAGACTGAAGGGTCCCGGGTTCGATTCCGGTCAAGGGCACATGCCTCAGTTGCAGGCTCGATCCCTGGCCCTGGTTGGGGCACGTGCAAGGAGGCAACCAATTGATGTGTCTTTCACATGGGTGTGTCTCTCTCTGACTCTCCCCTCCCCTCCCCCCTCTCTAATAAATCAGCGGGAAAATATCCCGGCGTGAGGGTTAAGGAGAAAAAAGAAAAAGAATAGGAGGCTGAACCCAAGGAGCGCCTCGAGGAGGAACCGCTGCGGAACAGACCTTCCCTCTGGCCTCTAGCAGCCGGTCGGAATTATGCTCGTCCCAGTCACGTCGGGAAGAAAGTCACATCCGGGGACTTCGGTGTGTCAGACACGGGGAGCCCCTGGCCAGGACAAGGATGCAGGATGCTTTCCCTAAAGGTTGCAGCGGCAGCTCCCCGTGTCTGACTTTGGCCCGGTGCTGTAGTTGTTATTTTAAAAAAGATGTCTTCATTGATTTCAGGGAGGCAGGGCGAGGGCGAGGGAGAGGGAAACATCAGTGATGGGAGAGAATCATTGCTGGGCTGCTCCCTGCACGCCCCCCACTGGGCACTGAGCCCGCCACCCAGGCATGGGCCCTGATCTGACCGGGAATCAAACCATGACCTCCTGGTTCATAGGTCACCGCCCAACCACTGAGCCGCGCGGCCGGGCAGCGTGTTGGCGTTACTGACCTTCAGTATCTCACCGCTACGCCAGGAGCTGTTCCGCAGTTTCCCCTCCCGTAGAGCGACGGGCGCGCTGGTCTCTGATGTATGGGGTCACTGCTTACTCTTCTACCCCTGCCACCTGCCCTGGGACGCCCTGTTCCTCAGGATGACGGACAGAACATGGAGACCTTCGCTCCGAGGGAGAATAATTACTAACAAACAGAGAGGAGGGAGTGTGAGGCCCGCAGGACAGCAGTCCTCAACGCCCTGTAAGCCTCCTGCCCCAGGACAGCAAAGGCCAGGAAACGCACGGAGTCGGACCCTGCAAGGGCCGGAGCCTGCCCCGAGGGCACCTGGCCGCATGCCTGCGAGCCCCAGTCCCAGCCCAGCGCAGCCCCCCAGCCCAGCGCAGCCCGCCAGCCCAGCGCAGCCCCCCAGCCCAGAGCAGCCCCCCAGCCCAGAGCAGCCCCCCAGCCCAGCGCAGCCCCCCAGCCCAGCGCAGTCCCCCAGCCCAGAGCAGCCCCCCAGCCCAGCTCAGCCCCCCAGCCCAGCTCAGCCCCCCAGCCCAGCGCAGCCCCCCAGCCCAGAGCAGCGTCCCAGCTCCGCGTCCCAGGCCAGCGCAGCCCCCGACCACTGGCCACCCGTTCCAGCCGGCGGCTGCACCTCCACCTCGGGGTGAACCGCCAGCTCCTGGGCCTGCCATCATCACCCCACACCCCTGGCTCCGGGCTGCGCAGCCCTCCCCTTTGGATCCCCCACCCCCATCCCTTCCCTCAAGTGAATTCAATTTTCATCAGAAATAAACAAACAACGTGAGGGCTGCTGGGAGAGGGTGCTCTGCCTGGCTCTCCCTCCCCCACCCGCCCGCCTCGCCTCCGCTGTGGGAGAATCCTTCCCCTCCCTGAGCCCCAAGGAGCAGGATTGTTGCTGACGTGCGGTGGGTGGGTGTGTGCGTGCGGGAGGCTCCAGCTCAGCCAGAGCCCAGTGCCTGGTAAAGCCTGTCTTCCCCCCCCTCCCCCCTCCCCGCTTCCCCACTCCTCCCCCTCCTTTCCCCTCCCCCATCCCCCCTCCCTCCCTCTCTCCCTCCCTCCCTCCTTCCTTAGAGGATGTACCACGAAGCACTGCTTTTAAGCTCAGATGGGATCATGCTGTTAAGGAAGCCGAGTTGTCAAAGGGGCTGTGAGTGTCCGAGTGACCTCCAGACCCCCATGTGGAGGGGCCCAGAGTGATGGGGAATGGGGAGCGATGGGAATGGGGAGCGATGGGAATGGGGAGCGATGGGGAATGGGGAGCGATGGGAATGGGGAGCGTTCTGGGCACCAAGTTGCTGCCCCACCCCCTCCAGCTGCCTTCTCTCTCTGCAGACCCTCCTCTCTCTTTGGGGTGATGAGCGTGTCCCCAGCTGTCCTTTCCCGCTGGGTGACCTCCAGGTGCCTTCCTGCCCCCATCAAGGGCTGGGCACACACCCAGCCAGGCCTCTTCTGGGCATGGGAGTGCCCAGCCTGAGGGTGCAGGCCCACAGCCTGGCGTCCAGAGAGGAGGTCCCTCATGGCTCTAAGCTAGGGTCCCGGGGTGCCATCCATCAGCCAGAGCTCTGGCCCGGCCACGCATTCCTGGCTCTCAGCCACCGAGCACCCAGGGCACCAAGCGGATGGGCCTCCAGGAGGCGAAACTGGGAACACGCACCAGAGGGAGCAGGCGCCCAGGCGCTTTGCCCTCATCAGTCACAGCCTCCCTGGGGGCAGGATGACGTCTCTACGCGGTGGAGGAGGCCAGCTGCAGCGGGGGTTGGGGGAAGGGGTGGCGGGTGGGGGGAGGACTCTGGGGGCCAGCGCCTGGAGCCCAGGTTCCGTGGTGGAGCCGAGGCCAGGCCCAGGCCCCGCGCCAGCCTCTCCCAGGAGGACATTCCCGCACCGGCTCCTCCCTCCGAGTGGATCGGCTCCCTGCCTCCCTCCTCCAAGCTGCTCTGACCTGGTGCTGGAAGTACAACCACCCAAGACAGAACTGCCTGCTGGTCCACTTAAAATGTTCTGCAGAAAGGAGGGCAAAGGTCACGCTGCCTAGGCTGCCGTCAGCGCTTGGGAACCAAGAAAGGACTTCATACTGTCCCCGAATCAACCATGGACCTTGGGAGGGGGTGACCGCACCTCCACACACAGGCAGCACGAGAGGCCGGCTCCCTGAGCTGCCTGTGTTCCTGGGTCTGCAGGAGGGGGGGGGGATGGGGGCGGGGTCAGAAATGCCAGGGCCCTCAGCCCCCCTGGGCCAGAGGGCAAGAGGGGGAAGGGGCTGGGAGCTGTGGCGCCCTCCCCGGTCCTCCCTGCCTGGGCTCAGCATCACTCAGGGACCGGCGGGCCACTCGGAGTCTCGGTTTCCTCATCTGCAAACGAGGGAGAATGCTCCCACCTCCCTCCCCGGCGCCGGGTGGAGGGCTGGGTACCTGGGGGCCTGCGCAGGGAGGACGCCAGGGTGACCCCAGGGCCAGTGGGTCTGCAGCCCGTGGCCTCCCCTGTCCCCTCCCAGGACACCTGGCAGGCGGCCGCCCATGCGTCTGGACTAACCGCATCACCCGGGCATCTGGCTCCAGCTCTGGCACATTCCCCTGCCACCTGGCCACACAGATGGGCGGGCAGCAGATTAAGGACCAATTATTTCCCTGTGCCCCGGGGCGGGCTTTCCTGGCCGGACACAGGGCTTTCTCTAAGTGAGAAGAAGCAAAGAGGCAGCCTCCGGCCAATTCCAAAGGCCCCGGGCTCTGAGTGAGTCCCCCATGCACCCCCAGGCCCCGAGGCCCCTCCTGCAGGAGTTTAGGGGACCCACTGTCTGAGACCTGCCCTCCTGGGCTCTGAGCTCCTGCCTCCAGCTGGGCCGGCAGGCTCACCAGCCCCTCTCGGATAGGCACAGAGCACTCTGAAAGAGGTAGAGTTGTTGTGATGGAACCCCCATCTCACAAAGGACGCCTCAAAAAAAAGGTCGAATTATGGAGTCATTTATTAAAAGCCGGCGGCATACCAGGGAGCAAAAGCGCTCCGGACCTCGCAGGCCCGAACAGCTAGCCACCTCTGGCTTACATGCAGAATGTCACAAAAGTATTGATTACATCTTCTGGTCTGGATTAAGACCAATTATTTCCCTGTGTTGGTTTTTGCTTCAAATGTTTTCATTTGAATGAGGAACCTGTTTCGCGGAAAAGCATTTTTACAGAAGCGAAATGGAGCAACTTCCTAAAATATCTGCGAATCACTGAATCAACAGAAACGCATTCTCTGGGACCACCTGGACGATTTAGAAGAATTGTGCTGTCCAGATCCTGAGATCACGGAGTCAACCGAAACTCAGTTCTCTGTAGCTGCTGAGACGATTTAGGGTCACTATCTGTCCTGGGTCCCAGAGGAAGGTGCTTCGATGACCAGTGAGATCACAATCAATGGGATATTCAAATGGCCATCAAGGGAGTTTTCAATCATATATAAGTTCAGAAAATCAAAATAACTTTTAAATGAGTGCAGAACCCACAACAGCAAGGTTAAAATATTAAACAGCAATTTTTACCCAAGTGTGGTTGCTACCATCCTTCAGAGTCACCCCCTAAGCACAGGCTCCTCACTCACCACAGCCTGGGAGCCGGCGGCTGGACTGCAGTCCCAGCTCTGCCCAGTCCCAGCCCCGGTTCCCCAGCCTCAGTCCCCTCCCCTGCAGGAGCGGGGTGGCATGCAGCAGGCAGGGCGGCCCAGGGGAGAAGGGGCCAGCTCTGGGGAGCAGCTGCCGGCTTGCTTGTGACCCCAGACCTCCCCTGCCCCCCATCCTTCAGCTTTCAGTAACCCTTTAAGAAGCCACGCGGCTGTTGAAATCGAGGGGAAGGTAAGAGCTCACAAGCGACAACAGCACGTCTGTAATAACGTGTGGATGTGCGTTCCACGCCGTTCCCCCCAACACACACAGCACTCAGTTCCCAGGGGGCCGAGGAGTGAAACGGGAAAAAGGCGAGCACCCAGCTCCTAGGAGGGAACGCGGGGCCTGTGGTGTGAGTTCGCCTGCGGGGTGAGTTCGCCTGCGGGGTGAGTTCGCCTGTGGTGTGAGTTCGCCTGCGGGGTGAGTTCGCCTGCGGGGTGAGTTCGCCTGCGGGGTGAGTTCGCCTGCGGGGTGAGTTCGCCTGTGGTGTGAGTTCGCCTGCGGGGTGAGTTCGCCTGCGGGGTGAGTTCGCCTGCGGGGTGAGTTCGCCTGCGGGGTGAGTTTGCCTGTGGGGTGAGTTCGCCTGAGGGGTGAGTTCGCCTGCGGGGTGAGTTCGCCTGCAGTGTGAGTTCGCCTGCAGTGTGAGTTCGCCTGCGGGGTGAGTGTGAGTTCGCCTGCAGTGTGAGTTCGCCTGCGGGGTGAGTTCGCCTGCGGGGTGAGTTTGCCTGCGGGGTGAGTTCGCCTGTGGTGTGAGTTCGCCTGCGGGGTGAGTTTGCCTGTGGGGTGAGTTTGCTGAGTTTGCCTGCGGGGTGAGTTTGCCTGCGGGGTGAGTTTGCCTGTGGGGTGAGTTTGCCTGTGGGGTGAGTTTGCTGAGTTTGCCTGCGGGGTGAGTTTGCCTGCGGGGTGAGTTCCCCTGTGGTGTGAGTTTGCTGAGTTTGCCTGCGAGGTGAGTTTCCCACCAACGCGTGTATCTAGAATAAAGAGAATGCCTCCCACTCGCTACGCCGAGGAGAAGGGAAAAGTGGACACAGGAACCGGCCGCTGGCTCAGTGGCTGAGCGTCGACCTATGAACCAGGAGGTCACCTTCCGGTTCCTGGCCAAGGGCGCATGCCCGGGTTGGGGGCTCAGTCCCGAGAGGGGGGCCCGCAGGAGGCAGCCAGTCAAGGATTCTCTCTCGTCATTGATGTTTCTGCCTCTCCCTCTCCCTTCCTCTCTGAAACCAATAAAGAAATATTTTTAAAAAAAGCAAAGGGGACGAATGACTTCACAAAACAGGGCCTGGAAATGGCCAACAAACAGATGCGCACGTGCATTGTCATCCAGAACACGGGAATTAGAAACACAGTGCCGTCTCAGCCCTGTACCCCCCCCCCCGCCCCGCCCCGGGCAGGGTTCGAGGGAAAAGACGCCGCCAAGAGCTGCAGGTGAAGGTGTGGGGGGTTGGGACACCGGCTGGGGGTGCGCGTGGCCACAGCCTCCTGGGAGAACCTTCCGGCAATTACCTACCAACAACATACTCCGACCCAGCAATGTCGCCCCCAGGTCCATACAACAGAAAGCGCCCCCAAAACCTTGGACCTGAAGGTTCGCAGCAGCTTCCCGCGTGATAACCCCAGGCCAGCAACGGCTGGAAGTCTCTCCGCAGGAGCATGGAGACATACAGGGCGCGTTCGCACAGTGGGACCGCAGTCGCCATCAAGAATAAGCAAACCACAATCGCACACCCCGTGGTAGCTCGCCAACCGTGTGGCCAGTGAGCGAGAAAAGCCAGACCCAAGGCCACAGCAGGCGATGCGGATGGGGCTTTGTAGTTAGGGAAATCCTCATTCAAACCTTTAGAAAGTAACAGCTGTCGTCGAAAAGCCAGACCAAGGCCTGTCCCTGGGTCAGGCTGACCGGTGGGCAGTGTTCCTGGACGCACCGTGGCCGGGTTTCAGCACCTGGCGCTCCCTGCGCCTTCATTTCTGCTCAAGTGGGAAACCCTGCGGGCCGTGAGGGCGGCTCCGAGCCGGGGTCAGCCTAACACCACCCCGTGCTGCTGCGAAGGTGTTTGGCAGAAGCATTAACATGGAGGATCTGTGGCCTCTGGTGGAGGAGATGGTCCTGGGAGCTGTGGGCGGGCCGGGGGAGGAAGCAGAAATTCCGTCTCGGACTGGACGGCTGCTCCCCCTTCCTGGCGGCTCCCGGCACAGTCCCCGCCCGAGTCCCACAGGGCCCTCTGGGTCTCAGGTCACATCTGGGCTCAAGCTGGGACGTCTCCCAAGAGACTATCAATGCCGCCTCCCCCTCCCCACCTGGTGTCTGCCGCTCCGATGGCGTGTGGCTGCGGAGAGCGTTTCTCCGAGTTCGGCCGCGGCCTGAAGGCACAGCTGACAACGCCTCGTTGGTTGACCCTGGGCCTGCAAACAGAGAGGAGGTGGCCTCATGATGCAGAGCTGGGCCCTGGGGGTGCTGGCTGGGGGCCCCGCTTCCGGCTGTGGGACTGTGAGCAAGTCACTTGCCTGTGGCCTTAGCTTCCTCACCCGGAACCCAGATACACGTGCCTCCCTCAGACCCCCACGGCCCCGATTAAACGTGTGGAAATGTGAGGTGCTCATGCAGCGCCCAGCACGTGCGGAGGAAGGCTTTGCTAAAAGCTGAAGGTATTGTTTAATATATTTATTTATTTATTATTATTATTTTTAATATATATTTTATTGATTTTTTACAGAGAGAAAGGAAGAGGGAGAGAGAGTTAGAAACATCGATGAGAGAGAAACATCAACCAGCTGCCTCCTGCACACCCCCCACTGGGGATGTGCCCGCAACCAAGGTACATGCCCTTGACCGGAATCGAACCCGGGACCCTTGAGTCTGCAGGCCGATGCTCCATCCACTGAGCCAAACCGGTTAGGGCTATATTTATTTTTTTAAATATATTTTTATTGACTTCAGAGAGGAAGGGAGAGGGAGAGAGAGAGAGAAACAACGATGAGAGAGAATCACCGGTCAGCTGCCTCCTGCACGCCCCCTCCTGGGGATTGAACCCACAACCTGGGCCTGTGGCCTGAGCGGGAACCGGCCCATGACCTCCTGGTCCATCGGCTGATGCTCAACCCCTGAGCCACGCCGGCCGGGCTGTCATCACGTGTTGAGGTCCTGGAGTCAGGACTTCAGCTTATGAAGTGGGGGGACACAGAGCAGCCCCTCACAGGCAGGCTCCAGCTTCCTCAGCAGCAGGGCGGCCGGTCTGCTCCGCGTGCGACAAGGAGCGGTGCTGACGTGTCTCCGCGTTTTGAACTCTTCTCTGTCTTCAGTGTCCAAGGGAGTCCATTTTGCGCTGGAAAGAACTACGTTTTGCTTGTTCCAGAAACAACGCTACGGGTTTACCTGGAAGCCGTGCCGCCGCCTTCGACCACGGGCTCCGGCCACTGGCGACCCTGCACGCCCGGCAAAGCCGCTCCGTCGCTGCCCCGGGGCCCAGGGCACCAATGTCGGCCCCCGCCTCACCCTTCAGAGTTGCTCCTCCTTTTCCAGCTGCTTCGCGGAAGCAGGCTTTCATTGGTTTGAGAGAGAGAGGGAGGGAAGGTGGGAGGGAGGAAGAGAGAGAGAGAAACACCGATGTGAGAGTAAGCACCAGTTGGTTGCCTCCGGACTGCACCCTGACTGGGGAGCGAACCCACAACCTGGGTGTGTGCCCTGGCCAGGAATCGAACCCACGAGCTTTCGATGCACGGAGGATGCTCCAACCAGCTGAGCCACAGCCGCCAGGACTGCCTGGGCGAGGCTGAGCCACACATCGGGGCGGCCTGTCTGGGGGGACAGTGCAACCCCATCGTAACAAAGAAAACGCAAATTCAACCCAGGGAGACACACCAGGCAAATGACAGGGAAATACACAGCCGGGCAGCCCCGGGGACGCAGTGATGGTGGTAAGGGCGTGGGGAGCGACGCCCTCATGGTCCCGGTGCTGCCTCTTGCGTGAGCAGTGTTTGGACGGAGCAGACCCCGGGCGCCCCTTCTTCCAGCCTCCACCAATTTCCCGGTCGCCACCTGTGGAGCCATCCCCGCCACGGTCGCCTGCGAGACCAGTCAACAGCGTTTTTTGAGCTTAACTCCTTACTGCTGAGCAGCCATGAGCCCCCAGCTCATCACAATCGCCCATGGAGTGGAGGCTCCGCACCGGCCTCTCCCTGGGCTTCTGTTTCTGCCGACGACTCGGCTCCGGAGGGCGTGGGCCCTTCCTGGCCAGTTGCCCAGGAGAAGCAGGAGGGCACTGGCTTCTCTTAAAGATGCAGGCCCGGGCGCCAGCCATGCCCTCTCCCTGGACTGCAGGAGCCCCCCTCCCCACCATGAGTGGGTGAGAGTCAGGACGCCCAGAAGCTGCTGTGGTCCTGGAAAGGAGCCTGACCAGGCCCTGCTGGACCTGCAGCCCTGGTTCTGCCTGTGCAGACCCTCAGCTCTGTGACTTCCTGCAGAGCCACAAGTCCCTGACACACAGTAGGTGCTCAGGCAACTTCCCACCTCCCTCTGGAGGACACCTGTCATTCTGTGGCCCTGGCCCCTCCCCTTTTCCTAGGAACACCCCACCCAACTGTGTGGTTCCCACAGGAGCACATGACTCTGCCCTCAGGCTGCTCATGATTGGTCAGGGGCTGGGTCCTGACTGGAGCAAAGCCAATCAGAGCCCTTTTCTGGGAGTTTATTCTAGCCCGGAGCCAGTCTGGCTCCTGTAGAGGGCGATGCTCTTGGTAGTCCTGCCCCTGCCTGGTGGAGACAGCCACCTAGTGAGAGAGAATGAAGCCGGTGGCTGAGACCCAGGGCGGACGCTGCTGGCCCTAGAGATCCTGCTTCCAGCTGTTTCCGAGCCCCCCCCCTCCCCCCGACCAACTCCACTGCCCACGCCTTCCATGGCGTCTCTCACTCACCCCCCTCCCCCAGGCCGCCTCCACATTTGTCACACTCTTCCTCCCCCCGTAAAACAAAACAGAAGCGTTGGTGAGTAACGGAGGTTTACAGGAGACTCAAGAGGTGAGACATCACCCAGCACTTGGCCCATTTCCTCTTTCTCTCCCTAGCACCCCCCGACCCCCCCCCCGCCCCTGTCCAAGTCTCTCCTCCGCCCCGTGCCCCCCCACCACCACCTCCAGGGTCTCCTCCTTCTCTCTGCCTGTGTCCATGTGCAGCAACTCAGCTACACAAGTGGCTGAGGCAAAACCCACAGGGACAGGGGCGGGGTGCCTCTGTTCACCTGACCCCTGACCCTGGAGGAATTGGGAGGCTCCCCCACAGAGGCTGTGCAGGGTTCCCTGAGGCCATCAGCACCCCCTCTGGCTGCGGTCCAGCCTCCCTGTTCCCCCAGTCGCTAGGGCGATGCTTTCTGCTGGGCCCGGCTGGTGGGAAGGGGACCCTGCAGCCCAGTCCCCAGGGAACCTCACGGGGTCAGAGCGCTGGTTTCTGTCAGGGTCAAGTGCGGTTGGGTCAGTCCTACTCGAGCCTTTGGCCCTCCCCATGTCCCGGTGGCTCAGGCCCTCCCTGGCTCCTGGAAGGCGAGACGAGAGAGGGCGCGGGCGCTCAGGCAGTGCCCAGCCCTGCACAGGAATGGAACCCGCCTGCCTCCTCCCAGCCCCAGAAGCCTTCTTTTCCCTGACTTTGCCTTCCGCCTGCTGTGCCCTGGCCTGCCCCACGGAAGGGACGCAGGTGTGGTCTCTGAGCCGCCTGGTGCGTGGGGACCGCCTCCAGGCCTGAGCCGCCTGCCCCAGGGCCACCCAGGGGCCACTCGATTGTGCCCAGCATCTGGCTTTGTCCTTGGCCAGTGGCCTCTCACGGCCTTTCCTGATTTAGCCTCACGGACAAGAGAGGCGAGAGGGTGGGTTCCCAAATAGTATACTACGGCGATACAGGGGGTTCCCAGGCCAGGCCAGAGGGAATGTGGGTAAAAAGGGAGAAATGTACAGTTTCAACAATGTGCGATGCACAGTGTTGGACAAAGGTTGAAATAGATGCTAGCTGGTGGAACACCCTTTGTCCAAACAGGCAAGCCAAAGTGCATGCAGGGAATTCGGTTCTTACGAATGCCTGGTCAAAATATCTGTAAAAAAAAATTCCAATTAAGATGCTGGAGGAAAGGCAGAACTTATATTCTTTAAATGAAAAACACAATCTTACAGAGTTTTCATTTTACAAAGAAGCAACCAGAGGCACACGGGGAACAGAGACGAAGGACAAAGGTGTTAGCGGCATCAGGCCTGCTAATACAAGCAGTCAGGTGCTTTTTTGGGTCTTATGCTTGTGCTGTTTATTGGATTTTCAAGTTTTGTGATTCGTTGTGACTTCTTTACTCTTAATATTCACTTTCACACCTAATTTCGTATTCACAGTCTTGAGGGTTTTTTTTTTTTCCCTTCTTTCTCATAAAGAGGCGTCCAAATAGCCTGCTTACTGCCCAGCTGTCCCCTCCTGGGAGGCACTGCTCACCCGGGGTAGTTCCTGCCGGGGGTCTTAGCCCAGCATGTAGAAGGGTTCAGGAATCTGGAGGTGCTGTGTGTAAATTAATCAAGAGTCCAGAGGCGAGACATAATTTTGGAAGGCATTTTGGGGGGCCAGAGAAGACTTAGCTAAAGGAACCAAGTTCTCCTGTCTCTCTGGACCCCTTGCTTTTTATTAACACAGATTGTCCTAAGGCAAGGTAGATATACACTTCAAAGGCCAGGGTTTAGTACACAGAATCCATTGTCAGGTTGGGGGAAGTGCCTATGGCTGTTCAGGTGTTCGGCCAGCAGGAGGCACTAACATGTAGATTGAAATGCCCTCAGCTGTCTGGCAGCAAGCAATCATTTATGCATCCCTTTTAGGTTTGGGAAAATGCCCTCAGCCACTCCCAACAGGCTGTAACACAGGTGATTCAGCCCTTGCTGAGTCCCCAAGTTCCATCAACCTTTTGATGAAACTCTTGCATTTATGACATGCTGGAATTAGCTTCCGGCAAGTTCCCACTGTTCCCTGGGGATGAGGCTGTGGAGACCTTCTGGGGTCACCTGTATCTCCATCTCCTTGACAGTCACAGGGAGGGTTTGCTGGGGGCTCAGTGCCAAGGGGCTCGGCTGAACTCAAGGCAGGTGGGTGCTGCCCAGGCGGAGCCCTGCTGAGCCGCACGCAGGAGGCGGGGGAGAGTCACTGCCGGTCCCTCTGAGGCTCTCTAATGGCCCGTCCATGAGCGTCTTCTGGTGCCTCAGTTTCCCCATTTGTAAAGGCAGCTGATAAGGTACAGACCACACAGAGCGGTTGTGAGGATGAAATGAATCAACAATGGCCCGTGCCCTGCAAATCCGGTAAAAGCTTGATACATAAATGTGGACACGTGTTTGCCACTTACTCTCTGCTCTCCGGAGGGATCGACCTGTGGCTCTGAGCCACGTGGGGACTTTTCATGGGAAGGTGGGGGGAGGATCACATCACCCTCCCCCACAGCAACTCCCGTCAGCACCCTTGTTAGCCATCTGTCCCTCCACAAGTCTCCCTGCCCACACTGATCTCCCTCCGCATCCCCCTTGTGGCGAGCCGGCACGGCCAAGGCACACTCAGCCCCACGATGGGCGCCTTGTGCCGTGCCAGCTCAGCCAGGTTCCGTGACCCTGAGAGGGGGCGGTGAAGGATTGAGAAAAGACAGACAAGAGAAGAAAGCTGGGTCTGGGTGGGACGCTGTCCTCTCTGATGGAGAGCTAGCGACAGCGCCACGGACTACAAGCCGTGTCTTTATTTTATAGCAGATGCCACGAGGCACAGGAAGGGCGTGGTCACAACATTCTTGTGGGTTTCCATCCTACTCAATTACATGCACCTGAACTCTATCAAGCCCACGTCACTCAGGCACGGGGGGCCATGCGTTGGGACCACAGGTTCAAGCTGACAACCACAGCTGTTGGCTATGATGGTGCGGGGAGGGCTCTGCCCTCCAAGCTGGGACTTGCACGTGGCCACGAGAGGACTGTGCCCTCTCATTAGTCCAAGGCTTGGACCTGTCCAAACGCTGTAGCCGCTCTCCACACCCCGCTCCCCCAAGGCCTCCTCATGCAGCGCCGTTACCCCCCCCTCCCCCGCTCCCCGCCGGCAGCTCCATTACTCACCACTCTGGTTTCCTGGCTCGAGCCTCTCTGAGGGTCACTTACAGGATGATGCCCGGTTTCTCTTCCACATTTCCTGCCCTCAGCCCCACAGCCTGGCCCAGCCGGTTTCCTGGGAAACGGTCTTACCAGGGACAGCCAGGAGACCTGGGTTCAAGTCTTGACCCTGGCTTTTCTGGGCTTCCGTTTCAGTTTGTGAGACAAGGTGGAGCGGGTCCTCAGATCCCTCCCGGGCCCGACAGGTGGGAGGGTGAACCTGGACGAGGTGGGAGGCCCTGAGGCCTCGGGCCTCTGCTGCCTCATCTCAGGTTTGGCTGCATCAAACCCCACGTCCATCATCCAGGTTTGAGAGTGAAGACTGCAGAGAGAGCTAAGGCCTTGGCCCGGACACAGGGGCCGCAGCTCAGCAGCTCAGGGCTGCGGGGGGGGGGGGGGGGTGGTCCTGTGCCAGGCTGGTTAGGGAGGTCTGGGCAGGGCATGGGCCCCCCTCTGAGGTGATTGTGAACAAGCCCTTTCATACCTTGGTATCTCTGAACCTGTTCCCTCATGGCCCCACCTCGCCTAAGGGCCCAAGGCTGTACACCTACTGTGTGCTGGGGCCCCGCCAGGTGAGCTCAGCTGTTTCCTGTGGTTCCTCCCCCCACCCCCTCGAGGTGGTGGTACGCTCTTCTCTCCACAGGAAGGGGTGAGAAGCGAGGGTGTCTGCACCCCTCATGCCTGTTCACCCCCAGAAACAGCTCCTAATCTTCCCTCTGAGTGCTCCTGACTGGCAGAGGTGTCGCTGGGGCATGGCAGGGAAGAGAGATGAAGCTGACTGCTGGGCTGGTGAGGGGCAGGGGTGGGGGAGGCCCCCAGACCCCGCTGAGCGCTCAGGCTCTGGAGCAGAAAGGAGCCGGTGGGGTCTCGGCTGGGAGGAAGGAGCAGCGTGTTGTCACAGGGCCGCTCAGGGCCAGTGAGGGGCAGCTGGGGGCCGGGCTGGAGGAGGGAGACGCTGGGCCCAGGTCAGGTGATGGGGGCTGGGGATACTCAGGCAGTGAAGGCCACAGACGCACAGGCTATTCCCGTGGACGGGAACGGGGGGAGGGGGAGCACAGCAACTGGGCTGAGCAGCTGGGCAGGGGGTGGGTGGTGGTGGGGTGCTCCAGGAGTAAGTGGGCCCCATTGATCCCAGTAGTGAGGCCCAGTGCCCGGTAGTGAGGATCTCAACTCAGGCGGAGCCCTGGGTGCTGAGCAGACACGCGACCTTCCCCAGCTGGTCCTGGAGGGAGGCCAGCACCCATGCCCACAGTGTGTGGTCGAGACCGGAGCACAGCTGCCAAGTGACAGGAAGGGCAGTGGGTGGAGAGAGGAACTGGGCTCAGGGTGCAGGGGACATGTCTTGTGCAGGCGGTGCTGCAGGGACTGAGTCAGGGAAAGGGCCGTTCCGAGGCGGGGGGCCCCTCTGCACAGTGGGGCCACTCACCTGGGGCTGGACAGGGTCCCCACCACCCACTGCCTTAGGGGGTGCGCCCAGGCCCCAGAGCGGGACCAGCACAGATGGAGGGGAGGGAGGGAGACCTGGCCACGGAAGCTTGTTTGTAAGACCAGCCTGTGTGGCCGGAGACCCCTGGTGTCCACTGCCCACTACCCCTGCCCGTCCACCATCCGTCAGTCCGTGCCAGGTCCCGCTGGCCTTCCTGCCCACGGCCCTGGCTTTAGGTGAGACAAACGGCCTGGGCGAGGCACCGATGAGAACTCCAGAGGAAAGGGGCTCAGGGAAGGGAGGGAGGGGAGGGGCACGTGGCCTCACAACCGCCCACAGACTCAGCACAAGCAACTGTCTGGGTCCTGTGACCACAGAGAGCAGAGCAGAGGTCCGTCCTGTGACCGCAGAGAGCAGAGCAGAGGTCCGTCCTGTGACCGCAGAGAGCAGAGCAGAGGTCCGGGCTGGGAGGGTCAGCTTTGGGTCCTCAGAGCCTGACTCTGGGAGGCCACAGGCACCCCGACTCCCAGTGGCAGGCTTCCCCGATGCCAGGGTGAGAGTCCTGCCCCCCTGCCACTGCCCGCCATGCATTCTGGGAGATGGGTGCAGGTCCACCCGCCTTAGCAGCCTCTTTGGTATGGCCATGGGCTCCCCGTGGGCGCTGGGGCAGGAGGGGCCGTGAACGATGACACGAATGGCAACGGGCTGCCCGAGCGGTGCGGCAGGACCGTGGGAGCTCACGTCCAACGCCAGGTGTCCCGGCAGAGCAGGTGCTGGGGGGCGCGTGGGAGGCCTTCGGGTCTGGGAGGAGCGGGCTGGCTCTGGCTCTGTCCCCGCGTCCCCAGGCCCCCGGCGCTCCTCCGTGTCTCTAGACGCCCTGGTCTCTGCTGTCCGGTGAAACCTCGTCTCCAAAGCAGCTCTGACACCTGTTCATACCTGCTCACCCACATCCCCCACAGCCCTTCAAGGCGATAAAGGCATTCAGAGCAAATGGGGAACACTCCCTTCCCTTCCCGCACCCTCTGCCTCCCCAGTTCCCCAGAAACAACGTCTGGCCCGTGGATTGTCACATCACCATGGTCCTTGCTATATAAGCACTCACGCACGCTGGTTCTCACACTCTGAGGCCCAAGGATAAAGGGCCAGGAATGCAAAGCCACACACACACACACACACACACACACACACACACACACACACGCGCAAGCTCACAAAGGCACCCGTGCTGGGGGGTATGAGCCCCGCTCCGCTCAGAAACACCTCCCGGCCAGGCCCTAAAGCTGCATGCCCTGGGAGGCGGGGGTGGGGCGGCTGCCCAGGCCCCCCGGGAGGACTCCGCAAAGAGCGGAGATTTCTGGGCCACAGACCGAGCCAGGCGCCCGCCGGGGCAGGACACCCTGTGGGAGGACTCCTCACGGACACTGCCGGACTGAGCAGCCCTCGATTCCCGCGTGGAAGCCCTCACTCCCACGGGGCTGTTTGGAGACAGGGCCTCCCGATGGCACCTTGACCTTGGACCTTTGGCCTCCGGGACTGGGGGAGGCTGTGTTGCATTCTGCTGTTTAAGCCCCGCCTGTGGGGTCTTGTTACCGGAGCCGCTGGGGCTTGAAAGATGCCACTCTGCTCACCTCACTTCCAGCAAGGACACCCACCCCTACTGCGCCCCCTCAGTTAATGACAGCGAGACGTCAGGCCCCAAGCATACGCGGAAAACAGGCCCGCGGAGCCTGGCCACGGGGCACAGCCTGGGTTGCAGGCTCAGCCCCAGCCCTGGTTGGGGCGTGTGTGGGAGGCAGCCAGCGGAGGCATCGCTCACATTGATGACTCTCTTCCTCCCTCCCTCCCTCCCTCTCTTAAAAAAGAAAGAAAAAAGGAAAAAACGTCCTCAGATTAACCAAACAAAACAAAAAGCCAAGTCCATCGGTAGTTTTATCATCCTTCAAATGTCCATCAACGTCAGGCCCCGCGAGCCCTCACGTGCGGTAACTCGTCTCATCAACTCTGGCGGAAAGAAGTGGACAGCAGCCCTGCGGCAATGTTTATTCCGAGTCTAACGACCGGAGCTTTCCGAGATTCACAAGACATTCAGCTGAAACTGGAGTTCGGGTTCACCAGGTTTCAAACACGTTTTACTTTCCGAACAGTATGTTCCGATGCTGTCTAAAACACAGCCAAGTTATTTGTCTTTATTTATACACATTCTGTAATTTTTAAAAAACAAACATTAAGATAAAAAATATTAACAAAACTACCCAATTACAACTATTTTCCCACATACTGAAATGTTTCCCGTGAGCGTATCTTCTTCCCTTATTCATTTTTAATTCTGTACACTCTATCGATTTATAAATGCACTTAGGGCGTTCTCATCTTATATTTCTCAGAGATTCAAACAGCCACACCTTGTCTAAAGATTAGTTTCCTTGGCAACGCAGAAACTTAGGTTTGTTAAAAGCACTCACTGAAATTATTTTTGAATCTATAGATCATACAAAACAAACAATTTACAAGGGGACAGGTGACTTTAAACATTATTTTGAAGTCACCTGACTATGTGCAAATATAATGAAGCAATCTGTCAATGAGACACCATTTTGGTCTTTTGTTTTTATTTTTTGCTCCATTTCTACTGAGATGTCTGTTGTGGATTTCGTTTCTCCAGGCCCAGCCGGCACCAGCTGATTCTGAGCCCCTAGCCCACGGGTCGAACACGCTGAGACCCCACACAAGGCTCTCTGTTCTCAGGGGGTGGGAGGGGCCATGTCTCCAGGCCCCCAGCTGTCAGAACTAAAGATTCCAAGAAAATAAAGCGAGGATAAGCGTGGCCTGGCAAAGAGAGGGCATGTGCAGGAAGTGACACAAAACAGAAACGACAATAAGGCTTCTACATCAAAGGAAACGTGAAGTCGGCGTGTCTTCGGGACTTAGGGACAAGGTAGAGAGCCACCTCAGAACGGGCCGTCTGCGCTGCAGTCTGCGGTGTGTCGGTCCCCTAAGGAGGAATTTCTCCAGGAAGCACATGACATCAGCACTAAGAACCATAGCGATCCTAGAGAGAGAGAGCCCGGATGAGAGTCACAAACACTCGACTCACTTCCTCATTCCCCGCCTGGCCTCTGCCTGGGGAGCAGTGTGGAGGGCGGGCGTGCAGGCCAGGTGGGCCCCAGTGGCAGATGTGACAGGGACAGAGGAGCACAGGTGGAGTCTGAACCTGACCTCTGGGTTGCTGAGGGGCACACTCCAGCTCTCTGCGCCTCCACTGCTCACCTCCAGGGTGGGCGTGACTAAGGATGGGATGCTCATCTGTCACCAGGACTGTCACTGGCGTGGCAGGACCAGGGGGCTCAGCTCCCCAGGGACATGAGCGGCTCTGCATCCCAACCAGACACTCACTCCCAGCAGCGCCTCAGCAGGGGCCTCCGGAATTCTCCAGGGGGGCCTGCACCCACCTGGGAACCCTGCAGGCACCAGGGCCCCCCACTAGGCCCTACTCCCCAGGGCCATGTCTTACATTCATGACAGAATCCCCTGCAATAACCTGACATGAACAGAAGGTTCGCCCAATCAGAGGTGGCCTTCGGTTGTTACACAGGGTGGGCAAAAGGAGGTGTACAGGTGTGTGTATGGAAAGTAATACAATAATCTACACTAATAAAAGAGATGCAAATTGACCGTACCTTCGCGACGCCCACCAGCCAATCAGGAGTATGCAAATTAACCCAACAAAGATGGCAGATTAATTTGCATACACATGCACCGAGTGGCTAGGGGCGGGGCTGGACACTTGCGTTGTTGCCATGGCGACGACGCAGGCGGTCCATGCCGCCCCAGCCACCCAGGGCCTATGGGCAGTGTGGAAGGCGGGGCTGGAGTGGAAAGAGGCAGCTCCGGGGCCGGAGCGGAAGGCATTGCCGGCAGCCAGGGAAAGGAAGGCCCATTCTGCACGAACCTTCGTGCATCGGGCTTCTAGTCTCTGTATGTAAAAGCCTAAGCGACCAAATGAACAACCGGCTGACCAGTCACTGCGACGCACACGAACCACCAGGGGGCAGACGCTCAACGCAGGAGCTGCCCCCTGGTGTCAGTGTGCTCCCAGAGCCAACCTCCGGCAGCCCCTCCCCCTGGCCGGCTAACCTCCCTCGGTCCCTCCTCCAGCCAGCTGGCCCTTCCCCCCACCAGCAAACCTCCCGTGCCCTGATCGGCCCAATCGCCAGCCAGGCCAAGGGACACCACCTGTGCATGAATCCGTGCACCGGGCTCTAGTTAATACATAAGAAGACAAGAATGAACTGTGAGCCCACTCTCCCCCTGCACACAAGCTGGCCCACCCGGCTCACTGAAGGTTACAATACTCTCTCGAGAGCCAACCTGAAGAGCTGTTACCTAAATGACACGTGTTTCCGCGGGAAAGAATGTGGGTTCTGAAGGATTTTTACTTACGTGGAAATAAACGCTCATAACAAAATGCCATCTAAAAACAGGATCGCATATTCACAATGTAAGCTTTTCTAATTTGGAAAAGCTATGCACAGAATACCTTTTTAAAGGTAAAAAGAAAGTCATTTTTACTGTCTTCTTAGTATTTCTGTTCACTGTAGGGAAGGAGTGGCTAAGGACCATGTAATTCCTGTAACAATTCCCCTAGGGTCCTAAATTAGAAATGTAAACAAGTGGGAACGGTAACTTGCTTTTTATGACGCCCTGGGTTACACTGCAGCAAACGTCTAAATCAGCGACAAAACCTAATTATTTCCTAGCGACCGAAGAGTGGTCCCAGTCTCATTTTCACAGCTAGGAGCCCACCCTCCTCCTCAGGCCCGTCCTCGCAGCCCCGTCACCTGGATGGAGGTCATGACTCCGTTAGCGAAGACAGACAGCTTCCCGGCGACAGACCGCACGCCCTCCTTCAGCTGCGCCATGTCGGGGGCCGTGGGCAGCACACTTGAGAGGTTGTAGTTTCCTGCAAACAGAGCAGGCGCGCTGGTCACTCCGCCCCATGGCAGCTGCCCAGTGACGGCCCCGATGACCGAGAGATGGCGGTGCCGCCCTCCTGCTTCCCAGGAGCAGCAGGTGTGGGCAGGGCCAGGGCGCTGCATGGGCCAGGGCTCAGGTCCCAGCACCAGGCTCCCCCCCGCCCCCTGCCCCCACATAGGAAGGGGTGTGGCCTGGTCTGAACCGTCCTGGTTCAAGCTGGCACGGCCACTGCCAGGCTGGTGTCTCTGCCAAGTGTCTCCCCCTCCCGGCCCCTCTTTCCTCCCGGTGCCTCACACACCTGACAAGCCAGCACTCAGTAAATAACTGGTGGGCACTGTGGGCCAGCATGCCCCCTTTTTGGGGGAAGCCCTCCACCCCGCCTCCGGGTGGCCTCTCCCCTTGACCCCATCCATCCAAAGGGATGGGCACCTGACACAGCCGGCCCGTGGGAGTCGGCCCTGGATTAGGAATGTGAGCACAAGGAGCCCTTTGCTTGCTCTGGGGCTACTGGTGGGGCTGAGGCACCCCCTCCCACGCGCAGCTCGCGCACAGGCGGGGGAGCCTGCCCGAGGGAATGGGCTCACCAGGGAGTGAGCGGGATGGGTAGGTCTGTCCCCACGCGGCTCTCAGGCCTGAGCCAGAGCCACACCCACTGCAGGCCCCCAGGACGAGGCCGGCCCTCACCTCTGCTGAGGCCGTGACAGCTGGGCGTGTGGCTAAGGCCTGGCTGCCCCACGGACACACCAGCGTGTCCCACCACACGGTGAGTGCCCAGGGCTGCCACACCGGAGCTGGTGGTGACATCCCACACCTGCAGCAGGGGCTGGAGGGGCTCGGGGGCTGTGAACCCACACCCTGCGGGTCCCCTAGGGCCAGACCCAGCTACCCCTTGGCTCCACACATGACCGTCTCCACCGCGTGCCCCTTAAGTGACAGGAGCAAGACAGAAGGGACAGGATTATCCTTCAGCACAGACCGCGCATGGGCGGGGCTTCGGGGCGGGGCTTCGGGGCGGGGCTTCGGGGCGGGGCTCCCGCGCTCAGCCTTCAGAGACTTTGCAAACCTCCAGGCTCTGCCAGGGGCGGAGCGAAGCCCAGCCCGGATGGTACCTGGCCTCCCGTCCCTACGCTCGCTCACAGCACAGTCTCAGGGTCTTCACAGCAGACCGGAGGCTGTGTGAGGTCGGAGCACGAGGGCCGGACCCTCAGCCTCTCCATTGCACAGAGGGGCGCAGAGGTCAGCAGAGGTCAGCGGAGGGGTGCAGAGGTCAGCGGGGTGGCCTCAGGGAAGCTCCCCCACGTACCAACCCGAGCACTGCTTAGAGGTGAGCACTGCTTAGAGGTGAGCACGGCGGAGGCAGGACAGAGGGCCCGGGCCGAGCACTGGGGGACAGTGACCCCACTGACTACTCCCGTCCCCGGTGCCCGGAGGTGCTAACAGTGCCGTCAGCCCTCTCCCCAGCCCTGGTCTAACCCTCCAGCTGAGTGTGGCCAAGCACCGAGTTCTGGTCAGTCGGACGCAGGAGGAGTGCCTCACAGGCCGGCACGCCCGGTGCCCGCTCCTCCTCCTGCCCGCAGGTACTGACGAGGTGGCCAGAGCTGGCCTGCGCTGGCAGGAGAGGAGAGGAGAGGGGAGGGCATGAACTGGGTGGAAGGGCCGGTCTCGATGCAGGGACACAGTGCACAGTGCCAGCTGCCTCCCAGGCGGGAGAGGCAGACTCGCACACTGGGCTCTGTCCCGGCCTCTGCCTGGGCCTCTGTCCCGGCTCCCCTTGCTCCCCGAAGCCTCATGAAGGGGATCTGAGCCCGGGCCGGCACTCAGAGCTTCTGGGGCTGTGGCAGCCACAGCTGGAGGCTCCCTCCTCCCGCCCCTGCGGTTGCTGCTCTGGCTCCAAACCTGGGAACACTGCCTGCAGCCCTGTGTCCCGCAGTCTCCCTCCCCTGGCACCGGGCGCTGTGCCCCATGTTGGTGCTCGGGCTGGAAGGGCGGCCCTGTGGGCTCAGCCACACGATGGGCTCCAGGAAGGACAGTGCAGGCCCCCGCTCCCCAGTCTGTCCTCACAGCACCCACAGTGGGCCTGGGCTGAGGACACCCATGCGAACTGGCCTGCTGGAGGGGGGTCTCTGGGCGGCGAGCACCCGATGCCCCTTCCCATGACTGCAGTCCCTCAGGCCAGAGTCTGGGGCGCACACAGGCGAACGCCAGTGGCCTCTGCTCCCTGAAGCGGGAGCGCCCCCAGTTTCCCTCCACACTGGATAGCCTGCTCGCGTGGCCAGCAAAGGGTTTTAGCAAGAACACCCTCTCAGGGAGACTCCAGCAGCCTGAGCCAGAGGCCACACTGCGGGGACTGCCAGCGCGGGGTCTCGGGACCGACCTGCATGCCAGGGCTCCTTCCAGGTGACCCAGCACCGACCGTGGGGGAGGGGAAGGACTGTGGGGAGCCCGCCAAAGGCCGAGCACCCCTCTGCCAGGGTGGTCACCAAAGGAAGTGGCCTTGTCAAGGGGCCAGCACACCGGGAGAGGAGATGAGAACAGCGCGTAAGCCGCACCGCCCTGCCTGCACCCCGTCAGCAACCAGCCCATCCTGCAGGGGTCAGGGGGCAGAGCGCAGGTGTTCCCAGCCCGGAGGCCCCCGGTGGCAGTGAGACCCCGCACCCACCTGGGCTCACCAGGCACTGCGGCTGGAACGCACCAGCTCACTGCAGCACAGCTGCCCAGCAGTGCCCGCCCCCCCCCCCCCCCGCACCGAGGGCCTGCAACACCTGAGCCCCAACGCAGAAGGCCCCTCAGACACGGAGACCAGCCCCCGCCGCCTCACCTGCCACCTGCTTCCTCTGCTCCTCAAACAGGTCGGCCGAGCTGATGGAGGAGCTTCCCGAGAGCCTCTCCAGCCGCGCCCGGGTTTCAAACTGGACAAGAGCAGGGAGAGGAACGTTAGGTCCAAACACACGCAGTTTTACAAAGAGAACCCGGATGGCTGTCGCTGACTGTCCCCCGGCGCTCCCCCCACAGCGGCTGGATGCACTCCCAGGCGGGGCCAGCGAAGACCCCAGCACTGCGAGCGACAGGACGCCAAGGCCACCAGAGGCGAGACAGCATCTCTGCTGTGGGACTGCTCCTCCGACCCCCGCCGCCCACGGGGCCACGGCATGAAGCTGTCCTCCGACCCCGTTATGCTGTGACTGAGCCTGAACGCTGTGGACTTTAGAGCACGGAGGGTTTCGGGGCTGCGAAAAGCCTAGTGGCACGCGAAATACTCTTACAATGCGGCGAGAGTGCTACTGCTACAAGGTAAAACCAGGACGTGTTAGGAAGAATTCCCTGACAGTCCAAGAGCCTGCCATACGCCCCAGAGCTCTGCGCAGGCACACAGGCTTCCGAATTAGAAGCCCAAACCTCTCCGATCCACGTGCGCTTTACTGCTCAGCAAGATTCCGCTAAGACAAGCAACAGCCTGACAATAACTACACCTACCCTCCCAAACCCACAGCTACACACCTCATTTAACTCTGGGCAGAGATTGTTAAGTTACAGCTGCATCAAAACTGCCTCGAGTTTATTCAAGAGACTGAATGGCTCTGGCTGGTTTGCCCAGTGGTTAGCATGTCAGCGATCAGGGTTGTGGGTTCAATTTCCGGGCAAGGGCATGTACCTTGGTTGCAGGTTTGATGCCTGGCTCTGGTCAGGGTGCACAGGGGAGGCAAACATCGCTCACATCGAAGTTTCTCTCTCTCCCCTTCTCCTTCTCTCCCCCCACTCCCACTCTTTGCCTCCCTTTCTCTCTCTCTAAAAATCAACGGAAACACTATCCTCAGGTGAGGGCTAAAAGAAGACTGCATGGCTGGCTACTCCGAGCACTGAGCGGGAGTAAGAGAAATAGGACACAGCCCTACCTGCGGTTGCCCCCGCCAGGGCAGCAAGGCGCGGTGAGCCGCCAGAAGTACCTGGTCTGAGTCCTGTGCTTCTCGCAGCCTGAGCCCATCCCACTCAGCACCCATCACCTGCTCTCCCCGCTCCCAGACCCCTGCCCTACGGGGCCCACCCAGAAACCTGCTGGACGCTTACATCAGCATGGTCTTGTCTTCCAAAGTACATGTCTGAGGAAATGGCTTTGACGTTGCCAAACTTCTTCTGGGCCTCATCTGTGTTTCCAACTGGCTCATAGTCCGGCTTGCGGCGAGTAGTAGGCCTACAGTTAGAAACAGCCGAAATCGGAGTGACATCAGCAAGACGGCAGAATTGGAGCTTTCCGCCTTCCTGCTCCTCCGGACACCAATCTCAGTCCCCCTTGGTGGGGTCGAGTCCAGCAGAGGTGCCAGCGCAGCCCAGGGCCAGAAATCCAAGATGGGGCGCAATGAAGGTGAGAGGAGCAGTTTCACTTGGCCCACATCACCCCTCTCCCGAGATGGCACAGCTTGGTCCCAAGAGGGACCCACTTGGCCCACAACTTCTCCCGTGGGGGAGGTGAGAAGGCAGTGAGTGGTGCCTGGTCTCTCGCTGTGCGGGGCATGGCCACGGGCTGGGAGAGGCTGGCAGTACCGGGTCCTACTAAACACCTGGCAGACTCCACGGGGAGGCCGGCCCACAGCCTGCTGGGCACTTTATCTGTAGAGCTACCAACTGGCCCACAGGTGCCATCCAATGCTCTGCGCGCTTCACCACACAACCCTCTCCCCACCACGGCTGGCACCCTGCACATGCAGATGGTGAGTGCAAGCCTTTGCAGACAGCCAGTGAGCAGGCGCAGAAAACCACCTGATGCTGTGGGGATGGGAGGAAGCACTTGAACCTGAGCATTTCAGGAAAGCAAACCCTAGGGAGGCTCTCCGTCCCCGGCCTGGCTTTGTGGGAGAGAGAGAAGATGTACCATCTTCAGAATCCACCCCGAAAGGGAGTAAGTGTGGAGTGGTGCATCCACACACAGGGTCTGAGAAAGCCTCCAGATGCCCAGCAGGGCCGACTGGTGAAGGTATTTCTCACCCCAACCCAGCCAGTCATTAACTCTGGAGGAGGCGATGCTTCCTCAATGCAAAGTCAGCAACACAAGACTCCAAGGAACACAGAAAGTCACAGAAACGCGACACCACAGTAACTGTCCTGTAGCTGCCCCCAGAGAATCGCCTGACAGAGTATTCAAAATATTGCTTTCAGGAAGCTCGGCAACCTACAAGAATGGACAAGATAGACAATACAACGAAATCTGGAACATAATACACGAACGGACTGCGAAGTTCAACAGAGACACAGAAATCATAAAACAGAAGCAAACAGAAACTCCAGGGCGGAAGAATACAATGAAGAAAACAAAAACTGCAACAGAGAGCATCAACATCAGGCTTAAGCAGAAGAAAGAAAGTGTGAACTGAAAGATCACTCATTTGAAATGACCCAGTCAGAGGAGAAAAAAAAGAACGAAAAAGTGAAGAAAGCCTACATGAATTATGGGATGCTCTTAAGAAAATCACACATTACGGGAGGCTGAGAAGAAAGGGAGGAAGAGACAGAAGCATATTTAAAGAAATAATGGCTAAATACTCCCCTGATCTGGAGAGAGATAGGGACATCCAGGTAGATGAAGCTCATAATCCCCAAACAGATCCAATCCAATAAAACTGTCAGAAACCAAAGACAAGGAGAATTTTGGAAGCAGCAAGAGCAAAGACACTCGTCACAGACAACGGGGCTCCGGGAAGGCTGTCAGTGGGCTGCTCAGCAGAACCCTGGAGGCCAGGAGACAGTGGGATGATATTAAAGCTGCTAACAGGCTCTGGCTGGGTAGCTCAGTTGGTTAGAGCGTCATCCTGATATGTCAAGGTTTCAGGTTCAATCCCCAGTCAGGGCACATACAAGAACCAACCAATGAATGCATAAATAAATGCAATAAATCGATGTTTTTCTCTCTCTAAAATCAATCAGTAAGTAATTTTACAAAAGCAAACAGCTGCTGGGGACTCTTTCCCCTCCCACATGGGCGTCTGTACTATTCTTCAATAAGTCCCCACCTTGCTATACCACCTACTGTCCATGGATTCATTCTTCGATGCCGACGGACAAAGAATCCGGGGAACCATCCTGCCCAGAGCAACACCGTGTGTTCCAGTCCAAAAATCCCGTATCAGAATGAAGTATGACATATATTCAGATTATTTGTGCAAAACATAAAGCTCAAAGCATGTCACAAGTGAGCATGTGAGTAACCACCAGGCAGCCAGGCAGGTCAAGAATTACAAATGGGCAGCAATCCAGAGCATCCTTTGGACCATTGCCTTTTTTCTTCTCCCCCTCAGAGATGAACATTTCTGTTTCCAGTTTGGGGATATAAAGAATAACGCTTGCCCTCGCTAGTGTGGCCCAGTGGACAGAGCATCAGCCTGTGGACCGAAGGATCGTGGTTCAATCCAGGTCAAGGGGAATTACCTTGATTACAGGCTTGGTCCCTGGACCCGGTTAGGGTGCATGCAGGAGGCAACCAATCGATGTGTCTCTCTCACATCGATGTTTCTCTCTCCCCCTCCCTCCCACTATCTCTAAAAGATCAATGGAAAAAGTATCCTCAGTGAGGATTAACAAACAAACACACAAACAAATAACGCTACTCTAAACACAGGGTATATACAGGAGCTGAATTGCTGAGTCAGAAAATGGTGCCAGTTTTCCAAACTGGTGTTACCAATGTATTCCCCTATTAGAAGTATGAGAGTTTCTGCTCTTTTATATCTTACTAGAAGCTCGGTGAACAAAATTCATGCACTCGGTGGGGGGGCGTCCCTCAGCCTGGCCTGCACCCTCTCACAGTCCAGGAGTCCTCAGGGGATGTCCGGACTATCAGTCAGACACCCTTAGTGCTGCCGCAGAGGTGGGTGAGGCTCCTGCCACCCTGCTGCTCTTGCCAGCCGTGAGCCTGGCCTCTGTAGGAGCGCACTGACCACAGGGGGCAGCTCCTGCATTGGGTGTCTGCCCCCTGGTGGTCAGTGTGCGTCATAGCGACCGGTCATTCCACCATTTGGTCGATTTGCATATTAGCCTTTTATTATATAGGACTAAAGGCCTGATACACGAAATTTGTGCAAGGGGCTTGGCCCTTGCAACCACCGTGGCTGCCTCAGCCCTCGCAGCCGCGGCTTGGTCCGGAAGGTAATCTGGAAGGTTGTCCGGATGGTCGTTCTGCTGTTCGGCCCAGTATAATTAGCATATTACGCTTTTATTATTATAGGCTAGTAGTTGGTGTTGCTAAATGTCTTAATAATTTTGACTATTTTTGATTCATATAATAGTACTTCGTTTTAATTTGCATTCCCGTGATTACTAATGAAGATAAGCACATTTCCAGGCAAGCTCATCAACCTGTTAAATAAAGAGGAAGTATGTGCTGAGAAACAACAACGAACAAACCACTGCTGAGAGCGACCTGGCCAGCGCGGCTCAGCTGGCTGACCACCATGCCATGCACAAAAGGCGGCCCGGCCCGTCCAACTGAGCAGGGCACAGGCTCAAGTTGCAGGTTTGATCCCCAGTAGGGGCGTGCAGGAGGCAGCCGACTGACGTTTCTCTCTCACATCCATGTTCCTCTCTCTCTAAAAAATCCATTAAAATATCTAAAGAAAAAACAAATAAACAAATAAAAAACAGGACACAACTACAGGCTGCCTTCAGTCTTAAGGACACGCACAGGTTGAACGTTAAGAGACCAAAGGAGAGTAGGGACAGCCATATTTCTATCAGGAAAAACAGACCTTAAGCCAAAGCCTGCAACAAGAGACAAAGGTCACATAATGGCAAAGGAGGTCGGGTCATCAAGAGTAACAACAATTGTAAATGCATGTGCACCTAACAGAGCTGACAGGAGAAACAGACAGTGTGGCAACAATAACAGACTTCAGTGCCCCACTTTCAACAATGGACACATCAGCCAGACAGAAAACCAATATGGGAAATTGCACTTGAACTGTATGTTAGGCCAAATGGACCAACGGACATATTCAGGGCATTCCACGAACAGCCGCAGAGCACGCATTCTGAAGTGCACACAGAACATCCTCCGGGATGCGTCATGTTAGGTCACAGAGCAAGTTTAAATCATACGTGAGGTCTGCACAAATTTAAGAAGACTGAAATCGTATGAAGTATCTTTTCCAACCACAATGGTTATGAAAGTAGAAATCAACAACAGCAGGACAACTGGAAAATTCACTAATATGTGGAAACTAACACATTCCTGATCAACCACAGGGTCGGAGAAGAAATAAAAAATGTCTTGAAACAAATGCAAATGGAAACACAACATACCAACACTATGGGCTCGAGCCGTGCTCGGCAAACTGCGGCTCGCGAGCCACATGTGGCTCTTTGGCCCCTTGAGGGTGGCTCTTCCACAAAATACCACGGCCCGGGCGAGTCTATTTTGAAGAAGTGGAGTTAGGAGAAGTTTAAGTTTAAAAAAATTGGCTCTCAAAAGAAATTTCCATCGTTGTACTGTTGATATTTGGCTCTGTGGACTAATGAGTTTGCCGACCCCTGGGCTAGAGCAAACGCAGTCTAGGAGGAAAGCTTACAGCCAACAGGCAGGCACATGAAAAGGTGGTCAACGTCACTCATCATCTGGGAAGGCAAAACAAACCACAATGAGGTTTCATCATCAAAAAGACAAGAATGAGCCCGGGCCAGCGTGGCCCAGTAGTTAGAGAACTGCTCTTTCACACTGGAGGGTCGAGGGTTCGATTCCCTGGGTTGCAGGTTCAATCCCAGCTCCATCGGGCTGCATGTGGGAGGCAACCAGTCAATGTGTCTCTCTCACATGGATGTCTCTCTCTCTCTCTCTCTCTCTCTCCCTCTCCCCCTCCCTCCCTCCCCCCTCCTCTCTTTTCTTCTACTCCCTTCCGCCCTCCCTAAAAATCAATGGAAAAAATATCCTCCAGTGAGGATTAACAGTAAAACAACAAAAAGAGGACAAGAGATAAGAATTGGTGAGGATGGGAGAAGAGAGCCATTGCACACTGTTGGTGGGAAGGTAAATTAATGCAGCTACCGTGGGAAACAGTGTGACAGTTCCTCAAAGAATACTATATGATCTAGTCATCTCCCTCCTGGATGTACAGGTAAAGGAGACCAAGTCAACATCCTGAAGAGTCAGCTGCAATTCCATGTGCACTACTCACAGAAGCCAAGACGTGGACACGACCTCAGCGTCGTCGGGGTGGAAGGGCAGGAAAGTGTGGTGTGCACAGAATGGGACATGATTCTGCCATAAACAAGGACGCCATGCCATTTGGGACAACATGGATGAATCCGGAGGGCATCATGTGAAGTGAAATGAACCAGACAAAAAAGACAAATACTGTATGGCCTCATTTACAATTGGAATCAACCCTTTTTTCAAAAGGTCAAACTCGGAGAAGCAGAGTAGAACGGTGGGGGAGGGGCTGGGAAATGAGCAGATGTTGGTCAAAGGTACACATTTTCATTTACAAGATGAGTGAGTTCTGGGGACTGAATGTGCACACGGGGACCAGAGTTAACAGTACTGTAGTCTATACTTGACATTTGCTAGAGTAGAGCTTGTGTTCTCGGCACAAAAAAACAAACAAAACCCCAGCAAAACAGGTTAAACTAATTTGAGGTGAGGCAAATGTGTTTCTTGTTTATAATGTATACACATGTCATTTTGTTTTTAAAGCCAACAGCAATACTTTTGTAAAAGGATTTCAGGCAACTTTTAAAAAGCCTGAAAATTCTAGTAAAAAAATCAGTACACACCCAAACCACACAACACTTGAAGGAATTTTCCATTTAAAACAGGCCTGTCTCCCCGCTCAGTCCCGCCGATCACTCAGTAAACACTGAGCACTCCACAACGCACGCAAGGCGCTGCTCCACGTCACGCGGGGCACAGCGTGAGCAGGCTGAGCGCAGCTCCAGTTACCAGGACAGCCCTGGTTACACCTGCTGTCCAGCGTACTGGCAGTGTCACCTTGCACTACCAGCCTTCCCTGGTTTGGACCATAAACTGAATAGTCCTTCACGCATAATCCCCAAGCTGCAGACAGCTCTTCGGCAGGTGCATGGATAACAGGCTCAGCTGGAAGAGGAAGGGACCTCACACGAGTGTCTCGAGGTCCTAAGAACACGGAAGTAAACCAGTCTACACAGGCGGTTACCGCACAATCCCGTTCAAAGCACAGTCTGGGACCGGTGAGGCCAGAACACCGGGATGCCAAGAATGTTCTCGAAATGGAACAAAACCGTTTACTGCCCTAGAGACTCGCCTTAGACTCCCAGGTCCCAATGGCACCGTTTTGTCCGCATACCTGTCTGAGTAGCCTGTGGTTTTCAGAGCCGTGTCAGTCTCTCTGACGCTCTTCTTTTTCCAATAGAAGTCTGAACTGTCGTCCCAACTAGAGAAAGAACTGCTCCGTAACTCCATCGGCTCGTCGAAGTACCTGGCGGGAAAGGGGAGGACAGTGACGTGGAGGCCTGCCTCACAGGGAGGCCGGGGGCAGGGGGACTGCGCCTCGGGGCGCCCTTCGAGTGGCGGGCAGCCATGCGGCCTGGCCCGTGAACAGGAGCAGACACGAGGCGAGTCATTTCCGAGGACTTAGCTCAACTCGCCCAGCCCGCCTCCCCTGCTGCAAGAGCTGTGCTCAGGCAGGTGCTGAAACCTCTAGTCATCTGGACGGGCAAGGTGCCACCAATCGGGACAGTCGCCGGAGCCCGCAGCGGACACCAGGGAAGAGTAACCGTGGTGTGTTGAGAGCTGAGGGGATGTTGTCCCCGCAGCACCAGCTAGCCTATCCGGACAGCACAAGGCTGCAGGTTACACGCCTCATTTCTGCTGGGTCCAGTTCCGCCAAGTGAGTCGTCACAGCTGCTGCTGCTGGGCCTGGAGAACGGACGGCACCCGAGGACAAGGCTGAGTCCTCGCAGCAACTGCCACTCAGTGTCCACGACGCTCGCCAGCCTCCCTCCGGCCTCCCTCCGGACTCAGATACAAAGCGACGGATCGCCTGAAGTGGGCGTGAACGGGATCTGGAAGCATCGCAGGGAGATGGCCTCCGGGTCCATTTACACTTTCCTTAGCTGAGCATCACCGAGCAGGGCAGTGCCCAGAGACCAAGCGCGACAGTGGCTCAGCTTTCGGTCCTGCGTGGTGACAGTCTGACTAGAGCACAGGGTTTGCTGGAACAGCACGGAGATGGAGAGGGGAGGCGGGTGCCAGAGCCTTAAGAAAAAGGGACTGTGTTATCCCAGAATTCCCAACAGCTTCGGATGGGAAAGCCCAGCCAGCTGCGCACGCCCCAGAAAGCTGGAATTCAGGAAGGTCAGGAGAGAGGCCGACTCCAGCTTAGGACTCGGGAAAGGAAGGGTGATGGAAGAGAATGTGGCTCCCAGGCTTTCTGCAGGGAGTCGGGACGGAAGCTCGAGGGAACGAGGCGAGCACTGGCTCCCAGGCCACACAGAGAGACGGACAGCCAGCCGGGGCTGTGAGAGGGGCCTGCAATCAGAGGTAAATAGAAAACAAATAGGCTGGCACCCCACTGAGCCAGGACTGGGGCGGGGGGCGAGCTAAGAACAAACACACTCTTTTTCCTGACAAACCATAGGAGAGGCGAGGGATGAACCTGCTGTCTGAGCAGAGGTGAGTTATGTGGACAACAGGGAGAAAGCAGGCTTTCCGGATGGGGGTCAGCCTCCTCCTCAAGGGGTCATTAAGAGCAGATGGCGTCCCGCTCGCCTCTCTCAGGCAGGGAACGTGCAACGTTTGAAGCGCTCGGGCTCCCTGGAAGCTGACCAGCCCGTGCTGTGCTGTCAGTGGGAGGCCCTGCTGGGAGGAACAGCACCCATCCCCACGCAGAGAAGAGACCAGACGGAGGAGTGACCTGATGTCACGTCAGAGAAGAAGGTCTGGAAGACGCGGTGAGGCCCGTGTCTGTGAGGCCCCGGGAAGGAACTGGCCCGTTCAATGAGGAATGCCAAGCCACTTGAGCTGTGAGGCGAGGATGCAGGGCGAGCAGTCCGTCAGGCCCCGCCCACCGGGGCTGGCTGATTTGAGCTCGGAAACCCAGGGAGATGTACGTCTGAATGGACTGACGAGGGGGTGCTGCACGCCCCCGGAGGGTGCTGGGTGGCAGGGGCACTGGACAGGGGTGGCTGGAATTTCCAGGCTCTTCACAACTCTGAGGTTGTGAACTTAGATTCTGCAGTTTGATATCACTGGAAGGAAGTAACTCGTTTACATAAACCAAAGTGCTGCACCGTAGGGGCATCGGATTTTAAGAAAAGGACTGAATTATTCAAAAACAGGAGAGGGAGGCCACTCTGCTGGGATCCTACTGATTAGCAAGAGCCGCTACCCAGCATTCCATGGGCTGGGCGGGGCTCTCTTCCTACATGCCCCCACTCCCACCCCGGCTCTCTAAGGGAAGCTGTCCCACAAAGCAGGGGCGCGCAGCAGCTCATTGCGGGACAGACAGACGTCTGGCCAGGCCCCCGGCAGCCCGCTGGAAGGATGGGCGACAGGACTGCGAATGGCCATTCCTCAGAAACACGACCACCTCCAAATCTCACCTCTACATCGTTAGTGACCTTCTGTTTTGATTTCTAGATTCTAGTGTTCATTGCTCGTTACTTTAAAAAAAAAATGTATTTTTATTGATTTCGGAGAGGAAGGGAGAGGGGGAGAGAGAGAAACATCCATGATGAGAGAATCATTGATCGGTGCCTCCTGCACGCCCCCCACTGGGGATTGAGCCCACATTCTGGGCATGTGCCCTGACTGGGACTTGAACTGTGACCTTCTGGTTCATAGGTCAGCGCTCAACCACTGAGCCATGCCAGCGGGACTCAACGCTTTTTGCTTTAATTTTGCCCTCCTACTCGGTCCTTCTCGACCCTGGAAACCTCCCTTAGCCCTCGCTGAGAGCACCCGAGCATCATCTGGCTGACGGCGCAGACACTGCGGCCCCCTGCAGGCCACGCTGACATTTAAGGCTGAGCAAACTGTTCTCGTCTCCTCCCTTTGTGCTCAGTATATAATTACACTGTCCGTGTCCTGGAAATAATGGAACTCGATAAAAACAAAGAGATGGTTGGCCTTATTTTTAACAGAAACAGCACTCTTTCATAATTCATAATATTCAGGTTCTAATGGGCTAATGAATAATTTGGAAGCAATGAGAGCTCTTCATGGAACTAATCTGCTGGCTTTCCGAAAGGCCCTGTGCCGGACCTCAGCTGCCAAGGACTGCCGCGCCCTGTCCCCCCGAGGGCTGGAGAAGGCGGCAGCTCCCCACGATCCACACGCACCAAGGTCTGTCTGGCAGGAACCCAGCAAGTGTGGTCCCTACAAAAACACCATCTGCTCCCAGGTTTCCAACCATAAATAATTGTGTCCTAGCAACGCGGGCTTCAGGGCTGGCGCTCCGGCCAAGCTGTGGGCAGGCGCGGGCGGGTGGAGCCTGAGCGGGCCGGGTTTCTAGGGCCCTGCCCTTTCCCAGCAGCAGTGCCCACGGAACCTGGAACGGATCCCCCACTTTCCCGTGCTCTGCTCTGGAGGAGCGGCGAGCGAGCAGGGAAGTCATCCAAAGGTGTGGGGCGCCAGAGGCACGTGCAGGGCCGCGTTCCCAGGTCCGTGGAGCCACCCTCCCGCCCGCCCTCATGAACACCAGCTGACATGACCTGACTGCACGCGGCTTCCAAAGCAAGTTAAACATGTCCCTTACCTTGTAGGAAAGGATTTAAATTCTCTTAAGAGGCGTGATTGGGGTGTTGCCTCTAAGTAAGACGAGCCCTGCTGTGATAACCAGGTTACTCACACAGGCAAATAGGAAGCCCCGGGTCGCTGAGGTTCTGACTGGGGACACCACTGAGCTAGGCATGTCTGTCTGTCTGTCTTTCTTTCTTTCTTCTTCTTCTTTTTTTTTTTTTTTTTTTGGTAAAATATCTGGACTTGAAAGAATTTGAAGCGATGGATAGTACTCTTTAGGAGTTGGGACAGGAGCAGAATGAAACAGAACAAGTGCTACATATGTGAAAACACTCCAAGCCTGCATGACTGCTCCCCAACTCCACTGCCCCCCGAGATGGCAGTGGCGGGACCCCCCCCCCCCGCCCCCGTGAGCACCACTGCTAACAACAGGCCCACATTCGATTTCCCCAAACTGCTCACTTGAAGGTGGCCCTCAGTGAGGTCTGTTTAAGTGTCTAACAACAGTAATCAAACATTTAGACTGAGTCACATGCTTCTTGAATTGAGTTTCTCTGCAGTAACAGCAGGTAAAATAACATTAATACAGACAAGCACCATTCCAAACGCTCTGTTCGTATGAATGCACTTGGCCCTCACACTGTCTGTGAGGCCGATATGGCCAGCATCCCAACTTACAGATGAAGTGCAGCACAGAGAGGCCAAGGAACTGGGCCAAGGTCACACATACTCAGTGGCAGAGTCAGGATTCAAATCCAGGCCGCAGGCTCCTGGGCCTACACTCTTACCCCTCCGCTCAGCTGGTGCCCCCCAGTAACACCCCAAGTTTACGGGTGCCTTTTCTTACCCCTCGCTGCTCAGCTGGTGCCCCCCAGTAACACCCCAAGTTTACGGGTGCCTTTTCTTACCCCTCGCTGCTCAGCTGGTGCCCCCAGTAACACCCCAAGTTTACGGGTGCCTTTTCTTACCCCTCGCTACTCAGCTGGTATCCCCCAGTAACACCCCAAGTTTACGGGTGCCTTTTTAGCACGACTGTCCCTGTGCTGGTCAGGTTGTTGGAGGAACTTCACAAGTGAGATGATTCAAGTTCAGACCTGCTCCCTACTCCCGTGCCTCCCCCTGCCCCGCCCCTCCCCCCTGCCCCTGCCCCTGCCCCTGCCCCTGCAGGCCACTGGAACCTGAACCAGGGCCCTCTCAGGGTCAGCTTCACACCAGTTAGGCAACTCTGATCAGATGGTGGCGCTCAGGGGCAGGGAGCGGCTTTAGCCCGGGAGCCCTCAGCGTGCAGCAGTAACTAATTAATAAGGCCGCCCACAGAGACCTGGCTCCTGCCCTTAGACTGGAGACCCCGAGCTGGGCTTCTGAAACCAGGGGTCCGCTGTGCGATGTCCCAGCTCCGGGAACAAGGCTGTAACTTAGTATGCTCCTTCAGGAGTTGGCGCATTTCTCCACTTCCCAATTTCCCTTCCTCATTACCAAACATCTTCTAAAAAACATATTTTTTACTGATTTCAGAGTGGGGGGAGAGGGAGAGAGGGATGGAAACATCCATGATGAGAGAGAATCATTGATCGGCTGCCTCCTGCACGCCCCAGTAGGGGAGCGAGTCCACAACCCGGGCGTGTGCCCTCACCAGGAATCGAACCGTGACCTCCTGGTTCCTAGGTCCACACGGAGCCATTTGGGCTGGGCCGGACATCGTAATATCAGCAAACATTGCCTTCTTACAAATGCTTCCTAGCTTTTCTCAGAGGACCCCTGGACTCCAGCCAGAGTGTTTAAAATCAGAGAAGCAGCCCAGCCAGGTGCGGCTCAGTGGCTGAGCGGCAACCTGGGAACCGGAGGTCACCGGTTCGATTCCCGGTCAGGGCACATACCTGGGTTGTGAGCTAGATCCCTAGTAGGGGCCATGCAGGAGGCAGCCGATCAATGATTCTCTCATCATTGATGTCTCTCTCTCTCTCCCCCTTCCTCTCTGAAGTCGATAAAAATATATTAAAAGCAAAACAAAACAAAAAGCAGGGAAGTAGACGAGTAAGTGCATACTAATCACTGCTTTTCAAAACAACACTTTAAGGACGATTTTTAACACGCTACCTTGAGCTGGAAGTAAAATATGAATCATCGCTGTCATCGCTATACTTTTTCCTTGGTTTTGCTGTGACTGGTGTTTCCTGTTCGATGGTCTGCATATCTGAAGTTGCTGAATGTGAAATGCCACTTGAGAAAACAGAGAATAAAATGGAAAAAAAGACACTAGTTAGTTCATAAAGTACTATATTCACCAACGAATGTTTTCATCTGTACTCTCAACGAAAATAAACTGATTGGTGGGGTTAAAAACATGAACAGTAAAAACTGTTTCGCTGGTATGAGCATTGACAACCACCGGACCTTAGTGAGGACCATAACCAGTTACACAGTCACATGCATCGGCTCTGACTGGGGTAAGAAAAGGCCTGGGCATCCACCGCGGGGCCAGCCAGACCTAGTTCCTGTTTTCTAAGCATCAGGGTTGGGAGTTTTCATGCTCCACCACCAGCATAAAGCAGCAATCACAGAAAGGAAGGAAGATGAGAATGTGGCTGAAGTCGAAAGTAACAGGAAACCCTTCGGGGTGAGCCAACCGGCTTGAATTCTGCCCGAGAAAGCCGTCTCACGTACCTCCTGCAGCTGCCGAACCCCATGCCGAGCCTCTCCGACTCCACCTTCGTTTTCCCACTCACGTTCATCTTTTCATCTTTCTTCATCTGAATCTCAAGGTCCTTATAGGCCAGTCGTAAGGACGAGACTCTGCCAGAAACCAAGTGTTCCTTAATTCCGTGTTAATTCTGCGTTAAGATACAATACTGAGCCAAATTAAACGTGCCACTTCTACTGCCTTTGTGCTTCTCTCCACGATTAACAATTCGGAAGGCAGGCTGGCATTTTTTTAAAGCAGATGCTCAAGAAAATTTAAATGAGTTCACAGCCCCTTTTTGGTTGCTGCTGAACCTGTTTATATGACATCTTACCACATAGTAATAATTTACATTACCTATTCTGCATAACAATGTACACCAAAATTACTTCCATATAGAACAGGAAAAAGCAGAATTTCTTACATGGACTGATATTATACTTCCATATTACACATCAAAAGTAAGAGATTAATCTCACTGGGTTCCTTTGGTTTAAGATAAAAACATATATAACTTGACTTTACAAATAGGTAAATTAAGGAAAAGATGCTTCAATTTACAAAAACGTCCCTGTTCTCCTTATCTAGTCAGGCTTCTGAAAGCATTTCCAACGGAATAGTCCCTCCTCTGCCTCGGCCTTCCCTGCATTCCATCCGTCAGATCCTGAGCATCTACTTCCCAAACTCCTGGTAGGAGTAAGGCACCAAAAGGGGCAACAGAATGGACACAGAGCACTGCCCTTACTTCCATTTCTAAAGACGTTATAAGTACTTAACTTTCTATAAAGAAAACTATGCCCATATTAACAGCGACAAGAGTCTGTACATTAGGAAGAGAGTCGGTCTCTGCACGCTCGGCCCGCTTACAAGACGTCAGATGTCATGGATCGCTCCGAAGCGAGTGCCGCACACACTCCACACCTGCACGTGCGCCCTGTGCAGGCAGTTTCTCGCTAAGGAAAAGCAATCCGTGCTTACTGGTTCCTTCCCTAAGGAGTCAAGCAGGGCTTCTGTTTCGTGTGGCGCTGGCAGATCGCGCTGTTTTACTATATTAGTCCTACAGCACAGGTTGTGGCAATATGCCCGTGGGGTTTCTCAGAAAAGCGTCCTCTTTCAAGCGTGTTTGGAAGGAAACACGGATCGGTTTGAAATCATGAATGGACGTAACTGGCACAGATTCTGCTGGAGAAGGTGAACGGATGGGGATGAAAGTCGAGGTCTCCTCTGGGGACCCGCCACGGCGGCTCTCACTGCTAACAGCGAGTACCCGCACACAGGCTCACTGTGCCGTGCTCTGCTCCGCGAGCACTAACGGAATTAAGCCAGCCTCGCGCTGCTCAGAACTGCTGGAGCCCTTCCCAGTGCCGGCTCCAGGGAGGGCCTGCATGTCACTCAGATGGGGGGAGGCGGGGGCACTCTGCGCTTCTCACTCGCCCTGCTGACTGTGCACAGGCACCTCAGGGTGGGCCGAGAAGCGGCCAGCGGGCGAGGGTGAGGCTGCTGCATGGACAGTTCAGTTTCACCGTCTGGGGGGTACAAGAAACAGCACTGTTCCCGGCAGTTGACTGAACTTTATGTACTTTATTAATAAAGTGAATAACTTCATTAATTGCAGAAGAATAGCAGCCTCACGTCTTAGGGATCACACAGCTGGCACAGGCCTGGACTGAAACCGAGCAGCGATGGGCAGAGGCGGACAGCGAGTCAGGCACAGTGGTGCGGCTGTTCTGAACAGGCCAAGGAAGCTGTCAGAAGGATGGGCTCCCACGTCAAATTCCTAACCAGCCCACACCCGCCTCTTCGCTTTTACAGCCTGTGACCCAGTCCTGATGGAAGACTCGGGCAGAGGCTGCTGCTGCTCCCTTACCCACCCAGGCTCCAGCCGCTGGCCTGCAGGAAGGAGCGTGCTGCCTACCCGGTCTGCGCCCTCCGGGCACGGGCTGGCCCACGCTCGGGGAGAGCCCCCGGGAGCCCCGGACAGAGCCCACTCCCAAACACCAAGAGAAGCCCCCTCCCCCGCGGTCTGAAAGCAGCGTATCCAGAATGATTACAGCGGAGCTGAGCAACCACAGTTTTACATGAATCTTTTCAAACCACACTTGACCTAAGTGCAGTTTAGTGCTGCCCCCTATGTTCTATGAGTTCAATGACAATTTCAAGCTTTCTGGGTTCACCAGACAAGTTCCAGTCAGCGGACCGCTAGTCTGCACAGTAAGAAACCAGAGTCACTGACATTTCCTATGTCCCAGGCACGGTCTCATGTACTCTCGTGAGCAGGAACCAAGCTGATCCTCAAAATAACCTCCCAAGTTTCTGTTATCGTCTTCATCACGCAGCCTGTAACCCTCAAGCTACACCTGGTGAAACACATGCGAAAAGAACAGAGAACAGGCCTAAGCTGCCTTCCTTCTGGGCTGCGGCCCCGTGACCCGTCACAGTCCCCACGCCACTTCCCAGACGCCTGCTTCTCTCCTGTTCTCCACACAAAGGAAACCGCCGCAGTGTTTACTTCACACCGGCCTCCCGACCGGCCTCCTGGTTTCAGTTTCCTCCCCGTTCCGCCTGATGTGCACAGCACTGCCAGGCTCCTGCCCACAATGCCGCCTGCAGCGTGGCCCTCCTCAGACAGCGTTAATCTACCGCCGACGTCACCGAGCGCCACCCCTCCCGTCCAGCCGTCCCCTCCGCACCCGCATCTCAATCCCCTCTCCGTTCCCTCAGACTCTTTCCTGTCCCTCTCGTCTGTGCTGAGTGTGACTCACGCCGATCCGGCTCAGGACCTCTGGAGACCACAGAGCCACAGCCTCCCGTCACATAGTCAGAATTCAGCCACCACGTTCAATGGAGCTTCTCATCACAGATACTTTCTCATTGCGGAGCTGTAATTCACACACCGTAACATGCACCCCTGAATCCACAGGGGTGCCACCGTCACCGTTACCTAATTCCAGAACATTTCCTCACTGGCAAAACCAACCCCACACCTATGGGGAACAAGCCCCTTCTCCCTCCCCGGCCCCAACCTGCAAGCGTGGTCTGCTTGCCATCGCTACGCATCTGCCTGTTCTGCACATTTGCTATCAATGGGATCGCACAGGTGTGGTCTTTGCAACTGGCTTCTCAGCACCAACTTTTCAAGGTTTACCCCTGCTGTGGTAGCATGTGTCAGGACTTCACTCCTTTTTAGGGAAGAGTAACATTCCCGGGTATGGATCCACCATGTTGTCCACCCATCCCGCAGCTGATGGACACTTGGGCCGATTCTCCCTGTTGGCCATCGGGATTAACGCCGCCATGAACACTCACGCACAAGGTTTTTGTGTGGGCCTATTTTTCAACGTCTCGTAGGAGTGGACCTGCTGGTCACACTATCACCTCAGGTTTAACTTGTTACATGACCACCAGCCATGGGTAAGGGACCTCATTTCTCTCCGTTCTCGCCAGGCTTGCTGCCGTCTTCTCGATGCAGCCTCCTAGTGAGGGAGGGGGTCTCCTGCGCATTTCCCTCGTGACTGATGGTGCTGAGCATCTTCCCTGGGGACCACCACCAGACACGGCCTTCCCCTTCCTGCCCTCACTCCCCCGGGACGCGCCGCTGCTCTCCCTCGCCACAGCCTTCCCCCTTCCAGGCTACACTTCACTGCCACCCTCGTTTTCATGAAGCTCAGTGTCGCATCCCCCTCCTCACACACGTGAAAAGAAATGGCATCAGCAAAGTACACCTGGGCGCTAACGAGTAGCTCCATTCACTGAGACCCATCACTGTAGCTGACTTAAACTCACATGGAGTCTTCCTTCGGCGCCGTCCTGGCCAGGTCTTCCTGCTCCTTCATTTTATCTACAGCTTGGGCTTGTTTTTCCATCTCACTGAAGCACGTGCTCGTCAGTTTCTGGGCTCCCAGACTTCCTTTTTTGGCCCCAAGCTAGAAGACACACAAGATTACACGCTCCCAACCTGTTGACAAGTTTTGGGCCACCAGCTAGCACTTACGGGAGGCACTGTGATAGCCCTGCACACCCGTGCTCCTCCTTGGTCCCCACAATTCTAGGACGTGGGCGCTCTGCTCCCCGCTTACAGGCGGGGAGCTGAAGCTCGTGCGAGCTGCGCGACGTGAGCAGGAGTGCAGCCAGTCAGTGCGTGTCTGCGAGCGCACAGGCGACACCCCCAGGCCCACGAAATGCTACCAATCAGCCAGGACAGACTGCACTCCCGGGGAGCCTGTGCTGGTGTGTGTTAAGAATTGCCTCACTGACAGAAGAGGCACCCGTTCCAGAAAACCTTCACTCGGCACCACAGCACCTCCCTGAGCAGGGCATGGAGTTTTACGCAGGCCACACGTGTTACACGTGATATGGCTCCAAGTAAATAAAACACAGTGGCAGGTGGCTTTCTCGAGGGCAGAGGCTACTTTAGGTATTTCACACGTCATACTCACGCCTCGTTTAGCTTGACTTGGTTTCTTTTTTATGATGGAGGAAACCTCTGCCAAAAAACACAAAGTAGAAAGTCAGACCAACAGAAATACACACCTTTTCTGTTTTAATTGTGTTCTTTAAAAGAACTCTACGGTGCTGTATGTTATTATTTAGGAGACGGTAGTAACATTTCCCACATTAGTTTGTCATCCCGAAGACAAGTACAGGGTGGGGCAAAGGTTCACAGTTGTTCGTAAAGAAAATACAATTAACGACTAATACTTAATTATTCGCGTACTCACAACTATAAGCCTACTTTTGCCCACCCCGTTATGAGTGCCTCGAAGTGGAGGCCTCAGCATCTCCACGTGGGCACACACTGAACCAAAACGCCCAGCACTTTCTCAGGAGCGCCTTGGGTTACCAGAACACACTCTCCCATTAACTCTACTCTCCAAGAACCTTCAAAGTTCCTGTACAGCATGAAGCTAGCCAGCACCGTGCACACAGCTCAAGCAGGTCGGCTCTGCCTTCCCACCTCCACTTACACAGAGTTCATCGCACTACTCAGTGAGAAGTGCAAAGCTGTTATTTTAGCAGCAGCACGTTCTAAACGCACAGAAACATACACTGCTTGTTTAGAAGACTTTCTAAGAATTGTCTTTTGGGAAAACCTTAATCATGGGCCATATGTTCTGTTTCAGAACCATGTGCCAGAGACCCAGTAAGGGTACAACTTTAACTTTTCCTTGCAAAGCTGAGAAGCTGCTTTAACGGGAAGAGACAGCAGAAAATCACAAGCAACGGCAAATGAAAACCTTCGGCCTCATGAGAGAAGAGCAGCACCCACTGCGTGGGAAGGAGGTCCACGCACACTCTCTTCCCACCACTTCTTCCAGGTTTGTGCTCCCAGCCTCCTTCGAGCCCATTGACACACGAAGACAAGACCGGGAACGTTTCTGATCGTTCAGTTACTTTTCACTAAAGCAGTTAAGGCAGTGGGGTCTGCACCAACTCAGATTCTACCTGCCTGACAATGAACAAGTCGAGGCTAAGTTCACCTGCTGTGAACTCGGAAAGAGGAGAAGATGCTGAGAGCCCGAGTGAGAGGAGTGGTGCAGCCGCTCTGACTCTGCTGACACCCGAACATCAACCAGCGCAGCACACTCGCCAGTCAAGAGCTCCACAGCCCGAGGCCAGGCCCACAGCCGCGGCTGCGGGTCGGCCTGGAGCCGGCTAACAGAGCAGCATGTTGGCTTAATAAAATCTCGCTGAGAAACTCTGGATCAACCATCCTGGTGCCAGAGACTCCATGCCTTCGGGGCAGACGGCAAAGACAGGAGCCATTTTTCTTAATGAATCTCAGTCTCTGAAGCAGAACATTACCGAGAGGCGCCTTGGTTGGCACGTTAAGACCTTCCACACTTGGTCCTTGCTCCGGTCTACCTGCAAGTTAAAAATAGGAACATTAAATCAGAAAACATACTTACCAAACTTGCTTTTGAACATGTAATGTATTTAACTTGCTGAGTACTACATATCTTACCCAATTTTGTCAATGCCCCGCTTTCTTTTTGGCTCCATACTCCATTATAAGAATTTTACTAAGCCCTGGCTGGTGTTGCTCAGTGGTTGGAGCACTGGCCTACGAATCAAAGGGTCTCGGGTTTGATTCCCGGTCCAGGGCACGACCCTCAGTTGTGGGTTTGCTCCCCACCCCCAGTCAGGGCGAGTGCAGGACGCAGCCAGTTGATGTGTCTCTCTCACATCGATGCCTCTCTCTCTCTCTCTCTCTCTCTCTCTCTCTCTCTCTCTCTCTCTCTCTCTCTCTTCCTCCCCCCCCCCTTCCACTCTCTCTGAAAAGCATTGCAAAAAATATCCCTGGGTGAGGATTAAAAAAGGAAAAAATAATTTTGACTTAAAAAGTACATTAAACTAGAAGTGTGTTTTCTGTCAAGTTGCTTTATAGAATAAGATGGTACTGGTCTCCCTAATTAATGTCATTCAGAATTCTACCTTATGAGCTGGTGTTTTAAACTGTTCGAGACACCTAGTACATATGTGGACTAGACACCCAACATACGTTGATGTTTGGAACCCTAACACCAGTCATATCAGTGACAGAAACCTACATTTTCAGTTGCCAAGAAACCGGCCGTTTTCTAAACAACCTAAAAAATGATCCTGGTTAGGAACTCTTATTAAGTCTTTACTTAAAATTGTTACTTTACTTTTATTACTTTAAAAACGAGTAAACAAAAGGTGGTACATCCATGCAATGGAATGTTATTTGGCCATGAAACATGAGACACTGGCACACAGAAATATTGCAGCATGGATGCGCCTTTAAAATACCGCGCTAAGCGCAAGAATGCGGTCACAAAGGACACGTGTTGTCTGAGTCCACCTCTCTGAAATGCCAGAACAGACAGACCCTTACAGACAGAAAGCAGGGGCCGAGGGAGGGCAGGAGAGAAGGGGGAGGGGCTGGCCATCAAGGGGTACGGTTTCTTCCGGAGGTGATGGAAACGTTCTGGAATGAGTGGTGATGGTGGCACAACCTTGCGACTATACTAAACACCACTGAATTGCATACTTCAAAGGCGGAATTTTATGGCATGTGAATTACACGTCAATAAAGTTGTTATTTAAACACTGGCAGGCCCCACAGAGGATACGCAACCGTTTCATTTTTATAAACATTTAACAGGTGAACTCTAGCTAAGGCCTTTAAATAGGCAAACCAGGATGAGTAAGAACAACGCTATTTTGTAGAAAAAGAGCTGACTGCGCGCGCATGGATCACCCAGGAACTGCTCTGGGCGGTGAACAGCAGGGAGGAAGAACGCAGCAGCAGAGTATTCCAGGCCTGCTGTTCTAGTTGTTAAAATTCCTTTGTTCTCGCCTTTTTATTGTGCAGTCCTTAAACTTACTCAAGTCTGCACCTGGTCACCGGTGTGCCGACAAATGCAATTCCGGGGTCGGCCTGGAGGCAGCAAGTCTCCCTCACTACCAGCTGCTTAAGAAAATTCTGGACGGAGAAGAGGCAGGAGAGTGCTGCTGCAGATGCAAAAGGAGGGGGGATTCTGAACAAGAAAACCTTTTAGGAGAAGCTCTTCAGCGAACAGTGCAGTGAAAACATGCTTACAAGGATAAAATCTTGTTCTGCATTTAGTTACCTTAGTTTCCCGTTGGTGGAAGGAACTGAGACACCAGGACTCAGAGGCTACGGGGATCTCCCCGCAGGCACCCTTCAATCCCAAAGGCCTTTGTGCTGCTAAGTTGTAAGGTAGCGATGATCACATGATCATCTGAATTTCAGAAGGTACAAACCCCACCTTTTCTCTACGTTAGTCAGGCGAGTGTCGCAATTAGTTTTTCTCTCCTCTCTCATGGACAATGACAAACCAGTCACTGGCTCAGGTAGATCTCTTCTCTTCAAAAAGAATTTCTCCCTGGAGGAGTTCGCAGCCAGTGGAAGGAACATGGAAGCTAAGGGAACGTTAGTGCCCAGAAGGGCTTCCCACTCCAGCCTGGCAGGAAAGCCTCGCCCCCGTTTCTCCAGCGCCCTCATATTTTCATTTTTTAAATATATATATATTTTTTACTAATTTCACAGAGGAAGGGAAAGGGGGAGAGGCACTGACCAGCTGCCTGCTGCACGCCCCACACTGGGGATCGAGCCCGCAGCCCAGGCGGGCGCCCCGAATTGAAATCGAACTGTGACCTCCTGGCCCACAGGTCACACTCAACCACTGAGCCACGCCGGCCGGGCCTCATGCTTTCATTTCCATTTTTAAGCCTTTGACCCACTTGAATTTAGACTGGTATGCAGAGTAAAGAAGGAATTCTACTTTATTGTATTTTCCAAAATGTTAGCCATTTGTCCCCATTGATGCTTCTCTCTCTTCCTCTCTCTGAAATGAATAAAAGTCGTATTTAAAAAAAGCATCAGCCAATGAATACATAAATAAGTGGAACAACAGATGGATGTTTTTCTCTCTCTAAAAATCAGTAAGTAAAATTTTAAAAGTAACCTTCATTATTTGCCGGGGGGACTTCCACGTTCCTGGGTGTTAAAGACGGCTCTGGGTGTGCGGAGGCCCATCCTGCGCCACTCACCTGAAGCAAAGCGAGAAAAGTCATAAAAAACAAACCAAACGGGGAAACCGAATCATCCAAACAGCCACCTCTTCGGACCTGGATCAGTGGGAAGGAAGGGCGATATTTAAACATGTATGATATTAAGTCTGTTTCAATGCTCAAATTCCGTATTTTTCCTTTTAAAAAACATTTTTATTGATTTCAGAGAGGAGGGCAGAGGGAGAGAAACATCAATGATGAGAGAGAATCATTGATTGGCTGCCTCCTGCACGCCCCCTACTGGGGAATGAGCCCCCGAGCATGTGCCCTGACTGGGAAATGCTCAACCACTGAGCCACACCAGCCGGGTTCTCCTCCTTTTAAAAATAAAATCTAAACTGTGCAATAATGTCAGGTTTACAGAGAAGTTGCTAAGACAGTAGAGTTTCTTACTTTTCACCCAGCTTCCTTTAATGTTAAAATACCCATGGTGCATCTGTCAAAATGAAGAGTTACATGGCACATTCCTAAACTCCAGATTTGACTTGGATTTCCCGTTTTTCCTCCAGTGCTCCTTTCCTGTCCCAGGACCAGTCCGGGACCCCACTCTGCATTTCTTCTCCTTTGTCCCCCTGCTCTGCCAGTTTCTCAGCCTGTCCTTGTTCTCAGCCCTGCTCCTTTCAGTGGGGAATGAATTTGGAAGCCAGGACCTGGGTGCTGGGTGTGCTGCCCGAAGTGCCACTTCCTCAGGCCCTCTCCGTGGACAGAGCCAGGCAATACTAACCCACTAGGACACACATCTAGAATTAGTTCTCCATCGTGTATGTGCGTGTGTGCATGTAGAGACAGTAAAATAAACGAATTCATACTAACGTCTCCAACTCTAACCCACACCAAACTAGTCATTTCCCTCCTTTCTAGCCCATCATTTCCGTTCCAAACATTTCCCAGCTACTAATTGTGGATATTCTGTATCTAGTTCTAAATGAAATAATAGCAAAGCTCACAATAGAACACATCCTTTTTTTAATTGTTTTCTGTTGTTTTGTTTGATAGTTATTTCTGGTAACTATTGATTGCATCAATGATAACATGTATATGCAAATTATAATAGCAAAAAATCAAGGTTTAGCAATTTATAAAACTCTGCACATTTTTTATTTGAAAATTAAAGACTGTATTGAGCCCTGGCTGGGAGCGTCGGCCTGCAGACTGAAAGGTCCCAGGTTCCATTCTGGTCAGGGCACATGCCCGGGTTTCGGGCTCTATCCCCAGTAGGGGGCGTGCAGGAGGCAGCCGGTCAGTGATTCTTGTCATTGATGTTTCTCCTTCCCTCTCCCTTCCCTCTGAAATCAATAAAAAAATGCATTTTAAAAAAACAACTGTCTTCATTCTTTGTCAGTCTGGAGCTCTGAACTGAGCTGTGGCAGACGCCGGGTCGTCACACTCAGCCTCACTGGCAGCTGGTAAGAGACATGCGACTGAACCAGCCCACAGGACCTGGGCAGAGCGACTGGCACCACCTGCAGCTTGTGCTGTAAGAGGGCGGGCACTTGTTTCCTGGGTGTCTGTCCTCTTCCCACTGCTGGGAAAGGCCACGGCCTGGAGCAGCCCCGTGGACCCTGCGGTGAGAGCCACAGTGAGAAAAACAAAGCAAACCCCTCGGTCACCCTGGACAGCTAGCTCCTCTGAGCTGCTGCTGAGAAACTCATTTCTCTCTTGGGTAAGCGACGGTATCTCAGGGTTGTTTGTCACAGCAGCTTGGCCTGTACCCTAACTGGAACACTCTAAAGACACACCCTTTCTAACTGTCAGAGGAAGCACACGGCACAGCCATGTCAGCACGCTTACCTCAGGAAAAGCATGCGAGGCAAAGAAGTCGTCCTCCTTCGGCGCAGGGGACAAAGGCGGCGTCACACAGCCATCAAGCCACAGCTGGAACAACATGAGGTGCTCTTTAGCATTCCCCTGGCCTTGAGGGTGCTCCTTACTACTCTTACCCCCCTTTCTAGAGACCTGTCTGCCGAGGTCGGAATCTCCGTCATTACAAAATCAGCAACAGGCCTACGCGGGGCCCCTGAGCGCATTTCAGTCATGTGCCAGGCCAGTAAGGTTTCCAGACCCTGAGGACCACAGCCACGTCTGAACAGGAGAGACCAGGACCTCAGACCTCAGTGCAGGCCCCAAAGGACAGTCAAGCCTCCTGTGGGCTCCTGTGCAAATCCACGCACTCGCCACCATCCGCTTGTCAGCCCCACGCCAGCTCTCGCGCTCCTGTCCTTCCGGGACGTGCGCGGAGCAGCCAGGGCCCCGAGTCGCCCGCGGGTTGGTTCCCAGCCGCGGGGAACGGCCACACGCTGCCCTTTCCCAGCTCACGCTGTAAACAAGGGTCCTTTCGCGGTTTATGTAGTACCACGTGTCCCCATTTTTGTGCTTTTCGTTGGTGACTTTATGGTTTAAGATGGCCCTGCGCAGGGTGAAGTGCCACCCATGCCCCCAAGCACACGAGGCTGTGACATGCCGCCGGCGGAAATAGCTTCATCCGGGCACGGGTTACAGTGCCGCTGGCCCGGATCAACGTTCGCCAGCAGCACGCAGTAAAGAAGGCGCCTCCAAACAGAAACACACTAAGGTTCCGTATTGGCCCGGGGATGAAGACGTGGAGGAAGCGGGCCGTGGACTTGCCTGGGCGGCACCGCAGCGCTAACGCGGGGTTCGCTGAACAGAGAAGCCATGGGACATGCTCCTCCTACGAGAACCCGCGGGCAGGCTTCACTCTCCGGGGTAAAAGCCACCTTGCCTTCTGAAACAGCGTGTTGCACTTACGTCAGTGCCGTGCTTACGTCATCCTCACTTACAGCAGCACATGCTTGCGTCAGTGCCACGCTTACGTCAGTGCCGTGCTTACGTCATGCCGCACTTACGGCGGCACATGCTTGCGTCAGTGCCACACTTACGTCAGTGCCGTGCTTACGTCATGCCGCACTTACGGCGGCACATGCTTGCGTCAGTGCCACACTTACGTCAGTGCTGTGCTTACGTCATGCCGCACTTACAGCGGCACATGCTTGCGTCAGTGTCACACTTACGTCCGTGCCGTGCTTACGTCATGCCGCACTTACAGCGGCACATGCTTGCGTCAGTGTCACACTTACGTCCGTGCCGTGCTTACGTCATGCCGCACTTACAGCGGCACATGCTTGCGTCAGTGCCACACTTACGTCAGTGCCGTGCTTCCGCGCAGCCTGGGAAGCCAGCGACTTGATCTTGTCCCTGTAGAGCTGGGCCGCGCGGCTGTTGTACTTGGCCTTGGTGTCGCTGGTGGCGCACCCATGCTGGTCGAAGAAGGACGACTACAGAGAGAAGCAGCGGGTTACTAGCAATCCTGCCGAAACGGTACTTCATATTACGAAGGACTTTTGAAAATACTAGTGAAAACCAAAACTATGTAAACCATGAAAAATTTTAAAATAAACTTATCTTATAAAAAGGGAATACCTTCCACAGATGTGACATTACTATTTTTGGTAAAACTGGACATGAGATGAATTACAAAATGAAATAAATGGCCCTTCATTTCTTCATTAAACACCTCCGTCACTCTGAATCTTACTTGGGGGACGCTTTCCACTCAGGACTACTTTTAATTCATGAGAAATCCATTTCAATTCGGATTCCACTAAATTGGAAATTTTACAAAATTGGTTAGGAGCACCGCTAACCTTCACCTTGTTCAGCACTATTTACTCATTAACAAAATAGCACAAGCGAGGTGATGAAATTAAACAGAGGAAACTGTTTCCAATCACCTTATAAGGGTCCGTGTGTAGACATGAATTACAGAATTCATATCTAACTAAAGCAGGTATTCCAAACACCTGTATGAGCAATGCTTTTACTAACCCAATTTGACTAATAATGGTATTAGGGACCCACATGTACCGGATCCCGTTCTGGGTTATTTGGGTCCCATCCCATTAAACCCTCGTAGCAACACTACGGGAGGTCACTGTTACTATAGCTACACTTTGCAGGTGGAAGCTGAAGCCCAATGTCGCACTGGTAAGTGAGAGGCAGAGCTGGCGTTCAAACGTGAGCAGGACGGTCCCAGCTCCGCTGCTGGAGTGGGATGGCCTGCCCGTCCCCACCCCAGGCCCCCACCTTGGCCACCTCCGCTGGCTGGAGATGAGAAGGCTGCTCTCGGGAGGTGGGCGGGGGACTCTGCCACCTTGGGAGGCTTAGAAACAAGGACAGATAAAATCAAACTCTCAGTATTAAGTTTTGGAACAAGTGTGCGAACATCATGATAATGGGCAAGGGTTTCTAATAAGATACTTGAAACATAAGGCATGCATTCTTAATAGGGCAAAACTGTTTCTTGGAAAGTAAAAAAAAAAAAAAAAGCATAGTTTTTACAATGGTTTGTGGCCCTCCAATGCTCACCCTACACGACAAAATCATATTCCTTAGTATTAAACTTCTCTCATCAGGGAAATATTAAATCCAATTTAAATTTAAAAGAATCTAATTTAAATTTAATTATTCTACTTAAGGAACAATAATGAAAAAAGGTTGAGAAACACTAATCCAGGGAATCTGGTATTTTAAAAACTACTATTTTAGATTTATAATTTTAACTTTAAATATCAAATTGATACAACTTTTATCTGAAATGTATACAAATTTGATTTTTTATACTTTGAATGTGTAATGGCATGTCTATGGGAATTCTACTTACTACACCTATACCATTTGGCATAATAAATAAGGTACCAGTGCTTTGGGTGATTTTGCTGGCTAGACTTATAAGGCTGCCAGTTTATTTTATTTATTTTAATATATTTTTACTGACTTCAGAAAGGAAGGAAGGGAGAGAAACATTATTGATGAGAGAGAATCACTGGTTGGCTGCCTCCTGCACGCCCCCCACTGGGGATCGAGCCTGCAACCTGGGCCTGTGCCCTTGACCAGAATAGAACATGGGACCCTTCAGTCCGCAGGCCGAAGCTTTATCCACTGAGCAACACCGGCTAGAACAGGCTGCCAGTTTAGAGTTTGAGAAATCAGATATATTGAATTTGTAAATGAAATTGAAAATGTTTTGAGGATCCTTCGTTAGGTTTGAAAGTAGGGTTAAAAAAATCTGCTGGTTTAAATTAAATGACCACTTAATTGGTTATTATTTTTGCATAGAAATTAGTAAGTTTATAAATGAATATATGACATTTATATACTGTATTTGAAAATTTGGAGAATAGGTTTTATTAAAGCTTCGTAGATTTCATAAATTAAACAAAATTCAGATGTAAGCAGCCGTAATCATTCATTCTATTCCAAGCACAAAGGTCACCACACATTAAAAAACTGTGTTGTCATAAAGAAGCCTCCCAACCCTCTCTACCACCTCTTCCTGTTTTAATTTTCTTCCAAAGAACGCCCGCTGCCTGTTAGGTTCTTGTGTATTTGCTTTACTGACTCTCTGTCTGTGCCTCTAAGAGGGGCTCTCGGCTGTCTCGTTCACTATCCCAGCACCTAGCCCAAAGCTTTGCGTGTATTGGGTGCTTTTGGATAAACCGGTCAACCGGGTCATCCCAACTCCAAAGCCCCTCGTGACTTCCTGCTGCCCAGGAGGGCCCCCAGACAGCAGAGCACACGTTTACACAGAAGGAAAACAGTCTGAGATGAACTTACTGCGTTAGCATTTCCTCCAACTTGCATGCAGCGCAACTGAAACCAAGACCAGTTAGAATCCAGCTCTGTAGATCTAAATGGAAAGAACATTCTTAAATGTTAATACTTTTCTTCCCCCAAATCAAGCCACTAAACTTTTGAGAACAAGATTTCCTTGCTGTCAGGATCCTGAAGAATTCTGAGTGTGTGTTACAGTGACCTTCTAGGAGGCTGGGACTCCAAAGTGCAGGACCATTGGCCCAGCAGCTCCTGGCCCCTCTCATCCTTCCTGGAAGTCAAGGCGCTGATGGCCCCAACCACCTGCTCCCCTCCACGCCCGACCACAGACAGGCCATGCACACCAGGCCAGCAGCACTTGCGCTGCACAAGCTCCAGCCAGCCACGCCCTCTAGGGGACAGAGCATGACAAACCTGTGACCTGCTGGAACCCTCGGTCTCTGGGCATCACATCCTTGGTGGGTCCTGATCTAAAAGGTGATGTGTCTCTACTCAGCACACATGTCCTGTTTGGAGTTTTTCAGGGTCCAGTTTGACAACTAGTAGGACCCCTGGAGAATGCTCATCATTTCACCACCAAATGGAAAGGACCTACCCGCCCTCACCACCAAGAGGCAAGGAAGAACACTCTGGATGGAATGCAAGTGCCTCCTACCCCGCCACCCCTGTGCCCTGTTTACCTGAACCCTAAGATCACCCCGGAGCAAGGTAAAGGCAGTGAATATTTCCCAACAATAAAATTCCACCAAGCGGCCAGCATAAAGCAAGACAGGACAGCACAACAATGCCGGAAGTCTTTGTACGGAATCAACAGATAGGAGCAAGAGCAAGGCTCGCCCATATTCCACAGCAGCGCATCCTGCACCGACTGGAAAGGACTGTGGACAGGCGAGAACAGGTGCAGGTGGACTATCCTTCACAAAAGGGCACTTAACCTTTGTGAATGTTAAGATATTATTTTGAAGCCAATAGCTACCTTAAGGTTAGTAATGATACTAATACATGTCATTATTACATCTACACATATCTACTTCACAATGGTATAAAAAGTAAATAGTAAACCATACTTCATAAGAAACGTATTTCCGGAAGACAAAAGTAAATCTCCTTTTGAATTTAATTACCAAGTAAGGTGATGAGATGACACATATTGTTCTGAAATTCTTTTTCTGAGAGATCTTGCTTAGTCACCACCCCGTGATGACCCGCCCAGACGGCGTGAGGTGCCATCCCCTCCCCACCTGTCCTTGGGGGGCTGTTAACAGCAGTCCCTGGAGACAGGCTGAGAGGGGGCGAACCTCAGCTCTGCCATGACTAGCTGCATGACCTTGGACAAGTTGCTTAGCCTCTGCGCCTCACTTTCCTCGTTTGTAACAACCATAGGTTACCTATTTCACTCCTGCAGAAAGTAAGGAAGCCAATGTGGGAAAAGTTCTGGGCTCATGGTAAGCACCATATGGCTAAAGTTCTCACCATCACTGTCACCATCGTCACGGTGACCCTGTCACACTGTGGTATAAACGCAAGCTCCGGAGGGCAGGCATAAAATAGGTACCTGACTTAAACTACGTCCTAAAACTGAAGCTGCAAGTCCTCAGACTTCTAACCCACCTACAACTTTTAGTCCTAAAGTATTTTTTAAAAAACAAAGCCAAACATCTTTTATATATTCCTTAGAAATAAAGATAAAAAACATTGTTCGCCAATCAAGCTGACAGAGATTCTCTCTCACACACTGGAATTTGAAACAAAAGGTGGTGATGACAATGAATAAGTCAACCGTAAGAAGAAACTTGATCTGCTCAGCAGTGCCCGTGCCACGAGAAGGTGACTCACTGCAGGTTACTTCCTGTCTTTAATTTAGGTGAAGACGTGGTGAAAGGTAAGAACCTGAGCGAGGAGAAAAAGTGAGCCGCGCAAGGAAGGAAAGTTGAAGAACCAGTGTCACTAACCAAATAGCTCCTGCTAACCAACCATTGTAAAGGAGAAAACAGGTTTCCCTCAACCTCCACAACCCTTACGAGTTAAGATACATTTCCCCAATACGCTAGTGTCTGTCATTTTTTAATCAGTATACAAATGTTCAAAGAACAGCCTTCCACCTCTTCAAAAACAAAAAGCCACTGAGTACCCTTGTCATCCTTGACTTTGCCCAAATCCTAGACTATGCCCTCTGGACAGGAGTTTTAGCCGTTGTTTTGAATCATTTATGAGCACTGTGACTCATACAGTTGTATTTGTCTGTAAGTAGTTATATTTATCCAGCTGTTAGAAGGCTAGTGATTCAACCTGCAAGAGCCCGAAGAGACACTGCTGTCCAGCAGCGCCAGGCTCCCGTCGGTCCCCCCCAACCGAGGCGCCAGAAAACCACCTCATTTCCGGGAATGGTTTGAACTGCCGGTGCGCTTCAGAGGGGAGGAAAAGGGAGGGCCGGATTAGAAGGGCAGGGCTTGGCAGTGGAGAAGAGGAAAAGAGCACAGCAGAGAGAGATGACGGACAAGCAGCTACATGCTGCCTCAGTCCAGCCTTCCTGGGCTCTGGGCAGAGCAGGTCCCAGGTTAACTGGTAACGACTGATCTGGGGTGGGAGGGCAGCACATTACAGGGAAGATGGTGGGGGCTGGCGGGGAGAGAGGCCTCAGGGAATTTACATGCATGTGCGCGGAGCCCTGGACACAGACAGCAATGTGGTGAAGACCTGAGAGGGCGGGTGCTAGGTGGAGGGGATCAAGGGGGAAAAGGGGAAGATCCGTAACACTTTCAACGACAAAGACAAGTTTTAAAAAGACATGAACAGCAAATCCGTCACAGAAACAAACAAACTTGTCCTCACAACTAAGTCCCTCAATATTTAAAGAGACACGGACAGGATGTGAATTCACAATTTCTGACACCAGCTAAGAAAGAAGGAGACAAGAAACTGATAGGTACTCCAAAACCAGTAAGAGCACACAGAAGCACTCCCTTTTCAAGGTAATTACCTAGGGCGGTACAGGGCTATCCATATTTAGCACATCAGGCCTTTGCAAATCGCTTTCTGAAAAGAGAACTCGGGAGAGTACACCAGGCAAGTTTTAAAAAAGAAAATCATGTTGCTATTGTTCCTATTTTTGTGCTAGCATACCAAAATCTCGTTCTGAATTATAAGACTTTATCCTTTAGGAACAAAGGCTCTCTATAGTAATTGCGTTGATTCAATAGTCCTTAAGTCAACGTAAGATAAAATCGCTTGTCACCGTTCCAAAGAGCCTGCCTGCCTCGCCGGTTGCTTCCCTGGGAAGAGACATGGCAGGGAAGCAGGCGCCGTGGGGGGAGGCGGCGGTCATCAGAGAGGCCCATGGCCGCAGAGGGTGCCTGGCCAAGGCCCAGGGCTGCTGAGGCACGGGCTGCCTCGACTTCCAAGCCCTGAGCCCCGCTGGAAGCTTGTTATTTCTTCTTAAAAAATATATGTGTTTACTGACTTCAGAGAGGAAGGGCGAGGGAGAGAGAGAAACATCAATGAGAGAGAATCACTGATGGGCTGCCTCCTGCACATCCCTACTGGGGATCAAGCTCACCACCCGGGCTTGTGCCCTTGACCAGGATCGAACCTGGGACCCTTCGGTGTGCAGGCCGAGGCTCTATCCACTGAGCCAAACCAGCCAGGGCTATTTTTATTATTTCTTACGTTCTTCCGTTTCTTCTACCTCACACCAGGGCACCTGCCACCTCCCACTGGACTGTGGGGCTGTGTGTGCCCAGAGGGGGCGCCGTTCTCTCTTGCACACACAGGCCCCACCCAGGCTCCGTCCATGCCGTGTGACTGGAAGGTAGGGACTTGTCAGAAGGAGGCAATGCAGCCCAAACGTTAGATGAGAAGAGCAGAAAGATGTTCGGAGTATAAGCATTTGAAAGCGCCACGAAAACGCCAACAAAACCGTCACTCAGGCTTTGCAGTACTGGTGCCCTGGCGCCGGAGCTGTGCGAGTGTGCTGGGACCCCGACCTGAGCTCTCCCCCTGACGGGGTGTGGGGGACCCACAGCACCCGAATCCCCTTCTACAGGGATGCCTCAGCGGGCCCCTCTACGAGAGGCCATTTGTACCCCTCACTCAAGGGACAGTTGTGCATGTACCCGGCGCACACAAAGTGGGCGCGTCCGGAGCCCACAGACGAGCAGCCTAGTGGGCAAGCCAATTAGTGACCAGGTTGAATCTCAGCAAGCAAGGACAGGATGCAAAGTTTCCTGGACAGGGACCGAGAGGCATTTGAGATCTCAAGAAAAGTCTAGAAGGGCAGTCAGCGACAAAGCCTGTGCGGGAAACGGCCCTGTGGACGGCAGTGAGGTGTGCACAGCCCAGCGCAGGCAAGTCTGAGCGCCACCCCGAGGCGTCGAAAGCCAGGCTCCGGGGAGAACGGGTGTCTAACTGCTGTTATCAGAAGATCATGAGGGAAAGGAAGTACTGTCTCAAGCCCTCCATCCCGACAGTCCACGCCACGGCCATGTCTCCGACACAGAGCTCTATGTATCAGAGACTAGCTCACCTGCCCAGTTTACCTAGGACATCACTGAAATCTCCGTAACTCATAACCAACCTCTCATTTCACTGGCTGTCAAAGGGAACGTCAAGGGAAAGGGGAAGGAGCTCCATGTGACACTGTACCCCTCCCACCCCCGCGGGGCCGGATTCACTTACCGGATAAAACTCAAGTGAACGCCAAGTGACCGGTGTGACCCCGAGCAGTCGATGCAAAGGAACACCCCATAGGTTATGCTTGCCCAGCTGGGGTTTTTGGCACCACAATCAAAACACACCTGAAAGAAAATGTGGAAAGTCGCCTTTAGTTCCTTTATTTTGGCTAAGTGAGCCCTCCCGCAGGACGCTATGTATGATTTCGCTTGAAAGCTGCTTAACTTTTACGCTTAAACTGGGTGACAGAAACGGTCTCACCCAGACTTTTAGACCTGCAGTTTCACCCTGGCCAGGCAGCTAAGGTGGTCAGAGCCCAATAGGCCAAGGCTGCAGGGCCAAGCTCAGTGGGCACTACGAGAACCAGCCAGTGGACGCACAGCCACGGGGCACAGCAGGTCCATCTCGCACGCTCTCACTGCCCCAAGTTAATAAGTAAATAAACCCTCAAATTTCAATTCCTTTATTATTATATTATTTTCATTACATGTTAACAGAATTATATGACCACAACACATGAACTGTACAGTGCATGTTATTCTGAGTCCATTATGATTCTCTGCAGCACTGGTAGTGGAGAGAACTCAGGTGCGTGTATCATCTCAAACATCAGTCGTCCTTGAGGCAGTCACAGGTCCTCGCAAGCGCGTTCAGGAACACCAGAGGGAGGTCCCTGCCCAGGATGCTCAGGCCTGACGCCCGGGACAGTGCCCTCTACAGGCGGCAGGTGTTGAGCACGCTTCTCCGCCAGAGGAGGAGAGCGTGGGGGGGCAGACTCCAAGGTGCCCCAACGAGCCGCCCCTGCCGGCATTCACAGCCTGCGGGAGCCCCGCTCACTGTCCCCGGGTGGTCGGTGCGAGCCGGTTATAAAAGGCGCCAGGACTTCCCTTCTCTCTTGTGCCCTCCTCTCGGATCACTGGCGCTGGGGGAAGCCAGCTGCTGCGTCTTAAGGACCCTCGGGCAGCCCAGTGGCGAGGCTCAAGTGGGGAGGACTGAGGCCCTGAGTCCAACAGCCAGTGCAGTGGCCGGCGGAGCACTACATGAGCGCACTTGGGAGTGGAACCCAGCTTGCGGATGACTGCAGCCGCAGGAGACCCCAGCCTTCCTTCCTCAACACTAACGCCAAACATTCATCTGAAAACAGAAGGGTAAAAGTACGTTAACATGTTAAGCGCCCAGCCTGTGTTGTCTTCCGGACGGAAAGTATAGTGTCAGTCACCGGTGACTGACATGGTGCTTAACATGTTAAAATATGCAGTGTCTGTCATGGAAATTAACACCAAGTCAGAACAACAGGATGGTAACATTCCACAAATAGAATTGCTTTAAAATTTCCCCCCAGAAAAAAGCACCCACACTTTAGATACACTTTATAGGCAGAGCCACTATGTAAAGATTGTCCTAGCTATCCTATCCTATATAATAAAAGCCTAACATGCAAACCGAACAGCGGAACGACCGGTCACTATGACGCACACTGACCACCAGGGGGCAGACACTCAACACAGGAGCTGCCCCTGGTGGTCAGTGCACTCCCACGGGGAGCGCCGCTCAGCCAGAAGCCGGGCTCACAGCTGGCGAGCGCAGCAGAGGTGGCGGGTGCCTCTCCCGCCCTCGCTGCAGGCAGGTGGTAAGGAGTGAGGGGTCCCAGACTGTGAGAGGGATGTCTGACTGCTGGCTTAGGCCCACTCCCCTCAGCAGGCGGACATCCCCTGAGAGGTCCCGGACTGTGAGAGGGCGCAGGCCGGGCTGAGAAACCCCCACCTCCCAGTGCACAAATCTCTCGCACTGGGCCTCTAATCATCATAAAAAAGACCTGGCTTCTGGCCTTTTGAGGGCAATATAAGAACAAAAACCTGAGTGGGTTTTCCAAAGCCCCTCAGGGCAGACTCACATTCAGCATGCATAAACTATGGGGAAGGGGCGGGAGGGGTGCAACTGACATAAAAGGTGCCAGGCACTCACTTCAGCGGTGCTGGTACCAGACACGGGGACAGGCACTGGGGTATTAAGAAGCAGATGGCATCACTGATTCCACAAACACTTGCTGAGCTCCTATTCACTGCCAGGCACGTGCTGGCCTTTGAGAGAAGGGCATGGAAATTCAGACGCCCCGTGGTACAAGATTTTAGAGTAAGGCCTCCCCTTCTGTGGGACTAGTCGTGCCAATGGTGCTGTCCCTCTACGAGAGGCCATTTGTAGCCCTCACTCAACGGACAGTTGTGCATGTACCCGGCGCACACAAAGTGGGCGCGTCCGGAGCCCACAGACGAGCAGTCTAGTGGGCAAGCCAATTAGTGACCAGGTTGAATCTCAGCAAGCAAGGACAGGATGCAAAAAGTTTCCTGGACGGGGACCGAGAGGCATTTGAGATCTCAAGAAGAGTCTGGAAGGGCAGTCGCGGCAAAGCCTGTGCAGGAAACGGCCCTGTGGACGGCAGTGAAGGCAGAGGTGAGGTGTGCACAGCCCAGCGCAGGCAAGTCTGAGCGCCACCCCGAGGCGTCGAAAGCCGGGCTCCGCGGAGAGCGGGTTCTAACTGGGTGACTTCAGCGTCCTCCTGCCCCCGCCCCCCCCCTGAGAAGAGGAATTGCTAGCATGCAGCTCCACGAGGGGGCGCCCAGTGTGTCCTGGTCAGCTGAGCCGAGCACCCGGCCGGGCACAAAGTGGCATTAAACGCCAACACGGAGTGGGGCAGTTCGGAGGGGTGGACGGCAAGGAGCTGGGACTGGGACCCGAGGGCCGGGCGGTCGGGAGGTGCACGTCTGGCTCCCACAATGCCGCCTGATTCCCGGCTGGAGCCCGAGCCTGAGCCCTGAGAACAGGGGCGTGCTTGGTGTTGATGTGCAGCCCCCAACAGCGGAGACAGGCTTATCTCAGCAGAAGACCGCTACCGTGGCGACGACGAAGAACCAGCTCTGACCAGCCATTTGTCCTGCCTGCTGATGAGAACAGCTGCTATAGACATGATAACTAATATTAGTGTTTACTCCTGCCGGGCACTGCCGTTGGCCAACTGAACTTCACAACAACGCTACGGGAAGGTGCAGCCACGACCCCTCGGGCCCCGCCCCTTCCAGGCAGGTGCCGTCGGTGCAGTCCCACAGGCCCCGCACTCAGCCGGCTGTGGGTGGTTAATGCTCTGCTGTCTCATCTCAAAATCCTTAATACTTGCAAACGGGGGCCCCGCATTCTCATTCTGCATTCCCCACAATTACGTAGCGTGGTTTTGATCCCCATTTCAGGGAAAACAAAGGAATTACGAAGTATCACAGCTACGAAATGGCACCTCGGGGACTGGGCCCCAGCAGTCTGCACGGGCTATCCACGCCCTGAAGGCCGGAGCCGCTCTGTGAGGGGACACCGATGCACCCTCCATGCTCGGCACTGCTCGGCACTGCCCAGCACACGCAAGTGCTCGATGGCTATTTGTTGAATGAGTCACTCAAGCACTCAGTGTACAACCCGCGAACAGCACAGCTTCAAGGAAGGAGTTCACCAACTGGGAGGCTGGCCCGGGAGCTGAAACCTTGGGCCCGCACACGAGAAGAAGAAACTGGACACCACATTCCGAAAGTAAACAGAGCTGTTTTCCTGTCTCGTGTATCTCAGGGCTGAAAATGCTTATTGTCACCCAGCTCACCCACATCGCTAAAACTGGTTTTCATCTTGGTTTAGGTAACTGTTTCTCTTTTTCTTTTTTTTAATTGTTTTAAGTATTACAAATAGTAGTACATATGTCTCCTTTTTTTCCCCCCATTGACCTCCCCCCGACCTCCCCTACCCCCCAGTACATGCCTTCACCTGCCTGCCCTCCCCCCGCCCCAGTGTCTTGTATCCATTGGTTGTGCTTATATGCATGCGTACAAGTCCTTTGGTTGGTCTCTTACAGCCCCCCTCGCCCAGCCTCCCCTGTCTTCCCAATGTAGTTTGACAGTCTGTTCAATGCTTCTCTGCCTCTGTATCTATTTTCCCACCATTTCTTTCCTTTAAAAAGTTTTGCCTTTGCAGACTAGAAATAAACATATAATAACAAAACAAAACAAAAGAAAAAAATGTTTGAGCCCCAATTCCAATGTCCATCAGTTCTGAGTCCCCGTTTCAATGTCTAACAGTTCCTTATGTGTACATGTCAGCAATGATATCTGGATGGTGGGCACATGGTGGCCATGCAGGTCCGACCCTCTCTGGTTTGGTCCTGGGTAACCTGTAGGTAACTGTTGCTCACTAACAATCAGGTAAAAAGTCTTAATCTGGAAATGTAGCCCGGCGCTGGGGAGCATTACCAGGAGGCATTTTTGCTTGGTGCTTTCCTTAGTCCCATTACAGAATGGAAAGGGTCCTCCAGGCGTGCTGTTCATATTACAAAACAGTGAGCACCGCTGGCACGTGCCGAAGACCCGTACATGCGGGTACTGCTCCCACTGCCTTTCCGGGATGTTCTCACTTAATCCTCCCAATAACCCCGCGTCCGGTCATGTCCCGTTTTCAGATGAGGAAAATAAAGCACAAGTAAGTGGTCACGTAGCCTGCCCGAGGGGACAGCTAGAAAGCAGCAGGTGGGCGCAAGGACGCCCAGGAGTGCCCCACTGGGTCCCTCGAGGTGTCTCTTGGTGGGAATTCTTACCTTAAAGGGGCGCCTTCCCTCTGACAAATTCCATCCAAGAGAACACATGTTATGTTTCTGAGGCACAGCCGGCCAAAAAATAGACCCAGATGTTATCTAGATATACAGGAGCCACTCTATTCACAGGTGACTCTAAACTGGAGGGAAATCGAGGAAAACAGCCAAGAAACTGGCACTGGCAGGTTCCTGGAGGCTTCCTCCTCCTGACTGCCCTTCATCAGACATCGCTTCCAATAAATTGTGTCCTTTCTCGCTCCTGGAAAGGCGGTAAAATTATGGGCTCCCCTCCACCATCGAGACGTCAAACAAAGACATCCACATTTTGTGAAGCTCGGGAACTTTCTGTGCCATCGTGTCATGGCTCATGCTAACAGCTGTTTACGTTGGAGGGGACCATGGGGCCCGGGCACAACTGTCACAGGAGGAGAGGAGAGAGTCCACGCTGACGGGACAGCCCTTTGCACTCTCCAGGTTGGTCGGACCTGTGATCCTCACAAGAGGGAGTCACCTTAGCCCAATGCGTCATCACACCTCCAGCCAGTTTCCAAAAGTTGTAAAAGGCAGGGGGGCCGGGAGGGGGCAGCCTCCGGAGGTGGGAAAAAAGGAAAAGCCCAATCTCCAGAGAGACGCCAAGGGAAGGAAGGGAAGAAGGAAGGGAGAGCGCTTGTGTGGGGCTTTCTTAGAAAGAGGAAAGAGCTGGAAGCCGTGCACAGACCACTGGGCCCCTCCATCGGACCGGAGCGCGGCAGCCGCCGTCAAGGGGCCCAGGAGAGCAGTGAGGCTCCAGCAGGCGGCCCCGAGGAACTTTCAGGGTCTGTTCGAGGGTGGGGAGGGGGCGAGCCGAGCTTCCCTAAACGCCCAGGGCTACCAGCTGGAGTTCTGACCCAGTGCACGCTTCCCAGCTGGGTCATAGGTGGCCTGCGGTGCCCGCCCCACTCCCAGGAACCCGGGGTACCCTCCCAGCCCTCTCCCGGGACCCCCAAGCTCGTCCCAGCCCTCGGGAACTCAGTGTCCACTCGGCAGCCCCCGTCCCCCTGTAGGCTCCTCTGAAACCATGTGTCTGCCCCGGCCCCTAGGACCTCCCCCCCTCCCCCCCCCGGCCAGGCCCCCCGCTGCCCGCCCCGCCCGCGGCCTCGGTGCCCCTTCCCCGCTCCTCCCTTGCCGAGGCTGGGGGGCGGCGCGCGGTTCGGGGACCCAGGAGAGGCCCAGCTGCCACGGCCTCAAGTGCGACGTGTCACAGGCCGGGCCGGCTCCTCCTCCCGCGGCCGCGGACACTGGCGTCGCAGGGGCCGCCCGCGGGGTCGGGCAGGGATGCCAAGCAAGCCGAACGCGCCTGACGGCCGTTACCTTGTTGGTGGGCACCGAGCGGAGGCGCTTGAGGACGGTCAGGATGTCCTGCTTGCTGGGGTCCCCCATAGTCACCAGAAAACCGAGGCGCAGCTGCCCCAGCCGAACGGGAAGGGCTGATCTGGAGCGGTTGCCGCCTCCCGGAGCCTGACTACGGCCCAGGGGGCGGGGCTGCGCGTGACGGCCCAGGCCCCGCCCCAGGCCCCGCCCACAACCGGAGCGCACGCGCCGCTGCCTCTAGGCAGGGCCCCGCTTAGCTGTACCGCTGGCCCCGCCCACCCAGGCCCCGCCCTCCTGACGCTGCGCGCGCATGCGCAGGAGGCTCGCGCGCCTTTTCCAGGTCTTCGTTCTCATCAGGGCAGGGCAGTGGCGGGGGCTGGGCTTGGGCCTGGCTGTGGATCGGGTTCGCTCCCACGCGCACGGCCTTGGAACCCCCACCGTTCCGGCGGGTGGATTGCCATGTCAGTAACGGACTGCTGCTTTCTTGGCCAAGGTCTTCTCACCTCGTCCCGTGAGTGCGCAGAGCCATTCACTCCCAGGGGCAAAGGAGGAAACGAGGGGAAAGGGCCTACCCGCCGTTGCCGACGCCGGGAGAGGGGACTCGAGGCCAGACGCCCGGTTTTGGTTAGTGCCCTCGCTTTTTATGCCCTGGGTGGGACGCTTTCTACACGAACATTGATTTTCTCGAGGTATCGGTTTAGGACTGAGGTCAGGGAGAGAGAACAGTTCTCCTGAGGCCGAATGTGCTCAGCCGGACGGACGGATGAGAAGAGGCAAGAAGCGTGTGGTCCCCGGCCCTCTGCCGGGCTGCAGCCTCCCCTGTGGCTGACGTCGCCAGCTGCAAAGGCTTGGCCTTGGACAAAGCCGCCTCTTTTACACCAGGAAATGTCGCCGCAGTTGGCTGGCGCCGGGAAAGAGAACAGGTTTGGGAGTCGAGTGCAAAGCCGTGGCGCCAGGGGCGATGCCGCCGCCTCCCTCCTGGCCCTGCGGCCGGGGCTTTCTCTCCTCTGGAGCGGGGCTCGTTCGACTGTACCGGGGGCGAGTGCTGAGCAGCAGCAGAGCGGCTTCCGGGAGAAGCCTTGAGCCGTGGGCTTCTCCCCTTAGGCCAGGATCGCCCCCTCCCCTGCCCGGTTAGACCCCTCAGGGGCGCTGGGACCTGCCAGGAACAGGGTGCATGGAGCCTTCCCCACGAAGGGGCATTATGACCTCTGGAATGGACGGGATCGCTCTGTATTTCTGCAGGCGGCTGTGACTATTTGAAAGTTCTTCTTTAGCTGGAGTCAACAGAGATACCCCTGTATTTTGTGTCTGTCGACACTAGTTTGGCTTTAAACAGAACACCTGGCATATTCATAGGACGCAGTCATGTCCTTTCTGTCGGGCACGATGGTCCCGTTTACTGTTTGCAGCTGAAATCTTACCAAGTTATGTATCCGATTAGGGCGCGGCATGTGTCCTCAGCTCGCCAACCCAGGGATCCCCGAGAAGGAAGACAGCACAAGGACGGGAGGCAGTGTAGGCAGGCACAAGCGAGGGGACAGCTGCCATTATTGTCTGTTAGCTCATCCGCTTAAGTGTTCTTCGGAGAAGTTATTACCCCCTGACACTAACATGTAAATATGTCTGCCTCCCTTCGGCTGCATATAGATTTCATGAGCTCAGGCCTGTATGGTCCACACCCCATCCCCCGCATCTAGAACAATGCCAGGCCTGCAGTACGCGTTCAGTGAAGATTTTTGGTGTGGGCTTAGAATGTATGAATACAAAGGTCGTCAATCACTGCCAACATCATGAGGAGGAGAGGCTGGGTAATCTACAAAATCACACCTTCTCTGCAGCCCCTCAGAGAGCTGAGGTTGCAAAGCAAACAATTCCAAGAGAGACAAGACTCTCCAAGAAGATGGGCCATGAGACCCCCTCACCTTCGGCAGAGCACGGAGAAAGAAGTGGCTGCCATTCAGGTGGGCACAGGGAAAGCACCTAAAATCTTAATGACTTCTTAAGGCCACAGGGAAAGCACCTAAAATCTTAATGACTTCTTAAGGCCGAATGTGAGCTGGCGGGTCAGTTTGGAGTAGTCGGGGGCCTCACATACGAGGGGATTTGCATTCACTCACAAGCTCTTGTCCATAAGCCTCCACCAGAGTTCTTTCCTCACAAGACAGACGGAGACAGAACGTGGAGGAAAACCTTGTGGGGCAGGCATGCCGCTGTTGGGGGACAGGCGCAAACCCCCACCCACTTGCATTCTCTCCGGGAAAGCAAACTCTCCCCCTCAGGGCACCGGCAAAGATCCAATTCTGCCAGGAAAGGACAAGAAACAAACTCCAGTTACACCAAATCCACAAGAGGCTAGGAAACCCTCTAACTTTAAAGGGGTGACAAAATGCCATGGCCGCCGGGGGAAGGATAGAAGGGAAATGCCTCTGTTGCTGACGGCGGGGGGGCGGGGGTATGGGGGGGGTCAGGAAACACTCTGGGCTCAGAATTCTAATCCACACCAAACAGGTTTGCTGCCGCTGGAAGAGAAGGAAAGTCCCAGTCAAGTTAACCACAGCCACCACGCAGAGGTTTGCTGTCCCCAGGAGGAGGGCAGGAGGTTGAGAAAGCCCCACCTCAAGCCCCAGGCCCACCAGACCTGAGACTGAGGCCGAACCAGGCACCAGAGAGCCTCCACCTACACGGCCACGAGCCTGGCACTAGGAACAGCAGCAGCAGCAGCGGTCCACCACAGGAGGAGGGACAGGTGGGCGGTAGACAACGCTGGTACCCTGGCCCACACGCCAAGCACGGGTTACCCCGGCCCACACGCCAAGCACGGGTTACCCCGGCCCACACGCCAAGCACGGGTTACCCCGGCCCACACGCCAAGCACGGGTTACCCCGGCCCACACGCCAAGCACGGGTTACCCCGGCCCACACGCCAAGCACGGGTTACCCCGGCCCACACGCCAAGCACGGGTTACCCCGGCCCACACGCCAAGCACGGGTTACCCTGGCCCACATGCCAAGCACAGGTTACCCCGGCCCGCCGCTAAAGGAGCTTTAACCCTAAGGTGCACTGCAGGTAGAGCAATGACAAAGCCAGACTTGGCTGCTACCCAGGTTGACTCAATCCCTACGCCAGTGAGCTGACAGAAGCGTGCCCGTGTTCCAGGGTGACTGCTGTTCCCGTCAGTCTGTGCCTCTGCGCTAGGGGGATGATGGGCAGCTGTGTGTCTTGACTGTGGTAGTGGTTACACAACTGTCTGCATTAAAAGTTGTACATGCAACGGAGTGCCCTTTGCTGTGCGTAAATGATACTGTGCCTTCCAAGATGAGAAAAGAAGTGGGAAGGAAGCAAATGCTCAGCGTCCTTAGGGGCCGGAGAAAATGCTTGTGATGAAATGTTAGGAGAAGCAGGTACCAAACTGCAGTTACGACATGACCCCAATTTTGTGAAACATTCACATTGATGACAATGGCAACAAAACGTGTGCCCGTGGGTATGAATAGGAAAAAAGGCAAGAAAAACTAGTCCCCCAGAATGTCAGCAGTGTTCCCCCGGAAGGCAGCATCGTGGGTGACTAAAGTTTTTCTGAATACTTTTGCTTAGTTCCTAAATATTCATCTGAATTTTTGCTCCTTTTACAATCGGGGGGCCTGGCTAGCGTGACTCTGAAGTGGCCAATGAGCCGCACACAGTTTGCTTGCAGTCCTTGTCGCTTTGGTGACCGAATGCCACTGGGCTCGGGCTTTTTGCCTTCGTGTCTCTTGGCTGGGCACTCAGGTTTCTGGGACCGTGGTCGCGGCATCAGCTGCCAAACTGTATCCTTCGCTCAAAAGGAGTGATGCTCTCTCTCTAGTTCCTGTGTTCATCTTCTGCTCTCCCTTCATTTCCCAGCCCTTTCCTCAAAGGATTTGAAGAAACTTAAACCAATATACCATCAATATAGGATGGTTTGACTTAAAATTTTTCAACTTTCTGACTTCAAGCTGGTGTGAAAGTGATAGGTACTTGGTAGAAACCGCCTGGGCTAAGCTGTAACGTTCAGTAGATTCGGTGTATGAAATGCATTTTCTCTTTTTAACTTCTATGTAACATTTTTCTTTCACATTCCAATTTTATGTTAGTCTCAGTTGTACAGCATAATGGTTAGACAATCATATAATCTATATATATAAAAGCCTAAGCAACTGTCCTACCATTTGACTGTCCCACTGGTAGCTATGATGCGCACTGACCACCAGGGGGCAGACGCTCAATGCAGGAGCTGCTGAGCTGCAGTGACTTGGCAGCTGTGGTTCTCGGACAATGCACCCGGAACCAGAGAGGAGGGAGCCCGATTCCTGGGTGCATCACCCAAGAACTGCCCTCTCACAATCCGGGACCCCTCACGGGATGTCGGAGAGCTGGTTTCGGCCTGATCCCTGCAGGCCAGGCCGAGGGACCCCACTGGCGCATGCGTCTAATTTATAACGAATGCGTTTTTGACTTAGGATATTTTCAACTTGTGATGGGTTTATCAGGACATAACCCCATCATAAGTCAAGGAGCATATGTAATCTGAGTTTCATCGATTGGTCCGAAATTGATTTTTTTCTTTTTAGTTTGGGCTGGAGAGACAAGGTTGCTAGTCAGTGGGGGAGACAGACATGCCAGCAGCTGCAAGGGGGCAGGGAGAGTGCTGTGATGAGGTGCCCAGAGCACGGAGGAGGGCTCAGGTCAGGCAGCTCCAGTCCTGGTAGGCATCACTTAAAGAGCACCACTGGGGGCAGGCACCTCCCTGTCCTCTGAGGCCTGTGCCCTCATCGTCCAACAGCACAGCCTAGTGGGCAGGCCCTGCACTGCACTGCCCGCCTCTGAATCTAGACCAGCTGTGTGGTAGCTGTCCCACCTACACCTTCGGCAAGTTACCTAACTTCTCCATAGCTCAGCTTCCTTGTCTGAAATATAGGAATAATAGCCCTGACCTGTATGTTCAGTGGTTAGAGCATCAACCCAAGCACAGAAGGGTCAAGGGTTTGATTCCTGGTCAAGGGAACGTACCTGGGTTGCAGGTTCCATCCTCAGTCCCGATCGGAGTGCCTGTGGGAGGCAACCAATTTAATGTGTCTCACACAATGATGTTTCTCTCCACACCCCCCCTCCCTCCCTCCCACTTTCTCCAAAAATTAAATAAATAAATGGGGGGACAGTACCCTTGGATGGGGATTAACAACAACAAAAATAGGAATAGTAATATTTACCTAGTTCCGTGGTCGGCAAACTGCGGCTCACGAGCCACATGCGGCTCTGTGGCCCCTTGAGTGTGGCTCTTCCACAAAATACCACGGCCTGGGCGAGTCTGTTTTGAAGAAGTGGCGTTAGAAGAAGTTTGAGTTTAAAAAATTTGGCTCTCAAAAGAAATTTCAATCGTTGTACTGTTGATATTTGGCTCTGTTGACTAATGAGTTTGCCGACCACTGGGCTAGTTCATGGGACTGCTGTGAGGATTGAACAAGTTAATAAATGTTAGAGTTTAGAGCAGGGCCTGCCACCGAGTGAAATACAAATGCTTACTACTATTATTCCCATTTTATAGATGAGCAAACCAAGGCTTAGAGAAACTAAGTATGCTCAAGGTCACACAGCTACTTAAGGTCACACAGTTGGAGCCAAGTTCAAGTGAAGGAAATATGACCTCACAGTCCATGCTCCTTCGTTATTATTGACTTCGTTTTTATGCCTTTGTAAGACAGTCATTAAGTTTCAGTGAAGAAACAAAACGTTTTGTCAGATTTGGGTGTGGAAAACCCAGCCTTCTTACATACAGTTTCATACATGGCTGCGTCTATGGCCTGGAAGGATTCGTGCCCAGTTACTGGTTGGGAAGATGTGGCGTCCCCACCTGGGTCTGCACACTTTGGTTATCATCAGCGTGAGTGGGGATGGTGTTGCGGTTGAGGCGACCTTCATCACAAGCACTTTTATACCCTTGACCTCATGTGGTCATGAACAAGGGCAGACAGGAGTCATTTTCCAGATGAGGAAACAAGGTCAGGGAGTTGAAGGGACTTGCCCGAGTACAGGCATCTCATCAGTGACACAAGGTGCGCCCTGATCCTGGTGGGACACCTCTCTGTAGCTGCCACCTAACTCTCCCTGGTCATCTGAACAAACCAAGGAGCACGTAGCTTGCTGGCATTTTGGCACCTCTGACTTGCTATTTGGATCAGAGGTTCTCAAAGTGTGGTCCCAGGTCAACATCTCCTGGGGACTTGTTAGATTTGCAAACTCTGGGCCCCCTGCAACCTAGTGACTCAAGAGATTCTGGGATTCGGCCTAGCAAGCGGGGTTGTAACAGGCCCCCCAGGTGTTTGAGAGCCAGTGGTTTAGACAGCACCTGAGGTTCGGAGTTGGGCACCAGAGTTCAAACCCCCACCCGCCCGGTCTTGTGGTGAGGCCTGATGCAGGTCACTCAGTCCCTCTGGTTTGTTTCCTGGTAATGCCTGGAGGGCAAGCAAGGCTGGTGTAGACACAGCCAGGATCCAGTGGGGAGAGGGGGCAGCTTGGCCCAGGCTGTGGCTGTAGGGAGGGAAAGGACTGAGTGGGGAAGAGGACTTGGTGGCCCTGTATGGAGGGTGGCCCAGCGTGCCAGAGTGCTGGCGGGGAAGGGGAGAGGGGTGTCACTCACTCACAACCACACTAAGTTACCACCTCCCGAGTTCCTGTGGCCTTTCCCTCCTTACTCTAACCCTCCCACTGGGAAGGCAGGCCCCACTCTTTCCTGGGGAAACTGAGGCCCAGAGGGGGGAGTTCAGGGCCAGGACAGGAGTGGGCAGGTGGGCAGTGAGGGCCCTTCAGGATTCCTTGCACGGGCTCTGGAAATAACAGGAGGCTGAGAAAAGGGCCTCGCTGAGCAGAGGTTGTTCCGTCTGACTTTTGAGGGTTCCTCTGCTCGCCCCCTTGCTCTTTATCAGTCAGTGGAGGGACCCGGGAAGGGCTGCCCGGGAGGATCCTGCAGGTGCGGGTTTGAGTTGGTGCCGTCCGGGGACGGTGGGCAATTGACTGAGCTCGAGTTCCCGGACCTTGTGTCCTCTTCTCCCACCTCCCCACGGGCTGGCGTGCAGTGCGTGCGCTCACCCGGTGCCCCGCGCCTGCTCTGGGCCTTCCCTGCACCTGTCCTCCGTCTCTCCGTGGCAGCAGGCAGTTCCAGGGGCTCCCACTCCTCCTCAGAAGTGGAGAGCAGGAGCCCCATCACCCATCAGACCAGGCGGCTAGGTGACAAAGATTCATCATGAGCCAGGCACTGACACCGCAGTGGCAGCTGCTCCCTCACTCCGGGCTCCCTGAGCGCCGGGTGCCCGGGTGGGATGCTTTTCCGGGCGGCTTCACCAGGTTTGCCAATTGTGGCTGCGGCAGCCGTCTTATCTTTCTCATCTCACTCAGGCCTTTCTCCTCCCTTAACCCACGTGAGCGTGGAGGGTTCCGAGGGGATGACTCGGGGTACACTCTGCTAGGCCTCCTCAGGTGACTGGCCCTTGGAGCCTGTTCCTTGCTGTGCCAAAGGGAAATGGGAGACTCACCCACTCCCCGGTGTGGGGAGACGGGCACGCTCTGTGCAGATGGTGTAAGAGCAGACAGGGCCCAGCGTGCAGCAGGCGCTCAGGCAATGGGCTCAGGGAAGCCCCTCCAGGAGTGGACTCGGTGGATGCTTTTCCACACCGTGGCAGGTTTTAGGGAAGGAGAAACCCCAAGGGGATCAGGCCTCAAACCCCACCACCTCCGATGCCGCAGGGGCAGTGGGATGGGGACGCGGCCCTTGGGCAGCAGCCTGCGTAGGCTCTCACCCGGCCCCGAAGCTGTAAGTGCGACAGACACGCACACATGCTGCTGTGAGCACGAGAGAGGCACACGCACGCACAGAGACCATCACACTCACGAGATCAACGGTTTATTGATTCTTTTCCCTAAAATACTATACATTTAAAGGAACTTCTGAACTGAAAAGACGTGACAATTTTTGGTAATCTGTAGCAAAGGAATGAGGATTTCTGCTGGTAAGTCTTCAAGATAAACACGTACACACATCCACTTCCAAGCAAGACAGTCGCGCTCACTGGAACATGAGTAAATGCATAGCTTATATGGCGGCAGCCATTTCTCCAATGTCTGATACACAAAATAAAAGCTTTCCCCCCCTCCCCACCTGATTACAGTGTAGCGTCTTGTCGCGGCACGTCTGCTCCCTGATGACCGAGGACACTCCGAAGAGACCCTGGTGCCATGGGTGAGGCCCAGCTTCTGTGGGCTCAGGAGGGACACGGTGACGGGAACCCGCAGCTGCTGCGAGGCCCGGAGCTTACAGTGCTCTGCTACGGAGGGACGAGGCGAGTGAGCAGCGGACCTGCAGCTGGCCTGTGGCACTACTTCCCTCCGGCAGTGTCCACTTCCAGGGCCCGAGGCCCCTGGCCCCCATCCAAGCCTGGAGAAAGCCCACCCAGCCCACCAGCCAGGCCTGGGCCCGAAGGCCACGGTCTTCAAGCAGTTTACAAATTAAATCCACTGTCAAGAGCCTTTAAAATCTCATGGAAACAGTAGACAAGCTCTTTAGATTCTCTGAATATCAAATAATATATATAGATACACCAGGACAAGACAGTCCAACATAAAGTGTCTTGATCTACAGGTGCCTGTGCCTGAAAAGCTAGTCTTTTCAGGTTCGCCTTCCACATCACTGACAGAATTATTCATTTGCAAGAGTAAAGTTTTAAGCACAAAGAGAGTGGAAATAGTTTTTAAATATGGAGACTCGCGGAGTACTACAGGTTATTCCCAACACCCATGTTCACAGGAGGAACCCAACCATACATGTGTCCACCTCTACTGTGGTCTCCTGCCACACACGCCCTATCTGAATGGGCCAGGCGGCCCCAGGCAGTGGTGGGCATGTAACAGCACAACACGGAAGCAGAGGATGCACTTCTCATGCCTGGTATATGGCAATCTGTGCCATAACTTAAGCCTAAGTGAATGGGTGAACAGGTACAACAAAGTACAACTGTACACAGCCTTAAAGTAAAGACCTCAGAAAATGGCATTTTGTTCATTTAAGTTGCAAGTGAGAAGCGCATCAGAGAGAGAAGTTGGTGGAACAAGAATCAGGGTAATCCACCAGATGCGGAGGAGAGGCGCAGAGACAGGCCAGGAATACTCAGACCCACGATAAGCCACATGCACACTGAGCAGGGAGCGGGTGCGGCAAGGGCGGGATGTCATGTACTGCGTCTTCCGGTGCTCAGATCCCTCCATCTGCACTGTGGAAAGGCTGCCAAGTCCCAGGTGAAATGACCGGCTCGTCTGTCTTCAAGAGACACCATGAAGCCAAAGCAATGGAACCATCATCTTCTGCAGAATAAGGAGTGGACGCCACGGCCGGCTGGAGCTGCCGGAGTGCTGCCCAGGCCCATGGCTAACGGAGTTCCTGGGACCGCACCCCTCCGCCAGCCAGCCCACTGGGCTGTCACTGGATCGCTTCGACATAATTTGCTGGGTACAGGCCAACCTGTCCATTGTCCAAGCGCCCCTTGCACCAGCCCTGCTCATCCTCGTCCTCTATCTTGGTCAGCTCATCCCCTGCAAGACAAAGATGGAGGGGTCTTGGTGAGCAGGCACGTGACACGCTGACCACCAGGTCGGTCTCCCTCCTGTCTTAGCCCCCACTCTAATTAACAAAACAAACCAATGAACGGAGTGGGTCCAGAGACATGGGAGCATGGAACGGAGAGCGGCATCTCGGAGGGAAGGTGGGGGAGGGTGGGAGGTATCCACCGAAGCATACCCCATGGACTCAGACAGGGGGGTGGTGAGGGCTTGGGTGGGGGTGGTGGGGCTGGAGGGAGCCGATGGGGGGAAAGGGGACATATGTAATACTTCCAACAATAAGGATTGTAAAAAACAATGAAAATGCACGCAGGGCCCAGGTCAGGATGCAGGCTGTGCCGTAAAACCGAGGGTTCGGTTCCTCGCAACAGAGCTGTGTTGGTGATGAACGTGAACACAGCATGGCTGCAGGGAGACTGTGGGAGGTGCCACCCCTAAGGCAAGCCTCTGCTGCCCAGGGCACACCAAATGCCACTCGGGTCCGGGCAAGGCGGCACCGTCAGGGGGCCCGTGGAGAAAGGCTTTTCCTCGGGACCTGCAGGCCGGTGCGCGAGCTGTTTGGGGCGGGTGGTCCTGGCGACCAGCATCTGCTCCGGTGCCCTGTGGTGCGAGGCCTCGCCCAGCGAGAGGCACCATCTTAGGCAAAGGCACAGGTACCTCTCTACCTGCTACGCTCTGGCATTGGGCATCTGCTACATTTTTTAAAAATGTATTTTTACTGATTTCAGAGAAAGAAAGGGAGAGGGAGAGAGAGAGAGAAACATCAGTGATGAGAGAGAACCACTGATCGGCTGCCTCCTGCACGCCCCTACTGGGGATCAAGCCCGCAACCCGCGCATCTGACCAGGAACCAAACTGTGACCTCCTGGGTTCATAGATCAATGCTTAACCACTGAGCCACACCAGCCAGGCAAGCATCTGCTACTCTTGCAACGAGCAGGGGTTTAGCAGCCCTGAAGTAAAACAAGCCTCCCAGCGGGTTGGCAGCATTCTCCCAGATGCCCACGGGGAGCCACCTACCAGCCTTGAAGCTCAGCTCGTCATGCTCCTGCCCCTCATAGTCGTAAAGGGCCCGGACCCGCACTTCCGTGCCCGAGGTGGCATCCTCGTCAAATGGATTGGAGTCCCCATTGGCATCCGTGGAGGAGAACGGGTTGTTAGACTCGTCGTCGGACCAGTCAGTGGGGTAGCTCTGCGTCTTCTCGTAGCTGCTCACACTGCAAGAAAGGGTGGAGCCGGGGCCCTGAGCATGGGGCTGCCAGAGGCGGGAGGCCCTGGCCGGGCCGGGCACTCCTTCCGCAGGAGCACAGCCCTCAGCTTCGTGGCCCCTCGGCATCACAGCGCGGCAGGCTCCCTGCCGGACCCGCACCAGCTCCTGGCAGAGGCAGGGCCGGCGGCCCCAGCAGCGCCACCCGCGGCCTGTCTTCCTGGGCAGAGGCTTTGCTACGGTTAATGGAGGACAGAGGAAAGCAACCACAGGTTGTTAACTGGTGCCCCCCTCCCTGCGAAAGTGAAAAGCCAGAGACTGTCCGCAGCTGGCAGCCGGGCCACCGCCTGCGGGCCTCATGCATGGCTTTCAGTGCCAAGGGGCCGAGACCCTGGACAGAGAGGAGGAGAAAGACAGAGCGAGCGAGGTGAAGACCAGAGGGAAACGTCTGTTCACCAACTTTTTGGCCTTAATGTCCTCCTTCTCACTGACGGTGCTCCCCGTGTCGTCCTCATCCTCGAAGGGGTTGTAGCTGGGCAGTGACTGCGCTGACCGTGTGGGGACGCTCGGGACACTAAGGTCGCTATGGGGAGAGAGAGAGCTTTCAGGGGACCCCAGCTTGGCAGCCCCTGAGGTCCTGGGTGCTCCCCGCTGCAGGGTCCCAGGGCCAGGGGCTAAAGGCACGGTCGGATGGGAGGGATATGTCGTATGAGCAGAAAGTTGTTCCAGCAAAACACTCGGCAATACGAGGGCTGTGAGCACACCAAGTGTCTCAGAGGACAGACTTGCATTTCCACCTGTGGACCCGAGGCCCGGGGGAGACCATGGGGATTCTGCCCAGTCCTCCCCATCCTGTGAGCTGGCCGGCCAGGCAGGCCTGGGCTCAGCCTGTGGGGCCCGGAGCCCGCTGAGGAGAGGGAGGCTCCCAGAGCTCTGCGGACCTCAGCACAGCGCACCCCCCTTCGGGCTACTAAAGGGTCTTCCAGGCCTGGAGCTTCCAAACGCAGCAGGGGAGCCACTGAACAGCCTGTCAGGAAGGAAGACCCCTTTCTGTGCTGCAGAGAGAGAAAGCCCATCTGTACAACTATGTCAACTGCCTACTGTGTGCCCGGCCCGGGAGGACCAGAGAGAAGCTAGACCCAAGCCTGGCCTGAGGGCTGACGGCCTGAGGGCTGACAGCCAGGGGCGACGGGGTGCAGGGGCTGCAGGTGCTGAGCACAGGACAGATGGTAGAGAAGATAGGCCTCGAGAGCCCGACACCCATGTAACTGCGCTGATGGGCCAGACTCCAAGTCCCAGGGCAGGCTCCGGCGGCCAACACCACCTCTCCCCAAGTCCAGGCTGCGTGGAGCAGACACTCAAAGCTCTGGGTGGACGGCTCAGAGATGGAGAGGGGAGGGGAAGAAATGCTTCAAATGCCACCGGAGTGACCCATGACCTCACCGATTTCAGGCCTGGTGAAGAGCACTGGACCCCAGCCTGCCCACTGCCTACACCGGGAGCCACATGTCTGAGACCACCAGGCCCTCCTCCCTCCTTGGCACCTTTTTCTGACTTTCTGAAAGGGGACTGGTCCTGGGCAGCTGAATTTGTAGTACAGAAGCCAAGGCAGTCTTGACCCAGGCACTCCCCGGGGTTATAGCTCATCCTCCCCACCCCACCCTCATCACACAGGTGCTGGCATGATCCTGGGGATGGTGCTTACTGCTCTGCTCACTTAATCAGGCCCACCTGCCCAGATGGTGACAAAGCAGCTGAAACATGACAGGCCATGTCTGCCTGGCGGGCGGGGGAGGGTCGGGGGAGGGGAGGCCTTTGGACGGGGGCTTCAGTGTCGGGGGCTACAGAAAGGCCCTGGAATCTGTGCTGACCCTTCCTCAGAAGCCACGATCATGTAACGCATCATCACCACGCGATGCATCATCCCTCGGCGTGACGCAGGCCTCAGCCAGCCGGCACAGCTCCCAGGGAGGGCCGCCTGCAGCCAGCTCTGCAGAGGGACAGTGCTTATCTGATGGGAGTGCTGGGTGAGGACAGGCCTTGTCCAGCATGCACTATCCAAGAGGGCCTAGTGACCTCAGGGCCACCTCTTCTATCCAAACAACAAGAAATAACCAAGGCTCTCAGCAGAGAGGTGATATCAGAAAGGGGACACCTGACAACGCGCGCCCCCCCGCCCCCCTCCCCCCGTACCCACAGACAGCCTGGGGAAAGTGCAAACCTGGCCAGGGTACCTGAAGCAGCCCGAAGGAAACGGACAGTGACCTCCACCTGCCTGTGTGCACCACTGGGGACACGTGACCAGCACCGGACCAGCTTCTCCCTTCACTTGGGGCCCAAAGCATGTTGTGGCAAAGGCTCCCTCTCTGGATCTTTCTGCAGCTCCAGCACCGGTGGACAGATAATCCTCCCAGAGATGCCCCGAGGCCTCGCCCACAGAACTCACAGAATTCAGATGCCCATGGGAGACCCTGTGAAGCCCCACTGGGGACACGCCCAGGTGGCCAAGCTGCGGGCGGTGTCCTGACCCATTGCAGAGGGCCCAGGGATGGAGGCTGCCCACACCCACCTGCTGGGCTTGTTCTGCAGAGCCTGGTCGCCTGTCTGGTTGATGCCTGTCAGGGTGACGCCGTCAGTGGGCTTCTTCTTCTCTCTCCGGCTGAGAGTTCGATTCATGTCTGCGGACCACTCCTGGTTCCCAGGCACCGAAGGAGAGAAGTCAGAAGGTCACTGTGTGAGGCCACATCAGTCTAAAGCCTGGGCAGGGGACTTGCCCTCAGAGCTGACTGTGCCCTAAACTGGACCTGAGCAAGTCTGCAAGGGGGAAACAAAGCCCTGGGGTGCAAGTAACCTCAGGGACTGGGGCCCTGCATCACCGAAGGTAAGCTGACTGACCACTCAAGTCTCCAAGGAGTGGCGCCCTCCCCTGGCGTGCTGTGCTATTGCTAGTGCATGCATCCCTCTCCCCAAAGGTCCGCTCTTTCCCAGCAAGTGGCCAGTTTTATCAAGTCCCTGGAAAACACCGGCGCGGGAGAGGAGGAAGGGGCTGCAGCAGGGTTTCCCAGAAACGCACGTGCACGTGGCTGACGGGGTTTCCCTCCCTCCCGACAGCGCCCAGCACTTGGCGCCACCAAGCCCCCCGCTGTGCTCACGTGTCGTTACAGGATCTTAAGGTTCAATGCCATCTTAGCAATCCCAAGTCTAACAACCGCTCAGATGAGGAAACCGAGACCCAGAAAGAAAAAGTTACTTTCCACAGAGTTGGCGGGAGCTCAGGTCAGCTACTTGTCTAGCACTTCTCAAGTGAGATAACATGGCTGAGAACTCAGCTGGCACCTGAGTGCCCTCGGTGACCTCTGGAATGTAAATCTGTCCTGCCTGGCGCCTGCGGACCGATGTGCCCAAGCTCCGCCTGACGGACAGGAAGGGCCAGCACACGTTTGCAGAGCCAGGCTGTGGACCACACAGACCCCAGGGGCTGCACACACTGCAGGAGCTTTGGGATTCAATAAGTTAGCCGTAAAGAGTAACTTACTTCATCCTTGTGGCATGGAAAACAAAACAAATCACTTCATTAGAGAAAGACAAGCATGATCCGCCCCATGTGGGCGCAGGTCCCGTATCGGCAGAGAGAGGGGCCACCCAGGGGCTCTCACCCAGACACCCACCCCAAGAGACAGCCTGTCAAGTCGTCCTTGCCAGGCCGTTCTGCCGTTTGGGGACTGCCTACCGACAGGCCACCCTAAGGAGAGGGGGGAGGATGGGGTGGGTGCTGTGTGCACAAGACACGTCCTCAACCCGCTTCTTCCCACTGAGTCATCGCGGGCTGGGAGGGAGGCTGGGCGCCTTCTCCTTTCTCCAGGTCCACTTCCACCCAGAAGGGCCCCGGCCTGTTCTGTCCCCGGGCCTGTGGCAGGGGCACAGCCTGCTCTTGGCTTCCTGTTGGGAAATGTCCTAAAAATGGTGCGGGCGGGGTGCTCTGCTGCAGGGGCCCACACTGTCATCTGAAGAAGCGTTCTTGAGAAGCTCCAAAGAACACAGGCACACATGTGAGGACTTAGCAACTGCAGGCTAAGATGGGGCCAAGCCGGCTTCTGTGTTTTCGGCCCGTGGCCAAAACCCAGTCTGGCCCAGGTCCCTGAACCCGACACCTGAGGAGACAGCTATTGTCCGCACATTTTAGACATGGGGAAACTGAGTCACAAAAAGGGCAAATGTCTTGCTCATCACCCCACAGCTGGTAAGTGGTGAGGCGGGACCTCACCGCACCTGGGCTCTCGCTGCACTGAATCGGGGACAGCCACTCGGCCTGAGTCTAAGGCAGAGTCGCTTCCAACATCCTCTCGGGAGAGGCCCTGCTCCACCGCGAGGAGGGAGAATCCCGCCCGCGGAGAACAGGGAGCAGGACTAGCGCCCACGGCTTTCTCTGCCACCATCCAGGTGGGGCAGGCGGGGCGGGGGCCTGGCAACCCAATCTTAGGGCTGGAAGAGCCTGAGATCCCCAGGCATTTTGCATGTAAAGACATTGGAAGGCTCAGACCCAGGAAAATGGGACAAGAGGGGAATTAACCCTGAACCCAATTTACTGTCTGAAATAAGGAAAGTGTGAAGGGGAAGAAGAGCTGCACACTGAGCCCACGCTCCCCTTCAGGCTGGACCAGAGGCAGCTGAGCTGGTGCCATGGCCCGCAGGCTGGTGTGCACTGTGGCCGCTCCCTCCTGGACATCCCAGGCGGGGCAGGGAACTGGGGGTCGGGGGGCCTGCATGCCCTGCAGCTCCTGGGACTCCCCTGAGGAAATGCCAATAGTTAACAGGTGACCAAAGTTCTTAACGAGAAAGGACATGATTGCACCTTCCCTAGCGATTCAGGCCCTTTAGCAATGCCGGAAGCCCCACAAAATTAGACATCAGCTTGTCTTCGAGCATAGCTGGGGGTAACAGCTGTCTCATGAAGAGGGCAAAGGCCAACGTGGAGTTGGAACGAGAAAGACAGTGCATGACTCGACCCGTGGGCCCAGCCCTGGCCGGGCCAAGGGGGTCCCGGGTGCGGCCTCCTCCTACCTCAAACTGCGGCCAGTTCATGGACATGCCCGGCCCGTGGTTGGCTCTGAACCACCTCAGGTCCTCCACCGCGTCGGCAGCTTTGAGGCTTTGCTCCAGTTCACGGTAAATATTTTTGTAGCTAAATCAGAAAGAAGCGTGACTCTTGGAAGGCAGGGACGGCCACACTCACCCCAGCCCGGTGCCTGCCACAACGGGCACCAAGGTCTGCAGCCTACCACAGCTGGCTTCACACGGGGACCAGGACTCCTGCCCTGGCTCGGCCGGCGGTCATCTGGCCTCAACGTGCACAGATGACCACCAACGATGGCGTGGAAGCCACAGCTCTGGCTTCTAACAAGCCAGCTTTCAACCACCAGGGGGCAACTTGGCTTTGTTCTGTACCAGGTAATACAGAAAACACCGGCATGGGCCACACAGGCCACCAATCCAAGCGGTCCCACTTAACCAGCTCCAGAACCCAGTCAGGAAAGTTCCTCCTCATCCCTCAGAAGTGGGGACGCCTCCTGCTGGACAGCTCACAGCAGCTCGCTTTCCTAAGAAGCTGACCACGTCGAATAGGAGTGTCACTATGGGTCGTTGTATTTTTCACTCCTAACCTTGATGGCTGGAAGTCATTTACCCTCCCTAGACCTCCGTCTCATCCTCCGTGGAGTGGGCACAATACCATCTATTATGGGTTGAATCCAAAAGATGTTGAAGTCCTAACCCCCAGCACCTCAGAATGTTACCTTCTTTGGACAAAGGGTCTTTACAGAGGAAATCAAGTTAAAGTTAGGTCATTAGGGTGGGCCCTAATCTATGGACATCTTTTTATTAAAAGGGGGGATTTGGACATAGACACCGAGAGGGAAGACGGTGTGAAGCCACCGAGAGAGAAGGCGGCCATGTGCCTGAGGTGATGGTCTATAGCCTAGGACGGCCGAGGGGTGACAGCAGACACCACAAGCTGGAATCGGCGGGAAGACCTCCGCTAGAACTGGTGAGGGAGCATGCCCTGCCAACACCTGGGCTGCAGGCTTCAGCTCCAGGAGAGAGAACAGACTTGTGAGGGAAGCACCCAGTTTGTGTGCTTTGTTACATCAGCCCTCAGACACTACTACACCATCTACTGGCCAGAGGGGCTTGGGGAGCTGAGCAAGGCCAGGCTGCCGACCGAGGACAAGCACTCACGTGTGGGAGCTATTCCACACAGACAGGAGCCCGGCCCTGCCCCAGCCAGCTGTGTGGCCTCAGGCAAGTCACTGAGCCTCACCCAGCCTCAGCCGCCTCGTCATCAGACAACGCCACCTACTTTATAGACGGTCATAAAGATGAATTAGATGGTGGCAGGGGAGCTGTGCAGAAATTGTTGCTTTTGTTGTTTTATACAGAAGGAGACATAGGGGATGTAATTTCCTGGTAACAAGCCCTGCTCTGCGGATGGCAGAAGTCTATGTCCAGGGTTGCCCAGACCTCTGCCCTGAACAAAGGCATCATGGGACCGGAGACAGAGAAGTGCAGAAGAACCTTCCCAGTCTCCCAGACAATTCAGATCTGAGTCCCCGAGGGTCTGTGCTGCCCGGGCCTGGGATCACTGAGAAGTCTAGGACCAAGCTGGCAGCCAGCTAGTCTGGACAGAGAGGACTTACAAGGGGCCGCAAGGTCAGACCGTCATGGGGGCAGGGCATGCCAGCCCGGAAATGCTCTACTTGCACCAGGATGACTTCAAATCCACCAACTGTAGCCAGTCCGAGCCGCAGCCCTCCCCGTGCATGGACCCAGTGCTGCACACAGAGCTGGTAGAGCAGGCCCCTTAAGCGTGCAGAACGGGGCCGTGGGGCTCAGGCCAGTGACCAGCTACTGCGAGCAGCGGCGACAGGCTCAGCAGAGGGGCTCGCCCTGGGCAGGGGAACTTCACCACCGTGAGAAGACCTGACCAAAATGCCACCCCAGATCTGGAGACCAGTGACTGAGCCTCACTCAAAAGCAACCTTCCGCTGTCTTCCCTGTGACATGCTCTGTGGCTAGAAGGACACCTACCTAGACACATTGGACAGGTCTAGGTGCTTCTGAACCTCGAGCAGAACTTCCCGGAAGAAGCGCAGGCGCTTCTCCTCAAACTGCTGGCACTGCTCGAACACCTGCTCCATGTTCTCCATGTACTGGGGGGTGCTCTGGTCCAGCTCCTTCAGGGACTTCTCGTACTTCTCTTTGGTCTACAAGAAAACGCAGACACCACAGAGGGAGGGTCACCACCAAGAGTAGGCGAGTCAGGCTCTGTGCCACGTGGGCCCTCATGGCCTGAGTCCCTTTCCACCACTTCTGAATTCAGCAGCAGCTGGACTTACTTATCAAGTGGCAATATTACACCACCGCTTTGGGTGACTTTTATAAGGAACTAGAGGCCCGGTGCACAAAATTTGTGCACAGCGGGGTGGGGGGGGTATCCCCTCAGCCCAGCCTGAACCCTCTCCAATCTGGGACCCCTTGAGGGATGTCTGACTGCCTGTTTAGGCCCGATCCCAGTATGATCGGGCCTAAACGGGCAGTCGGACATCCCTCTCACAATCCAGGACTGCTGGCTCCCAACTGCTCGCCTGCCTGCCTTCCTGATTGCCCCTAACTGCTTCTGCCTGCCAGCCTTATCACCCCCTAACCACTCCTCTGACAGCCTGATTAATGCCTAACTGCTCCCCTGCCAGCCTGTTTGCCCCTAACTGCCCTCCCCTGCAGGCCTGGTCACCCCTAAAAGCCTTCCCCTGCAGGCCTGGTCACCCCCAACTGCCCTTCCCTGCAGGCCTGGTTGCCCCCAACTTTCCTCCTCTGCTGGCCTGGTCACCCCTAACTGCCCTCCCCTGCAGGCTTGATCGCCCCCAACTGCCCTCCCTTGCAGGCCTGGACCCTCCCAACTGCCCTCCCCTGCTGGTCTGATCGCCCACAACTGCCCTCCCTTGCAGACCTGGTCCCTCCCAACTGCCCTCCCCTGCTGGCCATCTTGTGGCAGCTATCTTGTGTCCACATGGGGTCAGTCATCTTTGACCACATGGGGGCAGCCATCTTGTGTTGGAGTGACGGTCAACTTGCCTATTATTCTTTTATTAGATAGGAGGATTAGACAGGATAGAGGCATGGTGCATGGGTGGGGGCCAGCTGGTTTGCCCTGAAGGGTGTCCCAGATCATGGTGGGGATTCCCTTGGGGTGTGGGGTGGCCTTGGTGAGGGGCCTGTGGTGGTTTGCAGGCTGGCCATGCCCCCTAGCAACCCAAGCGGAGGCCCTAGTATCTGGGATTTTTTTATCTTCTATAATTGAAACTTTGTAGCCTTAAATGGAAGCCAAGGCAGGCCAGGGCAGGCAGAAAGCTTGTCTTCCGACATTGCCAGGGAAATCCAAGCCTCCTGCTCTCTCCGTGGCCGCAGCCATCTTGGTTGGGTTAATTTGCATACCCACTCCTGATTGGCTGGTGGGCGTGGCTTGTGGGTATAGCAGAGGTACAATCAATTTGCATATTACTCTTTTATTAGATAGGATAAGCACAGTGAGGAGCAGTGACCTGCATCTAAGAAGCACCCTGATCTATTTCCTTTGCACCCCTCAAGTCCCTTGGTGGTAGCAGCCTCTCTCTCTCCCCCAGAGCAAAGCAGACAGAGGGGCTGGAAGCTGGAGGCCAGGCACAGGCCCAGCCCACTTCCTGGGAACTATTCAATCACAAGTTGCTGGCTCGTGTTTAAGTCCTGTGACGCAGACCTCCCAGGCAGAAGGCCACCTGCATCTGAGGAGCCCTTCATAAACATCCTGTTTGATCTTCTCCCTAATCCACTGCAGGGGGAGTGGTAGGGGGCCCCCTTCACAGCAGAAGACACAGATGGCCCAGAAGCCACACTACCTGCTCACAGTCTCTTCTTGACTGAGAGCGCCTGTCCCACCGCCCGAGCTCCTGCCGCTCTGCCCACACCTCTTTGGGGCCTCATGGCTGAGGCTGCCAGGAAAACCCTCCTGCTCCAGGCCCTCGGGCTCCCTGCGGCCCAGCGCACCAGCTTCCACCCTCCACGGGATTCGCTTCCACATCAGAGCAATCGCTCTAAACCTCCTGGTCCGCCACACCTCTGCCCTCCCTTCTTGCAGTGGTTCCGTCAGCAGCATCTCAAGCGCCTTACTTTGCCTGACTCTCAAGGCCATTGGCAATTTGGTCCTCAAAACCCTCCGTATCAGCTCATACATCAGCTCCCCCTGGGACATTCACACCTCTGTGTCCTGCACAAGCATTCTTTCCCCCTCTCTGCCCACAGCCACCCCAGCTGCCCAGCACCTGACCCCTGAGCACGGGAATCCTGAGGCGGGCACAGTGGGCTCTGGAGAGGCCCTCTGAGGGCAGGAATGCGTGTGACTGTGTATCCCTCTCTCCACCCAGGCAGCTAAGCAGCGGCTGATGCTCCCATGTGCCAGATACACAAGCAGGAGAGGCAGGTGCACTCACCACGGGGAGAGATGTGCGTGATTTACCTTAAGAACATCCTGCTTGCACTTTTCTACTTTGTCTTGCAATTTCTTAAGCTGTTCAGGGTTCAGGGATGGGTCCACTTTGCTATTGCTTTCTCGTGATATCGCCAACTTCTCCTCTTTGCACGCTGCGTGGTAGGCTTTCTTTGCTGCTTCTACCTGCAGGGAGAAGGAGTTCCTGAACCTCGGGATTTTAAAAGGTCAAAATCCTCACCCGACGCTACAGAGACCCCGGGAAGTGCTTGTGCTCTCAAGAGGCGAGGAAAGTGCAGGTACAGAGCTGTGTGTTCAGTATAACTACACGCCGTTATGACAGAGGGCCCCATTCAACAGACATTGACTAGTGTCTGCTGTGAGCCAGGCGCTGTCCTAGGCACCAGAATGAGGTATGGCACCAACAAAGGACCTGGGCATTCATGGGGCTTACGGTCTAGCTGGGGCGGCAACTATAAGAAACAGTTCAAGCTCAGGGTAAATTAGAAGTGATAAGTGCCAAGGAGTAGAAGAAAGCAAGGAAGAGAGATCGGAAGACGGTGGTGGAGCTGGGCCTGGAGAAAGCCACCCAGATGACATGAAGCAAGAATTAAAGGGAGGCAGGCCGGGGTGGGCGGGGGGTGGGGGGTGGGGCGGGGTGCACCTGAGGGAAGAGCATGCCCAGCAGTGAAAACAGCAAACGCAGAGAAAGCGTCACAAGAAAAACCTAACACAAAAGGGGTGATACCGGAAGGCGGGGTCACAGGCCACACTTTCCACTGGCCATGTAACCACACACACGCACACAGGTACTGACGTATGTGTAATTTATTTAACGGAAGCTTCCTCACTTGAGCCAGTCATGGATTTCATTTGCGAGATGAGCTTGTAGCCATGGCCACATGAGGGGGATGGTGTCATTACAGACGAGGCCAGGGACAAAAAGGAAGCAACAAAAGCCAGGAACCAGAGGAGAGAAGGAAAGACTGCAGCTCCCACCAGAAGGCGCAGGTGTGAGGGAGTGATTCTGAGGAGGAGGGTGCAACTCCTGAGAAGAGCCAGGGGAGCGGGAGGGGAGGAAGTGGCACCTCTCTGCCCCGGAGGAAGGGGTTGGCCAGGGTGCAGGTGGGACCGCAAGTGCTGAGGGCGGGGAGGGGCGCGTGTCTGTCTGAAAGCCTCCAGCAAGCCAAGGCTGGACAAGACTCAGTGGCTTCGGTTGCTGCTTTCAGAAAAACAAATCTCAGTATCATTTGCAAATTTGAGAGAAAAACACATATAAGAGAAAAAAAAGTTTTAAACTAACCCTTTCTCCTAGTCCAAAGGGACTTTTAGATCTCTCTAGCAGACAATTCCCAGGCTGGGGGCAGTACTGCTAGTGGGTAAGGGTGTGGGTTTTGAGCTCGATCACCAGTGTCTGATCCGCAGTGTCCTGACTGTAAAATGGGTTGATAAGGGTGACACTGAAGCCTGGGCCTTGGGTAAACGTGAGCCACTACGGGCTTTCGGCCTGAGGGGCGGCCCTTTATTTCTGACACTAACAAGCGCAGGAAGCCTGGGCGTGGGGGGGCACTGCTGGTAGGGAGGACCAGGGCCCCAGGTCCCAGTCAGGAGTACAGGTCTGCAGGGGGCAGGGAAGGGACCTGCAGGAAGGAAGGGATCTGTGGGAGGGCGCACCTCTTTCAGCTTCTTGGCCCAGGGCTTCTGTGCCTTCCGAAAGCCGTCCTCGGCTTCCTTGGTCTCCTTGAAGCCCCCCATCATCTGCTTGTGAAAGGCCTCCTTCTGCCAGTTCTTGATCTTCTCGAAGTCCTCGTTCATCAGGGAGGCCTTCACCTCCAGGTGCAGCTCGCTCACCTTCTCCGCCTCGGACATGACAGCCATCCAGGCCTTCTCCACCGTCCCGTACTGAGGCCCTGCACAGGAGAGACAGACGCTGGCGGTCACTTGTCCCTGTGGGGCGGACAGGCCCTCCCGCGGACTTCCTGTCAGTCTCTCCCCGCTGCCGGGGAGTTGGGGCCAGCAGCCTGCCTGTCTGGCCAGGAGGTTTCCTTGTGGTTGTTTCAGATACTTTCCTCTCAGTGGCTGTTCCTTTTTCAGTTCCTGAGATGATGAAAAGAGTAAGGAACTGAAGCTGAATCAGCTCGGCCATTCTTTTGCTAGGGAACTTGAGAGATTACATAAATTTCCTTTTTTGAAGCCACTGGGCTCTTTAAAAACTCAAATTTCTGCCGTTTTAATTTGTGTAAGGCTGGCTGTTGGAGGAGGGGCCTTCGGAAGAGCTGACTGCTCTCCCAGGACACTTCCCTCTGGGGGGCTCCTCAGCACCGTGGCCCCCGTCTCCTGGGCCACACGCTCCCTCCCAGGGATGAGGCCAGGCCCTGTCATTCACTCCCAGGAAGAGGCCGGCCCAGAGCCCGGCTCGAGAGCTGCCTGTGGAAGGGAGGGCTGTGCCCTCAGCAGAGCAGAAGCCCTGTCTTGGGGGAGAAAGGAGCCGGAGGCAGGAACCTGCTCTGGGCCAGATGGAAATCTGTAGATAGTGGGGTGGGGTGCCTGAGTCACCTCACTCGCTGTTCTCAGGAAGGAAACTCACAACCGGCCTGTCATTTGGAGGATGTGGGGTGGCATGAGGTGAGGGAGGGACAAAGGCAGAGCTGGGGATGAACATGGACACCCAGGTCCTGTCTTCAAGGCACTCTCAGAGGACAATTACTGTTTGAGCTGGGTGATGACACAGAGGCCCTGGGGGAGGGAGAGGTGAGCCCCTCTGAACCTCTGATCCCCGGCGTCTGTGAAACCTGAAGCTCCCTCCTGCCTAGGTCCACCACGCCAGGCAGGATCCACAAGGTGAGGGGCAGGTGCTGTGACCCTCCAGCTCTCAATGGACAGGAGGGATTGTGTCAACAGCTGGATCCTAAGAGGCAGAAGCAAACGACAACAGCTACCATCTACTGAGGGACTGGGCCCATCCCTGGCTACGCCTCATCCATGAACAGCCGCTCCGCTGGTCCAGACCCTGGGAGCCCTGCCCTCCAGGACCCTGGCCAGGTCCCCTGGTTGGCACCTTTGAGGACAGCGGTCACAGGAGAACCTGAGAAACACACCAAGAAACTCCTACCAACCCGCTCTGTCCTAGGACACCCAGAACCAGTCAAGTGCCCCTCCACTGCTGGGCAGTGCGTCAGCACAGTCCATGTCCAGAGCAGCCTTCTGTCACTAAGCTCCAGAATCTTCTGTTAGGCTGGGGGGGAGAGGCAAAGCCGTTACTCCATTAAAATTCCAAACGGAAGCCCTGCTGGATGTCACTGTCCAGTCCCGCCTGACTCGCTACGTGGCCGAGCTCACGGCTCTCAGGGCCAGAACCTCGTGCTGCGCGGCCAGGCTTCTGCTCGGATGGGAGCTTTCTCAAGTGCGGGCCCTGGGAGCTGTTCTGCGTTAAACTGGCAAGCGTAGCATCCGTGGGAGACGCAGATGCTACCCCCAGAGCAGTCCTGCCATGCGGAGAGGAAATCGCACGCAGCCTGTGCTGCTGGGTGACTGCACCCTGCTGCTCTCCCAACTGAATCCCAGCCCCAGAACTGTAAGACGCACTCCTGCACACTTCCTTATGAGAGAGGAAACTGGCACAGAGAGGTCACCGATTTGCCCAGAGCTGTCCTGGGCAGGGGCCTCCCTACCCTTCTCCACGAGCTGCCTCCAGCGCCGGGCCCACTCGGTGAGCTGCTGTGCATACGCCTTCTCGATGCGTGCCCGCTCATGCAGGCAGTTCATGAGGTCGCTGCACAGGCGGTGGCCATCGTCGATTCGCTTCACGGTCCGCTTGTAGTTCCCGACCTAGGAGACAGAAGCGCGCTGGGAGGCTTGGGGCTCTGGGCAGCAGCCCACCTGCCAGACCCCCCGGGAGTAGGACAGCCTGACCCTCACTGCTGTCCCAACAGCCTCCATGCCGACCAGGCTCCCGAAGGCTCAGCCCTCTCCCATTTGGAAAGCATCCCACATCATTAGATGACAAGCTCCCGCTTCCACTTAGCCAGCAGGAACATACAAAACATCCATTCGAAGCTTCTCAATGTCCACGTGGCCAGTGTCCACGCTCTGGCCTGTGGGTCAGGGAGGGAGACAGACCAGCTCAGGGATGGCTACGATGGAGGGAAGTGAGGAGCTTAGGGCACCCAGGGGGGCATCTCACGCAGACTGAGGGGCCAGGGACAGCTTTCCAGAGGAGGTGATGCCTAACTAGAGAGATTTAAAATAATAATAATAATGTTTTAGTAACTCATATTAAAACGATCTTACATTACAGACTTTTGGCTAAAGGCCTTTGATCATCATGGGTATAAACAAGTGTCTTCTGCCTTGAAGTCATCACTTGCCGGATTATTATTGCCTCCCAATCATAGCAATCAACACTACTTTCCACTTTACTGAGCACCTACTATGTGCCAAACACCACAATAGGTATATTACACCTCCAAATACTGCCAGCACCGTAACAAGCAGGAGTAACTGTCCCCACTTTAAGATGAAGAGACCAAGGCTTAGAGAAGCCGCATAGTTTGCCAAGTCCCACAGTTGCAGACCCTTCTCTGCTTTGACAAGGACGAAGGTGCGTTTTGGCCACTTTTTCTCATATATGAAAGGAGAGACTAGCTCATGTAAATTGTAAATAATAAACGGATAATTGAGAAGGTTCTCGTGGCTGATTTGGAGGGATAACCAAGTGCTCAGTGTTTCATTCTTTGAGCTGCTGACCTGAAAGGACACTGCGTAGCTCTTCCTGGACACCAGAAACACCTGGTCCCGGAGGAAATGGGCAGAAAAGCCATCTATTGGATTCTCAACCCCTTTCTCCCTGTCCTCAAAACCCTTGGCCAACCTTCTGCCAGTTTTACCATTTCTAAGTCTCTTTGCCTGGCTGAGCATGCTCCCACTTCACGCCTGCTGAGAGTGAAGCTGGAAGCTCCTGGAGAACAGGGTCCCACCCCTGCAGCAAAGGGCACAGTCCTCAGGCTGCGGCCAACAGCACTGCTGTTGACTTCTGATTTCCGCACCGTGCAGCTACCCAAGTCTCTCCTACCCCGAGCCTGGCTAACCGGGTGAAGGAGGGGTTCTGAGGAGTGGTGGGAGGAGCCTGGGAAGGCACCGAAGGTGGGCCTGCATGTTGATGGGCAATCGGGGGAGGGACTGAGATGTCGCGCTCCCATGGCGACAGTAGAAGCCCTGGAAGTCAGGTGGCCTGGCAGCCATCCCCAGAGGCCACTGGGATTTGCAGCAGCTTGCTGAAGTTCATGAACACCAGCACTTGTATTATTATTTATTATTGTATGTTTTCCCTCCACAGTCCCCCAGCCCAGGCCCAGCTGTTAGCCCCCCGTCAGGGAAGCAGGTGAGCAGCGCACCGACACACCGGCTGAACCCGAGCTCTCAGTCCCCCCTTCAGCAGTCTTGTTAGGAAGGCGAAAGCGAGCATGTCACAACCAGGTGGAAGTGACATCACATGCTCAGTTCCCATTTAAAATAGGGCCTTGCTGTCGTTTTCAAATTTACAGCAAGAGGAAAAAAATCACCAACAAAGCCCAAGTCAGGCCCTAGCCGGTGTGGCTCAGTGGACAGAGCGTCATCCTGTGGACTGAGGGGTCCCAGGTTCGATTCTGGCCAGGGGCACATGCCTGGGTTGTGGGCTCGGTCCCTGGTAGGGGGCATGCGGGAGGCAGCCAATCAATGGTTCTCTCTCATCATTGATGTTTCTGTCTCTCTCTCTTCCTCTCTGAAATCATTAAAATCTATTTAAAAACAAAACAAAAAAAAACAAAACCCAAGTCAGTGTCACTGAGCTAGTGGCCAGGAGAGCTGAGATCACCACGGCCCATGCATACCTGACAGTCCCCAGGCAGCCACCACGGGGGCTGGCTTTCATCCCAGTCACCAACAATATTCAAACTGGTAACCCACATCAGAACATGTTGGCTCTCCAAAAACCTGCCCCTCTCCGACTATCAGCCCTTGTGGGAGATTTACAGAAAAGACAAGGGTGTCTCTTAACAAGGTCCATGTTGGTGCAACCCATCAGCACACAAGGTGAGCAAAAGTAGGTTTACAGTTTTGAGTCTGCGAAATACAGCTTATTCTTGTATTATTATTAATTATTGTATTATTTTCCCCTCAAACAACTGTAAACCTACTTTTGCCCCACTTACATTTAAATAACTACTCTTGAAATCTGAAAAGCAGAAGGATGTTTCCAGAAGCACGTGTTGTACATTTAAGTGCCGGCACTGTGACCATGCTGGGCCGCGGGGAGAAAGGAGTGCTCAAGGTGACAGGCACCGCAAAGCCATCTATGTCCCTAACATCATCTACATTCAGGCTTGCCCCTCAGACGGCAAGACACTAAAGACAGGTGCTCAACAGGCGTCTGCCTCAGCACAGGACCACGATGCTCGTCCTCTTCTTCAGGTCTGCCTGGCTGAGGGAGGGTAGGGGTGGGGAGGTATACTGAAGGCAACATCCGAGCTGAACTTCCAAGGACTTTCAAGGAGGCTGGCCACATTAATGGGCAAGCAGGAGGCTGGCCACATTACTGGAGAGGTGAGGGAAAGGATTCCAGGCAGAGAACAGTGCTGGCAAAGTGAAGAAGTTGTAACAGCATGGAGACCTGTGGGCACTGTGAGACGCCCACCAGGAATGGAACACAGAACACAGAATACAGAACGCAGAACGCAGGGCAATGAGCAGACTTGGCCAGGCGTCAGGTGCAGCGGGCGGGGTGGGAGGTGGGGTCGGACAGTGAGAAATCTCTAGGGCGGGCCTTCACCCTGCAGGGTGCTGTGTGCAGGGCCTGGTGGGCCTTGGGAGGTGAAGCTCCTGGGGGAATGTGTGAGGGTGCCTCCTGAGATTGGGCCCAGCTGTGAGAGACCTAACACAAGGATAAGGTCAGAAAGGGGAGGGGACTGAGTGTCAAAGGCAGGGGAGAAAAGGGAGGAGACAGGTGTTGATGAAGTGTCCCAGCCTACCTGCCCCAATTTCTGCTCTCTAAGGCTCAGCCGGGCTTCCCCAGGGCAGCTTCCCTGCCACCTGCGGCCCAGGCCAGAGCACCAGCGCGGAGCACCTGGATCGCCGGCACTTGAACACAAGCGAGACCAATTCCCCACCCCGGACTCCTGCTGGCTGGTCCACCCGGGGGCCACGAGGGCCCTTCCGAACAATGCCCCCATGCCCCGCAGTCGCAGCTGGTCCCACACAGGCAGCGATCGTGCACGTTAGCTCCCTGCCCGTGCTGGCTGCAGGCCTCCTGGCAGAGGTGCCACACGGTCTTTCCCCAGCAGCAGCATCATAATAGAGCATGTCCACAGTGGGCCAGGTGGTGTGCTGACAGCTCCACATGTGCCACATCATCGAGTCCGTCACAATCCGAGGCAGTGGGTGCTGCTTATGTTTCCATTTTACAGAAAAGGAAACTGAGGTTTGAAGCAGCGAAGTCCCCCATGATCATGCAGCCAGGAGGCAGAGCCCACCTTACAGAGCGTTCCTCAGGCCGCGAACAGAGAAGGCAGAGAGCCAGGATTTAACGGGTTGGTGTCAGGTGACGTGCGTGCTTCCGACGGATTCAGGGAAGGCCACAGGGGTCAGGACTGTCAGGTAGCATGCAGGCCCTGTCCCTGACCCCACCACGTGCTGGCGAGGCTATCAGGAACCCCAAACCTGAAAACTACTAAAACCGCTTGCTCAAGATTACTCTATTTTACCCTCAGAATACTCATGCCCTTTAACCTGCAACCCTGAGGCCTAAGCATACTGCTCCCTCCACACCTGGAGGCACGTTCAAGGGCAAGCCGAGTGGACGGAGCCTGCCTAGACAATAAACCCATTTGTCTTTGCTTTCTTCAGGCAAAAGCAGATGTTCTTGTCTACCGACAGTATGACAGCTAAGAATTTAGATGGGAGCCTAAGAGCTTAAATCAATGGCTTGTTAAAGCTACTTGGTTTAATATATGCTGATAACATATTCTGGCACCTTTCACCTTTTTTTTTTAACCAAGCAGCTGCAGACTTCTGTAAGAGCACTACATTTAGCTACTTCATTTTCCCAGGCGGCTTCTGTCATCAACTGGGTCATTACAGGGAGCTGCCAAAGGCGGCCTGCAGGAACAAGTATGCCGTGTGTGCTGAGGCCGCACCGCCACAGCAGAGGGCCAGGGCTCCCAGCCAGAACCTGTCCCGACACCTTACACCACTTTATGTGTTCTCATTCCCTTCACCCTCACATAGGCTAGGCTGTGGCTATCAGCATCACTCCCACTCTACAGACTGGGAAATTGAGGCAAAGACAAATTAGCAACTTGCCAAAAGCGACACACATGTGAAGTGACAAGCCTGGGAGTCAAACCCACGTCACCTGGCTCCTAGCACGCATCTGAACCCACCTCGCCGCTGTGTCGGTCTGTCTCTCGAAGGCCTGTTGCTCCATCCCCTCCGCATTGCCACCTAGCTCAGGGCAGGTACTGATTAATACCAGAGGCAATGTCACTGCATTCGGAAAAAAAGTTTCCCCAAGACGCTAACGGATTCTGCCTGTGGTTTGGCCCAGTGGTGAGAATCACGAGGACCTGCGTTTCTAAAGGCCAGCCCCCAGGAGCTCCCAGGAAGTCTGCACAGCCACCTCTGGCTCCTGAGTGTCCTTCAAAGCGGCACAGCCTTCCTGGGGCCAGCAAGCGGGGCCTGCCTGCGCAAACTGGGGGCAGGGGGACAGTCTGAATCCCAGCACCAGTTCTAACATAGCTCCATCCAGTTTCACCACCAACATTCCCCTACGCAGTGGGAGTGCACCTGGCAATGCCAGGAAGCCGCTGCTGCCGACAGGCCGGGCCATGCCCATGACTGTCACTGTCCCTGTTACTCTTGCTGCCTTCTAAGAGATGTTCCCTCAGACATGTGCCTCTCTGGCTACTAAAATTTGAGCTCCGGCCCAGATACCCACCAGGAAGGTGCTACCAGCCCAGGGCAGGGGCAGAGGGCACTGGCACCCCCTGTGCTATTTCATTTACTCTGATCCCACGGAAGCCAGCTACCCGCCTTGAGGGTAGGGACTCAGACTGCCACTTTCCTTGTTGGAGCCTCACAGGGCCTACCACACGGGAGGTGAACAAACACATACTTTTAACAAAATGAAGTATTCAGCTACAAGTCAATATTGGGCTTTTCCCTAACACATAGGAGAAAAGTGTGGACAGAAGTTTCAGCTCCTGGCCATCTTTTCTAACCTTGGCCACCTGTGACCACTTGTCTATTAGTCTGTCATATCAGATGCTATTTGATGCCAGGCAAAACTATCCACTCAATTACTCTAAGTTATACAACGCCTTTGTGCCCATCCCCAGTGGGACCCAGGCCATCATCCTCACCTTCTGTCCCACCAGAGCCTCCAGGGTGAGGAAAGCACCCGCGTGGGAGCCAATGTCTGCATTCTCACTTCATCCTGGCTGCCTCCCTCAAAGGCCAGTATCACCCCCTCTTTACAGATGAAAAGTCTGAGGCTCTGACCAGTCAAGCAACTTGCCCAAGGTCACACAGCTGGTAAGGGCACAGCTGGGATCAGAACCTAGGTATTTTTAATATATACTTTTAAAATATATTTTTATTGATTTCAGAAAGGAAGGGAGAGGGAGAGAGAGATAGAAACATCAATGATAAGAGAGAATCATTGATCGGCTGCCTCCTGCATGCCCCACACTGGGGATTGAGCCCGCAACCCAGGCATGTGCCCTTGACGGGGATGGAACCTGGAACCCTTCAGTCCACAGGCCAACGCTCTAGCCACTGAGCCAAACCAGCCAGGGCAGAACCTAGATCTTTTCAACTGCAAAGCCGGTGCTCTTTCCATGAAGCCCATGGCTACTGGGAAAGTTACAGGGGTTTCACCCTGAGAATAAAATTTGATAGACAAGGACTTTCCTTTAACCAGCAGGCAGGAAAAGTGGGGCTCAGGAAGAATGACTACCAAAACCACAAAATAATCTAATCAGGAAGGGAGTTCCTCATAGGCTCAGACAGACAGGAAGATGCTCCAACCAGCTCCAGGGCAGTGTGGTTAGCCCTCTGGCCATTTGCCTGCACTGGCCAGCGTGTCCCATCACCACCCTCTGTTTTCCCACACAAAACTGCCTGTCAGGCTAAGCCCAGTGATCTGTATATTTCACTCTAAGTCATACAGGGCTGAACAGGAAAGGAAGATCAGAGAATGGACAAACTGACAAGGCCTCGAAAGCACCTCTAAACTGTTACGTACCTGACTTTTCTAGCAAGGCAGCTTCACTGACAGCTTAGCCATTCTGCTGCCATCCATATCTGACCCACAAATGCCTGGCTGGTCTGGGGGGGAGGGTGTTCACCCCACTCTCACCCCCACCCCCACACAGTCCTGGCAGGCAGGTATCAGCCTGATCTCCGCATCATGGGAAAAGCCTGGGCATTACCTCCCAGAAGCTGTCGCTGGACACTTCTACTCCAACGGAATCATCGTAAGTGACAGACATCTCTCCGAAGGGTGAGGGAGCAGCAGGTCAGCTGCAGACACTCCAAATCCAAAGACAAACCTACGAGAAAACGTATCATTGTGATCTTGAATTCCCAAGGTAAGAGCAAGCCATCCCCACGGACGATGTCCACTTCCATCACTGCCTGTGCACAAACCAGTCTAAAACGCTTCCTTTAGTTGGGAGGTCAATAAACTCTAAACAGGACGCATACACGTATGTTATATGCACACACATCCGTATTTCACATGAACAAGTAACCCTCCTCACCATCCTGCTGAAGAGCCAGAAGAGCTCTCAGAACAGTCTGTGTTCTGAGATCAGCAGATTGATGCCTCCACTAAGCACTCCTGCGCATCCCTTGGAGAACGAGACACAGAACACGCGAGGGGAGCGGCAACTGAAGGCAGAGCCTTGCATCTCTGGGCTCACTCTGTCCCAGCCTGTCCTAGCCATCCAGCAGGGAGAGGGTCGGGGTAAAATGTGAGTGGGAATAATCCCACCTTTCACACGACTCTCCCCTCTCCACAGGGTTCCAGCACATTCTGACTGTGCCGGGCACTGTCCTCCCCGACCCATGGCTGACTCATCTCCGCCACTGAAACCCCAAATTCAGACCAATTTATTTGGACACCATTTGTGGGAGGGTCAGCTACACCGAGTAAAGACGAACACGCGAAAGTGACCATTTTTGAGTGCAGGTGCAGTGTTCTCAATCCAGCAAAGGTCGACGGGCAGTTGCTCCCCTGCTGGAGGGAGGAAGTTGAAGCACAGATCACTGTGATGGAATGACCTGTCCGCAGGGGTGAGACTCCACCCTCCTTTCCATCAGCCTGTGTTCAGGTCACACAGCCAGATCCAAACCTCTGCTAACTACAGAGTCAGGATGCAAAGCCTCAGCTCAGTGCCAGCAGGGAGCAGGAGGGGTGGGCAGGCAGAATGACCTACACTGCTACACCTGCAGGTGCCAGGCTTGGTTTGTTCTAGGTCCTTTTCTCATCACATCTAATCCTCATGATTCCCTGTGAGACAATCTAGAGCCATCGTAAGGAATACAGGCTCTAGAGTCAGGCTTCCTGGGCTCCAATCCTAAATGCATGACTCACTGTCTGGGCAACAGAGGGCAAGTTACCTGACCTCTCTATGCCTCAATGGCTTTCTCTGTAAAAGACAGCCATAAGTAAACCAGAATTGCTGAGAGGGTCAAATGAAGCAATACATACAGGGGCTTAGAACAATACGTGGCCCATAGTAAGTGATATGGGCATAGTAAATAATGTAATTATTATTAGACTAGAGGCCCAGTGCAAGAATTCATGCACGGGTGGGGTCCGGCCGGTGGGGAGGAGGGGATGTGGGAGGTTGGCCAGCCAGCCCCGCCCCAAATTGGGTGGGGGTGAGAGGGTGATCAGGGGTGGGGCTGATCACCCTCTCAGGGGAGGGGCCGAGGGCGGTTGGCCGGCAGGCCCTGCCCCTTGGTCAAACTCCTGGTCAGGGGACAATTTGCATATTAGCCTTTTATTATATAGATTAGTAACTATTATTAGTATTACTAGCATTACTTTGGTCTATACTTTATAGTTGAGAAAATTGATGCTTGGAGAAGTAACTTGCCCAAGGTTCGCCCAAGTAATGAATGGTAGAGACCAGCATTTGACACCAACTCTGCCTGTTTGCTAAGGTAACATCATGTCTCCACTTTAAATAAGATCCATAACCCCAGATCTACTTGCTAGTTAAGAGGGTTTAATCTGGTGGAGCTTCCAAAGGTAAACACAGCACTGTGTGCCCAATGCATTCAAAGTAAAGACCTGGCACACGCCAAAGCCCAGCTCTAACGCACGCAAGTATAACCAGGCAGTCGCACGGGTGCCACCCACACACTCGTCCTGACAGCATGCTGACTAACCCTCTGCTCCATCGTCACAGGGGCGTGTGTCCTTGACCACAGGCTAGCACAAAGGTCTGACAGGCCATCGGCTGGGCCCTCGTACCACCTTGTTTCACAGCAGCCCCTTTCCCACAGAACCCTGTGCTCCAAGCAGGGCCTCCTAGAAGCACCCAGCCTGCCTCTGCAGCCACCGAAAGCCGTCCACCCAGCACACCTGGTCCCTGCTCCAGGCTCCTCAGGGGATATCTGGGCATTGGGCTCAGGCAAGTCTCAAAGTGGTCCCAACAAGTGGCTGGCTGGCTGCCAGGCCAGCTCCAGGGAGCAGTTACCGGGAGGAAGGGCACCTGCTCCAGACGGAGAAAAGCTCAGGCAGAGGAATTCCTTTCTGCCTGGGTTCAGCCATGGTGTAGACACTACTGGAAGGTCAGTTCTGCACAAGATTTATTAAGCATCCTTTGAAGCACAATGTTAGCTATATTCTACCATCTCATTTATTTTTTCATTAACAGTCCCATGAGGTAGGTATTTTTATTTCCTTTCCACAGATGAGAAACTGGAGATCAAGTAACTTAAGATTATAAATGGTGAGAACAAGAAGCTACACCAGATTCTGTGTTTCTAACGTTCAAGTTTTTCCTATTAGACTACATTGCAGATAATTAAAAGAAGTTTATAGGTATAATGAATAAAATGCTGTGAAAATATCAAGAGAGCAAGAGTGAATCCTTTCATGAACAGGGCGTGGGAAAAGCTGGAGTGAGACTGACAGGGAGATGGGCTCTGTAAGGGGAGGAGGGGGTCAAGATGGGTCCAAGGCAGGCCAAGAAACCTCATCTGCCCCTGGAAATTCCTGGCTGGTGATTTTACAACAGTAAGAGACTCAGGTGTCAGCCTTCAGGGCCCAAACAAAAATGTTCTCCGCAATGTCTAGTTAGATCTGTTCCGTTACGGCCAGGATTTGACTGGCACCACTGACTCCAGATGGCACAATGATCAACCACTATTCCTGGGCCCAGAAGACTTGAGTCACACCAGCCTGGGTTCAGAGACTGTCAGGAAGGGACTGGAAGGAAAGAACCCAGGAAACATCATGTGACTCGGTGACACAATGGTCTTGTGTCAACAAAAACTGGGAAGAGAGGAAGACCTGCCATTATCAGCTGCACTCAGTGAGCCTCATTCATTGAAGATCTAAGTTTCCAGAACTGACAGAGTGCTGGGAATACACACAGACCGTGGGCTAGGCCTCAAGTTCTTTTAAAGAAAACTGAAGAACAACGAAGCTGGACTAGATTAGTGGGAATCGGGAAGTCCCAAATGTTAACTTTGTCGAGTACAAACAGAAAAAATATTCTTTGCCCTGTTAATACTGTACATAAAATGAAATTGATTGATGTGAAAATACTTGATGACAATCAAATTAAGACCTCAGAATGCCTGCTTTACATAAGGCAAGAAAAATGGCAATATCCAATGTTAAGGTCTTAATGTACCAAATTGGGCATTCTTTTTTTGTTTTTAAACGTATTTGTAACCTAGAAAATTGTAACCTAAAAAAAAATCTGTTTTCCATAGAACTCAAAGAGTTTGGCAGAGAAAGGAAGGACAGGAAGAAGGATGGATTACCCATGGTCCTATCACGGGAAGACAACACAATGTATGTTCCTCCCTCACCGCTGTTTTCAGACATCATCTACTCCCTCCTTAAAGGAGGGGGCAGGGCGAGGTGGACACGTGTGACTTGGGGGCCTAGAGCTGCAGACAAATAACTCTCAGGTAAGAGGAGAGGGCATAGGACACAGCCTCCACAGAGAAAAGGAACTCCTTCAGCAAAGCCCCTGAAGTCCAAACACTGGCACTCTGTTCTCATACATGGGCTCTCGCTTGAGTGTGGTAACCGAGTGGGAACCAGCTGCAGACCAGGCCACACCCAGGACCCATGCTCAACCCCACAGAGAAACCAAGAAGGTTCTTGGCCGAAGTTGTCCGTGTTTGTGTCAAATCAAGAATGCCTGCGTCACCCTAACCAGTTTGGCTCAGTGGATAGAGCGTCGGCCTGCGGACTGAAGGGTCCCGGGTTCGATTCCGGTCAAGGGCGTGTACCTTGGTTGCGGGCACATCCCCAGTAGGGGGTGTGCAGGAGGCAGCTGATCGATGTTTCTCTCTCATCGATGTTTCTAGCTATCCCTCTCTCTTCCACTCTGTAAAAAATTAATAAAATATACTTTTAAAAAAGAAAAAAGAATGCCTGCTTCAACCACACACGGTTCTGCTGGTCCAGCTGGGAGCCCAGGGCGGGAATACAGCAACATCAAAGCGGCCCCATGCACCAAGCTCCTCTCATCACCAACCGGTGGTCCAGGTGAGCTTTAAATACATTATTTGTGTTCCTTAAAACCCCTGTAAAAATGTATTATTGTCCCCATTTTACAGGGAGGCAATCAACTCAAGAGCTCACAGCTCATCTATAATAATCTATAATAATAAAAGCATAATATGCTAATTAGCCCAGACGTCCTTCCAGACGAAGCAAGGGCTGTGAGGGAAGCCCGGGTCCCGGGTGCTAGAGGGAAGCCGGTGCTGGCAGTCGAGAGAAGGAAGGTCTACTCTTGCACCAATTTCGTGCATTGAGCCTCTAGCAAATGCTAAGCTGGGATTCAACCCAGACATCTGGCTCCATGCTGCCGACTCCAACAGGACACTGCATGACCAGCCCCAAGTCATTCCCAGACCTGGGAACCCTGCTTGGCTGGAGGCTGCTCCCACAGGGAAGGGGCTGGGTTCTCAGGGCTGTCTTACTCATATCGCTGCGCAAATATCCCAAGGCCCTGGGCTGGCCAGGGACTATTACTCAGAATTTTTTCCATGCAGAAATGTGAATTGGGCTTTAGTACCCACTGAAAAGGTTGGGGAAACCAAGGCTTCTGAGGGGAACATGAGAGAACCTTCAGGTCCATTCCTCCAAAAGGAGATCTGGTCGGGTCAACTTCCTGGTCCTGCTTCCCTCGCTCTGTAGCGTCAGAGTCAAACCCCCCCCTCACCAAGGCTGTGCCCAGGCTGTGAAACTGGCTGGCTGTACTGCCAAATGGTACTGAGTGTTCCTGAGATGTGGTTATCAAAGCCAACCCCATAAATGTGCATTTAATAATTAACTGGGTACTGCTCCACAGGAGGTGAAGTTCCTGGGAAGACAGTGTGGCATCGGGGCTCCACCCCTGGGGACTCAGCCAGCCATCCTGAAGCCTGTCCTCGCGAGGCAAGGTCATCACCCGCACTCCCTCCCTCCTGAGCTCTGACTGCCTCGGGGATGATAGGGACAGACAGGTGAGTCAGTACTGCTCTTCCCGAGGACAGGACCGAGTGGCACTTCAGTGTATTTCACACTGTCCACTACCTACTAGTTGACTGGTTGTTTCTTCTTAGAGAAACTGAAACCCAATACTCAAATAGAATGTGAGTCCCATGAACTCTAATGCCACACATAAGTGAATGCTCCTGTCGGAGACTCCTGCGCATGCCAGTCCCCTTGGAGACCTTAAACTCAGTTGCTCGAGGGACAGGGACAAGGTGCTTCCGTCTGAACCTTGTCTGCCCATCAGAGGTGGCAGAAGCAGCAAGCTTGACAGCGAGGCAATCAAAGTACAAGGATGTACAAGTCATCACCTCTCGCCTCCCACTCCTGCAAACACACGGGCGGTCCTCCACGTGATCCTGGCACACAGCAGGCCCTCCATCAATGGCTGCTGAGTACACATTCTAAGAGGTAGGAGCCACGGGTCCAGCTCTCTGGATTCCACTGCCTTCTGCCACTGACGTATATAAACACCGGTGAGTCAGAGCCACTCCTAACATGATTCACTGCAGTCTCAGAGGTTAACGGAGGTTGCCGAGGGCGCCCTTGGCCCAGGCTGGGAGTGGCGGGACCTCCTTCCTCCCCTCTGAGCCTGATAACAGGTATCCAGTAAACAAAAGGTACAAATTACATAAGTACATCTAGCTCCCTCTGAATGCCCTTAATTTGTTCCAAAACAGAAAAACAACAGAACAGGCCGTGGGGCCAAAAGGCTGGTACTATAAAGCAAGGCCATTCTGAGCGAAGGCGCGTTGCTCGCGTCCCCGACAGCCTCCGGAGAAAGCCCTCTCTAGTCCTCTGTCACCGCAGAGGCAGCGCGCCAGGAGGCTGTCCTCGAAGCTGCCCACACACAACGCTGCCAGGCTCTGTGCTGCCCTGCAGGACTCGGCGCAAGCACACACTCCACCTAAGGTTTGTTTCTTCAAATTCATTATCCAGGGTGGAAAACTCTTTTATTTAATTGTTAACAAGTTGAAGGGCCTTTTTCTTTCAATTACAGTTGACATTCAATTTCATATTAATTTCAGGCATACAGCACAGTGGTTAGACATTTATATAACTTACAAACTGATCCCCAATAAGTCTAGTACCCACCTGGCATCACATAGTTATAATATTATTGGCTACATTAGGGTGGAAAATTCGTCATTAATTGGGAAATGACTATAATTCCTTCTAAGTCACTGTTTGGCCCAGAGTTAGGGGAGGATCATTCCTTAAGTAAGGACTTATTTACCCATTCATTCTACAAACACATGTTTGAGTACCTACTATGTGCTGGGTACTTCTCTAAGTCACTAACAAGACAGACTAGGTCCCTGCCCACCTGGGGCTGACATCGTCATAGGCAGACTGACACGAAATAGTGGGAGAACGGAAGGGAGGGGCTTGTGGACCCCAGGTGGATGGCAAGCGGGCATAGGGGCAACAGCCAAGGTCCCAGAGGAGTGCTGGGCCTGTCCTGAGGCGGCCCTGAAGACTCCAGGCTGAAAGGGTCTGGCACCATTGGTAAGCTGCATGGTAAACTCAGATTCCTTGATCTGTGCTACCAGGCGAAAAATTCAAGACTCAAGTGCTTATAAGATGTGCTGTGGGCCCTGGCCAGGTGGCTCAGTTGGTTGGAGTGTCATCCCATACACCAAAAAGCTGCCGGTTCCATTCCTGGTCAGGGCGCATACCTAGGTCACGGGTTTGATCCCTGGTCAGGGCATATACAAGAGGCAACTGATCAATGTTTCTCACATCAATGCTCCTCTCTCTCTCTCTCTCTCTTCCCCCCCCCCCCCCCCCGTCAATAAATGTGTCCTTGGGTGAGGATTAAAAGAAAAAAAAGATATGCGGCTGAAAACCAAGCACAGGTATGCACCCTCATTCAGACTTGCCCTTACGCACTGTTACAGGCTTCTCACTGTGTGACAGATTTAACAGGAGAGAATGCCTATAGCCTTTGACCCAACTATTTCTTCTAAAACTTTATCCCACAAACTCACCCAAGAGTCAAATGTAGGTATTCATGGAGGCAACAAATATACACACTGAAAACCACTTCCCTGTCCATCAAGAATGAAAACTGGCCCTGCGCAAAGGGCACGTACCTGGGTTGCAGGTTTGATCCCCGGCCCTAGTCAGGGCACGTGTGGGAGGCAACCAATCGATGTGTCTCTCCCACATCTATGTTTCTCTTTCTCTACCCCCTCCTCTCTCTTCCCTGCCACCCTCTCTAAAAATCAGCGGGGGAGGATTAACAGAATAAGAATGAGAACTGCCGGCCCACCTGTGGAGAGCAGCGCAGCAGCAGAGGAGGGGTGGGCAGGACTGTGCACAGACATGGGAAGACGTTCTCGCACATCAGGAAAACTGGGTTGGAGCAGCAGACACAGTCCGATCCCACCGGTATCACAACACAATCAGGCACCCACAGCGCCTGCCGATCGGAACAACTGGGAAGGGCAGTATGAAATGAGGGTGAGCACAGGTGGTTGGTTTCCAACAGCGTATCTTATATGCACGTGAGGCGTGAATTTTCCATCCAGCAGCACAGTGGGTCTCGGACTCGCTCTGGGGAGTGCTGTGCGGGTGGCAGGGGACTTGAGCATTTCACCGCATAACTTCTCAGCTGTTTGAAAATTGTGACTATAGGCAGGCAAGCAGTGTTTTTAGAATACAAAAACTAGTTGACAAAAAGACTCCCCTTCGTTTCACTAATGGCCTGTACTGAAATGAAGGAAGGGTGCCTCTGCACCACATGACCACAGCATGACCACAGCACAGCTTCGAGAAAGGACATCTGCCCACACACATTTCAAGGACTGAACCCCACCTGCTCTGCCTGCCAGAGGTGTCCGACCCACCCTCGCCTCTCTCCTGGGTGACTGCACTTGTCTCCTATCAGCTGTCCCAGCTTCCTCGTCCCTTCGGTCTATTCTCAACATAGCGACCCTCTGACGACATGTCAGACCACGTCTCCCCTCTTAAGCAGAGCAAAAGCCCCAGAGTGCTCCGCAGAGTGCAGCCGCCTGCTCACCCCCACCAGTGACCTCCTCTCAGCCCTCATTCCCGTGCCACTCTCCCCACTGCCCCAGCTCCAGCTTAAGACCTCTGCTGCTGGTGGCACTGCCAGGCACAGCCACACTTGCTCTTCTGCTCCAGGTCTTCCTCCAGGGAGCCCGCAGCAGGAGGCAGGCTGCCTGGCCCCTCAGGCCTGCCTCAGCCCCAGCTCAGGCAGGTCTTCTCCCACCCATCCCTCCTCTGGGCACTCCCAGGCCCCTTCTCTGCTTTTGCTTTCTCTCCGAAGCGCACGCTTCCTTGCAACAAGCTGCACTGTTTGCTTAGCTGTGCTGCTTACTGACTGCCCCTCCCTGAACACAAGCCCTGGGAGGGCAGGGTTTGTCTGCTACGCTCACTGCTCCAGTCCCCATCCCGTGTCTGACATGTGCAGTCACTTGAGAAAGACCTGGATGGATTCAGGATGAGAGAAGCTGAACTGAAGAGTCTGGGTCATTTTTATTTATACAGACTGGTGCCACAGATGAAAAATAATCGGAGCGTTTATGTGAAGATGTTTTAACTCTAGTGGTTAGGATTCTTTTACAAACTCTACTGCACACGTTGAACTAAACCACAAATGGGTTCAGCGACCATAGTGGGGATGTGTGGCTCAGGCCCCAGCTGTCTGTCACCAGCCACACAGGGAGTCCCTCCGCCGCTCAGCCTCGGCTCCCCCCCTCCCCCCCCCCCTTCGGCAGCCCATCAGCACCCAAGAGAAAGGGCGGGTCCCTGCTTCTCCCCAGCCTCGAGCCGCCTTCCCCATGCTGGGTGCTCAGGGAGTAAGGCCGGAGGTAATATACCGCTTTGCATCGTTAGCAAAACAGGAACACTTTTTCTACTGGCTCGAATATCTGGCACAGCCTATTCTGTTTCCAGTGATTTCATCTGGAAAAGTGAACATTCCTCAAAGGAAGAGATAGAGATCAGCAAATCAAGCGACTTGTATCTCTGGAAAATTACGTAGTGCGTTGACAACGGCAAACAGGTTGTTCACTGCAAAGTGCTGGATTGTTTGTTTTGTTTTTCCTGATGAGTGATTCTTCATTGTTTTACTTTCAATTCGTTTACAATAAATATTATTTAGTATTAGTTTCAGGTGCTCAGGGCTCAGTTGTTTTTAAAACCTTACCTGAGGATGTGCTCATTGATTTGAGAGAGAGAGGAAAGGAGGGAGGGAGAGAGGGAAGGGGGGGGGGGGGAGACAGAGAGAGAGAACATCGATCAGTTGCCTCCCATACATGCCCCGATTGCGGATCAAACTGACAACCTACTTTTTTTTCATCTGTGGAATCAGTCTGTATGTGCCTCGACCAGGAATCGAACCCACAACCTTTCGGTGCACAGGATTCGGAGCTGGGTTTTAAAGGCTGTCTCCTCAGGGAAGCCCTCGGAGGCCTGGGGAAGGTCCTCTAGCAGCACCCATCAGGATGGGCAGTGGGCACACTCAAGTGCTTCCAGAGACTGAAAAACAGTCAGCATCTCTGGGCAGAAAGAGCTTGGGGTTGCCGTGGAAACCATCTCCTGAAACTACCAGTTTCGGTGATTCCAAGCACTTGGTGGCACGGAACTACCTGCTGCAAACTGAAGGAGGAGCTGGTGAGAGGAGACTTTAGGGACCCTATTAGGACACAGCCATTTCAATGAGAACAAACATGGCTCGAACTTTTAAACATGACAGAAAGAAAGAAAGAGAAAAAGAGTGGGGGAAAGAATATCTGATTTTATTAGTCAACTAGAGGCCCAGTGCACGAATTTGTGCACAGGTGGGGTCTGGCTGGCCCGGCCCTGATTGAGGCCCAATCAGAGCTGGACTGGTTGTGGGAGGGATTGTGGGCGGTGGGCCAGCCGGTCCTGCCCCCTATTGGTATGAGGGGATGGACTGAGCACAGGGCCAGCCAGGGGGAGGTGCTGCATGTGGTTGGCTGCCAGCCCTGCCCCTGATTGGAGTAGGGGGCGCCAATCGGGGGCAGAGCTGACTGGGGAAGAGGTCGTGGGCCGATTAGGGTGGTGGGAGCTGACTGGGGATAGGGCCAGCCATGGGGAGGGGCTGTGGGTGGTGGGCTAGTCGGCCCTGCCCCCAATTGGTATGGGGGTGGGGGCAATTGGGGGTGGGCCTGTCAGGGGGAGGGGCTGCAGGAAGTTGCCTGCTGGCCCAACGCCACCCCCCCATCAGCCAGTACATTGGCTGCAGTGGGCGTCATAGCGACCCATCATTCTGTGTGTTACAGCTGGCTTTTTATACATATAGATAGTACAGAGCAACCCTCTTCCTCCTGCAGGAAAAACAATTGTGCTGGGGAAGGTTAAAGAAAAACAAATTCCGTTAAACAGACCAACCCAGAGAAGCTGCTCCACAGTATCAAACCCGGTAACACCGGGGCTCAGCATAGCCTCAGTTCTGAAGCGGGCGCGTTCCCGCTCACGGGTGACACCTCGCTTCCTCAGCTTCGCTCCTTCAACCCATGACAGTTCAAGTCCAAATGTCTACACTTTTGGGTTGCAAGGGCTGTCAAAACCAACGAGGGTTCTGTTCCACCAACCTGCGTTCTCATTACCCGCCCTTTCTTCTCCTGCCATGTCCGGTCTGTCCTACAGCAAACAAGCCATCTGGGGTCTGCTTTTTCCAATTGCATAAGCAGTTCCCCTTTGTCCCGTCTTCCTGTCACTTCTAACGGCCGTAAAACATCAAGACTGGGTCAGGCCCTCCGGGGTCAGGGCCTTTCCCAGTCACAGTCATGCCACGGCTCATACAGTGTCCCAATTTCTGTCCTGCTGCTTCGCTGGGGGCTCTAGGCACATGCATTCTAAAGACACTTTGTGAATCTCTCTGACAGCTGAAAAAGCAAGATTTTGAACTGACATTCTCAACTGCATTTAAGGGGCAGGTTACACACCTATGAGAAAGGATGAATATACCCTATGAGGCGTGGGGGGAAATGACCCCAAAAACACGTAGGCAGAAAAGCGTTGCTGTCTTTGGGGTCCCGTTTGTTACACATGATGAATCAGAACATTTCAGGAGGGGAAACAGCACGTGCAAGATTACACACGAACAAGAAATGGGCAGGAAAGGGGAAAGCAAGGAATGAGGGTCCATGGAAAGGAGACCGGGCTGTAGTGGAGACAGTGAGCCTCACCATAGCTCCCAATTCCTCCCTTGGAACGTACAGAAATCAGGCGGGCTGCTTTGTTTGTTTGTTTTTAAGAAACTTCAAGTGAATAAACATAATTTTTTTAATATAAAATTCCTTTAATGTGTAAGTTTTCAGAGTATTCAGACTCAATCCATTCAACCCTACCTTGACACTAGTTATCCACACATGGATAACTGTGGACGAATGTCCTTTAAACTTCCTGGGATGGTGTGGCTGTCTACACACAACTAATTCCCCCCAAGAGACAAGAATGGTGGTAGTTAATCAGTCTGGCTTAGGGAACCAGTGGGTATACCCTGCTGGGAATACAATTAAAAAACAAACACACACACACACACAAAACAGACATTCACACACCACAGACAGACAGACAAAATTAGTAAAGCTACATGGAACAAACTTTCATTTTTGATGATCCAGAAGTCAGTGTTTACTCTTATGAGGGCTCTCAGGGCCACAATTTGGAAGCTGGTCCCAATTTGCCATTAAGGAGCTATGGGAGCTTGGCATCACTCCGGGCACCCTGCTATCTTTATTGAAACTAGAGTGTGGGACTAAACAAACTCTTAGATTTCCGAGCTTAAAACGTTTTAAAAGAGCCTCCTACTGGCAAGAGATTATGGGAGAACTGAGTGGATTACAGCCACGTCATTATAAGCGCTGCGCACTGGCAGTGACCTTCAGGGCTGCAAAGTGCTTTCCTCCTCTATCCGATCTAAGCCTCACAGTCACCCTGCGACGGTGTCCTGGCCAGGACCCCAAAGTCCAAGCTTGACCTCACTCCCAGAGGCCCACTGTGAAGCAAGCCCCCGCTTCTGAGCACATCCACACCCCAGACATTACGTCCAATGCTGGTGACACAGGATGTCACCTGGGGTACAAGCCCTGCACATACAAATCCCAAGGCTTAAAGGGAAAGTCAACAGCAATTAACATGTACATTTTATAAAACGAGTAAAAAGGAGCATGACTGTCAGTAACCACAGCCTCGTGCATTCTGACCCTGGGTCCCAGGGCTTCTCACTGAAGGACACCCCTCTCCCCCCCTTTTTTTTGTTAATCCTCACCCGAGGATATTTTTTCCATTGATTTTTAGAGAGAGTGAAGGGAGGGCGAGAGACACAGAGAGAGAAACATTGATGTGAGAGACACATCGATTGGTTGCCTCCCACACACGCTCCAACTGGCACAGGGAATTGAGCCTGCAACCAAGATACGTGCCCTTGATCAAAATCAAAGCCACAATCTTCCAGTAAAAGGGCCGACACTCTACCAACTGAACAAAACCGGCTAAGGCTGAAGACCCCCTCTTAATGGCTGCTGGGAGGTCAGGCATGGTGACAACACTGGGGTGCAGTGAGCTGTGCACCTGCAAATGGCTGAGTCCTGCTTCCATTGTGGGCAGATTATCTCTGAACCCCACAAACGATCCCTCCAAGCTCTTTCTCGGGGTAGTTTGTCCACCAGGGTGCTGAGCAAGCCTGGAGGGACGCCCAGCACAGGCAGCTTCCCAGCCAGGACACCAGGCTGACTCTGGAGGAACCGATGGGAATCAGGCAGGTGTAGAGGGGTGAAGGGCATCCCAGAAAGAAGAACCTTTAGGGAAGAGTGGGTGAGGGGTGTGAAAGTGGGGTCAGAGAGGGGCACAGGCCAGTGTCAGTGGGACCACGCAGGATTCAGAGGCCGACACAGCAGGGCCGGGGGCCACCCTAAAACAGGAACAGTGAGGAAGAAAGGAGGAACTGGTGCCCTATTTCTGCACAGAAACCCCCATGAGGTTTAAACTTGATGAATTTCTCATAGCTTGTCCTCTTCAGCTGCTGGCTAGGCTGAGATCTTGGTGCACACTATGATTAGGTATATTTTTAACTGACAGGACTGCGCAGAGATCATTTTGTTATTACTGTTATTAATAACCAGTGTATTTATTTAAACATACAATACCTCCCTTCCAAAAGAGCCCAGAAAACTTCACAGAATCCCAAATCCCCAGGGATGCAGGTGGTATTAATAACTCTAAAACTTCAAAGCTAAAATGTCAAAAGTACGCCTTAAAAAAAAAAATCCCAATGTGAGGTAGAACAGAAAACCCACCCTCACTTCCGATTTCTGGTCTCCATAGGGCAACCTTTTTCAATACTTAAATTGCGTCACTTTCCTGCTCCAAGCCCTGGCACTCAGAGTTAAGCCCTAACTCCTGCCCTTTGCTGCAAGTCCCACCATGACTGGCCCCCGGTTGCCCCCTTCCATGTGCCTCACTGGCTGGCCCTGACCTGCTCCGGCCACAATGGTCCCCCCCGTTTCTGGAACACACTAAACTCGTTTCTGCCTCGGGATTTTTGCGCATGCTGCTCGCTCTCCCTGGAAAGCTCCTCTCCGAGGTAAACGCATGGCCAGCTCCCGGCCAGCATCTGGCCCACTGCCAGGAGGTCTTCAGAGAAGCCTCTGACCAGCCTCAGGTATCCAGCTCCTCCTCTCAACCTCCCCCTCTACCCTGCTACTTCCTATTCTCTTTGCATATTTCTTTAAAACATACATGGCCACCTGAATTGTTTTACCCAAGTAATTTGCTCCCCTCTCTAGAAAGTAAATTCCACTGGGGTGTCTCACCCATATTAGGTCCTCTTTAACTTGTTGAAAGTGACAAATACATGCTGAGATCTTTATAGATGAAATGATGGCGAAGAAAAGCAATGACTTTACGGTAATGTTTTGTTAGCAGCTGTACTTAGGAAGCCGCATTCTGACGTCTCCTGGATTACCCAGGAAAGAAAACAGACTACTCAGATGACAGCAAAAAATAATCCTTCAGTGATTCTTACAAAGTCAAGTCTTCTACAATGGTCAGCTTCTGCAGTCACTGTCGGAAGGCATTCCCACCTGGAGCCTCCTGGGCAGCCTCCAGAGCACCCAGAACCACCTTTTATTTTGTTTTTGTTGATCAAAGGGGGTCCTGTTAGAAGCAACTGTTAGTAGACAAAAGGTCCAGTCAGTTACACCATCCTTTAAATTCTCCAGTATTAGCAATTGCTCTCTCATTGCTCAGTCAGCATTTATTTTTAGAGTGGAATGTGAAAATGTTTGGCCAAGACGAGTCCCCTGTGGTAAGGCCCAAGCCCATACCCAGACTCTAGTCTGATATTACATTTGTGTGTCAGAGGAGAGCCCAGTTACCCCTGAAAAATGGAGGAGGTCAACGTAAGACTTCGGAAACAAACTGTGTCTATGAGTCCATATTGCTCTGGGACTTCCTTTAAGTCCTGAACAATCCTTTACGACACGCACCTTTCTCAGAGCAACGAAAGGCAGAAAAAGACCTCCCTGAAAGTCCGAACGCCAGGAGAGAGTGCAAGGCAGCTTCCCCCGTGCCCGCCAGGGCTGGGACTGCTTGGCTTTTCACTGCAGATTCTTGAAACAAGAGACCATCCCAAAGTGGAAGCCTCAGTCAAGTCCAAACATAAACGAATAAATAAATAAATAAGAGCGAGAACAAAACCACGGGCACACTTGAGACAACCAAGAACCCAGGGGCTGTGGGTGTCTGGAACAAAACACCTAATGCCAGCACTTCCCAAGCAAATGTGGCCGCCTGCCCACCCGGTGCCTTCAACTGTGGCATCTAAAGGGGAAGTGGCTCCACACAGGTGACACCAGTCTTCTCTAAGACCTCCGAGGAGAGCCCCCGAATAGCCCCACCAGCCCACTCACTGCATATGTCCTTCACAGAGCCAAACGCTCTCTCTTCTCAGCATCCATACTGGGAAAAGCAACGAACTTTTGGAGAAAATGCATTTTGGAGAAAATGCTATTGCAGCTGGAGAAACATTCTTGGATGTCATGAATAAGATATTCTGACTCGAAGGAATTGTAAAGTTGGTGCTGGAGTGTGTGAAAGTATGAATAAGCAGATTTGAGGAAATATTATGGAGCCATGGTAACAGAAACTATGGAAGAAGCTCCAGTTGCACAGAACTGTTTAAAAATAAACCGGATACTAAAATACCAGCAAAAAGCTACAATGACTCACACTGTTCTCCTCAAATACTTATGAGAACAGCAAGTTCTTTGACAGTCTTCCAGGCTTTTTCCCTATCGGAGAAACCTGAGACAAAGAAAGTAAAAGGAAGGAAAAGATGCTTTGAAGATTTTCTCTAATTTTACCAGCAACCTGATATGAATAAAACCTTGTATGCTTTGGAGTTTGATGGAAGTATGGAAACATACACTCACGTAACAAGAATTGTTTTGAGACTTTTCATAAAAACCTTTTAAGGCATTTTGTAGGTACGTGACCATCTTTTCCCTTCGTTCACTCGAGTACGCCCCACCACCCTCCCTGGAACCTTGTCTCCCCTGCATGTCCTCTGACTACACTTATAGAAGACCCTTAACCCACAGGTTCGGCCCTGGGGCTCCCCTCTGGCCTGCCCTACCTGCCTAGCCAGCCTCAGCCTCCTACCAGGTCCTGGACAACCACACATGCTGAGTGCCTCTACCAGAGACTGCCCTTCCTTGTCAACTCCTACCCACCCTGCAAGGCCCATCCTGCAAGGCCCAGTTTAAATGTCACCTCCTCTGAAGAGCCTCCCCTACCGCCCACCATGCTAGTGACCCTCTGCCCACCACTGTCTCCTTATAGTTCTCTATGGTGCCATGTTTCCCCAATGAAGCTGTTAGCTCCTGGGAAACCCTGGTGCCTATCACAGTACCTGCAGCAGCTCAGTGACAGCTGCTGCAGGAAGAAATGGAGCCAGGGAATGAATTTCTCAGGAAACCTCCAAGTCCCGGGGCGTCCTCATCAGATTAGGACGTGCCTCCTCCCTGTTCCCCTTCCCCTGCTCTACTCACTGTATCTCTTCTCTCCTCTTCCCTGCAATAATTATTCTCCTGTGCAGATGGCCACTCTTCCTCACGCCCAGAGACTTGTTTTGGACACACTACACCCTCACCTACAGGTCTGTCTGGAGTCAGAGCATCAGGAAAATGTGTTTGCGAAAAAGCTTTGCTGGCAGTTGAACGGTTTCGACAAAGTGATGGTGCTAAGCGACCCCTTACATTTTACTCGGTGAGGCCTAACTTTTTAACCTTTTGCAACATAAATTATTCAAACCCCATACTCACTGAGATTTCAATGTGGTTTGTTACCCAGAGCCCAGGAGAATCACTCACGTACACAGTGATGTTGGGCGGGGAAAGTGTTGCCCACGCAGACAAAGGTCAACCCGAGAAGGCACTCACGGCAGGAAAATTCGAACATGGGGGGCCTGACCAGCAGCATCTTCCAAAAACACAGAGCCAGGCCGGCATGGCTCGGTGGCTGGGCACTGACCTATGAACCAGAAGGTCACAGTTCGATTCCCAGTCAGGGCACATGCCCAAGTTGGTGGGGCATGCAGGAGGCAATGATTCTCTCTCATCGTTGATGTTTCTATCTCTCTCTTTCCCCCTTCCTTCCTCTTTGAAATCCATAAAAAAGTAGTTTAAAAACACACCATCTGGAAGCCTGCTGCAGACACCTCTACCATGTGGAGGAGGAGATTCCCATGTATCTGGGAGAGGCTGCACGGTGTTCCGAGAGCACTGGCAAGGAACGGAACCCAACGGGACCGACGCTGCACTTGGGTCTTACAAGCCATGTGCCCAAGCAAACCCCATGACTGCGCCGTGCCTCTGCTTTCCCACTCATGAAACAGGAAGATGGTGCCCACTACAGACCGCTTAAGGAGGACGAGCATAGCTGATGCATGGAGGGAACATTACACGCTGGGTCCCTCCCCGGCTCTGGTGTGACTAAGGAGAGGGAGCAGAAAGACCTGGGGCTGAGCACGCGACTCCCTGGGCCTTCGGTGTGCTTGTTCATAAAGGAAGTGATCCTTAAGCTCTACTGAGACTCCAACGTGCTAATGAGAGACTGGGCGTGTGACAAAGGATGGACAGGGCTGGATGTGCCCATCCCCAATTCAAAGTTTTCAGTAAACACGTACATTGTACATTTTGTGTCAAAACAGAAAAGAAAGATGGTTTCATAAATAAATCAAGACAACAATCAAAAGAGGGTTTTCTGTTTAATTAAACTGGCCTCTGTCCATTGGGAGGGCCTCTGTCCACCCAGCCTACTGCTCGTTTTCCATTCCTTCAGCACCTGTGTCCTGGGGACCACTGGGTCACACGATGTTCTCGTGCTGGAGAACCTAATGGTATAGAACAGACAAAAACCCTGCCTCACAGAGTCTGTGCTCAGTGCAGGTGACTGACAAACGCAATCACGCAGTAGCTGCTCTGCAGAGAAATGAAGCAAGGAAAGGGGTGAGGGTGGAGGAAGAGAGGAGATTGCACGTGTAAACAGAGGGGCTACAGAAGGCCACACAGAAGGTGACAGGTGACACCTGAAGAGAGGGAAGGAGTGAGCCAGGAGGCCTCCAGGGAAAGGCACCCCACAAAAGGAGAGCAGGGATGACAGACTGCAGTGCTTCCAGGGAGAGAGGAGCAGAAATGAAGAAGTGTGCACTTTGAAAAGACACTGAGGATAACACAAAATGACCTCATTCTCTCAACCTCTATCCCACCACATTGTCCATCCCCGACTCTGACTCGGTTTCCTGGCTCCACCACTTAACAAGCATGTGCTCAGAGTCCACCAACATCCTAAATATGGATGTATGGTCCCTGTCCTCAAAGAAGAGTTCTGTACAAGGCACGTAAACCAACACATCCAATGCTGTTACTTCCCACCCCGTCATCCTACTCTGAGAATGCACCCCCTCGCCTATCTACAGGCCTATATTTCCCCCTGAACTCAGCTCTCCCAGACCCAGACTTGCCCAAGGCACCCTGTGGTTAAGGAGCAGGGATGGAGAGCATCACCCCTTTCCACTGAGCCCATGTAGCTCCAAGAAGCACACATGCCCACCACCCGAGGGGAACCACGCTGCCTGGGGACCAGCTGCGCAGATATGGAGCCGGGAAATCCTCCTCCCTCATCAAGCGGTCCGCCACCCCATCTCCAGAAGGCTCAGTCTTCCACCCAGTGGCTTCAGAGTGAGGCGATGAGGTGAGACGTCTGCATGTCCCTGCCTGGCGGACTTTTCCCAGCTCACCCCTTACCACCCTTTGCACACTTGCACTGAGTCACACAGATCCGTTCGGCTAAGTGCTGGGTTTGAGCTGACAACCCTAAGAGCGAATGCCATTTGCAAAGAGCAGAACAGAAGATGTGTTTGAAACAAGCTGGAGTCACTTCAGATAAGTTCGGGGAGGGTCTTTTAAAAATAACTCACTCTCTATCCGCACCAGGGTTTCATTTCCAAATAGAAAGTCATCGAATTAGTTCATACTTCATAACTGTGTATGAATAGCGACTGCTCAGCAGTGACTTCCTTTGGCCTGAGGATGAAGATGAAATGGTTCTGGAGATCTGGAGAAAGGTGGATCACTTCACTTTACTCTGAAAACTGGCCCGAAGGAGGAAGGAAAGGCGCAGGTGCAGGAAACACTTAAGGAACCTCCACCTTTGGGACACGCGGGAGGCGGGAAAGGTTGGCGCGTTCGATCTCAAGGATCGCGGGGGAATCAGCTTCCCCACGAGCTGCTGTACCGCACAGCAGCCGGCAGAAGCTCCTAGGGAAGTCCTCTCTAGAAAGGGCGCGCTGGGTCCGCACTGGGTCAAGGACCACGATAGCAGAGGGCGCCCTGACAATCCCTCAGTGTCCTCCAGGACAGCCTGGCGGCTCGGCACTCCCGCCACGTGCCATCAATCACAGAGGGCCTCTCCTACTCCACCTGAACCCCATGCGGAAGGTCTCTGCCCTTTTCATCTACATGTAACCCAAAGCAGGTGCTCAAGAAATGAGACAGAACCACAAGGCAAAGGGGCGAGCAGGAGGGAGAGGGGGTGCTGTCTCCGCTGGATCCTGCAGGTTAGAGAAAGTGACACTTTCCGTGGGAGAAATCAGCATTCTAAAAATGCTGGCTCTGGAGCCACGTAGTAACCCTGAACTGACTAGGTTTGCCCGAGTGTCTTCCACATCTGAAGAGCTCACCGAAAACAAGTCACGGCAGCCCCCGTCACCTTCAGGCGGCTTCCCACGTTCTGGGCAGTAACTGTCATCGTCACCAGGTCTCTGGCCAGCTTGTCAGCTCCTTACCCACAGGTTTCCTCCAGGAGCTGGAGCAAACAGCATTCACGCACGCCCCCCACTCACACGCCTCACATAACAGAAACGTGTCAGCTCACAGGTCCGTGTCTTGGGCTGACTTTTACGGCGATACTTTTTTAGCCCTCCGGTTGGCAAGCACCCTGGGAACGTGGGGACTGGGGCTGAAGATTTCCCTGAGCTACATATTGACTTGATGCTCCCCAGGTTTAAAAATAGAAAAAGTTACTTGACAAGGGACAACAACGACACACTTTCCAAACTGATGTTAATGTGAGAACGCAAACAACAATGCAAGAAAATGTATAGGAAGACTTCCAAGACTTGAAAGAAAAACCGAGAGTAGGCCTAGCCAAGCCAGAGAACAAGTAGCCTACGAACTCTAGTTATTCCCTGTCCCCAAAACCCTTAAGAGGGGCACCCCACAGTGGGAATGGAGCATGCTCCCCAGGGCAGTGTTTTTATGAGAAATATGACCACATTTGTTTTCAAGGCTGGGGGGGACGATGGAGCCAGGAGACTTGGGTTCTAGTGCTGCCTCTGCACAAGCCACTTCCTTACCTGCCTCGGCCTCCTTGCCTGCTAAAAGAGACATTCCCCTAAATCACTGTGCAAACAGCATCACTGCATCTCGTGGTCAGTCCCTCTAGTCATTCACTTATTCACTAAGTCACGCACCTGAACACCTACCACGGAGCAGGTGTGGAAGACCACAGTGAACAGATAAAGAGCCAACTTCTCAAAACCTGCATTTTAGGGGTCTGCATGTATCGGGCCTTCTATAAACTGCTGAGTGCGGGAAACGCTCTCCCTCACACCAGACACAATGACCAGATTACTCAAGCTGGACTCTTTCCCGGCCCAATCTGAAGACCAGCTTGGAGTACAGCCTGCTGCAGGGAAGGTGGTGATGGTGACACTCAAGTAGGACGGTGCTGTGACCAGCCTAACAAATGTCACCTATTATTATTATTACATAGTCAGCCATTAAAGAATGGAAATTGAAACAAAATGGAAAGAAATAGCACTGGCATAAAAACTCAATTTCCTTCTTTACTCAGTAATTAGGGCAGCACTTTATTCCAAAAATAGATCTGCATGTTCTAGGCAATGAGAGGAAAGACATATGTTTCAAAGTAAGTTACTAGACTGCATGCTGCTCAGGAGCAAGCTCCTATCTTCATGTCAGCTCTGACATCTCGGAGCTGCGCACAGGCAGCTGCACGGAAGAGCACCTGTGTGCTGACTGAGTAACATCGGCTACTGGTGGCGGTCACAGCTACAGCCAGAGGCCGGCCATGCACAGGAGCCTCCCGCACTCCTCCTTAACAGCCACGCCCCCGCGTACACATGTGGGAGGGGAGGAGGAAAGAACCCAGTCACCCAGGTCAGCGAGTCAGGAAGTGGCGCCCCTGCACTGGGGACAGGGAGACTAGATGGGCACCTGCCATTCCCCGGACTTCCCAATTCTCACTCAGTTCCTTCCCTTCAAGCTGGCAGCCCTCCACTGCCTACGCCTCCTCCAACTTCCCACTCTGTAGCTGTCTTTCTGCTTTCTTGATATTATCCTTTGAAGTATTAACTTTTATAAAGTCCAACTTATCCATTTATTGATTGATTGACTGATGGATTAATTTTTGTTAATCCTCATCTGAGACATGCTGGGGGGGGGGGGGGCTCATTGATGTGAGAAACATTGGTCAGTTGCTTTCCGTTCATGCCCTGACCAGGATCAAACCCGAAACCAAGGTATGTGGCCTGACCGGGAATCAACTGGCAATCTTTCAGCGCACAGGACAGCCTCAAATCAACTGAGCCACTCGGCCAAGCTTCTTCTTTTCTCTTGTTGTTTGTTTTGGTGTCATAGCTAAGAAACCATTGCCTAATCCAAGGTCCTGAACATTTATGTGTGTTTTCCTCTAAACATTTTATAGATTTAGCCCTTACACTTAGTCTCTGGTTCATTTAGAGCTCAGTTTTACATGTGGTGTGGGGCAAAGGTCCAAATTCATTCTTTTACATGTAGATATCAGGTAGTCCCAGCACTAATTGTTCAAAACACTGTTCTTTCTTCTTTAGCTTGACACTCTTGTCTAAAATCAATGGACCATAAATGCTAGGGATTCGATCTGTTCTCTTGGTTCTACCCTCATACCAGTGCCAGTCGGGAACACTTACAGGCCTTTGTGAAATTGGGAAGTGTGCGTTCTGCTTTTTCCAAACTGTTCTGACTATTCTGGATGGATACTGTGCATTTCCATATGAATTTTAGAATCAGCTTGTTGACTTCTACAAAAGGAGTCGCTGGGCTTTTGATAGGGGTTGCGCTGAATCTGTCTATCAATTTAGGGAATACTGCCAACTTAACAATCTTAAGTCTTCCCAGCATGGATGTGGGATATCTTTCCATTTATTGAGGTTACCTTCAATTTCTTCCAACAATGTTTTGTAGTTTTCAGTGTACAAGTCTTGTATTTCAAACTTATTCCTATATAGTTTATTATTTTTCATGCTATTATATGGAATTGTTTTCTAAATTTTATTTTTGGATTACCCATTGTTAGTCTACAGAAATACCGTATCGTTTATATTGATCTTGTATTCTGAAACTTGCCGAACTCGTATATTAGTTCTAATAGTTTTTTAGTGGATTCCTTAGGATTGTTACATATAAGATCACATCATCTGTGAACTGAGACAGTTTTACGTTTTGCTTTCTCATCTGTATGCCTTTCATTTACCTTTCTTGCCTCACTGCCCTGGCTAGCGCCTCCAGTGCGCTGTGAGGGGCAGTGTGAGAGCACACACCCTGTTCTCAGTCCTCTTCACCCAGCTCTGTGATTGTCATCACGCCCTCTATCAGGTTGAGGACGTTCCCACCTTGAGGAGTGTTTTCATCATGCAGGGGTGTTGCACTGAAGGGATGTGCTCGGGTTTTTCATGTTACAGAACAAACATATCACCAAAAACCTGAGTTATCTTAGATTAAAACCCCTTGACATTACATTATATATTTGGATTCGTTTGAAGTGTCAGATGGAGCCACATAAAAATCTATTTTAAGCAACTCAAAGAAAACAGTTTATTCTCTGGCTCTGGGAAAAGATAAATTGTGATACTAGAGAAACAAGAGAGACTGCTGGAACCTGAACCGTGGCCTCTGGCCTTTCTCCCTGAACAACATGAGCTTCAGCACCCGCTCTGGCTTCTTTCTCCACAGACTACCGAACCCTGGGCTCCGCGGTCTCCCAGCCACTGAGCCCAACCTGCCGGTAGCACAGCCAGCGTTTACACAGATGCTGGGGGCTCGGGCTCCTGGATCTCCATATCCTACTCCACCAGAATCCAGGTGGGCGGGGTCCGGGGGCCTGACTGAGGATGGTTGGGGGTCTGGCAGCATATGGGGGCATCCGGAGTAAGAAACAGATTAAGCAATGCCTGAAGGACTGACTACCTGGCCTCCTACTCGGAGAGGGTAGAAGCCTGAAGGCTGATACTCGGGAGACTGGAGAGCATAATCCGTAAACACGTGGAGAAGGGACCCCAGGTCAGAGACTGGGGGCATTATTTCAAGACCATGGAAGACCAGAGGGCTCAGATCTTCGCAAGTTCTGTGGACAATGCCAGCATCATTCTGCAGATGGACAATGCACGTCTTGCTGCTGATGACTTCAGAGTCAAGTATGAGATAGGGTCGGCCATTCCCCAACTAGAGAGTGACATCACTGGGCTCCAAAAGTATCACTTGGCTGCAGCTGGAGACAGAGATCAAAGCTCTCAAGGAGGAGCTGCTCTTCATGAAGAACCACAAGGAGGAAGCAAATGGTCTACAAAACCAGATTGCCAATTCTGGGTTGGCTGTGGGGTTGGATGCTTCCAACCTCAGGACCTCAGCAAGATTCTGGCAGACAGCGGGCCTCGTATGACAAGCTGGCGCAGAAGAACCGAGAAGTGTTAGACAAGCACTGGTCCCACCAGACTGAGGGAGCACCACAGTGGTCACCTCACAGACCGCTAAGATAGGAGCTTCTGAGATGACACTCCTGGAGCTAAGACAAATGGCTCCATCCTTGGAGATCGACCTGGACTTGAGACATCTGAAGACCAGCTTGGAGACAGCCAGCGAGAGGTGGAGACACGCTATGCCAGGCAGATGAAACAGCAGGCGGGATCCTGCTCTACCTGGAGGCAGAGCTGACCCAGACCTGGGCAGAGGGGGAGTACAAGGCTCTGCTGAACATCAAGGTCAAGATGGGGGCTGGGATCACCACCTACCGCTGCCTGCTGGAAGCAGGGGAGAACTTCGGTTTTGGTGACGCCCTGGACAAGAGCAACTCCATCCTAAAGACACCAGTGCAGGATGTTTGGCAAAGTGGGGTCTGAGGTCTGTGACACCAACGTTCTGAAGTGTTAAGGAGGCAGCAGAAGTGGAGCACCCCTTGGGGGGCAGGAGGCCAATAAAAAGTTCAGAGATCATTGGGGGTAAAAAAAAAAAAAAAAAATACCAGAGAAAAAGATGGATGTCTCCAAAACTTAGGTAATAATTTAAACCTTTGCATAATAAAATGTCATGTGGAAAGCAAATAAAGAAAAATGGATTCAGCACAACTGACAGAATCTTATTACCTAAACTATATTCAGGGCTGAAATGAAGACAAGAAGCTGCCGCAGGTGAGCAGACTGAAGAAAAGACAGCTGGGGCAGACAGGAAGGCTCCCTGAAGTTCCACCTGCTCAGCCAGGCCACGTAACCAGTGAAGAGCCTCGCCCAGTCCTGGCCCTCTCCTCTCTGCCTGTCATCCACCGAGAAGCATCCCACTGCAGCTACAGGACAGAGGTCTCCTCAACCAGCCTGGCCCTGGAGCAACTGTGTGGAACGACCCCCCAGTGATAGGCACAGTGAGTAAGAAAGATATTTTTGTTATCTTAAGCCTCTGAGATTTGGGGCTCGCTTATTACTGCAACATAACCTAGCCAAAACTAACAGAGCAAATTTCCATGTGAGGAAAATAGCTTAACCCCCTTTAAAAATGGAAATAACTTGCCCTAGGCAATTTGGCTCAATGCATGGAGTGTCAGCCTACGGACCAAAGGGTCCCGGGTTTGATTCCTATCAAGGGCACATACCTGGTTGCAGGCTCCTCCCTGGCCCGGCCTGGTCAAGGCACATGCAGGAGGCAACCCATCGATGTGTTTCCCTCACTTTGATGTTTCTCTCTCTTCTACTCTCCCGAAAAATCAACGGGAAAATTCCTCAGGTGAAGATTAACAACAACCAAAAAAGGCAGTAACTTATAAAAATAAGAAAAATTAAAATGACAATGCCAGTTTGAGTGGGGCTATCGGAAAATAGGAATGTATTCTAGCACTGCTAACAGGCTTCATGGAAAAATCTGGAAATACAGAACAAGGCTGATAATAGTTACCGACCTCTGACCTGGCAGTCCCACTTTGGGGAATATGCCTCAAGCAAATAAACTCAAAGAAAAATAGCCTGAACAAAATGTTCATCTCAGTAATATTTATAACAGCAAAGACCGGAGACAGGTCAAATGTTTGTGAACTGAGGAAACATGGTGAGCTGACAGAAGGGACGCCACCCGGCCATTATAACGGACAAGCAGATGAGCCGTTTCATATGCGAAACGGGGTATAAGCAAACAAAAGCAGAGCATAACAGCACGTAGACAGACATTCATTTCACAAACTTTAAAGACAAGGACTGTGTGTTTTCATTTTTGTAGCCCAGTGAGGTAGACGCTCAAATATTTGCTAAGTGACTGAATGTCTGAACCAACAGATGACCAATTGTGTGTGTGAGTGGGGGAGGGAGGTATACAAGGGATGGGGAAGACCGTGGTGATGCAGGGAGTCTCCTTAGCCTCATTTCTGTAAAGTGGTGTCAGTGGTCCATTTTAGGATGCATATATATTTGCACTAGGGAAAGGGAAATCGTACTCTTTCTTCACATAACACAGCTGGATTCACGTTCAAGGGAATGGGTCATGCATGACTTTACACAAAGAAAAACTCGAAGCTCTCCAATACTAGGAAGGAGTCCTCAGCAGGTGGTGCCCCTGAAGTTCAAGGAGAGTCTGGCAGGCCACCTGTCAGTGTTAGGCAGAGACAGAAGTGGGATCAGGCCCCCACAAGGTCGTGCCAAAGTGCCAGAAGAGTGGTGGACACACAAAGAAGATTCATCATTCAGACACCTGGACACTTTCTCAATTGACTCCTATCTGTAACCACAGAACCTCCTTCCATAACTATAAACGCCATGTGTCTTCCTTTGGACTAGTAGTTACACTAATGGGAAAACTTCACCAGAAATTTAAAGAGTAGTCATACTAAGTTGTCTTTCACCAGACACTAAGCCACCTTTTTAAAAATATATATATTTTTATTGATTTCAGAGAGGAAGGGAGAGAGAGATAGAAACCTCAATGATGAGAATCACCTGCCTCCCACACATCCCCCACTGGGGACTGAGCCCCAGACCTGGGCATGTGCCCTTGACCAGAATCGAACCCCGGACCCTTCAGTCCACAGGCCAATGCTCTATCCACTGGGCCAAACCAGCCAGGGCTAAGCCATCTTTGAGTAACTCAACCCAGGATTCATCACATGAGTGGGGAGGGAGCTGGAGTCATTCTTAGATCTGTTCCTACCCGCACCCTCCTGATACTCAGTTCCCCTTCTCCACAATGTGAGGGGTAGGCTAGATAAAAAGGGTCTTTGCAGTTCTGATTTCTACCACTCTAAGTGTGGAAAAGGATATGACCTCTGGTCACTAAAATCTAAAGAGTATGTATGAGCCAATTAAACGCATTTAAGAGATGTGGCTTCTTCTGCCCCACAGACGCAAGCATTCTACGCTGATGGCCCAGGCACACTGAAAAAGTCACATTCAACAAAGACTCCCTTTATGGCTCTAAAGAACAAATGTACATTGATTTGCCACCATGTCATCCCAGGAGGAGTCCCAACACGTATAGCTGCCTGCCAAGGACAGAAGGGGTGTTATTCCAACATAATTTTAGAATCCCTTCATACAAGCAGCATTATACACATTCTCATTCTCTCTCTCTCTCTCTCTCTCTCTCTCTCTCTCTCTCTCTCTCTCTCTCCCTCTCTCTCTCTCTCTCTCTCTCTCGGAGTTGGTGGTCAGGGTTGGAGAGCACGAGAGCATATGAGGACTGTCAGCTCATCACCACCACTATCTCCCCCGTTCCCTTCAGGGTGTCCTGCATCCTATCCACAGTGCCTAACCAGTGACCACCGATGGCCACAGATATGACAGAGTATATGATGAGGTTGCGGGGAACTGGGCTGTCGATTCGGGCACCTTCATTTCATCTTTATTCGCTGAGCTCTTGGTGCAGCTCCACCATCGCCAGCTATTAAGCTACATCAAACACTTCCTGAGGATCCCTTCTCTCAGTCAGAAGCACTTGCCCAGTGGGATACTTCTTCCTTGAGCTCCAAGTTTTCCAACTTAGGACACACACTTAAAGCCTAAAAAAAGAAAAGTCACGTGGGCCCAGATGAGACAGAAAGATTTCTGGCAAAAGCAGAAGGAAAACTAAAGAATGGATCGGGAGGCTGTCCTTTGTTCAGGCAAGAAAATGGGGGCATTCACAAGGACAGATGTGACAGGAGAAATGCCGACCCTGAGAGCTGGCGGTTGGGAGGCCACTGCCGAGGTTTGCGAAGCAGGTTCCCAAGATTCACAAAGGGCATTATTAACAACAGCATGAGTCAGAGTGGCCTCAGGTCAACCACTTCAGCTGCTTTCAGCCCCTCCACTTTGAGGCAGTCCTTCCAGACGCAGGACTTCCTGTCACACAAAGGGCCTCTGTGGGCACTTCCCGCTGCCTCTCTTCCTGCAGAGCGAGGCACTCGCGAGGTTCTTCCCTCCGTCAGAGTCTTTCTGAGCGCACCTCCCTGCGGAATCCTTGAGAAAGGACTGTAGGCCGGGGAATGCCCCACCTGAAAGCTAGAGGCAGCAAGAGAGAGTAACACCAAAGAACACGGCGCTCCTGGGTAAGTCTAGGAGGTCTCTGAAATGTGCATCTGTGATTCTTTAACAAGACATGCTGGTGTGCCTGCTGAATGGCCCAGTCACCTCACGCAAACTACTTAAGAGGTCTGTGATTGATACTGCTTATCTGTAAAATGGAATCCAATCGGCCTTAGAGGTTCTGAGGATCCAATGGCATCTATCTGAGGCCTGGCACAGTGCCGTGTAGGGCCTTCAACAATCGGTCACAGTGCCAGGCTGATGGTGGTGACTATGGGCCAAACTCCGTCAAACAAGCCAGGCACAAACACTGAGCATTCCCCTTCCCATGGGGATGACAGACATGGACACAACCTTCTCTAACTAGAGAGTGCAAGTACTCGAAGAGAATTCTGCACAAGCCACAGGAACAGACAGGAGGGTCCAGAAAGGGTGCACGGGACTGACATTTCCGTGGGAACTCATGAGCTGGAAGGACAGGCACCTCAGGTAGAGACCCTGCATGGCAAAGAGAAGGAGGTACACACCAGCTCAGTGCAGGGTCACACAGGTCCTTGAGGCAGGTCCTAGGAAGTGGCTCTGGCTTCTAAGCAAAGGGGAGAGAGAATTTACAAAGGGCAGGGTGCCCATGGGCACATCGCTGGTTGCCAACCTGAGTCACTCATTACACTACAAGAAGAGAGACCTCTGCTCCGTCTACTACCAGCACCCGACCTGCCACCCACCACAAGAAGGCTAGGAAACCACTGATGAGAACTCACCCATCAGAGCTCTGTCAGGAAGTGAAGTGCTGTGAATATGTGCCTTTGAGTTAAAAAAAGTCATACAAACCACAAAAGTGTTTGGTTTTTAAGTAGGCCTCTATGCACTCAACTATGGTGCTACTTCCTCAAGAAACTATTCCATTTCATTCAAATACACAAGCTGAAGCCAAAGTCTTCTGTTTTAAAGGAGGACATAGGGCCAGTTTGGACCTGGTGTGACAAACTGGCAACTAGGTCTAACCTGACAGTGACTTTATTTTTTAAAAAGTTCATATAACATGAAGGTCTATCCAATAATTTGAAAAAATAAACAGGGCATCTACTTATCAAGCAACAATCTCAAACTGATGAGCTAAAACCAAGCATGATATAGCCAAAGTTTCCCTGAAAGAAGAATAGAGAGAGCCCATGGTTTGAACAAGCTGTGACAGCTACAAGCTTTAACTTGTAAGCCTCATTCTTCTCATCTATAAAATGGGGATAACCATGGCTGACTTACTTCTCAGTTATAAGTAATTTAAATGGCACATTATATGTAAATGCCTAAACACACGAGGCACTCAGCAAATCCGTCTATACCGCTTGTCCCCATTACACTCCTCTCAGTCTCTCTGGCCATGACTCATCCCATAGGGCACATGTCACTTCAGCAAACAAGACTTACATGCTCATTTCTCAGTTGTGCCACTGAAAACTCCAGGAATACAAAACAAACGCCTGCAATGTTAAGCCTCTTATATTTTTTTCATGATGCTACCTGCCTAATATACATTTCCAGTTACCAGGTTACAAAGGAGAAAAATTTATGCTATTTCTATTTATGATACAACTAGGGACCCAGTGCATGAATTCGTGCACCTTGAAAGGAACTGTGGGCTGCGAGGCTGTGGTGGGCACAGGGGCTGGTCTCGGCCCATTCTCCGTGCCCCTGCCAGACCCCTCCTACTGCGGCCCCCAGTCTCCTGTCTGCCAGCAGCCCCACTATCCCCGCCACCGCTGCCACTCGCTGACAGCACTGGCCCCACTCACACCCGCTGACGGTAAAGGAATTCAAGAGTGGTGCGAGTAGCAGCTGCTGCCACCATCGCCCCTGAGGAGCAGGGGGAGGTGGAGAAGCCCTCAGGGGTGATCAGGGCTGGCAGCTGCTGCTTGCACCCACTGACGGCACTGAGCGATCAGGACCGGCTGTGGGTGCGAGCAGGGCTGTCACCAGCAGCAGGTGAGAGAGGCAGCTGCCAGCCCCAATTGCCCCTCAGGAGCAGGGGGAGGTGGAGAAGTCCTGAGGGGTGATTGGGGCCGGCAGCTGCCGCTTGCACCCGCTGACAGTGCCAAGCAATAGGGGGCGGCGCCAGGTACCAGCAGCGGGTGCAAATGGGGCCAGCGCCGGCAGCGGGTGCAAGTGCCAGGCGGGACCACAGCGCGTGAGAGCAAAGAATTTTCAGTAACCACCAGAGGCTCACCCCAATGACAGCGACCGGCACCCCGTCTTGGTCTGGTGTCCCCACTCACCTCCTCCACCATCCTGCTGCGGCCGATGCCCACCATGGTCCGCGCGCATGCCCCCTGGTAGTCAGCGCACGTCATAGCAACCGGTTGTTCTGCTATTCAGTCTCTTTGCATGTTAGGGTTTTATATATATAGATGCCCAACTAGCATAAGTAATTATTACCTGAGAAGCCCTGAAAAGGGCTTGGTTACTATCTTAACTTCAATTATAATACCAAACACAGACATAAATGTACATATCACATACAAGTACATGCACAGACACCCCCATGCCTCCCACACCCTCTCTCTCTCCCTCTCTTTCCCTCTCTCTCTCTCTCTCCTTCTCTCCTTATACACATCCCCCTCTTTTTCTTGCTCTCTTTCACACACACACACACACACACACACAGCCTTTCCTTAATAAAACAGTTGTCAATTTGGCTGTCTTAATTAAGAAATAGCCTGTGTCCCAAATTTTTAAACATTTCCAATAAAATATATAATTTATTCTGAAAAACTGGGTAAAATGCTAAGTCAAAACAATGTTTTATCATTTTCTGTATATTTTCCCCAATATTCTAAAAACATTTACTTTCTGAGCGCCAGAAACCTTGCTAAGAGCTGGGAGAAGGGAGTGAAATAAGTCCATAATAAGACAGGGCTCTGCAGTCCATGAGCGCACAGTATAGCAGCAGGAAAGATAAGTCAAGGTCACATGTGACTAGGCTGGGAGGGAGGGAGCGAGGGAGAAGGGAGGGAGGGAGGAGAAGGAGAAGCCTGCTGCCTGCAGCCAGTGAGTTTGAGGTGCTCCCGCTGGAAAGACAGGCTGAGTGCACAGACACTCTGTAGTACCTAAAACACCAAACACTTCAGCTTAATTAAAAATGCATGTTTAAGAGTGGTGCCTGCCCAGAAAAGAAGTCTGGAAGGCACAGCCAAAGCGTGTGAATTCTTTCACTCAACAAAATGTAATGAAGGCGTGTGATGTGCCAGGCACAAGGGGGCACAGGGGTGAAGGAGAGTGGGAAAGGCCCTGCTGACGGTCAGGCCCAGAAGACCTGAAGACAGACCTGTAAGGAATGTAGTGGCAGGTGGGGTGAGGGTTGGGGCACACAGTGGTCAGGAAGGTTTTCCTGAGGAGGGGACATCTGAGCAAATACTTGAATAAATGTTAACTTTTCCCTTTCTCTGGATGGTGGAATATGTGAGTTTTGGGTTTTTCTTTGTGCATCCTGTATTTCTTATTTTTCTGCCCTAAGAATATATTAGTGAGGTTTTTAAAAATATATTTTTATTGATTTCAGAGAGGAAGGGAGAGGGAGAGAGAGAAAGAAACATCAATGATGAAAGAGAATCATTGATCGGCTGCCTCCTGCACACCCCACACTGGATATCGAGCCCGCAACCCAGGCATGTGCCCCGACTCGGAATCGAACTGTGACCTCCTGGTTCATAGGTCGACATTCAACCACTGAGCCATGCCAGCCAGGCCTAATTGAGTTATTTTTGAAAATCTAAAAGGAAAATACGGCACCACTAGGCACCTTCCACGATTTCCAAAGCATGAAATTCAAGCTTTTCCGGTAAAGGAATTCAAGTTCCTGTCTTTAAGTCACAGATAACTGGCTTGGGTATCACTTACATTCACTCAATCCCAGTGCCCACAGGCCTTTCAGTCTGTCCTACAAAGTCCCCAGACAACACCTTCATGGCTGTGTGCGAACTAGTAGGGCCCAGGGCTCCGAGATATGCACACCGGTTTCCTAGGCGACCCCCTTCTTCCCTGACTTTACTTCTCCAGTACAGACCCCTGGAGCTCCGACTCCCACACAACCCAGCCACTGGCTCAGGACCCACTCCTGGGCATTTGACAGGCCTCTCAGAGCCACTGCCCAACATTCACCTTCTGTTCCCCCACTCATCCACTCATGGGCTCCTCCCCTCATCTTTCTCCTTCAGTAAACAGCTCCATCATCTGCACAGCTGCCCCGGACTCTGCCCTGGCGTCACCCCTGACTCCTCTCCTTCCCTCAGACCCCACATGCCATCAGACCCACCTTAAAACAGGGCCAGAATGTGGCCACCTCACACTACCTCTGTTCAGCTACCTGGTTCAAGCCACCACATTCAAAACTTGCCAAGAGCTGTCTGCCATACTTACCTCCCCTCCCCTCTCTGACCTACAAGATCCCATGCTATCTGGCCCCAGCTTCCACCTTCAGTCTCAGCTCCTTCCAATCCTGGCTCCTGACTCCTCCAGCTACTGTGACCTTCCTGTGGGTCACCAAATGCACCAGGCTTAGCCCCAACTTTGCATTGGCTACCCCTGTGCCAGGAACACCCTTCCTCCAACGTCTGCAGGCTGTGCTGCCTTACATCACCAGACATCCGCATACACATCACCTTCTTCTGAAGAAAGCCGCCCCTAATCCATCCCCATGCCTCCGACACTCAGCCCTAACTCGGCTTCATTTTCTCACTAACACTTAGCCCCACAGGCGAACTTACATACTCTTTCCACTCACCAGAATGCAAGCTCCTGAAAAACCAAGTCCTTGTTCAACTTGTACCCTTGGTATTGATGTGTAACAGGCATACAATAAGCATGTCTGGAATGAATGAGTCAAGAAAGGTGCTAGGCTCTGGAGCAAACACCCAGTGTGACAGAACAGACTTCTGTTTTCGGCAGCAAGGAAAAGCAGGTATGTTAATGACTTTCCTGTTGCAAAATGTAAACAGCTGAACAAAATATATTTACATCACTGAGTTGGCATAAAATAAAGGGAGGTAAAGACACTAGAAACACATATTTAAAGAAGCAACCATAGAATAAAAGTAGACAAATCATCAGATTTCTTTCTGAAATAACAAGAAAGAAAATATAAAAGAAAAATTAATAGACTTGAAGGAAAAGTGAAATCCTAACTTACATCTAATGAAGTTACAGAAGAAGATGACATTAAGAATGGGAAAGAAGCAATATCTAAAGATAATTTTTCAGACTAAACCACAAATCAAGGAAGCCCAATGAATTCAAGCAAGATTTTAAAGAGAGAGAGATCCATACCACCACAATTAAAGCAAAACTGTAAAACCTCAAAGTTACAGAACAGATCATAAAAGCAGTCAGCAGAAAGATCACAAAGAATGGCAACTGAACTAAGAGCAAAAGTGAAAGCCAGGAGACAATGGAATAATATATACCAGTGGTCGGCAAACTGCAGCTCGTGAGCCACATGCAGCTCGCAAGCCGTGGTTTGCCGCTCTGTTGACTAATGAGTTTGCCGACCACAGATATATACTATATGCTGAGTAACAATGATTGCCAACTATGAATTCCATACCCAGCAAAACTAGTTTTTAAGAACAAAGAATTAGGCATTTTAAGACAGATAAAATACATACCACACCAAAAAACCTTCAGAGAAAAGGAAATTTTAAAGAATATACTTAGGAAAATGAGATAATCTGAGGTGGAAAGCTTAAAGCACAAGAAAAATGGTAAGTGAACATACTGGTGAATATAGGGATAAATCTAAACAGCACTGACTGCATGAAACACAGCATCAAACTTTCAGAATTAAACAATTCAGGAGAGAAATACTGGACAAGTTGGAAGGGGGTGTGGAGTTAAAAGGATTTAAATCCTTTCATTGGTGAAGGGAGAAGTAAAGACATTACATTTTGTTAAGTGCATTAAAATATCCAGGATAGCTACTACAGGACTAGACAGAATTTAATTTCTAACCTTAGAAAAAACAAATGCAATGAAGGGGGTGAGGGGTAACAACAGGACTCAAAACAAAAGAAGGCCAAAAACACTTCTTAAGTTACATAACTATCTAACCACTATGTTGTACACCTGAATCTAATATAATATTGTATATCAACCGTAATAAAAAATAAAAAGAATCTAAAAGAATTTTTGAACTCACCAGAAAAACTATAGCAAATAGAAGGCACCAGAACTAGAAAAGGCTGCATCTATGCAATACCATTCCTATTTATATTGTACTAGAGGTATTAGCCGATGCAATACAGAAAACAGTAAAAGATGTAAGAATTAGGAAAGAAGAAAGAAAACATCATTTGTAGCTGATAGGGTTTCAGCAAGCTTGCAGGACACTGCTGGGATTTCAGAGCTACATGCTGGAGCGCTGTGCAGTGGGTCTCATTCACCATGAGGGAAATGCCATTGTAATCCTCATTTGACAGATAAAGAAACGGAGACTCAGGTGAAATATCTTGACCAAAGCCACCTGGCAAGTAAATGACTGCTTTTGAAATTAAATCTATCTGTCCCCAAAGCTTCACCACTATGCCTGCCACGGAGTGAGAGACAAATAATGAGGACACCACCTATACTCTCCCGGACGCAAGTGTGGCTGTGAGTACCAGTGCCGTGGCGTACAAGGCGGAGGTCCTGACCTGAAGGAAGCCAGGGGAGAGAGCCTGGCGCAAGATCTGGATCTTGCAAGGAAAGGGTTTCTTCAGCATTTTGACTTCTCTAACGAAGACATCGGAGAGCAGAGAAATAGGTCGGCAAAGCTTTTCCATGTCTTTTCCAATGCTAGCTGCAATCCATTTATTGACTACTTCTTTGAAATCATTTGTCTGCACCTCTCGGCTCATGATATCCATCATCTTCTTCTGGATTTGGTGGACCTGTTGGTGCTGAGCAAAGAAGTCTTCCAAATCTGATTGTTGCTTTTTTCAGCATAGCCAACACAGAGCAGATGAAGCAAATAACCACCAGTAGTCTTGACATCAATGTGAGCTTCAGTCGTGGTCTGCCCTTTTTTTACCATGGAGCACATTCTGTCCTGAGGAAGATCCATGCCATGGAAATTAGGCAGCGTTTGCCCTGAACACCCGCAGTAACTGGCTTAAATTTTCTAAATGCAACTTCATAGTTCTGCAGACCAGCTAGACTCGCTTCAAAAACACGACTCTTCTCCAGCTGGCGTGGCTCAGTGACAGAGCATTGAACCAGGAGGTCACAGTTCAATTCCAGGTGGAGGCATATGGCCGGGTTGCAACTCAATCCCCTGTTGGGGCGTGCAGGAGGCAGCCAATCAATGATTCTCTCTCATCATTGATATTTCTCTCCCCCCACACCCTTCCTCTCTGAAATCAATAAACATATATTTAAAAACACACACACAACATGACTCTTAAGCCTGGAAAGTGTAGCTCAGTGGTTAGGCATGGACCCATGAACCAAGAGGTCACTGGTTCAGTTCCTGGTCAGGGCCCATGCCCAGGTTGCGGGCTCGATCCCCAGTAGGGAGCGTACAGGAGGCAGCTGATGGATGTTTCTATCTCTCTATCTTATCCCTCTCCCTTCCTCCCTTATTTTAAAAAAAAAAAAAACACAATCCTTGAGATCATCAGATGCGATTTTGGTTCCTTGAGTTCTGTGACTAGTGTTTTTTCAACATTTCTTATACTGAACACAGAGGGCGTTTTCATGTCATGTCACACCCATCTTCCTTAGAGAATGAATGGACCACTTCCTTTTTGGCTCCCCTTGTGCTGCCTTCTGTAAGGCACTTGTTCTTTTTTGGGGGGAGGAGGGGAAATACTCTTTTATTTTGGAAACAAATCAAAAGGGGATTAGGAAATGAAGCACCTTAAGCAATGCTCTCTTGAGACTTCTTTTCAAGACCCCAGAGCAGGGGTCCTCAAACTTTTTAAACAGGGGGCCAGTTCACTGTCCCTCAGACCGTTGGAGGGCCGGACTATCGTTTAAAAAAAAAAACTATGAACAAATTCCTATGCGCACTGCGGGCCCGGGACAAGTCGGCTGCTAAGCAGGACAGGCAGCGGCACCCGGCGGGCCGGATCAATGTCCTCCGCGGGCCGGATCAATGTCCTCGGCGGGCCGCATGTGGCCCGCGGGCCGTAGTTTGAGGACCCCTGCCCCAGAGTCTTCACAGGCATAACTTGGGCTGAAAAACATTTCCTTTCTCAGAGCCAAGAATGGCCAGCAAATCGTAGGGATTAGAGGAAGGGGAGGGCGGGGAGATTGGTGCTGAGAGTAAGGCACTGCCCGGCCGGTATGGACAAGCGGTTGAGCGTCACCCCAGGAACCAAGAGAATAAGGCACCGCCAAGCTGCTGCTCCGAGAGCCAGCAGGCTGCAGTATGCCATCTTCTCTCTGACCTCCTTGCCTCTGCATATATGGTTTCCTCATCTCTCTTGTGTGACTGAGAACCTCCGTCTCCAAAACACACCGCCAAACTGTGATGTTTCCCAGCCTCCCCCATTCTGCACGGCAGAAGGAGGTCCCTTATAACTCCAGATGACCCGTCACCCCGCATCTACCCACTGGACTGTGAGCTTCTCAGAGGCAAGAATTCAACAGTCGTGGATCTCAGGGCCGAGCACAGTGCCTGACGAGGACTGACAAAACCGAACTTTTTTTTTTTTAGGAAGTAAATGCCCATATATCTAAAAAAATGTATACTGTATTTAAGAGGCAGTAAGGCTCTTCCCATTCTCATTTCTGCTTTCTTTCATAATGTGCAGCAGCAGCAGAAAGATCTCTCCATGGTTGCTCCAAAGCCCATAGGAGCGAATATTCTGGTAGACCTGGGGCTCTGCTGATGGGGGCCGGCCACAGGGGAGCAATGCTGGCACCAGGCCCAGGCACCTCTGTGCCACTCATTCATGGTCTGGTTGGTGATGGCCAGGTATAGAGCAAAGCACAGGAAGCCGCTCGGGAGGAAGCTTGGTACAACAAACCCAGAATGAAGACCATCCTTGGGAAGGTCAGGAAAGGTACTGACAAAGACAGTGTCGATAACTTGGCAGTATCCAACATCATCAACATTAAGTCTCCAGGTCCGAGTCTGACAACACCACCAACTAGACTAGAAACAGTGCACACACGACCGCGGTGGCAGCTGAGGCATTCAACGTCAAGAGGTAGACGAGGAAGTACCTGGCATTCCAGGCCCCGATGCAGCTGTTCACCCAAACAGTGACGGCAAGAACGGTGCCCACACTGGGCCACACTGCAGGGCCTGCATTGCGCTGGTCTCAAATCACAAGTAGAGCACCTCAGTTCTTTGGGAACAGCACTTCATGGAATTCACAACCGCGAAGAAACAATCATTTGTTTGCTTTTGCTGTGGTACCAGTGTCAGTTACACAACTTAGGGTGAAAAAAGCCAGGTTTACAGTCAGCAGCAGATAGAGTAGAAGAAGGTAACGCAAAGAGAAGTCCAGCTCTTGACAGCAGCCCAATGTTTTCCGTGTGTTCAGTATAAACCATTCCTTGCAAGGTTGTGAATGCCCCCGCCCCCCCCCCCCACATCCTGCGTGGTTCAGGGTTCAGGTTCAGGTTCAGGTTCAGGTTCTGGAGGAGGCCGCACTTAAATGAAAGAGACTAGACCAGAAAATATAAATTTGGGAATTGGGGGCCAGGCAGGAGCCCAGCTCAAGAGGAAAGACTCCACTTCGCTCTGGCCTTGCTACCCCTTTTATTTAGGTTTTGGGACACACCCATAGCCCTTAGGCAGGCAATTCCAACAATAGCCAATCAGCAAGGATTTACATAAAACTAAAAGGTGGAAGCTGCTTCAGCTACCATTGTCTCAACTAAACTGTGGGTGCAGAGCTGACCTTTTAGAGCTCAAGGTCTCCAGCCTTCCGGGTTCCTTGTCCACCTCTCTGCTAGTGAGGACAATGGGCGGCTTCCAACACAAGCTGAGGTGCAGGTTAATGAAGGTGTGGTTTCGTGTATGAAAGAGGTAATGAAGCAATCTTAGCATGGCTCTCCGAAGGCATTCTGGAATTACACAGGAAAATATCTGTGTCTTCCCTGATCGGGCCTTTCCGGTAACGGGTTTTCGAGCAGATGTAGATCACAACACCACCCCTCAGCACCAAAGCCAGGTAGAGCAAGAAGAGAACCAGATCCACGCTGGGGATTTTCTCCTGTTTAGATCATTTTCAGCAACAGCCCTGGCATCCCCCCTCCCAACAGTTATGGAGAATTCAAACAATGTCTCCTGTGCGGTGGCATGCACCTGGCACCACAGCTGACACCCAAAGCTGCAGCAATCCTGACGGCTCCAGGAGGCTGAGTCTGGCTCCAGGAGCGACCAGCTGCGCCACGCTGGTGCCTCCACGGCATACCCTAGACCTCTTTAAGGAAAACCTCTCTCCAAAGCTCTTTTGCTTGAGGTAACTCATTATACACCTATGCCAAATGGTACTCCCCTAGTTTAGAAATTAAATGAAAAGAATGAATGTGCCCATGCAGAAAGGAACAATGGATCCAGCCAGCCGGCACCCAGGCGCACTGCCCCTCCGGGCTGTGACCTAATGGAAATGAGCCCGGAGCTCGCTCAGGTGCCTGCATGTCCATCTGTGAGAACAGTCAGGTGGTGGGATGAGGACAGCTCATGTAAACCTCACACGATGATCTTTCATCAAGATGACAACTTCTACCATCCCAAATTCAAACCCTTCAACGTTAGCAGTTTACTGGGTGCACCAAAGAATAAGTAAAATGCCTTACAGTTCAACATGAAACACACAAAGATTTCTCCTCCCAAAGTGATCCTGCTGCTTGCCTGCATGGCCTCACGGTCTCATACATAACAGTCTCAGGTGGTAAATTAACAAAGTCAGCAGGTATTTCGTCATTAGTTCACTGTGCCCTGTGCTATTTTTTTCTTTATGTGTCTTTTCTTTTTGGAAAAGAACCATAACGAGAGCAATTCATTGTTCCTAAATTGCCCTGTGCTTCATTCATTTTGCTAAACTAGTAGTAGCAATACGTGTCAGAGACTTGAGAATCAAAGAGAGCATTCCAAACTGGGAAGTACAACATTTAGCCTGTCAACTACACCAGCAACATCATGTCAAGTAAGCATTTTTCAGCAAAATCATCCTCCCCTGATCTCTCTCAAGGACTCTGCTGCCGAACAAGTCCCGATGGGAAGCAAGACTGAATATGAAATTTAGTCTTCACGTTAACAAAAAGAAATTTTAAATCCTGTACTATTGTGGTGGCCTTTGGCAAACATTTCAAATTCAGAATATGTCCTGTTAGATTCTGTAAGTCATCCCGAAATAGAATATGCTTTGTGAGACCAAATCAAGATTCATGTCTTATAATTCATGAATGACAGAGTCTAAAGAGAAAAAAATTTAGGCCAGATTCCCAGGGCTAGAGGAAACGTTAAATAGACAGCTACTCTGTCATTTGGTATCAAGGCAGAACTGTGAGATGCAAATGCATTTAGACCAGCCTGGGGACACATGACTGTAGTGCCTTGAAAGGCAATCTCTACAGAAAAAGACCACTGCAACTCACTCACTCACTCATTCACTCATACCTCTTCACCCAGCTCTAGGGCCCAGGATCTACCTGGGATACTGGGAGGCATTTCTTCAACCTAGAGGTGGTTCTAAGGGCACCCCTACAGGCCTGGAGAGAAGGCCTGAGCAGAGTGGACGTGAGGAGGAAGACCCAGATGACACCACCAGCACAAACTCTGATCCAATAGCAGCCCGTCCTGCAGCAAAGTCAGCACCACTTTCTCCCTCGGATCTTTACATTTCACAGGCATACCAGAATATACACTACTGTGGGCAGAAGCGAGGGGCAAGGAGGGATATCAAATACTACTTACTGACCGGGACAAACTGAAAATACAGGGTGCTCGCCAAAAAAGGTACACACACTTTAACAGCTATTCATTCATTTAATTTTCACTCCTTAAATCAGGTTTAACTGATTTGAAACAATGGGTGAAGCTAGACTAAAGCTTTGTACAAATAAAACTTGTTCTAAAGCGCCACTGGGCTTTTTTTTAATGGGGATACATAAAACATAAAGTTTAAGGTACAAACCCAGCAACAACCAACGAACTGAGGGCACACAAATGCCGAATGAACAGATTCTTGATGTTTGCGATGCCACTGTTTCACGTCATCAGCAGTGCCTGGACCAAAATGGTCGTAAGTTGGAAAACAGGCATTGGCAAAAAAAATTATTCATTTCTGTAGATTCTTTTAAGTTTTGAAGAAGAACTGTATGTTAATAACCACTGACTTTATAATCATTTAAAGTGTGTATATTTTGGGGGGCACCCTGTGTATAAGAATGGTTGGTGAACAAAGGTAACTAGATTATGGGAGCAGTGAACTTGCTCCATCCCTGAAGGGGGCTCCTCACCTTCCTTAGCCGATGGGTCCTCTGGTTCACCAAATGACCGCGGCTTCTCCCGGGATAATGACAACACAGCCGACCAGAACACCAGGGGGAGGGCAGACACAGCTCCCACCTACTGCATAAAACAGTGCTCATGGTTCCTCCTTCAGGCTCAGGTCTTAGACATTCGAATAGCTATCAAGTGATGGACCACAACTTCAAGTACAATTACAATATTTAAGAAAATGCCTGTTTTCCTGTAGCACATTTGTTTCAGACATTCTTCAAGGCATGTATACTCTGTACACTTCAGAAAACACAGTAAGTGCTTTTCCAGGACCTCCCCGCCCCACCAGGCATTTTAAGGTGACTGGACAGACAGAGGGAGCCACACGAAGGTCGAAGAACAGTCACCCACTGTTCTCAGCACGCCTCTATTTGCATCTAATTCCCATACTTGAATTTCAGAAAGATTCAAGTTTGATTTTTAGGAGAGACTATTTTTAACTGATTCTGCAAAGTGGTGGATAAATTTCGTTTTTTATAAATTTAAATCATTTCCTCCTTTTTTTGTATCATAATGCAGTGTTTTATAGTCTGAAAACATGGTTTTATTAAGTTTGGATTTCTCATCTAGCAGTTAATCACATAACGAGGTTTTATTAAGAGGAAGAAATTGCAATGCTCTTTGTGGCTTGAGATCACTCAAGTACACCTATGCCACTTAAGAAAATTATTAAATAAAAGCTGAGTATTGGAAAATGAAACAAGTAAAAATGGACTCATTGGAAGAAAAAGCCATTCTTAACCTAGTCCTATTAATCTTGAGATAATGTGAAGAAAGGCGATAAGGGGAAGGCCAATGACTCAGGCGTCAGGAGACTTGGGTTCTAGACTATCTCAGCTACCACGCTGTGTGACCTTGGACAAGTCAACAAGGCATTTTAACTCTTGGTCTGAATTCTTTTGTTTGAAAAAAAAAAAAGGACTGAATATATCGACTCCAAGGGCCATCACAACTTTAAATATCATGTCCCCATCTTTTTAATTATGCCACCAAATAAATAATAGAAGTATGCAGCTGGGAAAACAGAACAGTGCCAATGTATAAAAGGAAAGGGGGGAGGCGAATATTTACGACTGGCATAAATCTCAGACCTGCAAGACATGCTTTAGTTCGAAGTTATACTTCTTTATTATTTTCATAAACGCAGCGGTTAAAGTTCATCTAGAATTCAGGAAGATATCAAATTAAGTAAGAAAGGATTGAAGGAAATGTTCAGAATTACAAGAGCAAGGGCAAAACTGACGGACAGGATTGAGGTCTGAGAGAAATAGTGTATATTTGGGTGAGTTCCAGAAAACAGAAAATATGCCGTTCTAAAAGTATCAGCGATATACACATCACGCTAGGGAATGACCTCACAGGAAAACATGCTTCTCTGTGTGGCACCGACTGTACCGCGTGGCACTCTCTGGAGAACAGAAAGAGACTGCCTTTCTAATGTTCACAGCAATAGGTAATCCAATAAACACATCCACTCAGCAATGGGCCACTCACGTTATCAGGATCAGAGAAAAACCCCTCTCATGGCAATGACAGGACTACATAAATATGGGGGGGGGGCATACTTTTTCAATTCTAGAATAAGACTTCCAAGATAAGCAATAAAACTTTTACATGTTGCTATCTAATAAAAACACAGTGTCTGGTGACAGCAGTCGGATGGGGACGAGGGCACAGGGTCCGGCTGAGAAGAGAAGCAGCACTGGCTGAGGAGGAAGGCGGAGGGGACTGCAGCAGCGCACGCTAATTCTGGCTGGGAGTGCAGTCGGGAGTACGCTGGCATAAAACAGCAATTACAGCCAACGGGAAAAGCTAATTTACCCGTTTTCCCTCACAAGTTCCACTTACAGGCCATATATTAGCTCAGGCTGTTAAGAGAGAAAATGGCAGCATGTAATGACCATAACGCTGAGCGTAGGGGTAACAGTTACCTCAAGTAACTCAGTTAGCTACCCAGTAAGAAAAAACACAGCTAGGAACAGGGAAGCTAGCCCAAAACATGCCAAAGTTTCTATTTATCCCACCTATATTGAAATGAAGCATGCACATATGTTCTAAAAGCAGAGTGAAAATGATAAAGCACATCCTTCATTTGTTTAGGCCAAAATCTACACACCGAGAAAATCAAAGCATTCTGCATAAAACATTCCACACTGCGTAGTTAATATTGAACTGCCTAAACATTTCTTTGGAAGCTCTAAAACTAGGTGAGCTAAAAAGGCAAGATTTCTGTGAAAACAATCACTCAGGGAAAAAACATAATGAAAGAAAATTTACTTTCAAAAAGGTCTACCTTAAAAGAAATATCCACCTTAAATAGCACACTCACGTTTCTCTGTCAAATGCTGGCTTCCACTGACTAACTTTGCAGCTCAGCTTCGGCACCTGCCTCCTTGCAACCCTGCTGGTATGTCTGACCTCGGCTCCCAGCGGAATCCCAGCCCATTTCATCATTTCCTGTTGGCTGCCGACTCCTTGCAGCTGAGATAAGGCCAGTCCCCTGCGCTGCTGCATTCTCCTACAGCACCAGCTTCCCAGACTGCAGCCCAGGGCCTTCTGGGACCATCACAAAAGAGCTTTCTTTTCAGAAAGTGACCAAATAGAAATACTGGTATTCCATAGACAATCAGAGACACGAGGTCTGAGAACAAAAGTCCTATTACCCCCCAAAATCAACTTGGAGTGTGTACATTAACTTAATGCCATATGTGATAGTCTCAGAATCTCTCCTTGTATTTGGGATTCTTCTACTGAGGAGAAAAAAACTTGCTCTGTATCTAAGGAGCCAGGTGGCACCGGAGTTAACGTGACAGGGGCTTACTTGCATGAGATAATCTTACATTGCCCCTACTTCTCTCGGACTCCACGCACCAAAGCAAAGCAGCTTGTTAGTGGGAAAGGCAGGCTTACTGCTGCAGATAGGCAGGGGACCGACCCTGCCTCCCGGAGCATGACTGTCTCCCAAGAACAGGGGCACTCAAATACACAAATGTATTTGAGTGCCCCTCACCTCACCTAGAAGTAAACACCAAACACAAAAACTCCTTACTTCCCAGAGTTTTACAAAAAATTGAAAGTAGAGGGGGAAAAATAATAATAATAATAATAATAATAATAATAATAAAATAATTTTAGGGGAGGAAGAAGATATCCTATATCTCCTCATTTTCAAATGTATGTGCCCAGGAGAATACTGTATACTTAGCGGTACTTCCCTCTAGCTAAAGTAAAGAGGAGGCACAATCTCTGCTGCTTGAAGCCAGGACAGGACAAAGTGGGAGGGCATAGGGTAGGAAGAGGTCAGAGGGGGCACTTTTAGAGCAGTGTCCTATCTCTTGAGCTATTACAGGTGTGCTGTGTTTGTAACAATGTATTGGTACTTATAATATGTGCACTTTTATGGATATACTAAAGGCCCAGTGCACAAAATTCGTGCACAGAGGAGGTGTGTCCCTCAGCCCAAACTGCACCCTCTCCAATCTGGGATCAGGCCTAAACAGACAGTTGGACATTCCTCTCACAATCCAGGACTGCTGACTCCCAACCACTCACCTGCCTGCCTGATTGCCCCTAACCATTTCTGCCTGCCAGCCTGATCACCTCCTAACCACTCCCCCTGCTGGCCTCATCGCCCCCAACTGCCCTCCCTTGCAGGCCTGGTCTCCCCCAACTGCCCTCCCTTGTAGGCCTGGTTGCTCCCAACTGCCCTCCTCTGCCAGCCAGGTCACCCCTAACTGCCCTCCCCTGTTGGCCCAGTCACCCCTAAATGCCCTCCCCAGCTGGCCTGGTCCCCCCCCCAACTGTCCTCCCCTGCAGGCCTGGGTCCCCCCCCGCAACTGCCCTCCCCTGCAAGCCTGGGTCCCCCCAACTGCCCTCCCCTGCAGCCTGGTTGCTCCCAACTGCCCTCCCTTGCAGGCCTGGTCCCTCCTAACTGCCCTCTCCTGCAGGCCTGATTGCCCACAACTGCCCTCCCCTCCTGGCCATCTTGTGGCAGTCATCTTTGACCACATGGGGGCGGCCATCTTGTGTGTTGGAGTGATGGCCAACTTGCACATTTCCTCTTTATTAGATAATATCCTAACACTACTGAAGAGAGCAAATATTGAAACTAATCTGCAAAAACAGACAAGAAACAAATATTCCAAGGGCTCAATTTCTCCAAAGTGCCCTCCCAGAAGATATATGTTCACCCCCACCCCATGGCAACCTGGGATGGTGGTGGCCAGAACAGGATCAGACCACTCCCTCCTTGCAACATGCGCCTAAGGAGAAGTCTGTCACCAAGAGAAAATATGTAACTGGCAAAAGGATATATTGCAAGAGGAAAGGGGAAATTATGCTAAGTGGATATACTTGCCACCCAAATTTACTCAAAAATTTAAAAAACAGCCATCTAGTCTGACCTTATAACACTAGACAGAACAGTTACAAATCTTTCTATAATCTGTGTTTAGACAATTTTTAATGGAAAAACACCAATAAAGCAAAGACCATATTAACACAAGTCTTGATTACTTGACATATGAGAATATAATAATTCACCTTCCCTCTCCCCACCAAAAAATAACAAAGAAATTGACCCAAGGCAGATTTCACTGCAGCTAGGTCAACGACTCCCTTACAGAGGGGCGCACAAAGGAGCACCAGGCCAGCTGTACACCCCCAGCAGCACCCTCTGGTCTGCAGAGGCCAGCACGTGTTCCCAGGGTCTGCTGTGAACAGACAGCATAGGAGCTGGGGGTCTAACTGCCCTAACAGTCCTTTTGTCCAGTGACGGACACTAAGGCTGGAAAAGGCTCAGCTTCAGATCAAATAATGTTTCTAGAGACGACTTCAGTGTACTTGAGCACAGCACATGGGCGGTCTTTCTAAAACGAATGATCTAGTGGTTATATTTCAAAGTACTTAAACTAAATTTAAGCAGCACACAGAAAATGATGTTTTCTTCCACTAAGAAAGACAAGCATGTGAGTCTGGCAACGCAAACTGGTTGTCTACCTTCCCTTTTATCAGCCAGCACGGCAGAAAACGCTTCTTTGCCCCGAGTCTTACTTAGGGTGCTCGGTTATGGGGAGGGGACAATCATAGCAGCCATGCAAGGTAGATGTATTCATTCTGTTTGTCTAACACCCTCATTCTCATTTTTTTTTTTAATCCAACACACACAGGCTGCTTATAAACATACATACAATGCTGCCTTTATTTAGGATTAATCCTGACCCATAAGGCTGAGTCCTGCTACCTCCTCCTTTTCCAGGTGAGATACCGGAAGTACCGAGAGGTTATGTCACTTGCCCAGTATCCCAGCGCTAATGTGTCAAGGAGCCAGGATTTGAACCCAAGCAGTCAGCCTCCAGAGGCCGGCTGCTAACCGTCACAGCACACTGTCTCTCCATCGTGGCTTCCCTGAAGGACCACAACCAGGTCTTAGTAAAATCTTTATTTGAACTAAATTAAGAATGCAGATTGCAGGGGGACTATGAAATGAAGAGACCAGCTTTCCAGAGTGGCCGGCACCTGCCCACACCTCACAGTGGCAGAGGACATAACTGGCTCAGGCGCTCTCCCTCCTGAGGTGGTGCTGGGACAGAAAGACTGCTCTAGGGAAACCCATCTGCTAACCTCTAGGGTGCAGTGACTAAACTGGTATTTCCAGTTCCAATCTGGTTTCTGTCACCAGACTTGGAACCGCTGGGCATTCATTCAACAAACATGAGTGCCAAGCACAGTGCTTAGGGCCTCAGGGTCCCTACCCTGGGCTGCTCACAGTGGATGGGCAGGCACAGGAGTAAGTAAGTAAAACTGGCATGAGCTGATCAATGCTAGAACCAAGTGCTGAGGGAACACTGAGAAGGAGCAATGACCCAGTGTGGGAAGCAGGGTCAGGGAAGGCTTCAGGAAGGAGGGGATACAGTTGGTTCTCTGAGAGCTTGTCACTGACCTGTTCAAAGCATGTGGATTAAGGCAAAAGATTTCAGAAAGAGTCCAGCAAGTTAGCTGAAGACTACCAGTGCCGCCCATTACCTCGGCCACGGCACACATCAGCGGGGGGGGGTGGGGGGGGTGGGGGTGGGGGGGGTTCGAATTAAGTATTTCCCTGGCATAACTCACAAACATCAGGACAGCATCTAGCCAGGCAGCCTCTACACAACTGTCACCGCTGAAAATGGCTACGTTTACTGAGCTCTCTTTTTTTTTAGTAAGTTTTTACTAGATGCCCGATGCACAAAATTCATGCAAGGGGCGGAGGCCGCCTCTGCTTCAGCTTCGTCCTGAAGGACGTCCAGTCTAATTAGCATATTATGCTTTTATTATTATAGATTGATTTCAGAGAGAGGAAGGGAGAGGGAGAAAGAGATAGAAACATTAATGATGAGAATCATCAATCAGCTGCCTCCCGCACGCCCCCCACCCTACCAGGGATCAAGCCCACAACCCAGGCATGTGCCCTGACCTGGAATCAAACTGTGATCTCCTGGTTCATTGGTTGATGCTCAACCACTTAGCCACACTGGCCAAGCTACTGAACTCTGTTAAAAACTCTGTAAAATAAGTACTATCAGCCCCATTTTACAGAAGGGAAACCGCCACAGAGAAGAACCTGCCGCAGTCACCCAGCACAGCAGAATGGGATTCTAACTCAGGCCCACCTGATGCTTTCAAAGCTCATCCTTTTTCTACCACACTCTTATGCCGCCCATGGAACTACACCTGTGAGAAAAATCAGGCTATCTGGCAACAGGTCAGCTCATATGGGGGGAAAAATAAAAATTCTATGACATGATTTCCCCCCCATTCCTCTACTGGTCTGTCCTTGCTTTAGTGACATATAATTCACATACCATACAATTCAGCCATTTAATGTGTACAACGCAAATGGTTTTTGGTACATTCACAACCATTATGTGCAACCATTACCCCAGTCAATTTTAGGACATTGTCACTACCTAGAAAGAAACCTGTACTCTTAGCTATCACTGCCCTCTCCTCCCTGACCTGAGAAACCACTGCCTCTAACAGGGTGATTCTTACAGAGGGTATGGGCACACCGTAATTGACCAGGATGTTAATAAGACAGTCCAAATTACAGCTGTGGGCTTCAGTCCTCCCTGCTGGGCTAAAGCTAACAGCTGAGCTGGACCAAGGCGAGGGAAAAGCAGGCAATTCAGGGGCAGGTGCTGGGGTAAGAGGTGGGGGTACCTGGCAGCACCCCCATGCTAGATGGGCTCAGTGGTTCAAATGTCCCTGATCTCCACAAGCCCTAAATACAGAGCCGGGTGGTTTACCAAGGGAAGGGAGGGCAGAAGTCACGCAAACACCCAAGGTCACAAAGCCTCCCACCCTGTGGACTGTCCCGCCTGCCCTGCCCATCACCAGAAAGGCAAAGACCGAGATGGTCGGGGTCACCAGAATGCAGTTGTTCTACCCGAGGACCAGCAGGACTCGTGGCGTTGAGGAAAGGTGACTCCTTCCTATCGGCTTGTTTATGTGCTCTCTCAGCCCTCGGATGCTGGGGGAAGGGAGAACTACAAACAGACCATGCACATACTCCTGCAGAGCCGCGATTCCCCTGCCACACTTCTCTATACAGGACATCAAAAGCCGCCTGCGCGCGGCTTCCCACAGGTGGGAGCTACTCAGCACTGATCGAAGCCACAGGGTAAATCACAGACACATCAGGATGAGCACAGTACACACTGCTTACCTCTGTTTATTTGAAATTCTAAACCAGGCAACACTCATCTATGGTGACAGAGCTGTGTTTGCCTGGGGCCAGGAGCTGGGTGAGGTGGGGGACTGACCACACAGGGATACAAGGAACTTCTCAAGTGATGAAAATGGTCTGTACCTCTATTAGGGACAGGTCTCCTCAGGCCTGCCCATTTGTCAATGTCCCTAAACGGGTGCATTCAGTTGTCTGTAAGTTATATCTCAATAAAGAGAAAAGGGGAGTAAGGGGAAGGAGGAGACAGGGAGAGGAGGAAAGAAGACAGGAGAAAAGAAAGGAAGGAAGAAAAAGAGGAGGAAAGGGAGAAAAACCCTCTTTAAAAAGGTTTCAGTCTATTTCCGAAGATTAAAGTAAGTTCTGGGTAATGTTAGCACTGAGTGCATTTCACTGGGTCTCAGTTCTCGGAATAACTTATCCTCTGACATACACAAATGGTTCTGAGAAACCAGAATGTCTACATGCTAACCAGGTTAACTCAGTTCTCTCCACTATTAAGTTAAAAAGTGTGCTAATACCAGTCAGCGACTTAGAAATGGCAGCTTTCAGTGATAAGTTTCAACGGCTGACAGTTTGTAAATATGTAAACTCTAACATGATAATTATAAGTATTAGCTTCTCTTTGTCTTAAATAAATCTTAAACTCTAGGAACCTACTATATTCATAAACAGGTTATATAAACACATTCTGATATGACAGGTCAAGCTTTTTTTTGAGGGGGGATGGGAGTGGCTATGTTTAAATCCTATGTGTTACCTTTCGTATTTTTCATAAACCAAGAAAAAAATAGAGCGATCCTGCTTTGACTCTTCCCACATATATACATAAAAGGAATAAACCAAGCCAAATTTCTAGCATTCTCTGTCAAAGAGGTGCCAGGACAAGCTGAGCTAAGTACCAGTTCTATCTTTGGCAAAGTAAAAAAATAAAACCCTTTATATAAGCTTCTTTGCTTCTTTGGCACTTGTCCAAAGCTGAAAACAAAAAAAGCAGCAGCAGCCAGACTAATTAAGGCGGAAAGACCAATTGGGAAAAACTTCAGAGCACCAAAGTGATAGGAAACATGTTAATTTTTTCTTAGGCATTTATACAAACCCATCACGAGAAGGAACACCTGAACTTCTGACACGACGGCCTGGGGGTAAAGACGTCACACAGCCCCACAGGCCCGGGAACACCTGAGCCTTCTTTGGGCAACACACTGAAGATGAAAAATGATCCCGAAGGAAGGTCTGAATTCAAAAAGCAGTGCTCGCCCAGCTGGTGTGGCTCAGTGGTTGAGCATCAACCTATGAACAAGGAGATCACGGTTCAGTTCCCCGTTGTGGCACGTGCCTGGGTTGGGTTCAGTGTGCGGGAGGTGTGCGGGAGGCGGCCGATCAATGATTCTCTCTGATCAGTGATGTTTCTATCTCTCTCTCCCTTCCTCTCTGATATCAATTTAAAAAAACTTTTTTTTAAAAAGGAGTGTTCAACAAGGTTTGTGGTGAGGGTAGAGATATGTATGCTGTGTTAATGTTTTATTGGAGGTTACTTAGAGTAATTTTTCCCCTCACTGACTTATATGTACTGTGCTAGGCTCTGCAAGTTACAAGCTAAATGATTCACCCCGCTTGTCCTTACGTAGCTTAGCGTCTAGAAGGGTAGACTACTACAGGACCACTCAGTGTGAAAAGTGCCACGTAACAGAACTAAGCAGGGAGCGCTGAAGGGAGCACTGAAGGGGGCGTAGGTGGGTGGGGGCGGCCTGAGCCCTAACTGGTTTGGCTCAGTGGATAGAGCGTTGGCCTGTGGACTCAAGGGTCCCAGGTTCGATTCTGGTCAAGGGCATGTACCTTGGTTGCGGGCACATCCCCAGTAGGAGGTGTGCAGGAGGCAGCTGAATCAATGTTTCTAACTCTCTATCCCTCTCCCTTCCTCTCTGTATAAAAGCAATAAAATATATTAAAAAAAGAAGAAGAAGGGGGGGGGGGGGGCTGAGCAGAGATGTGGGAAAACGCCCAGGAAAGCGAGGCTCTCAGCTCAATCAGGCAGAGAAGGCGGTGTCACCCCGTACTTCTGGCTGTGACCTCCCTTCTCTGGCTGTGGCCTCCTCCTCTTGAGGGCAGGCAGGGTACCAGGGCAAGCTCTCAACTTCCCTGGCCAGTGTCTTTTATCAAGGGCAGGAGGAGCACCCAACACAAGGCCACCAACTTTATTTTGCCCACTAAGGGCATTAAAACAAACAAAACAACTACCACCTCCCAGTATTTCATTTCCAAGGCATTTAACACCAGAAAACAAGTCATACAACCTGAGAATAAATGAAAAGCCTCAAACTAATATCTTTAGCTTTATCAAAGAGTAACTACTGTTGACAATATGGCTGCATGACAGTAAAAATACCATCATGAACTGGTGTTTATTTAGAAGCCCTGCAAATAGATAATAAAATGAGACACTATTTTATGACATTTTATGCACGTGTGCCAGGGCGTTTACATACAACAAAAACCCTGCAAGGCGAGAGATGAAAAAACTGCAGCTCGGGGGAAGCCGCTTGCCCATGTCACACAGTGCTCCGCTCAGACAGCACCCACAGACTCTGCGATGCCACGGGAGGGCTCAGGTGGTCTCTGAGGTCCTCATCAGAACTAAACATGCACTGTATTGGTGTTGCTTTGGGGATGACAAGGGAAAACTCAGTTCTGCCACCACTGTCTTTTCTTTGTCGTCCCAAGAACCAACTTAAATCCTCTGCGAAACCAGGAGAGTACACTTTGGAAATAAATGAAATGGCGGCCCCAAGCATTCCAGAATGCCCCGTCATCTTCCCCTTTCTGCTCTATTTTGGGCCAGTGCCAGAAAAATAAGATGGGAAGATGAACGAGAACCAAGTACGCTTTATGTGTCAAGAAATAAAAAACAGCTGAACCCTTATTCCAAAGTTTCAATATCATATTCAATGTGCCATGTAGTAAGAATGCATTGGGTGTTTAATAAATGAGTGAATCTAAACCCTATAACACTGTTGTGTGTTATATAAATTCAATCTAGAAGACATGGTCTCTAACCTCCAAAAGCTTCCACTGTAGGTCCAACATATGAAGTTGATTAAAAACAGGATACCAACTACAAACTTAACTATGTATCTCATTTTACAAATGTTTTGCTTTTTTTCTACCTTTATCATTTACATGAAAGTCTACCGTACTTAAGCACTATCTTAATACAATGATCCCAGTCGTACTTCAGCATGGGATGAGATCCTGCTGTGTGAGGACATGAGCCAGGTAACGGCTACAGCCCGGTCCCTCCCCGCCCCCCCCCCCGCGCCCCCCGCCCCCCGGACCTTCCACAGACATCTGCCTGGAAAAGCAGAGCTGAGTGGGGCGGAGCAAGACAGCGGTGAGCAATGCAGGCCCTCGGCAAATTTCTAAGCATCAGTTCCTCCACCTGTAACATGAAGACAGCCTCGGGAATTGTGAAGATTAAGCGAAATAACATACACACACCGTGCGATTTTAATGGTAGCCATTGTGACCATCTGATGACAGAAATGGAAGCTCCCAATGATGTTGATCACAACTCAAGCCACAGGACCCAAGGGGCCTCTCCAAGGACAGGTGTGAACACAGGAGGACACATACTTAAACACTGGGAAACCAATGAACCAGTGCCACAGCAATCAAATGGAAGTGACTGCCAGAACTCACAACGATCACGTATGAAGTCTGGATAAGGGCGGGGCTGGTCCGGAAGCCTTGTGAAGGGAAAGAGTGTGAGGGGACTTTGCCCAGAGGCCGGCTGGGCCGAGCACCGGAGAGTGCCAAGTCCGGAACGACTCTCGGGCTCCTGCTTGGAAGGTCAGGGTGCTGCTGTGGACAAGCTGTGAGCAACCTGGCAGGAGTCACAGGGAGGAAGCAAGGCGCTCAGCCCGGTAGTGGTCACCATTTGTAACAGGACAGGTGACTCGGCTTAAGATGCTGTGTAGACGAAGGGCATGTATCGCCCACACGTGACACCAGCTAAAGATGGACAGGGTACAAAACAGTTTAAATGGTGTGACCCCATTTGTTTTTTAAAATCACGTTGTGTGCGTGTCAATACAACACTGGAAACCTGCACAGAAGGTGTCCACAGTGATTTTCTCCTTTAGAACATCTGTTTTTTACAAAGTGCATGAAGTGATTTTATCACGCAGGAATAAACTGAATTCCTTCATGAGTCTTGAAACCTGGACGGACAACACCGAGGCAGTGTGGAAGGGCTGCCGGGAGCCCCGGTGCTGAACAGAGGGGGGCCCACCACACTCGCAGGTCCTCTGTAACCCACCAGACACAAGGTCACGGGCACAAAACCGCCTGCAGAGCTTTGGTAAAATCCCATTCTGGATAAACCCTAGAACAAGTGGCTATCAACCAAGATCTGCCTCTCCAATGCCTCCTCCCCCAGAGGAGGCGTGTCACCCCTGCGCTGGCTTTACCAATTATACAACATTCCGCGTGGGAAAGGGAAGGGACGTGACTCCTGGGTGCTCCACACAATTTAGTCCCTAAAGGCTGAGGGTTTACGCACCATTTCTGTAAAGAAACAAATCCCAGGACGAGTCAAGACCTCCAGCTGCATCCCCAAGCAGCAGGTGCTGGCCGGCCTCGGGCCAGCACCTCCTCCACAGAGCAGGTTCCTTAAGCCTCCACTGCACAGGAGTTAATCCCAGCAGAGGCGCGTCTGAGGGAGACATTTGGGTGAGCGAACAAGTCCTAGTTCTCTGGATGAGCAGAACCGAATGAGGGGCCCCAACCCCAGCGCCATCCACGCACAGGCAGGCAGGAGACTCGCAGGCTCACAACCAGGCCCCTCCTAGTGACCACCCTGAGCAAGGGGGTCAGCAGCCAGACAGTCCCATCCCAGAGAGGAGACCAAGATCCCAGTGGCCCTGCCAGCCCACATGACCCACAGAACTCAGTGACCACCAAACCCATAAATTAACATGCACCCACAAGCTGCTACAAAGGCCTGCGGCAGGGAAGAGGAGCCAGACCTGCACTCATGGAGCAGGGCTGGGGACATTTATAAACCACTGAGAGTTCATCTGACCTCCAGGACAAGATCTTCTTAAAATGTGACACCACCCAGTGCACTCATTATATTTCATGACAGGGCACACATTTACAGCTCATAACGCCGTGACAGTGTGCCTGCAGGTCAATGGGGGAACACAAAGACAAGCGAGTTTACCCAGCCCCTTGGTCCCTCTGTGCTCATTCCCCCTATACACTCCATTACAGTCAATTTACGCTCCCCACCTCTTAGAAGCTGTCTTGGGCTCCGAAGGGTAGACTAGGATCTTCACATGATATCAGTATATCTCTGCTACATTTGCTGAAAGACCAGAATCGCAGTTTGTAATGTCAAAATACAGATTAGAAATAGGCCATGTCACATTCATTAGATTCAGATGTTCTTTACAACAAATTGGGGTGACAATAAGTGGTAAAAATTTTCTTCCTGTTCTATAAATGTATCCCAACTAATTTGTAACCTAATTTGAATTGAAATTCTTTACTGATGGCACATCAACGATTTTTCCCCTCCAAGGTGTTAAGGGCCCTGGCCGGATAGCTCACTTGGTTGGAGTATCAGCGCATACACCAAAAGGTTCGATTCCTGGTCAGGCAGGGCACACCTACGTTGCAGGTTTGACCCCCAGCTGGAGAGCATACAGGAGACAACTGATCAATGTTTCTCTCTTTCTCACTCGCCCTTCCTCTCTCCAAAATCAATAAACATATCCTCAGGTGAGAATTTTTTAAAAAGACATTAAGGAATATTATTGTTCCACAGTTACTAGCAATACCACTTACCATTGGTTTAGATGGAAGTTTTCTTTCCCTAAGGAAGCCTTAAGGAGAAAAACACAAATACGGCCTAAACAACCCTGACAACAACCAATATCATAACACCTGCACTATCAAAACAATCGGATTCATTATATCTGTATATTGGAAATGTTTTTCTCTTTATTTTTCATGGGGACTGTCAAACATATAAACAGTAGGAGAATAGAATAATAACCTCAAGTTTCAACCATTAGCACATGGCCAATCTTGTTCCATCTGTGATTGTGAAAACTCAAATGCTCAAATGACCAAAACGTGACCACAATGTCTCTCCATGACCTGGTGGGTCCACCTTGACCCTGCCATCCACAGCACAAGTCCTCACGGCGGGAACAGGCACAAAGCAGGCAGAACAGGGGTCACGTCTTGAAGGGACAAGCTAATTTATGGGGGACCAGAGCCCTTAAACATGTATAAAGCCAAGGAATGGAAACACTGCAAGGTTAAAGCAACCAGAAGTCATGCTGACACCACTATACGCCCTGACGTGATGTGATAAGAAGGCACTTCAGTTCTGCAGTATTCTTCCCCAAAACTCATAAGCCCAGTCCAATAATATGGGGGGGGGGAGGTTTCAGACAAACACAAATCGAGGGCCATTCTACAGATGATCCAACTAATAAGCATGCTTCGAAACTGTCAAGGTCATGAAAAATAAGGACAGACAAACAATCACAGATTGAGACTAGGGAGACATGAGACTAAACGCAATGTGATCTCCTGGACTGGATCCTGGAACAGTGGAACAACTGACATCTGAGTCAAGTCTGTAGTTTAGTTAATAACAACGTACCAACGTTAATTTCTTAATTCTGACAAATGGGCTGTGGTTCTGCAAGGTGTTCACGTTAGAGGAAACTGGGTGAAAGGCATATGCGAACTCTTATCTTTGCAACTTTTCTATATATCTGCATATCTAAAATTTTTCCCAAATAAAACTTTATTACAGAAATCTATACTAATAAAAGGGTAATACGCTAATTAGACCGGATAGACTGGACATCCTTCCTGACAAAGCCAGGGGCGTGGCCAGCCTGCAAACTGCCCAAGGCCCCTAGCCTAGGCCAGCCCTGCCCCCCAGCGGGGACCCCATCCCCACCCCGATCCGTGGCCCCCTTCAGGGCAGGCCAGCCAGCCTCCTCCTCCCTGTGCACCAGGCCTCTATCCTATATAATAAAAGGGTAATATGCAAATTGACCTTAACAGCAGAACGACCACTGGATCAGTCACTATTAAGTGCACTGACCACCTCCTGGTCCCTTTCCCCGGCTGGCAGGCTCTGGTCGCCTGATGGCCACCCAAAGCGGGGACAGGGCTGGGGAGCGGGCAGGAACAGCCAATCTCTCGGTCCCTTCCCCAGGCCATCAGGCACTGATCACCCAATGGTGAACGGGGAATCTAGGTGGGTGGAGGCGGGGGAGCGGGGCCGGCTGCAGGCAGCTGGGGAAGATGGCCCTGATCACAGGCCAGGCCTAGGGACCATACCCGCACACGAATTCGGTGCACTGGGCCTCTAGCAATAATATAAAAGTTTTAACTGGCTATTGAGTATTCATTACATTCTTCACAAGAAGGAGTTAGTGACAATGTGGTTTTCATTTAAAAATTAAGCCAGGAAAGATAAAGGCTAAGGAAGTAATTTGTTTTTTAAAATCTCAAAGAAAGTAAGCACCTTGAAATGAAGGTGGGCCTGTCTGTAAGGTAAAGGACTCCCCACACAGGCATTGGACAGCAGTCTACCACTGGACACAGAGCTCTTGACTGTGGGAATGAACTGTGCTGACAGCGAGAAACGACTTCCAAACCACGAAGCCGCCCCGTGCGTGCCCTTGCCTAGTCTCCACACGCATCACAGTGCTGCAGGCGCCAGCTGCTCTCCCGCTGCCCACCCTCCCTGCGGCCCCCATCTCTGCAGCCCTCTCCTCCCAGGCCACCCCTGCAGCCAGTCGGCAGGGAGGGAGAGGTTGGAAGCAGCAGAAACAGAATTCTACCTTCAGTCTTTCTGATCTGGGGACCATGCTCGGAGCTGCAGAGCCCACGGCCTCCCAGTGACTCAGAAGTCACTCATGCTTTTAAGTGGCTTTGTAGGTGCTTCTTTATAACTGTACCCTCCTGCACTTTAAATAGAACACAGTTCTAGAAATAAAAGCACACACCTGGACTTTCCAATTATGAACAGCATGTGGGACTGAATTCATTCCGAACCGGCTTCAAGAAGCCCTCTGTGGCTGAGGGTAAAGCATAAGCAAGCAGCTTCATGGAGCAGCCAGACATCTGCCTACTCGCCGCAGCAAACACGTCTTACACTTAAATGTCAGTCATAGGGGACTTTATGTAAAATATTCCCCAAAATGCCCTGCAACAAATCACTGGAACACAAACAGAGAAACACAGCAGTGATGTTTTTTAAAATAATCTTTCTTAAAAGACAGGAGACATTCTTTTTTTTCCTCACCCGAGGATATTTTTCCAGTGATTTTTAGAGAGAGTGGGAGAGAGAGGGAGAGACACAGAGAAACATCGATGTGAGAGAAACACATCGACTGGTTGCCTCCTGCACGAGCCCTGACCAGGGCCTGGGCCGGAGAAGAGCCTGCAACCAAGGCACGAGCCCTGACCAGAATCAAACCCGGGACCTTTGGTCCGCAGGCCGACACTCTATCACTGAGTGGCACTGGCTAGGGCCAGAGGACATTCTGAAAAAGATCACATCTGCTCTCCAGAATAACAATTTGAAAATGACAGAATCTGCCATGCTTGCTTCTCATCGAAGAGGCGATCCCTCCTGAGCGGCTTCTTCATTCCCGCTTAGCCAGTCACTGGAAAGTGTCCGCAAGATGCAGGTCAGAACTTCCCCAGCATTCTCAACCACTCGACTAGGAATCCGTAGGGCAGTGTCACTGCCCAGCAGCCCTCCACTGAGCTTCATCCTTTAACTTCACATTGAGAAAAAGGCTACGTCTGCTTTTTCCACTCATTTTTTAAATGTTTTATTACACTAGTCACGTTCCTTGGACTTGACACATCTGACAGTTGCGAAGTTCCTGGGAAGCTCTCGGGCCACGTGCCTGTGCTCCAGCAGGTTTGGCGAGCCCACAACGGTGCCAGGCACCGCCCCCTCCCCGCTCTGAGCTGCCACAGAAGCAGGCCTGTGCCGGACCCCAGTCCCTGCCCCCTCATGCCTCGCTGCACTTGTGTCCTTGGGAAGCACCAGGCCAGGGCTTAGCACCTAGGGGCACAACATATGCTGAAAAAAGAAAGGAAAAACCCATGAGAGAAATGGCGGCCTCACCCCTGGACTCGCAAGGCTCGGGTGTCAATGCCACGTCTCAGGAATAAAAGTGTAGCTTCACCTCGCAGCCTACCAGCTGTGGAATCACAATTTGGTTTCCGTCCAGCCTCAGGCTCCTGGACTGTATAGAGAAGACCAGCACCGCCCACCTCTTTTCCTTCTTTCTCTCCCCCGAACCAGTGCCAGGCAGCCATCAAGAGCAAGAATATGTGCTCTGCAGACTCAGCCGAGGTTGTGCCAGAGCCTAAATGGTGCACGTCCACTTGGCCAGCGCCTATGTGAGCCACACTGCAGCCACCGTGCCTGTTATTTAGGTGGTGTTTCGGTCATGCTCTGACTCCCCGATCACTCACTCACTTACAGGTCTGAACCTAAGTTTAGCTTGTTACCTCTCTCAAACCCAATGCCAATGCTCAATTATTAGCGTTTATGAAGCTCCCACCATAAACTCACCACAAAGTGAAGTGCTTTTAAGAGACACAGAGATCCTTAAGACAAAGCCCTCATTCCTGTGGCTTACTCAGAAGGAAGATAAAACTAAAATACCGCTATTGAGAGGTAGAACGGAGGAGGGAGGGTTGCCTCTGCGGGCGGCATGCTGACCATCTGCAAGCCGGAAACAGGCCCTCAGGGCTGAAGGGAGAGCAGCGGGGAGCTGTCGCTTGCTGGGCGCAGAGACGCAGTCGGGAAGACGAAGAAGCTCTGGAGATGGCGGCGGCGGTGGCCGCACAACGATGCCGATGTGTCTAATGCCCGGAATTACACACTAAAAAATGGCTAGCGTGATAAATTTTATGGCATATTTTACTGCAATAAAAGATAAGTTTAAATTTAGAAAAAAAGGAACAGACCACACCTCTCTCTAAAGTCCTGTGTCAGAGGTGGTGCCCCAAAGCACAGAAGGCCACTCAGCAGTGACGCTGACTCAATTAGTCGCCCACGTGGAAGAAAATAAACCTGGACTCCTTTCACACCAAACACAAAAACCAATGACAAGAGTCAACTCCAGATATACCAAGGCTGAACTTGAAAAGCAAACTTTAAAATCGTTACAACAGCCCTGGCCGGTGTGGCTCAGTTGGTTGGCATTGTCCTGTGCACTGAAAGATTGGCAGATGGATTCCTGGTCAGGACGCATGCCGGGGTTGTGGGCTTAATCCCCCAGTGGGGGGACGTGCAGGAAGCAGCCAATCGACGTTCCACTCTCACACATCGATGTTTCTTTCTCTCTTCCCCGCTCCCTTCGTCTCTCTCCAAAAATCAGTACAAACATATTTTTTAAAAATAAAGTAAAATAAAATTCTTAAAACAAACAATAGAAGAGTATATCTTTACTAGAGGCCCGGTGCATGAAATTCATGCACGGGTAGGGTCCCTAGCAGCTGCCTGGCCAGGGGACAATATGCATATTATTATATAGGATGACCTAACGTAGGGGAGGATTTCCTTTACAAAGCATTAAAAATACTTATCATAAGAGAAAAGATTAATATAGTCAACTATACTACATTGAAATTTAATGTGTTTAGCAAAAGACAACATAATAAAAATGAAAAGACATGCACAAACTTAGAGACAGTATCTGTATCTCATATAACCAAGAAATTGACTGGTATACAGAATGTATTTAAAAAAAAAAAACACACACACAATACTACAAACCAGTAAGAAAAATACAGACAACCCAAGAGAAAAATGCGGAAAGACCTGATTAGGCACATCACCAAAGAGAGCCCATGAATTGCTAATACCCGTGTGAAACAATGCTCATCTTCTCTGTAACCAGGACGGATAAATTAAGGCCAGAATGAGACATGTGACCTCCAGTACATGGGTACAATTAAGACAATAGCCAGTGTGGGAGGGGATGTAGGAACCCGCATACATGGCAGATGGAGTAAACTGGCACGGTCACTTGGGCACGGCATTTGTGCATGTTGCCCACACAAGACCCCAGGAGCCAGCAGTCTGCTCTAGTTAGTGTAAAGCCTGGAGGAAGGAGCACACCAGGAGACGGGTATAAAGAAGGCTAAGAGTTGTAGTGCCCCCAATGGTCAATACACAGAAGCAAACCAGTACCTGCCCACAGGAGAACGGTAAATCTTGGCCTCTGCAGGTGATGGTTAATTTTATGTGTCAACTTGACTGGGCCCCAAATGCCCAGATATTAAGTCAAACATTGTTCTGGGTGTTTCTGTGAGGGTGTTTTCAGATAAGATTAACTTTTTAATTAGTTAAGTAGATTGCCCTCCATAATGTGGGTGGACCTGATCTAATCAGTGAAGCCCTGAACAGAACAGCAATGAAAAAAATCCCAACCAGCCTTCGGATATGCACCATCAACTCTCATACGTCCCTCAGCTGCCAGCTTTGGCTCTCCCAGGCTGCAGATTAGGGCTTACTGGTCTCCATAGTCAGGTGAGCCAATTCCTTAAAATAAATTGCTTTCTATATACACACACCCTTCCTAGTGGAGAACGCTGACTAATATAGTACACATAGAGGACTATTATTGTTCAGCAGTGAAAATGGAGGAAAACCCCAATTTGCAGATTTCCTGATTCTCTTTTTATAAAGCTCATAAACAAGAGCTGAATGAATTAGTTATAGATACACATAACTAAGTATTCTTTAAAAAAACACAAGGGACGCCAAAACCGGTTTGGCTCAGTGGATATAGCATCAGCCTGTGGACTGAAAGGTCCCAGGTTCGATTCCGGTCAAGGGCATGTACCTGGGTTGCGGGCACATCCCCAGTAGGGGGCATGCAGGAGGCGGCTGATCCATGTTTCTCTCTCATCGATGTTTCTAACTATCTCTCTCCCTTCCTCTCTGTAAAAAAAAATCAATAAAAAAATAAAACAAAACAAGGGAATAGGGAATGATAAAATTTCCTGGAACCCCATACCCCTGGCAGAAGTGCCCACCAGGAGTTCCCCTGTGGTACACGATGGAGTCAAGCTAGGAGGCTGGCTTTGAGGTTTTTATAATTATGCTTCAAAACTTACATTCCCAGCACCCATTGTTTACATGAATTTTAAGGTATCATAAAACATTTCTAAGCTATAGGTAGGCAAGGAAAGTGCCATAAGAAAGACACAAGGAGAGAAATGTGTGCTCACCAAATGCCAGGCCAAAAGCAGGCCAATGCCAAGTTCCCCCATCCCCCAAGCAAGGCTTTCCAGGCCAGTCCGGAAGGTCTACACTGAGCTGAAGCCCTCCGGGTTTGGGAGTATTCCAGCTTTCCCTACCGCTCTCATTTGAGAGCACTGGTACATTTCTCCTCCATGTGGAAGAGGAGAGGGAGTTAGACATTATGACCGCGCTAATTCTTCTCAGAGGATGTTCAGAGCCCCGGGCACCTGCCAGGCTAACCCCCCTGTTGCTGGCCCTCAGCACTCATGTCACACTTGGTTCCCAGGACTCCTCCTACGCCCATGAAACTGCTCCCCCGGCCAGTTTGAGGTGGCTTGTTACTTTCACAATCCTCTTCCCCACCCAACCCCAGGAATTCATTCCTGGTTTCTGCAGGGTGAGACCAGGAGGCCTTTCACCCACGTAGTGAAAGGCCAATGGGAAGTGCAGGCCTCAGGAGCAAAGTGGTCACATGCTCCAGGCAGTGAGAGAGAAACACAGAGCCAGCTCAGGCTGGACAAACACTGTCACAGCTACCTCTCTGACTCCTTTCCCACGAGCCTGTCCATTGGACCATCTGAGGATTCACAGATGTGTGGGGACAGTGCTCCACACAGGCCTCCCTGTCATGCCTGGAGCTCATGGCCATTTCATGTGCTTGTTGCTGGGTTCTGGGCAACAGGTCTGTATTTATGTAGATTACTACTGTGGTCATTTTACTTAGATCTTTATTAGAATTAGCTGTAGAATTCTATTATATGCCTTTCAAACATCTATTAATATGTATCAGCATAGGTTTTCTTTTAATGTTATGTAGTGAACTATTTAGCATGACACTAATTGAACACTCACTATGAGCCAAGTCCTGCTCTAACCACTAGTCCTGACGTGGATCCTATACAATGATGCTCTTCTCGTCCTGTTCGTTTTACAGATGAGGAGAGTAAAGCTCGGGGACATTAAATAATTTGGCCAAAGTCAGAGTTGGCAGGTGGCAGGACTGCGACACATGGTGCTTGAAGCTCTGAGCCCGAACTTCCTCCAGCCAACCCAACTCCTTACCTTGGGTAACCCTTGTACTTCTGGAATAACCCTCACCTGGTCATGGAGAATTAATCTGTTAACACGCTATCCCATTCAAATTATTACTTATTTGGAAAGGTTGCAAATACACACACACCTACAGGGTGGGGCAAAAGTAGGCTTATGGTTGTTCATATGGAAAATAATACAATACAATGATTAATAAATAATAACATGAGACAAAACTGTTTTATGTACTCATAAACCTACTTTTGCCACACCCTCTGTGTATTTATATAAACATATATCTGTATATACACATGTACATAGGAAACTGGTGTATAGTCTTCTCTAGATCATGGATGAAACAGAAACCTTAACACTATAAAGAAATGATAGACATCTGTGGCTACATAAAAATCTTTAAACTTAATAGAAAAAGACACCTAAACAAAGCAAAAAACAAAGTATAGAAACAAAACTGGGGGTAGGGGCATATTTGCAGTAGCCCAATATACAAAAAGATTCTAAAACTAAAAAGAAAAACAATCCAATAGGACAAAAAAGGGGGGGGGGGGGACAATAAATCTATACTAATAAAAGGGTAATATGCTAATTAGACCTGGTCAACCGGACATCTTCCTGATGTCCCACTTCCACAGTGGCAGGGGCCAAGGCAGAGGTGGTTAGGGGCGATCAAGCTGGCAGGGGAGCAAGCAGTTAGGGGCAATCAGGCCAGGTGGGTGGGGGTGGGGCACAAGCAATTAGGGGTGAGATCAGGCTGGCGTGGGGAGGGCAGTTAGGGGGCGAGCAGGCCAGCAGGGGAGGGCAGTTGGGGGCGATCAGGCCAGCAGGGGAGCAGTTAGGGGGCAATCAGGCAGGCCGACAGGCAGGCAGGCAGGCAGGCGAGTGATTAGGAGCCAGTGGTCCCAGATTGTGAGAGGGATGTCCAAGGGGTCCCAGACTCGAGAGGGTGCAGGCCAGGCTGAGGGACACCCCCCTCCTTTGTGCACAAATTTCGTGCACTGGGCCTCTAGTATGGATATAGAATTCAAAGAAAAAGAAATACAAATGGCCAATAAACATGTGAAATGATGCTCAACCTCACAGGTACTCAGGAAAATGTAAATTAAAATAACAATGAAATAGTATTTCACCCATCACATTAGCAAAAAACAAAACATCTGGTGTTGGTGGAAATGCCCAGAAAAGGGAGCACTCATACACTGCTGATCAAAGCATGACCTGCAACAGGGCTGAAGCAATTCGATCTGGGGCAACTAACCAAAACTACTAACCTGGAGAGCTATCTAGAATACAGCATTCATTCAATTTTTCATTCTTTTATTCATTCATTCAACAGTGAACACCTACAACAGGTAGCGCACTCTGTTAAATCTTTATTCTCAGAGTGCTTCAAATCAGGAGATTGTAAACCAAAGGGAAGTGAAAACAGCAAGTTGCTGAGTGATGCCTTCAGGATGTTCTTCCTTCTGTTAAAATAGGCGCTGGTGTTTGTGAGAGCCTGGAGAAAGTTGTGGAAGGCTCGCCTACACCAGCTCGGAGTGTTGGATGGGAGGTTTATTATCACTTTGCTGTGTATACATCTTTTTGTTTCACTTGGTATGAGCACATAGAAACAAATGCAATAACCTGTCACTTTGAGAATCTAAGAAAGAATATTGCAAACAGCTTTGGTTTACACACAACAAAAGAATACAAGGTCCACATCAAATTGGTGGCAGAGCCACGAGTCTACCCTCTATCCGGCTGAATGACTGCAAAACTGGGCTCTTCACTCTCAGATACCATTTCCCCACACGTGAGTTCACACACCCACACAGGGCAGAACACAGGAAGGCTTCTATGCTCGTATGGACAGTAAGTTTCAGGAGGCAGTTTGGCAACATTTCTTGAATTCCTATGAACCCTAGTACTTCCTGCTTTCCTCTGGATGATGTGCTATGCTTTTAGCTTCTAAAGTTCAGGTGGACTCATTGGAGAGACAAAGTCTATTTGCTCCTGGATGCATCCTGGCTCCTGGTTAATGCATCACTCCATTTCATGGGGAGCTCTACGAAGCATATCGGAAAGGACTGCTCCTTGCCCAGTACCCACCTCTCCTCCCCCTCTCCCTCCTCCTCCTTGTATCAGCATTCCAACTGGGCTTTGGGGAATCTTCCCCACGCCACCCCTTTGCAACATTCGTCCCTCCCCTGGCTCCTATTCGGGTTCCCTCTGAGTCTGTGAAGCCACCCCACTCACTACCCCAAGGAAGTGCTTTTATGCCCAGGTTAGCTTAGGACAACAGAACCGTGACTGCTCCACTGTTTCCTGACTGAAAGGAACACCATGCGTTTGACTAACCCCTGCAGCAGAGCACAAACAGGGACATTCGAAGCTTCGTCAGGAGGAACAGCATGTGCCTCTAGGAAAGGCTGACAGAAACTTCAGACACACGCCAGATGTTCGTACCACTGCCCAAGGCTCTCAATGATATTTACATCTGTTCACACCTCTACTTACAGAAAGATATTCGCCTAAACACAGAAAGAAATGAATAGCCTGCTCCGCCATGAATTCTCTGATCCCTTCCTGCTGCGAGTCCACGCTCTCTCGGAAGGCATCTGCCACTTTTTAACTTGTGTTCTAGTTACTGAAACGCAGACATTGCCCCCACTAGGCTGGAAGCTTCCTGAGAGCAGAATCACTATGTGATTTACTGAAGGACCGACCCCCTTGGCATAGTAAGCACATGTGGCAAGCAGACCGACACATTCCCTGTGTGCTAAACAAGTATTTGTCCCTAAACCTGCTTATGCCAATTGTACATATAAATATATATGTATTTATAAATTACATATGGACATGTATGTAGACATATACATACACACATACACATACTTAACTATAAAAACCTGTGGAATAAATGCACAGTTGTTTCCATAAAAACTACAACTTGCTAAAAAATTTTTAAAATCCTAACTAAATTATAGCTGTGGGTAAGACAAGTGTAAAGGACAAGGTGAAGATGTGTAAAAATCTAGGATTTAGCAACTCAGGTTGCTTCATGCATCTACTTTCCCAATGTTCTTCAAGCAAAAACCAAATATCGAACACGATAAATGAATGATAGGTGTGGTTTATGCAACAAAACAACTGACAATTCTGATAAGCAGATTTAAAGTGTAAAAAGAAAGGCCAACAAAAGACTGGCATATGAGATACATAGATTTTTTTTTAAGTTAAAAACAAAATGCCAAAACTATGTATTGTTTTTTAGTTATCTTTGCTCTATCCAACTTCTTTTTTTTTTTAAATAAATCTTTATTGTTCAGATTATTACAGGTGTTCCTCTTTTTTTTTTCCCCCATAGCTCCCCTCCACCTGATTCCCCACCCCACCCCATGCCCTTACCCCCCGCCACTGTCTTCATCCATAGGAGTAAGATTTTTGTCCAATCTCTTCCCGCACCCCTCACACCTGCTTCCCCTGAGAATCGTCAGTCCACTCCCTTTCTATGTCCCTGATTCTATTATATTCACCAATCCATTCTCTTCTTCAGATTTTTTATTCACTTGATTTTTAGATTCACTTTTTGGTAGGTATGTATTTGATGTCATTTTGTTGTTCATAATTTTTATCTTTACCTTTTTCTTCTTCCTCCTCTTCTTAAAGAATACCCTTCAGCATTTTATGTACTCCTGGTTTGGTGGTGATGAACTCCTTTAGATTTTTCTTATCTGTGAAGCTCTTTATCTGACCTTCAACTCTGAATGATAGCTTTGCTGGATAGAGTAATCTTGGTTGTAGGTTCTTGCTGTTCATCACTTTGAATATTTCTTGCCACTCCCTTCTGGCCTGCATAGTTTCTGTTGAGAAATCAGCTGACAGTCATATGGGTACTCCCTTGTAGGTAACTAACCATTTTTCTCTTGCTGATTTCAATATTCTCTCTTTGTCTTTTGCCCTTGGCATTTTAATTATGATGTGTCTTGGTGTGGTCCTCTTTGGATTCCTCTTGTATGGGGTTCTGTGCGCTTCCTGAACTTGTAAGTCTATTTCTTTCACCAGGTAGGGAAAGTTTTCTGTCATTATTTCTTCTAATAGGTTTTCAATATTTTGCTCTCTCCCTTCTTCTGGCACCCCAAAAATTCGGATGTTGGTTCGCTTAAAGTTGTCCCAGAGGCTCCTTACACTATCTTCATATTTTTGGATTCTTTTTTCTTTTTGTTTTTCTGGTTGGATGTTTTTTGTTTCCACATATTTCAGATCTTTGATTTGATTCTTGGGGTATGTTGATCTACAGTTGAGTTTCTGTATATTCTTTATTTCAGACAGTGTATGCTTCATTTCTGACTGGTCCTTTTCCATTTTTTTGGCATTCTTATTAATATCCTTAAAGGTCTCATCAAGTTTCTCAGCGGTTTTAAGAAGATTCTTGAGTAACCTTATAAATGTGGTTCTGAACTCTATGTCATCCAGTAGTTTGCTTTCCTCCGTTTCTTTCATTCGTGACATGTTTCTTTGTCTCCACATTTTGGCTGCTTCCCTGTGTTGATGGAGTAGCTTTGTGTGGTAGGTGATCTATAGGGGGCAGTAGCTCAGCCTCCTCAATCACAGAGGTGGATGCTCTTGGTACACCCCTTTGTGGGCTGAGTGCAAAGTCTTGGTGTAGTTAAGCCTTAATTGCTGTTGGTACACTGGGAGGAATTGACCTCCAGGCCAATTAGCTGTGAGCACTCCCTGTGTCTATAATGGAAGAACTGCTGCGCTGAAGACACGCTTATGGGGCAGGACTTGTTTCAGTGAGGCTTTGGTGCTCACTGAGTCTGCCTCTTGAATGTGTCACTTATGGATGTGAGGAGTTGAAATCTGGTGTCTCACACTGACCACTAGGTACACTGGCTTCTGGATCTCCAATGGGGTGCAGGTCAGCTACTATCTGAGGCCACCCAGCAGGAGCTACAGTGAGAGCTACAGTTTTCTCCTCTTTGCTTGGGGTTTGGAGGTTTTGGAGCTGTCTGACCCGGGCTGCAAGTTTGCTAGGTTAAGCTGCGATAGGGCAGGCCTTTCTTATGCTAACTCCGCTGCTTGGAGCTTAGGTGGGTTTGTAGGTTGTGCAGGGCGGGGTCTCAGGGTGTCACTAGGCTAGGGCGTGGCAAACAGCAATGGCTGCTAGTTATCCAGCTCTGTGTCCCCGACAGCATCCGCGAGTCCGGTGCTCCAGTGCAGTAAACAATTATTCCTGCGTGCAGCTCTGCAAGCAAGCCACCCTCACTGGCAGACAGTTCAGCTTCTCTCCGTAGGAGTTTGGGTCCCCCGTGTCTCCTCAGAGACTGGATTTCAGAGTAATCCGGGGCTTGTCTCCCTTCGGGTTGAAAAAAGCAATGCCTGCCGCCAGCCCGGATCACACGCCTCCGTACCTCAGCTTTTCAGCGCTCGTGCATGTCTCAATGCTCTTTTCTCTTTCCTTCTAGTTGTAGAACTTCCACTCAGCCAGCTTTCCTGTGGTTCTGGGTGATAGACGTTTTGTCTTTTAGTTGTAGTTTCGAAATTGTTGTGCGAGGCAGCAGTTTAGGTGTTTACCTACGCCGCCATCTTGGATCCTCCTCCTATCCAACTTCTTTAGTTAATGGACTGCTGGCCAATCCCAATCCCATGAGACAAATGATGATGACACTGGTCAGGTGTCATGTCAAGTCCTGGGCACAACACAGCCTCATGGAAAATAAACTAGGGTAAAATGCAGCTGAGTGAGTTATGAACAGCTATGGGGCTCAGCAGTTAGAGGGGCATTAAAAATTCTTCCCTGCCATCAGTGAAAACAGAACAGCTATATAATTTGAATAAAGACCAGGACAAGTTAAGAAAAGTACCGTCCTGACCAGTTTGGCTCAGTAGATAGAGCGTCCGCCTGCAGAACGAAGGGTCCCGGGTTTGACTGTAGTCAAGGGCACGTTGCAGGGTCCTCCCTAGCCCGGGCCCTGGGCAGGGATCGTGCAGGAGGCAACCAATCGATATGTTTCTCTCACATCGATATTTCTGTCTTTCCCTCTCTCTTCCACTCTCTCTAAAAACCAATGGAAAAATATCCTCAGGTGAGGATTAAAAAAAAAGAAACAGAATAGTATCTATACCCAGCTGGTGTGGTTCAGCAGTTGAGTGTGGACCCAGGAACCAAGAGATCACTGGGCCCTAGCTGGTTTGGCTCAGTGGATAGAGTGTCAGCCTGGTTCAATTTTGATCAAGGGCACATGCCTGGGTTGAGGGCTTGATCCCATTGTGGGGCATGCAGGAGGCAGCTGATCAATGATTCTCTCTCATCATTGATGTTTCTCTCTCTCTTTCCCTCTCCCTTCCCCTCTGAAATTAATAAAAATATTTTTTAGATCAATGAAAACATCCTATCTAATAAAAGAGTAATATGCAAATTGACCGTACCTCCACTACACCCACAAGCCACGCCCACCAGCCGATCAGTAGCGAGTATGCAAATTAACCCAACCAAGATGTCTGTGGCCACAGAGCGAGCAGGAGGCTTGGGTTTCCCCCGCAGTGGAGGAAGCCAAGCTCCCACAGCCTTGGCCTCCCCTCTAGGCTACTAAGTTTCAATTATAGAAGATGAATCCCAGATACCAGGGCCTCTGCTTGGGTCGCCGGGGGGCATGGTTGGCCTGCAAACCACCACAGGCCCCTCGCCCAAGCCATCCCACGCCCCAAGGAAAACCCCCCCACCCTGATCCGGGACACCCTTCAGGTGGCCCCCACCTGTACACCAGGCCTCTATCCTATCTAATCCTCCTATCTAATAAAAGAGTAATATGCAAATTGACCATCACTCCAACACACAAGATGGCCAGCATGGGAGGGCAGGTGGGAGGGACCAGGTCTGCAAGGGAGGGCAGTTGTGGGCAATCAGGCCAGCAAGGGAGGGCAGTTAGGGGCAATCAGGCTGGCAGGGGAGCAGTTAGGCATCAATGAGGCTGGCAGGGGAGTGGTTAGGGGGTGATCAGGGTGGCAGGCAGAAGCGGTTAGGGGCAATCAGGAAGGCAGTCACACAAGCAGTTGGGAGCCAGCAGTCCTGGATTGTGAGAGGGATGTCCGACCGCCCATTTAGGCCCGATCCAGTCGGACATCCCTCGAGGGGTCCCAGATTTGAGAGGGTGCAGGCTGGGCTGAGGGACACACACCCCCGCGCATGAATTTCATGCACTAGGCCTCTAGTTTATATACATAAAAAGCTAATATGCAAAGTGTCCCCTTGGGAGTTCAACCAAGAGACCAGGAGTTCGATCGCTCGCTATGACATGCGCTGACCACCAGGGGGCGGCACGGAACAAAAGAAGCCCTGGCCAGCAGCCGGTAGCTGGAGAAGGAAGGCCCCAGCGGGCAGCCAGAAGGCCCCAATAGGCCCTGATCACTGGCCAGGCCTAGGGACCCTACCCATGCATGAATTTCATGCACCACACCTCTAATATTTAAAGGAAAAAAAATAAAAATGCCCAATTCAGAATTCTTATTTTCTAATCTAAAAGCCCCAGGCATCCCTGAAAATACGCTAATGTTGATATGTGAACCTAACACAACTCTGTTCCCACCTCCCCTGTCTCCAAACTGAATCTGGAACTAAAGTAAAAACTCACCAGCTAGGGAAAAAAGCATGGTAACTGTGACCATCGGTACCTGACCTAGGACAGCTGGTTAGCTACACCTGATGCAAAGATGGCTCCGAGTGAAAAAGCCACTCCCTTTACCTGGTGCTTCAGAGCGTCTGGGAAGGAGCAAAGTAAACCAAAGGAAATGGAAATTAAATTCCTCTGTGCCAACAGGTCACAAAGCCTATTTGACTGTCACAAGACTAACTTAACCCGGGGCCAGCTGAGCAACTCCCCATTACAGACACAGGCCTCTTCCCCTTGGCACATCAACAATGCCATAAATTTAATAACAAACTGATTGTCAAGCCAAGCAGCGGCGACTACTTCAAAACAGGCAACTGCTTGCCCAAAGAAAGCAAGGGAGGGAGGTGGCTGAAAAACAAAAGTGGGGCTGATGCTTCATTACTATTCTGAATTAAACCTAGAGGTGACCATATTGGTTTGTTCTGTGTGGTGACCAAAGGTCAGCTGGCCCTCTCCTGTCAGCTGGACAGGGTGCTCACGCCCAGGTGCTGGCTAGCTGCCTGGCTGCTCCTGATGGGCTCCCCACTCCCCACTCCAGGACCAGCAGATGGGAGCACGAGGAGGCTCCACGGTGGTCCCAGCCTCCAGATGCCCCTGGCTTCACTTCCCTCCACGTCCAGACACAGTTCTAGGGCTCAGCAGGGTTACCTTTTACTAACCAGCACCCCCAGCACTCCACATTGTCTACCAGCCATCAGCCAACCCCTCAGAAGGGCCTGCCTGATAAAGAGAAAACCTTGTCATCCACCTTCAGCTAGCTTTAACCTGTGTCGGCTTCTCTGCTTCTGCATCATATTCCAGAGGAAGAGGTCAAGTTTTAAAAAGACCCTGAAATGTGATAAGGGCCCCCCTCATCCAGGAATCACTTAGCAAACCCACATCCTCACCCCAAACTCCACAGCCCTATTGCCAGTTGAGGCGATTCCACCCACCCCATCCTCACAGTGCTCTCCCTTCACTGACTACAGGACTGACATCCACATGGGTTCATAGACAGATCCTGGCCACCTGTCTTCACCCCTCACATTATCAGTGCAAAGGACACATCAAGGTCGTCTTGCCTGAACTCGCGGTCTGGCCCAAAGCCAATGTCCAGAGTCAGGCAGCTCGAGCTTTAATTTCCACGTTGACAACTCCCCTGCTCTGTAGTCTTGGTTAAGCAATCCCAAGTTGATTTCCCTTTTTCCAGAATTAATACAGAAAAAGCATTAGACATGGGAGAGACATGGAAAGGAATACCAGGAGCTATGCTGGGAGACTTGAAAAACGGAAATGATAGCTAGCTAACGAGCATTTTCCCATCAGAAAAGCAAAGGAGATCCAAACTAAGCAAAATCATGCCGCCTTCGTAAGCCACGGCCCCGCCAGAATGGTCAGCAAGTCTGGCAAACACCCCAGCTGTTTAGGAAAGAGCAGTGGCCACCCATCTGAAACATCACAACTATCAATCAAGGGCAGCATTCATCTGATTACATGAAATTAAAAAGCATGGCCCTGGCATTCTTCTCCCCTTCCCGGCTGTGCTACCGCCAGACCAGCCCGATCCCTTGGCATCTGGGATCTTGAACCTCAGCTGTGCTTTCACACCACAGGGGCATCGGGGCCTTGCAGGACCCAACACTGTTCTGAGAGGACAGAAGACAGACAGGCCCCTACTTACGTGATGTGATGGTGACCGTCTGAGAGATGGAGGTAACACTGAGATCCATGTGGAAGCTCGACGCCTTCAGTCATTCAATGGACACCAAGGGGCAGTGAGCAACATCAGACTGAGTGCTAGGGTTGGTGACCCGAACGATAGGAAGTAGCCAGCCAGGCACAGAACAGTCCAGGAAGTGGGAACCACATATGAAAAGACCCTAAGAAGGGCATTTGCTATTACATCAAACATTTGCCTCTCTACAAACTAACCTCCATCCTTTCCTACCCATGCCAGAAAACCTATCTGAAACTCAGATCTGATCTCACCTTACTCTTCTGCTTAAAAACTTTGTTAATTCCCACTGCCTATCTAACAAAGTCCCTGAGTACCAAGCTTCTTAAGTGAATTTTATTGTATGTAAATTCTATACACCCAGAGATACACACATCTCCACTTCCTCCATGAAGCCTTCCCAGACTGCCAACCCCCAGCGGCACCCACAGCCCTGTCCCCTCCCACCACTGACAGCTGTGGGGTCCACTCCCCCCAATATTTGGTTAACGAGAGAGGACATTTCTTGCAACAGCTCCACCCCACACACAGACCAAGGGAGCTGTGCGCATCCCAGCACTCAGATGGACCTCAGTGTAAAACCTCAAACTGGACTACGCAAAGACTTTAGCTATGACCCCACCCAAAAAAAAGCACAAACCACAGAAGAACACATTGATCAGCAAATTTTTTAAATTTCAAAGAGCAGTATTAACAGAATGAAAAGACAAGCTACATCCTGGGAGAAAATATTTGCAAACCACATATTTGATAAAGGACTTAAAGCCAGAATATAGAAATCTCAAAACTAAGTACAGATAGTCCCCAACATACAACTTCTCGACTTTACAATGGTGTGAAGGTGCAGACATTCAGTAGAAATCGTACTTTGAATTTTGCATTTTGCTCTTTTCTGGGGCTCGTGATGCTCGCCAGTGAAGCTGGGCAGTGGCGCGGCTTCCAGCAGCCACGAGATCGCGAGAGTAAGGACCGACACCGCTGCATTAGAGGGTCTGCCCCACCGGAGGCTAAGGTGAGGGGCTGAGCATGGTTAGGGTGGGCTGAGCATGGTTAGGGTGGGCTAGCATGGTTAGGGTGGGCTGAGCATGGTTAGGGTGGACTGAGCATGGTTAGGGTGGGCTGAGCATGGTTAGGGTGTGCTGAGCTAAGCTGTGATGTTCAGTAGGTTAGGTGTATTAAGTGCGTTTTTGACTTGGGATATTTTCAATTTATAATGGGTTTATTGGGACATAACCCCATCGTACGTCAGGTAGCATCTATAATAAAATAAACTGCAGTTTTTTAAAATGGGCAAATGACTTGAATAGATAGTTCATCAAGGACGATATAAAGACAACACTCAACATCATTGGTCATTAGGGAAGTGTAAATTAAACCACAATGAGACACCACTACAGACCTACCAGAATGGCAAAAAAGAAAAAGCCTGACTATACCCAACATCGGTGAGGATGTGGAGGCACTGAACTCGCACACTGCTGGTGGGGATGCAATAGGGAACAGCACTTCAGTCCAATAAACAAAACCATATCATCCAGCCCTTCCACTCTTGTTATCTACCCATGAGAAATGAAAGCATGTCTGTACAAAAACGTGTACACAAATGTTCGTAACAGCTTCATTTGTCATAGCCCCAAACTACAAACAGCCCACTGTCCATCAAAGGCAAATGGGTGAACAAACTGGGTGTGCATGTGAGCGTGGCATATCCACACACTGGATTAAAAAGAACGGTATGTTGGTATATGCCACAACATGGATGAATCTAAAAATAATATTGCTGAATGAAAAAGCCAGACTAAAAATAGCACATACTGTATGATTCAACTTAGGTAAAACTCTAGGAAAGATAAGCTAGTCTACAAAAAGCAGAGCAGTTGCCTGGAGTGAGGAGGAACAGGCAGAAGGAACTATTCAAGTCAATCAGTGAGACTTTGGGGCATAATGGGTATGTTCATTATCTTGATTGTGGTGATGGTTTAACGGGCGTATTCATATGACTACACTTATCAAATTATACGCTTTAAACATGTGCAACTAACTGTCTGTTAATTACACTCAGGAAAGTTTAAAACTTTGGTGGGAAAGTATGACCACTAACTTCTTATTTTGTCAAGAAGGAAATACTCTTTAAAAACTACCAGCTCTTGCCTGGCCGGTGGCTCCAGTGATCGGAGCATGGTCCTAGGCACTTGGGAAGTGGGGAAGGGGGCGGGTTCAATCCCCAGTCAGGGCATGGGGGGATGAGGGGTAGGGGGCAATGAACGTTTCTCTCTCTCTCTCTCTCTCTCTCTCTCTCTCTCTCTCTCGCTGAAAGTCGAAAGGGTATGTATCCTTGGGTGAGGATGGGGGGGGGGGGGACTACCAGACCAGCTCTTAGCAGCAATACTAAAAAATAAGGACACTTTAAACTAAAAGATACAGAGCTCGGCTTTACACTAAAAGACAACTCTTCCCAAGAAAAGGCAGTTTCTCACCTTAACACGTAAAAGATTACACTGTCCTTATTTTTCTCACATTGGTGACAATCCCACTGCAGACCGGCCTTCGTGACCCTCTGGGCTGGGGACACCGCTGAAGGCTCCACGTCCTCAGTTGCCCTGCGGTCTCCATCTCCGACCTGGCAGTTCCTCCTGAGGGGTGGCACCCAGCCCCCGCAACCCCCGGAAGCTCATGTGTACTGTGGGACACTGTGACTGTGGCAGTGACCAAAGACACACACGCCCCCACCCTCCCCCCACCCCAAGGAGAAGCAGTCACAAGAATGGCCTGGAGCACCGCTTCGCTGTTGAAGAAGTGACCTGACCAGTTTCTAGAAGGGCTGTTCACCTCAGAGCCAGGGTACCTGTGCTTCGCTGCAAGGAAAAGTTTCCCGTGTCAACGTTAAAACCACTTACTGGGAACCTTCCAGGCTGAAGTCCATGGAATAAAGCGGAAATAAAATAGAGCTCTAAAAGCCCACGATGTAGACTGGAATTCTTCTGACAGGGTGCCAGATGCTAACAAAATCCAAGACGTAAGCAGCCAAGCCCTAGAGGAGACTCCAGGGAGAAGGCTCGATGCAAGTGGTCCTCCTCCCGAGCGGCTGCGTTGGTGGTGAGAACAGCTGAGCAGGGACAGGCCTGCTCTGGAACCCAGCTCCCCAGCTGTCACACAGGGAGGGACACTGGGCGCAATCAGGGTACCATGAGCAGCAGGGAGGGCATGGGACAAACCCGCTCAATAGATAAGCCCAGACTTTGCTATTTCAAGAAAGCAAATATACAATGACTCCAGAGCTGTACCCTGCACCCCACGTGCACTCATGGGGACACCCCGCCTGCACACCCAAGCTCCAGCTACACACATCGCCTGCACACAGCCACCATTTGGCCACCTCTCAGTCTGAGGCGTGTGCACAGGTGGCACAGTCCAAGCCCAGGTGGGCCACAGGGAAGAGGCTCACACAGGTCTTGTAAGTGGCCCAGGGGTTACTGGGACAGGGAATGCCAGGGTCTCCGTCCCTGTGCAAGGTCTGGAGGCGGAGGCCCAGGTTTCAGGTAGGCACAACTCCTGGCCTCTCAGATTCCGCACCCCACGGGGAGAGTCGCATTGAAGAGGGCCCAGGGCAGGAGCCCCGTGCGGCACATCCAGCCTTAGCACAGCCCCGCCAGGGAAAGAAGCCACTAGAGCTCCCCACTCATACACACACTCAGGAAACCAACAGGTTCTCTCTCGTCAGCTACCCCATCCTCCCATTCCCAATCTCCATCCTCTTGGACTTCCCCAACCCTGCCTGACCCCTTCAGACTGGAAACTGCCTTTAGAATTCCTCCCTCGCCCTGTCTCAGGACCTGACTTCCAACAGCCACCCCTTGGTCACATAATAAAAGAACTTCCCCTTCCCAGGCTGGGGCTTCTCCGGACCCAAGGTCCCAGGAAGAATGACTGGGCACTGCAACGCTTTCATTAACCCTGAGCGAAACACAGTCCAACCGCATGTCCGCGATGCAAGCTGGCATTCAGTCGTGTTTCAAAGTAACTCCAAAAGTGCAGTCTGTGCTTCACACGAAGCTGTGGCAAGCCTTAGAATTCTGGAAGCAGAGCTACTAAGTCATTAAACGTAAATAAATACTGAAGGAAAGAGCAGTGGACGCCAGGAGAATGGCAGCTTGCAAACTTCCAGTCAGAAAGACGATTCTGTTGTCAGGGACTGAGTCCAGATCACAAATGCTATTTCATTCCACCTTCTACAGAGGATACAAAGTTTCTGAAAGCAACTTTTCAGGAAGTTACTATGTTCGCTGGGCAGTGCCTGAAAAATTAAAACAAGAAAACAACTGTCTGGTGTGGAAAAACCAGTGTGCATATAAAGCTCCTCAGCCAAGTACTAAATAATGTGCATTTCAAATGTCAGTCACAAGGCAATTAGCTGGGACTGAGGATGGGATTATGCAATTCTGCTAACAGTAAATACATATGGTATCTATAATGGCTGCCACATCCAGGCCTGAAAGCATGTTCCACTCAGGCTCCCATCCTTGACAAGGCAATCTGGTGTGACTGTCACGTAGAGATTAAGCCTCTGGCTGCTAAAGGAACCAGTCTGAGGACGGAGATGGTCCAGGACAAAGTGGTCAACTTAGTTTCTGTTGGCATTTCCGATGACGTCTTCAGGCCTGGCTTGCTGAATTCAACGCCAGGCGGCATACTGACCCAAAGCCCCCTCTCTAGCTATGAGGCCTGTCACTGAACCTCTCTACGCCCAGCATTCCACCTGCAAAACAAAGGTGTCATACGTGTAATAATGCAAGGGAAAGCAGGGCAGCTGCACAAAATAAGCCTCAGCAAATGTTAAAATGGTTAAAATCATTATGATAATGATGTAGGCACAAACCAGTTCAAGAAGGTAAAAGCTGGAAGGGAACTGGGAGGTTGGCAATGAGCCTAACCCCAAGCAGGCGGATGAGGGCGGCCACTCCAGCCCGCTGAGGCTGGCCTTCTCTGCACGCTGGGACAGGGGTTGGCTACCATGCTCTGTCCACAGCCTCCCTCTCCCACTAGCACTTGGTCCACTCTGTTCCTGCTACAATCCCACTACCCAGAGCCATGCTTGGCATATAACATGCAGATGTTTGTCGAATAGATGACTGGGGATTTATGAACTGTCAGAATTGCATGAAAAAAAATTGTGTCCAGTATAGAAGGAAGAGAATCTATTTTCATGAAATTCTGAAGGACATCCAAGACCCAAATACAGGTCAAGAAGTATGGCTGGGTTCCACCCATGTGTCTCAGAGCACAATGACCAAGGTTAGGAGAATAAGCAGAAAAATTACGGAACCAAATCTAACAAAGAGGAGAGCTTTCCTAGAAAAGGGGCTTCTTGAGCTGGCCTCCATGGAATCACCAACTTCTCCATGGGCAGGCCCAGCCTTTAGGTCTGCGGTGCGGATTCAGGAATATACTCTGCGATTAGAGCCCCAGGTTGAGGAGGGAGCTGGATTTGTTGAATTAAAACGAAACAAAATCACGCTGCACCATGAAGGGAAGACGGGTGAGCCAGAACCAATGCTTCCAGAGAACCAAGCAGCCAGAACTCCTTCCAGGCCCCTCGGATGTAATCACCTTCTTTGCTCCCACAGGCACTTCCGACACTCGTGCTTCTTGAACCTGGCAGGGACTCTGAACTCCCAACCTGCTTCCAGTTCACAACTCAGCCCAGCCACACTGGGGACTCCATCTCCCCAACATGCCCTGATCCATGAGGCATGCAGATGTTGGACAGCAGAAGGACATACACTAACATACTAGACAGGGTTAAAAGGGCAGCAATAAACCTCCACTGAACTCTCCCCACAAAAAAGAATTCTTAAGACCAACTCCCTCCCTAGCTCCCTAGAGGATGGTACTTTCGGCATGCAATGACTAAGGAAATCATGATGACAAAAAACTATCAATTCAAGTTTTTTTTAATGAACTGGTATTTTATTAATCATAATCACAGTATCATCTGTGTACTATAACATCTGAATAAATGGTGTGCATGTGTGTATGTACAAGGGCAGTAAAAATACCTATCTACAAACTACGCCTGATGGCACAGCCCTGAGTGAGTAGCTCCTGTGCAATCACAGCCCAGCGTCCTGGAGGGCCAGGGTCCCCAGAGCAGACCACCAACGCACTGAAGGGGGAGCGTGAAGGCATCTCTGGGTGTGAGGGGCTGTTAATCTTCTGTGAGTCTGTTCCCTCAACTGTAAAATGGGAATCGAAGAGGCATGTGGCAGGATGCTGGGGGCTCAGAGGCACACCTATGGCAGCACTAAATAAGGCTCTCTGGGAGCAATCCCCAAGTGTGGGGTACACAGGCACTCGACCAGTCCTCACAACAATCCTATCTTTATCCCCATTTTAATCCTCACCCAAGGATACGTTTCCATTGATTTTTAGAGAGTCGAAGAGAGATGGGAAGACAGAAATATCGATGTGAGAGAAACACATTGATTGGTAGCCTCCTGTATGTGCCCCACCAGAGCCCAGGCTGGGGAGGAGCCTTCGACCAAGGTATGTGCCCTTGACTAGGAATCAAATCCAGGACCCTTCGGTCCGCAGGCCGATGCTCTATCCACTGAGCCAAACCAGCTACTCGTCGTCATTTCAGAGGCACAGAAACTCAGGCGCAGAGAGATGCAATAACTTGCCCAGAGCTGGATGGGATTCAAGCCCAGACAATCTGCCTGCAAGCTCCTTATATAATAACTAGTGGCCCGGTGCACAAAATTCATGCAAAGGGGGGGGGGATTCCCTCAGCCCAGCCTGCACCCTCTCCAATCGGGGACCCCTTGGGGGATGTCCGACTGCCGGTTTAGGCCCCATCCCTGTGGCTAAACCGGCAGTCGGACATCCCTCTCGCAATCTGGGACTGCTGGCTCCTAACTGCTCACCTGCCTGCCTGCCTGCCTGCCTGATTGCCCCTAACTGCCTCTGCCTGCCTGCCTGATTGCCCATAACCCCTCTGCCTGCCTGCCTGATTGCCCATAACCCCTCTGCCTGCCTGCCTGATTGCCCCTAACTGCCCTCCCCTGCCAGCCAGATCTCGCCCCCAACTGCTCTCCCCTGCTGGCCTGATCTTGCCCCCAACTGCCCTCCCCTGCTGGCCCATGTGGTTCTGATTGGTCAGTTTCTATGCCAGTCAGTATCAAAAGCTCTGCCTGCTAGGCAGCCATTAGCTCCTCACAGTTCACCTAGATTTGGTTCTGATTGGTTGGTTTCTATGCCAGTCAGTGTCTCCAGGCCTATCTCTGGGCCTGATCAGAGAGGTGGGGCTGATCAGCAGCCCCCGCGGAGGCCCAGAGAGAAACAGAGGTGCGGCTGCTGATGAAGCCCGGAGAGAAAGAGAGAGGCAACAGCTGATCAACAGCTGCCACAGGGGTTGCGGATCAGACCCTGCCTCTCTCTTCGGGCCTCTCTACAGGCCTGATCCACAGCCCCCTCAGCAGTCAGTGCTGGGTCACCACGGCAACTCAGCACTGACTGCAGGACTGACTTCCGGTGTTCAGTTGAGCCTTCAGTCGTTCGTTATGGACCCTGGGTTTTTATATATTTTAGAATGGCTGGCTGCATACACCTGCAGCATGGGGTACAGGAATGCAGCAGAGGCTTGTCCTGGTTCCACTGCTCCAAAAAGGGCCCTCCTAAGGTGAAAGCAACCTGGGCCCCAGCTCATGGCCTCAAAAGGCAGTCCCCTGGACAAACCAAGGGACTAGGGAGTGGGCTTCACAGCCCTTGTGGATACAGGCAATTTGCCACCTCCTCCCAGGGAGGGAAAGGCCCCTCCTCCTGCCTGCCATGAGTCTAAGTGAGCAGACAGTCTTCCAAGAATGAGGCCACCTCTTCAGTCATTCTGCTAACATTAAATTTTTATAAGGCATGAATTTGAAGGATGTTTTTTTTCCCCTGTCTCTTTACGTATTAGCAAGAGAGCATGCTATTTTCAACTATTTCTAAATTTCATGAACCTGCAAGTTTCTGGTAGAATTTGTAGACCAAAAAGCACAGATCCAAAATAGCAATTCTGAAGATGATCACCAACTTCAGACCCACACCTGCGAGAGCAAAAAGGAAAGAAATCAAAACAAAAATAAAAGCAGCATTAAAGATAAGGTAACAAAAGATAGCCTGCAACTTTCTCTATCAACTATTTCACTAAGTTTTCATGAAAGGAGACATAGTGTAGCACTCCAATGATCCAATCAATTTTTCACACGACTCAGGAGTGGAAAGGGCAAAGGGAAGCTAAGAGCCTGTGCCTCTGGGGTTGGTGGTTACCACCCAGCCTGGCTGAGAAGCCTATGGATGACTTGGGCCCTCTGTCCAACCCCTGTCCAAGCTTCACCACACACACAAGCAACAGCTCTACCAGTTGCCTAGGCAACAGCCAACCTAGACATGTTTAGGCATCTGTGGAAACCAGGGCAAAGTACACTTTCCATACTTGTGATAAAAACAGACTGCCAAGCACAGAGCATAGCATTACTCTAAAATTTGGATTTATTGACATAATAAATACAGCTAGAGAGGAAAAGCAGGAAGCTAGGCAACACCCAGCCGAGCCAATGCAGTTAGGCTAGCCCTACGGCGCTGGCACCAAAAACCGACTTGTGCCTGGGAAACAAAACTCTTATTATGCTTCTGTGTTGTTCGTGATTACTTCCTCTTATGTCTTCTATGTAATAATGTCTTTTGTTTCGTTGTGAAGTCAGCCCTTCTTAGCTCGTTAGTATAAGAGGAACCAAAAAAAGAGTTTTTGTTATGGTGAGGCCAGAGAACTAAAAGGGAAGTAGCCCCCAAGGGAAGCAAGGGGTGGGGGGCTTGATAGGCAAACAGAATCCAAGGGTGAGAGCTGAGGCCCGGGCACTGCTCCTGACCTGGAGCCCTTCCTTGTCCCTGCTAAGCTCGTTTTCCTTTGCAGATCCTGGAAAAGGAGCCACCAGGAAAACAGGACGCCACTCGCTGAAGGTGAATACCTAAGTGACAGTAGAAGGTGAGTAAGTAAGCCAGCCTACAGTGAAAGAACAAGGTGAAGGACACAGTGACTTCGGAACAAAAACAACAAACAAAACAACACTATAAACCTCCCCATATGTTCTCTGAGTTGTGTGAACAGCTAGGGACATCCATGAGAGCAGCATCTACAAGGCAGTCAGGCAAAATCAGAGAATGCCAAGATTCCCCCTCGGCCATCCCAACTGACGAATGATACGGGGGAAACCACCTTGCATAGCCTTTCCTAATACGCAGACTGGGAGTGAAGGCGAGATATTGAGGTTCAGACTGCATGGTGACTGAGCTGCTGGAGGCAGGCAGCCACAAACATTTACATCCTGGGAATGGAGAATTATAGCTCAGGTGATTAAAAAGTAAAGTAGGGCCCAGCTGGGTGTGGCTCAGTGGATGCGTGTCATCCTATGAACCAAGAGGTCACAGTTCGATTTCCTGTCAGGGCACATGCCCAGGTTGCGGGCTCGATCCCTAGGAAGGGAGTGCAGGAAGCAGCCTATCAGTGATTCACTATCATTGATGTTTCTCTCTCTCTCCCTCTCCCTTCACCTCTGAAATCAAGAAAAACATATACAATAAATAAATAAATAAATAAATAAATAAATAAATAAAGTAGGAAGACTTTTCCAAAAACTTTCTTACTTAAAAAGTAAAGCATCCAATTCAAGTAAAATGATATGCAGAAACTTAGGAAGAAAATGTAACTCATGTAAGAAACTGTCACAAAAGTTTCTTATCTCACAGATACTTGGAAGCTCTAAAGTCCGAGGTATTTTAAAGAGAAAGAATTCCTCAACCAGAAAAAATAAACCCACAAACAACAGAGGTTCTTAAAACCCTCTAAGATGTGCAGATCCTTTAAACCAGCACTTCTGTTTCTGGGAATTTATCCCCAAAATTCCCAGGAACTTATTACACAGATGAAAAATGAAATTATAAACTGCAAATTCATCTATTATAGCAAAAAAAGTAGAAATAACCTAAAATGTCCAGCATTAGGGGAATATATTAATCTCATGACATCAACAGGATTATGCAACCATTGAGTCTTTTTTTTACTCATCTTTATTGTTGAAAGCATTACAGATGTCTCCCTCCCCCCCTTTTTTCCCATTGACCCCCTCCACCCAGCATCAGCCCCTCCCAGGCCTTCACCACACTACTGTCTGTGTCCATGGGTTATGCATACATGCCTTTAAGTTCCCCCATTAATCTCTCCCCATCCACCCCCACACATCATAATGTTAAAAACATGAAAAATAGCCCGACTGGCATGGCTCAGTGGTTCAGTGTCGACCTATGAACCAGGAGGTCACATCTGGATTCCTAGTCAGGGCACATGCCCGGGTGCAGGCTCAATCCCCCAGTGTGGGGAGTACAGGAGGCAGTCAATCAATGATTCTCTCTTATCATTGATGTTTCTAGTTCTCTCTCTTCCTTCCTCTCTGAAACCAATAAAAATGTGCATTTTTAAATATGAAAAATATTTAAGCCAATCGGAATAACACATGTGTACCAATACCGATCAGTGAAAAAGAGACAAGCACGTGCGGTCAGACTGGCTTCAAAGCCTCTCTTCAGTTTCCAACCTGGATGACCTTGGACTTCGCATAGATTCCACGACCTGCAGCACCCTCATGTTCAAACTAGTAACCCCGGAGGTCGACAGAGGCATTTGCACTTGTCTTGCCCCTTCTGAAGCCTGGAACGAAGAAGACAATATATGGCAGCTATTGGTTCCCTGTGTGGAAGATAAAATACAAAGAGAGTTCCTTATTCAAAAAACTCTATTTTCTATGTTGTATCTTCAACATTTAAAAGACCTAAAAGACAAGAAAGGAAGGGAATTCCTGTGACACAAAAATGAAGACAATCACAAGCACAAAAACAAACATGTGCTCTGATATACCTGCACAAATGATCTTAATTTGGTATCCCAATGTTAGCAAAATGTGAAGATCTTACACAATTTTACAAAGTGCGATGCAGACTCAATGCTCTACAGAAATGTAATTTCTACTCTCTTGATTCATTTAGTCGCATATGACACCTTTCCAAAGGCAGCTAGCGGAAGGTGAGACGACAGTACTCCTGAGGCAGCTCTGAATCCCGGGCACCCTGCTTCCACTCACGTCGGGAGGCGGACAGCACAGCGGCTGGACAGGTAAACAGGCGGACAAGCAGAGGCGACCTGGACTCACGCCCAGCAGCGAGGCCGTTTAGAAGCCTCTCCCTTTCTTCCCTTTATCTCCCAACTGTGTAAATTACTGCAAACTTTCAGATTATCTTAAGCAAGTTAATTGCAGGCATAGATACCATCTTAAACAAAACAAAAGACCACATAACTTGTCTGGTTTGTTTCTGAGAGGTGGGGGAAAAGATGAACTTTTAAAGATTACTTTCACATTTGCAGGTGAGTAAGTCAGAATTCACTTATTCAAGGCAGCAAGATAAGTGAAATGATAGTGATCCCGTGAAGGTCATGCCATCTCTCAGGGCTTCCGTTTACGCATAAGGACAGTGGATTAATACTACCCTGTGCAAGAATTAAATGACCAGAATGTGAAGCTTCTCGTATGGTCCCTCCGAAACCTCTGAATCCGGAGGTCTGTCTCCGACGGTGACCCCCACCCGTAATCTGCCCCTCCCCTTGCCCAACCCCCTCATTGGCACCTGCCCAGACTCCTTAGCCAATAAAACCTTTGCTGGTGCAGAGGTCACAATGGCTTCCTTAACTAAAACACTGTCATATCCATGCTAAAGGGCACCCAGGCAGCTCCCAAACCCACTAATAGCAGGCTTGGAAGTCGAGAGGGGAGCAGAGCCTGCTCTGCGGTTTCTCTGAAGACCACAACTCACAGACTTGGCACACTCGGCTGGCGACAATGTAATTGGGTACAATGGGACACAAATGTAGTTTAAAACATGAAAATGTTCACAGTGGTTTGGGCATCACTTGATAATAAAATTCCATTCAGTGGAACAGGAAACTTCAAACACTAGCCACAATTTATTCTATATGTTGAGGCCACCTGCAGGCCCCAGCAGAGCCTCATAACCAGGCTCCCTGGGAGCTCTGGACTTGGGGCGAGGCCTGTGTGGGGTCTTGGCCCACTTGACCTCAGGCAAAACCACCAATCCTCCAGGCCTCCCTCTTCTCCTCCTCTGAACAATGAAGAGGGAGCAAAGCAACAGGGCTGCTCTGAAAACAAAATGAGGGCTATGGAAAGTTCTTGGTAAACGGCAAATACCTACACAACCAAGCTGTATATATATATTTTTAATTACAAAGCCAAGTTGTTACTTAAATATTCACTCTAAAAGTAAAAGGGCAATGGTACAGTTTGGAAAATAAGAAACTTTCTAGACTTCTACAACCTTAACCTCACTGCTGTATACTATTTTAATATTTTACACATCTGATCAGTGTGCATGTTGCTTTACAATTTGCTTTTTCAACTCTATATTTTTCATCACCTAAGTATGAGTTATCATCACCACCACACACACACCCTTCCAGTTCTGAGAGTCACCCAGCAGCATCCCGTCATCACAGGGTCAGGCTTCCCATAACCTGTAACATTCAACCCAGGCACAAAATTACCAGCCTAGAGGGAGCAAGGCCTTTACGTGGCAAGGCTGTCCTCAAAACCCAAAGAGAATATGACCACCCTCAAGCCCTCATCCCAACCAAGAGGAAAGCAGCTTAGAGGTGGTAAGGAGAGGAAGCAGACCTTGTAAGTGCTAGGATGGGAGGATACTCCAGGCAGGGCTACAGGCCTCGCCCACATCAACAACCCTGACTGCATCGCTGGGACCCTGAGTCACCAAGAAAAGGTCCAAATACACTAAATCTGCCTTGGCTGGAGAAGAGAGTGATAACACATTTTAGAAGAATTTCCAGTAGAATTGGATAATGTAACATCAGTGTTGGGGCTTTAAAAATAGTATATTGCCCAGACAGTGTGGCTCAACTGATGAGCATCAACCTATGAAACGAGGAGATCACAGTTTGATTCCTGGTCAGAGCATGGTGCCCAGTCGTGGGCTCGATCCCCAGTGGGAGCTTGCAGGAGGGAGCCAGTCAATGATTCTCTCATCATTGATGTTTCTCTCTCTCTCTCTCTCCCTCTCCCTTCCTCTCTGAAATCAATAAAAAATATATTTTAAAAAAACACAAAAGAAAGCACCTGTGGACTGTAAAATCACTCCCCAGTCACCTCCCTCCAAGTCAGCTCTCCGCAGTGTCCTAAGGGCAGTCAGAACGGCCTTCCTCAATGCCCTCCACTGTGCACATACTCCTATTTGCTACTGTCCCAGTGAAATGTGAGTGCTTCTAGGCCCGCTTCCTGACGGAGCTGCCTCTGCAGAGTGCAAAAGTCACCTTAGTCTCAGAATCCCAACCAATGCCAGGGGCACTGAACACTCAGTGACCAGGAGAGTCCCTTCGACCCGCCTACTTCCCTTCACCCACATTCTCTCCCTCCAAACACACTCAGCTCAGAGAGTGAAATTAAAATAAAAAGCACTTACTTCAACAAAGCAGCCTCACTAAAGGCGTTCGGAGCTCACTACTAACAACCCCGCCACTCTATCGGTATTTAAATCACAGACCAGAGGCCACTGGCAGAGGAGGGTTGACCTGCAGGATGCAGGTTTCCTGGTAAGAGTAAGTGCTCATAACACCAGCAGAGCTGACGAAGGAGGCGCTGCAGCAGATTAACGGGCACGACCCCGGCACAGTGGCAGCAGCCTGGAGCTTTCACGTCATCATGGGCCTTGCGCACTGACAGCCTCAGTTCCTGATCAGGCTTCTACCCCTGTGATTGTCTACTGCTTAATGTTCAGGATTCACTGCCTTACACCGCCACCAATCTCTCTAGTGAGCAAGTCACTTAGGGAAGCTGACACGTGACACCAAGCTTCATATGCAGTGTCAGGGAGGCTGTGTGTGTCTGCTTCATCCTCACCCGTAGCCTAAGGAAATGCACCCGAAATGAACAAAGACCTTTTTTCCATGCCTGGACAGTGAATGATGTCAGCCCACCTCCTTCCAGTGTCAGACATACCTGACAAGACAGGAGGACACACACACAACATGTGAGTGACACCTACTGTATACCATCCTATCACCTCCAGGTCTGAGTATTCCAAACCTCTTTATGATGGATAATTCTTTTCATCAATAATAAACCAGCTACCATCTGTGAGGCTTTAGTGTTCTTTTGCATACATGAGCTCTTTATGCAGCTGAGACTCTACACTGTCAATTAATTTTTTTAAAAATCAGTCCTTAAAATATTCAGAATCAGCCAGAGGCCACAAGAAACCACTATGGGACAATCACGGTCACTGGCACAACCCACACCCAGCTCTTAGCCCACCCAGCAGCTCTCAGCCCAGGGAGGGGTCTCCAGGCTACAAGGAACATCTCTCTTCTGTGAGAACATACTTGGATGAAACAAGTCAAATATTTGGAATTTTCACTTAACATTTATTTCACACGTTTCTCAAGTGCTAAGCAATACTGAGAGGTAATCATTTTGATGTACTCTTTAATCAATAAACATTAAACAAGTCTGCTCAAAACACCCAAGTCCTACAAACGTGCCCCTATGGAAAACACGGCAAGAACAAATAATAAAAACAAGACAAGTGACCTTCCGAAGGTCAGGCAGAAAGGTGTTCAGTGATCCAAAGTCAGACAAGAAAACAGGTCTTCCAGCAGATGAACAAATAGTTTCCTCGGCAAGTGACACATTCTGGAATACTTGCACTGCCAAACACAACTCGTAAAGACAACCACCTAGGAACTAACCTAATGGAAAAACCCCAAGCTGGCCACCAGAAGCCCGGTTCTGATCCCAAGACAGTCCTATGGCTGTGTGACCCTCCCCAAGTGGTGGCCAGGTTTGGTACCCTTTCTTCGCCACGAAAAGGAATATCCCTCACTACCCACACCACTCAGAAACGTTTTAAGGACAAAAATGTGAGAGGTGAAAAGGCTTTGGAATGTACCCTCTATAAACACAAGTCATCATTATTATTAGCTCCAAGATGACCAGGACAACAGGATTACAGAACAGCAGAGGTGAGGGGGAGCTTAGAGGTGAGATCATCCAGTTCTTACTCTGGGTCCAGGCCTCTGAAGCTGTCCCCGTGTGTGTTTTCTGGAGAAAAGTCCATAGTTGTTATCAGTTTCTCAAAAAGTGAAGAACCTCTAAGCCCCTGATTTTACAAATGAAAACTGAGACCCAAGAGAATGTGACTTTCCTGGGCCTCAGGGTTAGTCGGGAAAGGCTGGGCCAGCCCAGGGCTTCCAGTCTCCACCTATGCCCCTCCCCCTCACCACGCCACAGGTCTAGGAAGGAAAACGGTCACATAAACCTCAAAGAGCCATAGAGTACGTTACACAAACCACTGAACAGGTGCTTTCTAAAGTTCCTGCAAAGTTTCTTTTTTTGCAATTCTACTAGGTTTATTAAGAGAGTATACTACTCTGCCTTCCATTAAAAAATAATAATCTTATAACACAAAATTTAGAGAATACAGAAGTACCCAAGCCCATGTAGATTAACAAAATAATCACACTAATTTTGTTCATCTTTCCACTTGTTTTCTTTCTAAGCATTATTTTGTAAATATATTTTTATTGATTTCAGAGAGGGAGAGGAAGAGAGAGATAGAAACATCAATCATGCCCTAGCTGGTTTGGCTCAGTGGACAGAGTGTCGGCCTGAGGACTGAAGGGTCCCAGGTTCGATTCCAGACAAGGGCACATGCCCGGGTTGCGGGCTCAATCACCAGTAGGGGGTGTGCAGGAGGCAGCCAATCAATGATTCTCTCTCATCGTTGATGTTTCTCTCTCTCTCTCCCTCTCCCTTCCTATCTGAAATCAATGAAAATATTAAATTAAAAAAAAAAACACATCAATCATGAGAGAAAATCATCAATCGGCTGCCTCCTGCATGACCCCTACTGGGGATCAAGCCACAACCCCGACATGTGCCCTGACAGGAAATCAATCCCTGACCTTCTGGTTCATAGGCCAAAGCTCAACCACCAAAGGACACCAGCCTGGCTCTTTCTAAGCATCATAACAATAATATATATTATTATATAATGTTGGAACACGTGTTCTACCTAAAAATATAATAAAGTTTGTTTTATTTTTCAATTACAGTTGACATTCAATATTATTGTATATTACCCTGGCCGGGTAGCTCAGTTGGTTAGAGCATCATCCCGATACACCAGTCCCTGGTACAGGCACACGCAAGAATAAGTGGCACTACAAATTTATGTTTCTCTCCCCACCCCGATTCCCTTCCTTTCCTCTCTAAAATAAATAAATAGAATTTTTAATTTAGTATTTTATATTAGTTTCAAGGTATAACAACGTTTCTATCATTTTCCTTCTTAAGGCTTCTTTCTGACATTTTTGCTAGTTGAGTCTGTACTTTATTCATTTCTATATTCTCATTCAGTCTAGTTCAGTGCCTGGGGACAGGAAATACTCAGATGAATTTTTAATATCAAAAATTTTAACACATTAAGTTTATACAATGTTACATGTCAAATACTTTTCAATTTTTATATTTTTTTGTTAATCCTCACCCAAGGATATTTTTCCCATTGATTTTTAGAGAGAGTAGAAGGGAGGAAGAGAGAGAAAAACATCGATGTGAGAGAGACACATCGATGTGAGAGAGATACATCAATTGGTTGCTTCCCGCGAGCGCCCCAATCGGGGCCGGGGATCCAGCCCTCAAATAAGATACGTGCCCCTTTGACCAGAATCAAACCCGAGACCCTTCAGCCTTCAGGCCAATGCTCTATCCACTGAGCCAAACCAAGGAGGGCTCAATTTCTTAAAAAATATGTTTTTATTTCTTTTAGAGAGAGAGGAAGGGAAAGGGAGAGAAAGATAGCAACACTGATGAAACATGAACATCGCTCAGTTACCTCCTGCCGGGGAGCGAGACCACAACCTGGGCATGAGCCCTGACCCGGAAAAAAAGAACTGGGGCCTCCTGATGTGCAACCACTGAACCACACGGGCTGGGCTACTTTTCAGTTTTTAAAAACAAAGATTTTATTCTAGGAAACAAAATAAAAAGACTACATGGTGCTCCCTGTTTTATTAAGCAAACATAAATGTGCAATTGTGGGAATAAATACAAGTCATTACATTTAATTAAAGGAGATTTTTTGTTCTTAAGTGTTTTTTATCAAAATACCAAAAAACTTATGCTCCTAAATGGCAACTGTTCTTCAAATAGTTACCTTTAGAACTACACACATGCCAAGAATGCTGCACTGCACAGAATACTTTGAGACTACTTCTTTTCAGACTGTCGCCAATCACCAGACAGAGCCTCATTATCTGCAGGAATTCCTTTGTCCTAGTAATAAATACTAAAGAAATTCCTACAAAGCCATCCCAGGGGCCACCACTGGACCAATCAGGAGACAGGTTTCGGGCACTGATGGTGCTTCCAGGTATGTGAAGGATCACTGCGGGGGCCAGAGAGAAAGGTAGCTACCTGTGGAATGTAAACTGACGTCATGAGTAAGGCATTACTGCCTTCAGGTATGCAGCTGCCGTTCCAAACAATCTCATTGGAAAAAAACTGAACCAGCACTATCACTCATGTGAAGGTGGTCATTAGCCCCATAATCTACAGGGCAGCCTCCACAATTCACCCTTACAACCTGATGGCAGATAAGGCAGGCCCCAGCGAGCTGGGGCGTTCATGTGAGGGTGGCCAGAGAGCGTTTGGTCAATGCGAGCAGGATCTCCAAACACAAGGTGTCATTATTATGATCATTAAGGAATCTATGCAATCTTTTTGATATTCCATAACATCCTGCAACAACACATGACCCCATCAGAAGCAGGAAGCCTGAACATCTTGCTTCTTGACTCCGAGAAGAAACAGAAAGATTAAGGACAAAGAAACCTCAGGTCCCACCCAAAAACTGGCCGGGCCATCAGAGATCTGGACTTGGCATCCAGGACTAGGGAAAGCCTACTTTAGTTCCCAGAAGGAGAATGTGTTCAAAACTCAGATATTGTCGTTCACAAACGCATACTTTTAGATTATTTCAATATTATGACCTCTTGTACATTTGAGACTACAAGTAATGAAGTCCCAGTTCCCCAACAGCATGACCTAAGAATGCCATTTCCATTCAAATGAGTGTTAATTCTTCTCGAAAAAGTGAGTAGAGTGCAGATCTAATCAGCGCATCTCCTCCTCTGTGTGGTGACTTTCCCAAGTAATAAATATCACCAGCCTAAGGGCCAGTTTCTGAAGATTCCAGACAACCGTCCAAAGAAAAACACCCACAGCAAAGTGTGTTTCTGCTGCAGTGGCCTCCTATCTCAGCTGGCACAACCTCACCAAGGAGCTGGCCAAACGCTAACATTAAATTAAAATGCACACAGAGGAGAGTTTCCCGTGTGAATCCAGAGAAACCCAAGTTGCCATGCCCGCCGCCACCCCCTTGGGTGCCCCTGCAGGGAGGCTGCAGGCAGGCGTGTGGTCAAGTGGAATAAGAACGTTTGGGGCAAGAACGGGAGGGCTGCCACTCCAGGGCACCCACCTAGCCCTGGGCTCCAGCCCCTCCGGCCCAGGAGGAGTCCGACAGAACGTCAGCATATTGGGCTGGCTGCAGAGGAGGAACCAGAGAGAGGAGGAGGAAGGGGTGAGCTGGCCCCTCGACGCTCACTCACCAGGACTTCCAGGGAGTGTTTGGTAAACAGCGTAACGAGTAGCCCTGGAGATTCGAAGCAGCCTCCCCTCCTGAACCACAAAAACGCAGGACAGTTCGGGGGGGAAAGGAAAAAGACAAGATCCAGGAATGGCGCGCGCACACCTGAAGGCCCCCTTCCCTCCGCCCGGCCCGCCGAGCGGCATCCATCCTCCCCGGCTGCAGCCGTGCGGGCCCCAAGGAGACCGCACCGCTGGCCGCCCGGACCAACTGCGTCTCCAAAGAAAATCGGTGGCGCGGAAACCCAGTGAACCGCTCAAGTGAAGCAGCAGAAACCCCCAATTCTCCCATGCCCGACCTCTCCCGAGGCCAGGCAGGCTCCGGATCCCCCGCGGAGGAGGAGGGCGCTCGCGTGTCGGTGAAGCAGTGGCGGTCTGGGCAGACGGCAACCCGCTCCAGGCTCTCGGGCCGCCCCGAAGCCCTCGGACCTGGAACGAGGAAGGGCTCGGCCCCCGCCCCACTGAGAGCCGGGAGAGGGGCAGGGAGGGTGGGGTGAAGGGAAGGAAATGAGGACGGTCCTCCCCGCGCCCAAATAAGCGCATCCGCGTATGTGTCCCGCCGGCCCCTCCGCCCCTCCCTCCAGGCCACCCTCGGACCGAGCCGAGCCCCTACCAGGCGTCTCCCGGCCACGCCTCTCCTGCGGCGTCTCCCCCGGACGCCGGCGCCTCCACTGGGAACCGAAGGACCCGGCTTCCCTCCAACCGCGGCCCCCTCCTCCCTCAGTCGCCCCTCCGCGGCAGCCCTCGGACCCCGCGGGCTCTGCTCCCGCACTCCTCTCGCCCGTCAGCCCCAGCCCGCGCCCCGCCGGCTGCCCACTCCCTCAGGCCCACCCACCTCCTCCGGGCCCCCAGACAGACGTCTTCTCTGCGCCCCCTCCGCTTCGGCCCTGAACACACCGCTCCCACCGCGACAGGAAGTTCCCGCGCGGGCAGCGCGGGCCCGGGAGGCTGCGGGCAGCGACCCCAGAGGCTGCCCTTGGCGCGCGGCGCGGGGCCTGACAGGGCGAGGGCCCGGCCGCCGACCAGCGCCCGCGTCCGCCCGCGCCTCCCCAACCGCCGGCGCGCGCCCCTCACCTCGGCCGCCTCTCGCCTCTCGACCGGCCGCGCACCCCGCTCCGGCAGCGACGGCGTCTCCGGGTCCAGCTCCGGCTGCGGCCAGGATCCCGCCCTCGCTCCCGCTGCGCTGCCCGACCCAGCCCTGCCTCGCCGCCGCTTCTGCCGCCAGCGGCGAGTGCACCTCCTTCTCCGCGTCCGCTGTGCTCGTCCCATTGGCTGCTGGGCTCCGGGCCCCACCCCACAGCCTCTTAGGCGCATCTGATTGGTTCAGGGGCAAGCCGAGGAGGCACGCCCCCTGGCGCGCAAAAGGGACCTCCCCTGGGCGCCCTTGGCGGCTTCCTCTGTCAATCAAAGGAGCAGGGCTGCTTAGGCGGCTGAGAAGGTTGCTGGGGTCATTCTAGACTCCAGTGACTCCAAGGATGTGGTCCGCAGAGCTCGCTAGTGGAGCCCGAGTTTTACGGGTTTGGGGAGGTCACCAGGGTTTGGGGGTGGGGGGGCAACCACGGCTGGGGGGCGAGGCAGGGCAACACCGCATCTGACTGGGAGTTCAGGGAAATCTTTCTGAAAGTTTCCTTTCTGAAAGTGTCATCAGGGCTCCCTCAGACGCACACTACTAGGGTATATTCCACTTCAAACGGCTTAGTAAAGGGGGCGGGGGCGGGGGCGGGGGCAGAGGGGGCTGGAGGGGAGAAGATGGCATACAAAGCCCAAGGGAGGGTTTCGGACACTGACACCAGGTAACTTTGGGGGGAGTGGCCCCAACTGAAGAGAGTAAATGACAGCCAGGATTAGAACCCCAGGTCAGCTTGACACCAGGCGGGCACTGGTTCCACATAACCGCCTTGACCATAATCATGAGAACAGTGTGGCAAACTATGGGGAAACGCTAAACAGAAACGTTACAAGAAAAAGCCAGGTGCAAAATGCAGAATGGTGGGGACTCTACAACTGCTCCTCCCGTGCTCTGGACAGGGCCTGGACCAGAGGCCACAAGAAACAGTGGCTGTTCCCTTTCCAAACTGTTCTGTTGCATTGTGCTTATGATACTATTTGAGAAAGAAAGTGGAGGGCAGGGTACCCCCATGCTGTGCCGGGGCAAACCAATGCCAAGAAGTCCCTGCCATTCTCCAGGACTCAGCCCAAAGGGACCAACTGCCACCCACCCAAAACACCCCCGGGGCATGAGCACTGCACCCAATCATCACAGAGTCTCGTAAGGCCCATGCGCAGGGCCAGCCCACGCCTTGTGAAGATCCAGTCCTTCCCGAGGTCTGTAGCAATGTCCGCCACCCCTGCCTCAGTGCTCCTGCTCCTCCCCGCACACTCACGGGCCCTCGGCATCGTCACCTTCTCCATGTGCCACACCTCACGCAAGTCCCCGCCCCTTCCCCCCCTCCCCGCTCCCACGCCTGGATCTGCCAGGCTCCCAGCAGTCCCTGCAGACCGGGTGCAGTAGGGAGACTGGGCCCAGCAGCACAAGGCACCTCCAGAGCCCGTTTGACCTCCTGGCCCAAGAGGTCACTACCCAGCCAATGCTCCTCCGTGTCCATCGGTGGCACAGGGATAGCCCTCCTCGCAGGGTTGGGGTGAGGAGCCAGTGGGGCAAGCAGGTGAAAGCGGGGCGGGCCCCTCTGGGATCACAGGCCCAGCAGGAGCGTGCGTGCTCCTCCTCTGGGCGGTTAACCTGAGGCCACACTTTGCCAACTGCCATTCTGCTCCTCTTTCCCACAAAATGTGTCCATTACCTGGGTCTGCAGCCAAGGCTGCTGGCGTTGGACTTGTAGTAGCCATTCCCGCCAGCCAGCCAGGACAAGAGCCCAGGTTAGAGCATACTTCCGCAGAGAACAAAACATTCTCAAAAAGCAAAAGCATCCGGACACGGTTGTAGCGCCGGTAAATATCCTTGTTCGGTGGCGTACATGCTGCTTTCAAGAAAACAAACCTCTGCCCTCGCCGGCTTGGCTCAGCGGATAGAGCGTCGGCCTGCGGACTGAAGGGTCCCGGGTTTGATCCCGGTCAGGGCACATGCCCGGGTTGCAGGCTTGATCCCCAGTGCGGGGCGGGCAGGAGGCAACTGGTCAATGATTCTCTCTCATCATTGATGTTTCTATCTCTCCCTTCCTCTCTGAAATCAGTAAAAATATTTTTTAAGGAGAAAGAGAGAGAGAGAGAACAAAGATCTACGTTTGTTCCAGGCATCCACTCGATAAATTCCAATGTGCAAGGCAGGGGGTGGGGGTGAGGGTTCAGGGAGGGATGAACCCAGGTCCTGCCTGTGCTCCTGGGAAGACCCTGCAGGGCACAGAGTCTAGAAGAGACGCAGGAGGGACCTCAGGGGGTGATCCCAGAGGAGGAGAAAGCCTCTAGTAGGAGGGCAACAATATTGAAGGCAGTGAAAGCTAACCTCGCCAAGGTGGGTGGGAGTTATGAGAGCAAAGGCCCACAGGTGACAAATCTGGCTCTCCAAGGAGCGGGGAGGGTTCTGCTTGGCCGGAGCATTGCAGACTTGAGGGGAAGTTAGGGGAAACACGGTGGGGAAGGCAGCTGAGCAGCAAGCAGCTGTGCCATCCTGGCAAGTTGCTTCACCCTCAGGCCTCAATTCTTTCGACTGTAAAATGGGAATAACCACAGAATCTCGTGCTTAGGGAAAGTCGGGGGATTCTTGAGGTCACAGGCCCAGTCTGTGGTTGTTGAGAGTGTCCGAGGGCTCATACACATGTTGTAAAAGAGCTCTTTAAAAAAATGGTGATTAGCCCTGGCTGGTGTGGCTCAGTGGATAGAGCGTCAGCCTGCAGACTGAAGGGTCCCAGGTTCGAGTCCAGATAAGGGCGCATGCCTGGGTTGCGGGCTCTGTCCCCAGTGGGGGGAGTGCAGGAGGCAGCCGATCAATGATTCTCTCTCATCATTGATGTTTCTATCTCTCCCTCCCTCTTCTTTCTTCTCTAAAATCAATAAAATATGTTTTTAAAAATTGTGATAAAAAAAGGAGAAAGACCCAAGAACATGTGCTGTGCACCACTGATATTTCACCGACGCCGAAGTGTTAACCGCTGAGGCCCAAGACACACATCTCTAGATACACCCGGACTGAACCTTTCGCTGCCAAGGTTGCGTAAACATCTGAATTCCTGGTAAATGTGTCATTGATTAGGAGGCAGCTACCCTGGCCTTTCTTGCTTTGTTCTGTTTGGTTCCGTTCTGGCCCGCGCACGTCTGCTCCCATAAAACCAGCAAGTACGTGGCCCCACACGCGTGCCGCACCATGCCACGTCCCACCCAGTGCCACTGAGCAGGGCACATGTGCCTGGAGCCTGCTCCCACCCAAAGTCAGGGGCACAGGGTCACGTCACCTGGATGACATTTCCCCAACTGGGCATCCCCAAGTCACCGACGTGGGGATCACCCCGTCTTCCGCCAGTTCCTCGGTGGGTTCCCGCATCTCGGGCATTCTGAGAGAGCTTGTTTGGAGGTTCTCGCAGGGGAGCACAGGTACTCGTATACCCTTGACTGAAGACTGGTCCTGTCCTCTGTGGGGGAAGGTCGTCGTCTTCGACGGAGCGCACAGCTTCGGGAGGGATGCACATGGATCGGAGAGGGAGGAGGGGGACACGCCTAGCCAGCCAGATCAGCCGAATCAACCCTGGCGATCAAGGGCGTGACAGGTGTCGCAGCCAGATCGCCCTCACATCCCTCGGGCATTTTGAAAGCACCATTCCTCACAGGTACTTCTGGCTCACTTTGGCTGAGCCGGGGAAGCTCGCTTAGTGTTACAATGTTGCCATTGGTCCCAAAGTGGAACACGTGTCAACAACGAAAGTGATACATTGAAGTTTGAAACTTTGAATGAAGACTACCCATGCCCAGCCTGTATGTGATACATTGTAAAGTATTTTCTACCCGGTGAAGACAGAAACTTCCTTGGGAACTTTATCTTGTGCCCTGGAGAGTCAGGAGGACCTGAAGCCACCACCGGGGTTCCATTCTGATGCTAAGTCTCATCTCACCCTTTGTCGGCTCCCGGCTCGGATAAATTGAAGGTCATCCTGTGATGATTGTAGTACGAGATATTTGTAATCATAGGCGACTAGTCCTGGGAATTCAGATTTCCTTGATACAAAATAATATTAGATGCTGAAACTAATTAGGAAAAAAAAACCTGTAAAAGTCTCAAAATGTACATTCATCAAAAAGTGACATTGCTCTTCCTGGTTCAGTTTATAACAAAGGAATGTTAATGAGCTTGAACTTGTAAAAGAAGTTGTGCACCAATACTTACATTGTGAAATAAACATGCACCCATAAAGTGCTGCTGTTGGTTACATGTAAGATGTCATGGAAAGTGTCCCGCAGCTAAAAAGATAAAGAGGCAGGCCCTAATCAGTTTGGCTCAGTGGGTAGAGTGTCGGCCTGCAGACTGAAGAATCCCAGGTTCAATTCGGTTCAAGGGCATGTACCTTGGTTGCAGGCACATCCCCAGTAGCAGGTGTGCAGGAGGCAGCTGATCGATGTTTCTCTCTCATCGATGTTTCTAACTCTCTATCCCTCTCCCTTCCTCTCTGTAAAAAAATCAATAAAATATATTTTTTTAAAAATTAACTCAAAATGGATACTGGACTTAAACATAAGACGGGAAACCATAAAAATACTAGAGGAATCCACAGGCAGCAAAATCTCAGACATATGCCAAAGGAACTTCTTCACTGATACAGCTCCTAGGGCAATGGAAAATAAAGAGAAAATGAACAAATGGGACTACATCAAAATAAAAAGCTTTTGCACAGCAAAGGAAACCATCAACAAAACAACAAGAAAGCCCACTGCATGGGAGAACGTATTTGCCAATGTTATCACTGATAAGGGTTTAATCTCCAACATTTACAGGGAACTCATACAACTCAACAAAAGCAAGATAAGCAATCCAATCAAGAAATGGGCAACGGACCTAAATAGAAAGAAGACAGAAGGAAGGCCAAGAGACACATGAAAATCTGCTCAAAGATACTAATTATCAGAGAGATGCAAGTCAAAACGACAATGCAGAACCATCTCACACCTGTCAGAATGGCTATCATCAACAAATCAACAAATGACAAGTGCTGGTGAGGATGCGGAGAAAAAGGAACCCTCGTGCACTGCTGGTGGGAATGCAGACTGGTGCAGCCACTGTGGAGAACAGTATGGAGTTTTCTCAAAAAATTAAAAATGGAACTCCCATTTGACCCAGTAATCCCACTTCTAGGAATATATCCCAAGAAATAAGAAACACCAATCAGAAAGGATATATGCATCCCTATGTTCATAGCAGCACAATTCACCATAGCTAAGATTTGGAAACAGCCCAAGTGCCCATCAGCAGATGAGTGGATTAAAAATCTGTGGTACATTCACACAATGGAATACTACTCTGTGGTAAGAAAGAAGGCATTCCTACCATTTGCAACAACATGGATGGAGCTAGAGAGCATTATGCTAAGTGAAATAAGCCAGGCAGAGAAAGGTAAGTATCACATGATCTCACTCATTTGTGGAATATAATGAACGGCATAGACTGATGAACAAAAACAGATCCAGAGATAGAGAAACATCGATCAGAACGTCAAAACTCAGAGGGAAGGTAGGGGGCGGTGGGGGTAAGAGGGAGAGATCAACCAAAGGACTTGTGTGCATGCATATGGGCCTACCCAATGGACACAGACACCAGGGGGTGAGGGCATGAGTGGGGGGGTGGTGGGGTAATGGGGGAAGAAGGACACATATGTAACACCTTAATCAATAAAGAAATTTAAAATAAAAAAAAGGCATGCCGACAGGTCACAGGGCCATGTGTTACAAAGTTGGAAAATAATTGCATTAAGGAACAATAAAAATTCAATCATAACCACACACACAAAAATAAATAAAAAATTAAAAAATAAAAAGATGAAGAGGTTTTGAAACCACGATGGCAGGCAGCGGGGAGCCATCACGGGCTGCTCTTGGACCCCAGACCAGCTTTTCCCAAGGCCCTGTGACCAGGAGGGACCGTGTCCGTGTGTGTCTGTGACTGGCTTGTTGACTCACCATCTGTGAAACACTGGACAAGGGCTGCCTGGGGCGGGGAGGGGCGTCCCTGCCTCGCAGGGGGTCGGGGGACTTCCGGGTGAGCTGTCTCGGGCCCAGGGTTCTATGCAGCCAGTGTCACCACCACAGCAGTGGCAGAAGCAGCGGAGGTGGGGGGTCAGGCCTCCACAGACACCGCCTCTGTGGTTCAGTATTCCATTGGGACCCGGCCACGTCCTGGTGTCCGAAGAAAGGAGGAGGAGAGGCTGAGCAACGCGGACCCAGTTTTACCTTCTGTTGAAAAGGCTGCTGCGCCCAACCATCAGGACATTTAGGCCCAGAGGGTCCTGTACTTCTTCATTTTTGCTTTGTTCTTGGTTTTGTTTTCATAGATTTTGTGGACTTGGGCACGTCACCTCGTTTCTTGGCCTCAGTGTCCTTGTCCGGACAGGGGAACGATGGCTCACCCCTCCTGGGGGGCGGGGGGTTAAATGCAGTCATGGACTGAAGCATTCTGCACGGCACCGGCACACAGTAGGTGCTCACTCCGCTGATGCTGATGCTGCCTTTGGCCTCGTCTGCCTGAGCTGCCTCCTGGTCTGTGGAGGGCAGAGGGACAGGTGACGGGCTTGGCAGGCCCAGGGGGCATGCTGGCTCCCTCACCATCCAGTCCCACGCCCTCCACCTCCTCGCATTGGCTGCAGCCATCCCGTCACTGCTGATGAGCCCGCCCAGACACGCTGCCCTCCGCCCCGGAGACCCTCCTCGGTGACTCCCCTCTGACACACACGATGCCCGTGCCTAGGCCTGAATGGAAAGCTCACAGTCCCCACCTCTGAGCAATTCCTTGTGGGTGGGCGCAGGGCTCAAGGGGGGCCAAGCAGTGCCCTGGGGGGGCCCTAGGGGACTCCTAAGAAAAGCATACCCTCAAAGGTAAGCAGCAGCCTGGCCGGCATGGCTCACGGGGTTGAGTATCAACCTAGGAACCAGGAGGTCAGGGTTCGATTCCCGGTCAGGGCACAGGCCCCGGTTGTGGGCTCCGTCCCCAGTGAGGGGCATGCAGGAGGCAGCCGATACATGGTTCTCTCTCATCACGGATGTCTCTCTCTCTCTCTCTCCCTCTTCCTGCACTCCCCGCCCCGAGAGGGGCAGAGCTAAGGCTGCTGCTCCGAGGATGAGTGTCAGGGGCGCTGGACCTCAGTCACTGGCATCACTACCCACAGAGGAACGTGGGCACCGTCTCTCCACCTCACAGGCCGCCCCGCCTGGCTGCCTGCATTCCCACTCCCACGGCCTCTGCCCCTCCCAGGCCATCCCGTGCCCGCCTCCCTCCCCGCCCCCCCTCCCCTGCAGGAGCCTCCAACCAAGTGTGAGACCTACCAGCCCCGCCCTCCAATCAAACAGCCCCCAGCAACTTCAAGCAGCTCCTGCCCTGGCCGGTGTGGCTCAGTGGATAGAGTGCCAGCCTGTGGACTGAAAGGTCCCAGGTTCGATTCTGGTCAAGAGCACGGACCTCAGGTGCAGGCTCAGTCCCTGGCTCTGGTCGGGAAGCGTGCAAGAGGCAACCAATTGATGTTCCTCTCTCTCTGTCTCACCCCCTCCCTTCCACTATCTCTAAAAAAAATCGATGGAACAATACCCTTGGGTGAGATTAACAAAAATCAAACAGAAAAAAAGTTCAAGCAACTCCTCTGCCCGTGGCCACCCACTGTCTCTCCCCGCAGGGTCCGGTCAGCAGACAGAACCAGCCAGAGCCGGGTCGGCAGGTTAACACGCACTGGGCACATGCTTGGCTGCGGGCTCGGTCCCCAGTGAGGGGCGTGCAGGAGGCAGCCGGTCAGTGATGCTCTCTCATCATGGATGTCTCTCTCTCTCTCCCTCTCCCTTCCTCTCTGACATCAATAAAAAGATATTTACAAAGAGAAGAAGACAAGCAGGAGTCTGAGGCCACATTTAGGGGCGGGTGCTGGGGACTGAGGTGGAGCAGCCCCCCAAAGGCCGTGTGCAGACAGCCCTCCTCACCGGGCAAGCCCAAGGTCAGGGCAGCAGCCAGGGCCGAACCCAGCCGCCCAGTTCCTGCTCCCGGCACCCAGCCCCTAGGCCTCCGGGTCCCGCCAGCTCCGGGGGGCCCGGTGCTGGGAGCAGGGCCCGGCCTCCCGCTGTCCCTCCTGAACCCGCCCTTCCTGTGTGACAGCTCCGCTCTCTGCCCAACTGGTTCCAGCTGTGGCCGGTTTCAGGTTGCAGCCCGTGCCTCACCGAGGCTGATGGGAGTATCATGTGGGCACCAGGAGCCCGCCCGCCCGCCTGGGTTAATTACAGGCCATGGCAGCCCGACAGCCGGCACCCAGAGCCAGGCCTCCCGGGACAAGGGCGCCAGCCACCGCGCTCATCCATGCTGTCACTAGGCCAGCCTTCCCGGAGCACCTGCGGGGGCGGATCGCAGGCTGGGCTCCGGTGGGGACGAGGCGGGGGGACCCCACAGGGTCGAAGTGGCCCGGGCTTCTCCCAGCCCCCAGGAATAAGCATGGCTGTCACCCAATGACCTCTGTCCATGGCAACAGGCCCCGTGACGATGCTGAGACAGAGCAGCTGCTGCTTCCTCACAACCCCACCTTGCACTTGGGGAAACTGAGGCTCAGGGAGATGAAGTGACTTCTCCGAGGTCATGCAGCTTTGGGCTCCAAAGCCATGCCCTTGGCACTACCCACGCCCACTGAGTCCCGTGGGCGCCCGGAGAGCAGAGGACGTGCCCCGGCCAGAGTCTTCCGCCTGTGCCTCGCCTTGCAAGGCCTTGGAACCGGCCTGGGCGTTGGAGGCTGTTGCCAGGCACCTGCTCTGTGATGCCCTCGCCCATCTAGCCCCGTGCTCTCTCCCGCCTCCTGGCATTGGCTCCCGTGTCCTCCCTCACCTGCTAGCTCCCCCCCACCCTCCCGACATGAGCCAATCCTCTTCCTCTGAGACCCTCCTCCGTGCCTCTTTCAGGAAGGCCTCTCAGACCCGCCTCCCCAGGAAATGCAGGCCTGGCCGGGCCTCCCAGCGCCCCCACGGCCTCCCACCCCACAGCTTGAAACTGACCGAATCCTCCACGGGTAAGCTCCTCGGCCAGCTCATCTCGGGACCCAGCACCCGGCACCCGGCACCCGGCACGGTGGGAAATGCCTCAGCAGAGGCCTCTTCAGCTCCTTCTGGGCTCAGGCCTCAGGGAAGAAAGGTCGCGATGAGAGAGGACAGAGGCACAGTCTCCAAAGGAGGACTCAGTGCTGACGAGAAGAGGTGAATTTTTTTAGAGCAGTTTTAGGTTTACAAAAAAATTGACCAGAAAATACGGAAAGTCCCCACCTCCCTGCATGTCTCTCTTCCCCTTCATATAGCCCCTGGCATTTACACCCATGTTACATCCGTTTGTTACAACTGATGAGCCTATATTAGCACAGCATTATTATTACTAGTATCCTAGCTAATAAAGACAGAATATGCAAATTGACCATAACTCCACGACAAAGATGGTGGCACCTACAGCCAATAAAGAGGGGATATGCAAATGGATGCGATAAGGCCAGAGGCAGAAACGCAGCTCTGGCCGGAGCAAAGGTGGTGCCGTCAGCCACAGGAAGGAAGGCCTATTCTTGCACGAATCTTCGTGCATCAGGCCTCTAGTCTATATCTAAAAGGCTAATAGGCTAAATGTCTGACCGTCCGACCAGTCGCTATGACGTACAGTGACCACCAGGGGGCAGATGCTCAACGCAGGAGCTGCCGGGATGCACACTCGCCATTTACAGAGAAACGGCACCTCGGACTTGGTGCCCCTAAAGCAACACTCAGCTTCCCCCAGGTGGGACACAGGCCGTGCCACCACCCGGAGCAACACCCCACCAAATCGCAGCCTATGCTACCAAGATTCTATGGCACAAAATGCAGCCCACAGCCCAGCCCAGCCCAGAAACGGTCGCTGTGAGTGCCAGGTAATGACGTCATGCAGCAACACCCCGCTTCCTCTCCCTAGCAACTAGCCTCCTTGCAGTTTCTTCAGCCCAAGAACACGACTTGCTTTATAGCCAGGTGCAAACATTTCACACTCCAACCAAATGTCTGAGAAGCGTTTACCCTGCCTCATCTCATTTGATCCTCCCAGAAGTCCTGGAGAAGGTAGACAGCAGACTGGGTGGAATCCTCTTTTCTTTTCATTAGCTGGAAAATGGAGACTTAGAAACTTGACCTGACTGAAAAGAAGAAATGGTGGACCTTGAAAATGACTTCAGGTTGTTTTCTCACTGTGCAGTATAGTCAAACACTGCTGCAGTTAAATATTTCACCCTTTGTTCTCCCCGCGTGATCTACAATAATAATCTGCTTCACGTTGACATTTACTGCTGTGTTGCTGACAATTACCTGGAAGAGAAGTTGGGGTGCTTCACTGGCTGGAAAAAGTTTAGCTACATCAGAAAGCAGGTCTAATTAAGCAAGTTTATTCTATATCTAGAAAAGGCTCAGTTGATTCGCGCATGCGTGATGCATATAAAGCTCGCGCTGGCGCCAATCACAGGAGTGTGTTTCGATCTGTCATTGTCGATCGTGAATTTGGTTGACGCTTCTATTACAGAGAAAGGGCGAATAGCTATATTAAAATATTTCTTCTAATTAATTTCCTTTGAATGTGCACAGATCCGTGCACTGGGCCACTAGTTTTAATATATTTTTAGTGATTTCAGAGAGGAAGGGAGAGGGAGAGGGAGAGATAGAAACATCAATGATGAGAATCATTGATCGGCTGCCTGCTGCACATCCCACACTGGGAATCAAGCCTGCAACCCGGGCATATGCCCTGATCGGGAATCGAACCATGACCTCCTGGTTCATAGGTCAACACCCAACCACTGAGCCACGCCGGCCGGGCTTATTATTAACTGGAGTCCATGGTTTGCACTGGGCTCCATTCTCTGTGCTGTGCATTCCATGGATTTTGACCAGCGCATTACGGCATGTGTCCATCTTACCACGTCATTCAGATGGTTTCACTGCCCTAAAAATCCTCCGTGCTCCACCTGCTCGTCCTTCGCCCCACCCTCAACCCTTGGCCGGCACCGACCTCTTTGCTGCCTCCATACCTTTGCCTTTTCCAGAATATCAGCTGGTTGGAATCATACGGAACGCAGCCTTCCCGGATTGGCCTCTTTCACTTAGAGATACGCATTTAATGTTGCTCCGTGTCTCTCTGTCACGTGATAGCACATTTCTTTTGATCTCTGATAACGTGCCACGGCCTGGACGTGCCCCCGTTTCGTTATCTGTTTGGCCAGCAGAGAACGTTGCGGTGGCTTCCCAGTGCCGGCAATTATAAATAAACTCTACAAACACGCATGGCAGGTTGCTGTGTGCAGGCAGGTTCTCAGCTCGCCGGGGGCAAATGCCCGGGAGCGGTGCCAGCTCTGCCAAGTCGTGTGTAGGTACAGCCTCTCATGTCCTCAGGGGGCGCACAGCAGCAGCACCCGTGAGAAACGGGGTACAAATGTGTGGCGCTGGAGGGCAATGCCTGGCGCCCGGGGGTTGAGTGAGAGGACGGAGAGGGGAGAGGAAGGTTAGTGCAGAGCACGGACTGACCCGCCGGGGCTCCTGGCAAGGCTTGCAACGCCAAGGGCAGGCAGAGGACTGTGGCAGGCTGTGTCAAAAGATGGCTGAGCCTGGCCGGTGTGGCTCAGTGGTTGAGCGCCGACCTGTGAACCGGGAGGCCACGGTTCGATTCCCGGTCAGGGCACATGCCCGGGTTGCGGGCTCGATCCCCAGGGTGGAGCACGCAGGAGAAAGCCGATCAAGGATTCTCTCTCATCATGGATGTTTCTACCTCTCTCTCCCGCTCCCTTCCTCTCTGAAATAAAAGAAAATATATATTTTTTAAAAGATGGTTTTAAAAAACCATGGTGTTTTATTTGTGTTTATTTATTTATTTGTTTGTTTTGTTTTTCAAATCCTCACCCAGGGTATTTTTCCATTGATTTTGAGAGAGACTGGGAGAGAGACGGAAAGACAGAGAGAAACATTGAGGTGAGAGAAACACATCGATTGGTTAACTCCTGCCTACGTCCCAACCAGGGCCCCAGCTGGAGAGAAGCCAGCAACCAGGTACGTGCCCTTGACCGGGATCAAACCCAGGGCCCTTGGGTCCACAGGCCGACGCTCCATCCACTGAGCCACACCAGCCAGGGCCAAACCATGGTGTTTTAACTGTGGGCCTTCGGAAGCGGCAGGCTCTCAGCAGGTGGCCATGGGCAGGGAGGAGCAAGCCAGGAAGGCGGAACAGCACGAGATGTGATGGTGTTTTTTTAATCCTCACCCAAGGATATGTGTATTGATTTTAGAGAGAGAGGAAGGGAGAGAGAGAGAGAGAGAGAGAAACATCCACGTGAGAGAGCAACATTGGCTGCCTCCCATACGCGTCCTGAGCAGGAACTAGGACTGGAACACGCAACCTTTGGTGTGCGGGACGACACTCCTACCAACTGCGTGCCCGGCCAGGCCGAGCTGTGGCCTTGAGCGGGGGCTGTGAGGGCGACGTGGGCGTGGATGGCTGTGAGCAGGGAGGCCTGGGGCTTCAATTGGACTCGCCACCGGGCAGCGGCTCCGGGCCAAGTGGCCGGCGGGCCAGGTGCAGGCGGGGGCTTTGCGCCAGGTGCTTCCGGCTGAAGGGACCCCTGGGCGGCGATGGGGTGAACTTTTCCACTCCTCCTGCCCTGCGTTCCCTTTCTTCCTCAAAGCCTTTCTGTTTGCCTTGAGGTGTGACAGCACCCTGCCCACCGGAAGTGAGTGTCATGTCACCATGGTACCCACCCCCACCCTGGAGGCTGTGATGGACGTGACTCAGCCTCACCCGCCCAGGCTCTGCCAGCCCCAAGCTCACCCACCTTTGGCCCCACCAACTGGTCTGCCCTTCCCTGTCGGCCGGCAGGCTGCTGCTCAGGGGACAGTGGGGATGGAGGAGGTGGGGCCCAGCAGCAAAGAGAGGTGAGCATTGCTGCTGAGAAGAGGGGAGCAGCCAGGGCCAGTGTGCAAGCTCAGCCTCTGCTTCTGCTGCCCTGGCTGGGAGGGTGGCCGTCACCTCGGGTCACCATGCACCCTAAGGAGACAAGGGAACACCTCCGAGAGGTGGAGAAGTTAACCGAGGCCACAGCCAGCAAGAGCTTCCGGCTAAAGGGATCGGATCCCGGCGCTGGGCTTCGAAGCCACAGGTTTATTGAGCACCTACTATACCCTAGACCTGGTTCTGAGCGCTGGGGACGCCATGGCGGACGGGACAAGTCCCTGCCCTCAGGGGGCGCGTCTCCTAAGGGAGAGAGGGCTACTCAGGGTCTCGCAGGACCGCGGAGCGGGGCCCAGCCTCTCCCCGCAGCTGGCGCCCCCCCATGCCCTGAAATGGCTCTTCTCTTCTCCACGTGAAAATTCTAGGTCACCCCGGGAAGCTGAGATTCCGAGAAGCTCACCTACAGAAAGGCCCCCAAGCCACCATTTCTGCCCTTCCTCCGCCCACCCCTGGGAGCGGCCCTCTCCCCGGGACAGGGGCTCACTACCCCACACCGTGACCCATTCTGCAAGTGGAGAAGGCTACGTCCTCCCAAGCCGCCATGCTCCTCTGTCTCCCCTGCCACTGCTCCCGGTCCTGCGCCTGGGACACCCCGGTGCACGCCCCTGTCCTCCAATGGCCGGTCCCCCTCAACCTTCTCTTCTGGGGAACGAATGTCTTCGTTTCCCCGCCATCTGGCCTTGCCCTGCCCGTCCGTGCCCTCCAGCGTCTGCCGCTGTCACACTGCCCAGAAACGCTGAGCCCGGCGGCCATCCAGGGCCCTGGTGAGCGGGACAGAAACCGCCCGGCCTTCCGTTCCTCCTGCCTCAGCCTGGGGTGGAGGGCGAAGACCCAGGCAGGCAGCAGGACCAAGCGGGGAGGGCGGGACTGTCACCAGCCAGCAGACGCCGAGGTTCCTTCCCTCACTCACTCACTCAGCTCAGCGTCCTCCATCGAGGGCCGCCCAAGCCGGGCCAGTGTCCGTGGTGGCTTTGCGGGGAAGAAAGAAGTAAAAAAGGCATGGGAACACCCAACAAAGATCATTTCAGGCAGCGGCGATGCTCCGAAGAAAACAGAAGGCGTTTATAGAAAACAACAACCACCCAGCCCCACAAAGATGACGGGGAAGAGAATTCCAGAAGGGCACACAGTGCGAAGGCCCTGAGGCCTCAGAGGCTGTGGCTCCAGCAGAAGCAGCCCGGGCTGAGGGCGGGTGTGGGGGGGGGGAGGGGGGGGAGGCAGGAGGGGCGGGAGCTTGAGCTCATTCCGCGCTCCAGGGCGTGTTCCCCTGGAGGGTCAGACCTCAGCCTCAGAGCGCGGAGGGGCCAGTGTGGACAAGCGCTACCAGGAAAGGCTTCGCGGGAGCCAAGGGAACCTTCTCCCCCAGGATTAGAAGAGTCACAATCTAGGAGCAGTGGAAGATTTACCCCCTTAAAAATTACTTTAAAATATATTTTTATTGATTTCGGAGAGGAAGGGAGAGGGAGAGATAGTGTTAACGTAAAAAAACATTGAAACCTGTAAAGAATTGTGAGTTTATTTGAGCCAAACTGTCGACATAGGCCGGGAAGCAGAACCTCAATGAATTGAGCTAAGGCTCCGGAGAATGGCGGGTTCCATCTGTATTTATACATCGCCATCAAAGGAGGGACGGAGGTGGGTTACAGGAAATCCATTGGGGATAGACTAGGGAGGCGGGAGAAAGCAAAGCGGGCGGTGGGGGGACCTCTGGGATTGGATGAAAAGTAAAATGATGGACACACACTTAGGCGGGTGCAGGAACAATGAACATGATAATGAAGGGATTTGTGGTCTCTGTCCCAGGCCCAGCGCATTAGGCTGTGCCCCAAGGGCTCCAGAAAAAGGGAAGTTACAAGTTACCCAGACAGACATTTCAAGGGCGTGTTATCATAGATGCAGAAAGACAGATAGGCTCCGCTAAGGTAAAGGTTGACCTTGTCAGTGAAGATACCGGCCTAGGAGGTGACTGCCCACCATCCCTGCTTTTAAAGTTTCATTTCAGACCATCCTTTGCGGTGACTTTAGGTCTCTGAGTTTGCAAGACCGCCATGCAGGCCTCCGCTGAACTTGTCAGGTCAGCATGTGGCCCCCTTTCGTCCATAATTGAAACATCAATGGTGAGAGAGAATCATGGATCGGCTGCCTCCTGCACGCCCCACACTGGGAATCAAGCCCGCAACTGGGGCACGTGCCCTGACTGGGAATGGAACCGTGACCTCCCGGTTCATAGGTCGACGCCCAACCACTGAGCCACCCCGGCCGGCCGGGCACATGCACCCCTTTCAAATGGCTTCTCCAGGAGGAAGCAATAAGGCCTGGGCACGCCCACCAGCGTGGCCGGAGTGAAAGACGGTTAGCAGGATGCGGAGGAAGTCCCGCGCTGGGGAAAATGCCGGCGGCGGGCGCAGCTGCTTTGGAAAACAGCTTGGCGGTTCTGTAAACGTTGAGCACATATTTATCTACCCGTGACCTGGCGAGCCCACCCCCGGACATCGCCAAGAGGAATGAAAGCCTTTCCCATATGAGTTCCTGGACACGGCGCTCGGCACCGCGCTCCTCGCTGCTAGGATGCTCTGCCCAGGCCGCTCCTGCTTGGACATGTTTCTGAAATGGACATTGTCAGACGCTTTCCCACGGCTCGGGGCAGACGGCCAGCGCCTGCAGAAGCAAGATAAGAACCTTCCTGTGCTGCCTCTCCCCGCCACCGACGGGTGCACCCACATCCTGACCCTACATGGCATGGTCCTGCCCTCTATAGAGAACCTGGCCACCCTCTCGGCTGACACCCACACGCTGGTCTCCGCCCGCTGAGAGAGAATGGAACACCATTTCCTAAACTCTCACCGCGTCCCTTGGCCTGGCTCCTGTCCGCACGGACCCGCCACTCACAGTGGCCGGCGAGTGAAAACCACTCACGTCATCAACGTGGTGATGAGTGATCGCACGCCGCGGCGTGCGCGGGCCTCACAACCATGATGCTGCGTGAGAAAGAAGCTACATGCAACTAAGTCCCACACGTGTGGTGGGTTCCACCCCCGTGAAATGGCCAACAGCCAGACCTACAGAAACAGAGGGGAGCTGGTGGCTGTCAGGGGCTGAGAGGAGTGGGGAGTCATTGCAAATGGGCCTGGGGAGCTTCCTGCGGGTGGACCGTTCTAGAAGCACACGGGTGATGGTTGTGCAACTCTGTACATTTGCTAAAAAGTCCCTGAGTCACACATTTCAATTGTGACCCCAGCACAGCATGTTGCTTCCTTAATCTGAGCATCAGTCTAGACCAGCGGTCAGCAAACTGCGGCTTGTGAGCCACATGCGGCTCTTTGGCGCCTTGAGGGTGGCTCTTCCACAAAATACCATGGCCTGGGCGAGTCTATTTTAAATAAGTGGCGTTAGAAGAAGTTTAAGTTTAAAAAATGTGGCTCTCATAAGAAATTTCAATTGTTGTCCTGTTGCTATTTGGCTCTGTGGACGAATGAGTTTGCCGACCACTGGGATAGACACAACCCTGGGGGCGGCCACCCAGCTGGGCCAGCTCCCCCCCCAGGCCTTCCCTGGCCCCTCTACGGGCCACCTGCGGTGGGGGCGGGGCTGTCCTCCAGGTCCCAGCGTTGCTTACCTTTCCGGAGCTGCTCCTTCCCTCCTCTCCTCCTCTCGAGCCTGGATCCCGGAAGCCAGGACTTGCCTGCCCTGCTCCTCGCTGTGCCAGCCGCTCCAACAGCAGGCGCTCCTTCGGTTCGGGGAGATTCCATGGAAACGCAGGGGATCCTCCTGCTGGGGAGAGGGTCCTGCCCGGGGGCCCCCCTGTAAGTCAGCTTTTCCACAGATTTCCTTTCACTCTCGCTGTGAAATTCTGATTTCGTTTTAACAAGTACAAGATTCCGGAACGCAAGTACACCGGCGGCTCTCTCACCGATCATTCCATCGGAGCAGCACGGTTTCCCGACCTTG